>JAPVLO010000045.1:15330000-16054166 GCA_027257055.1 Cephalopachus bancanus | reverse complement strand
TCCAAGGATGTAAGAATGATTTAATATCTGCAAGTCAATAAACATGATCCACCACATAAACAGCAGGAAAAATAAAAACCATATAATTATCTCAATAGAAGCAGAAAGGGTATTCAACAAGATACAACATCCTTTCATGATAAAAAGCCTCAACAAACAGAACATCAAAGGAACATATTTCAAATTAATAAGAGCCATATACAAAAAGCCCACAGTCAGTATTACACTTAATTAGGAAAAGTTGAAAACATTCCCCTTCAGAACAGGAACAAAATGGGGGTGTCTACCCTCATCACTCTTATTCAATGTCATACTGAAAGTCTTATCAAGAGCAATCCAGCAATAGAAAGAAGTAAAGGGCACCAAAATTGGCAGAAGAAAGTCAAACTATCCCTGTTCCCAGAAAACCTAAGAAACATGGCTCTGGACATTGGCCTAGGAAATTTTATGATGAAGACCCCAAAAGCAACTGCAACAAAAGCAAAAATAGACAAATGGAACTTAATTAAACTAACAAGCCTCTGCACAACAAAATAAATAACAGCACGAGCAAAAATACCTACTGAGTGGGAGAAAATACTTGCAAATATGCTTCAGACAAAGGACTAATATCCAGAATCTACAAGGAACTCAACCAACTCAACATGAAAAAAAACTAGCCCCATCAAAAAGTGGGCAAAAGACATGAATGGACACTTCTCCAAAGACACACAAGTGATCAGCAAACATATGAAAAAATGCTCAACATCACTAATCAACAGAGAAATGCAAATTCAAGCCACTAATCATCAGAGAAATGCAAATTAAAGATATCACTTTACACCAGTCAGAAGGGTCATTATTGGAAGGTCAAAGAAAAACAGATTTTGGCACAGTTGCAGAGAAAAGGGAATGCTCATCCACTACTGGTGAGATTATAAACTAGTTCAATCACTACAGAAGATACTACAGAGATTTCTCAAACATCTAAAAATTGAATGAAAATTTGACTCAGCGATCCCACTACTAGTAATCTACCCAAAGGAAAATAAATTAATATATAAAAGGTAACTGTACTCATATGTTAATTGCAGCAGTATTCACAATAGCAAATTTATGGAACCAAACCAAATGCCCACCAACAATTGACTGGATAAAGAAAATGTGATATACATGCACCATGGAAAGCTATGCACTGTAAGAAAGAATGAAATCATGTTTATTTGCAGCAACATGGATGGAGATGGAGATCATCATTCTAAGTGAACTAAGAAAGAGAAAACTAAACACGTATGTGGTGTTGGGAGCCAGCCGTGGAGGCCTGCCTGAGCGTTAGGGATCCAGGCAGGCTGCGGACCCTGGATCAACCACTAGGATAAGTTCAGGAGCTGAGGGCCCATTCCCTTTTCCCTTTTTTGCTGTTTGGCACGTCTCAGTAGCAGGGACTTTGATGATCTAAGCATGAAGCTCTGAGAGTATGACAGGCATGGCTTACTTTAGGAGTCCATTGTTCTCGTTTCTCACAGACTGCGGTTTTAGCTTTAAACTTAACATAGTTCAAACTCAGGTCATATTTGGGACCCTTTAATACAGTACAAGCTTCTTTATAAGATTTAAAAGTATATTTGTATAATTAGTATATACATATGGAGAGCAGCTTTCAGCTTTAGATGGTATAGATGATTGTCTAGAGTTACTAGAAATGGCCCAGCATGAACTTTGGGCTGGGCCACATTCCTAAGGGCCCAGCACAAACTTTGGACTGGGCTGTATTCTTTTAAACCAGCTTTAGCTACAGTTAGTGTAAGGTTTTTCTACTTATTATAGAAATTGAATTTATTTTATTCATAGAAAGTATTGTAGAATAGGTTATGCTACATCAGTGAATTACGTTAGTTCAAGCATGATCAAACATGATATTTAAGGTTTAATAAGAACACAGCTAACTTTAGAAATTTCATTGTTTCCATTTTCTACATTTGCGGTTTTGGCTTTAATACAATTTACAGTTTATATTTGGGTTTTATTTTTAGAAGCTTTATTGCTGATGATCAGCTTTATATATTAGAATTAGGAATTAGAAACTTTTATAAAAGTTAAAATAGATATATAGGATTTTAGAACAGCCATTTTGTTAAGAGATTGTAATCAATTGTTTGTAGAAATGGCCCAGCATGATCTTTTGACTGGGCCACATTCTTTAGGAACAGGTTTGGGCCACAATTAAGAGTTTCTATAGTGTAGGTAGAATTTGCATAAAATAGAAAGGAATTAGGATTAGGGTTAGTCATTAGGTGTTGTGTATGCATAAGTTTTAAAAATTATTGACTATGAGAATATTATAACGTTAGAATTGTTGTATTGCTTTTGAGAAATATTAACCAAGCATGAGGAACAGTGAGATAATTTTGGGACCGTCCCTCCTCATGCTTGAGGAAACACCTGGTGGGTGAGGGATGCCCCCTCATCCACCTGGCTTTGTGTTCATGTAAATGTCTTATGATTTAATTGGGATTGTCCTTCCTCATGCCTGAGGAAACACCTGGTGGGTGGGGGATGCCCCTCATCCACCTGGTTTTGTGTTCATGTGAAAGTCTTGTGATTTAACCTGTGAAAATTTGGGATAAAAGGATTACAGTTTGTCCCATTAAACAGCTTCTACACTAGAGAGAGTCCGGTCTCTTTCTTTCTCCCCCCATCTCTTTCTTTCTCTTTTTTTCTCCAGAATAATCGCCGACACCACCACACCTCCCAGGGACCCCCTAAATCTCTCTGCAGGGGCTTGGCCCCCGCAACTGGCACCCAAACATGGGGCCCTGGATAGGTAAACTTTTCTCTCATTTCAGGGAGGCTAGGATCTTACCCAGGGTGCTGCAGACCCCTCTGTAGAGACAGGCAGAGTGAGGATGAGTAAGCAAAGTTTTTGTGAAGCCAGAGCCATGATCTAATCATGGACCAGAGCGAATCTAAGGAACATAAAATGTTCATCAGTATCTTAATGAATACTCTTTCTAAGCATAGAGCTAAAGTTTCTTCTTCTAATCTAGTTCGTTTTCTACATTTTGTGTGGGAACAATGTTAATTAAAAATGCTTTAAATCCACAGCATGATTATGAGAAATTTCTTTCCAAAAAGGCCACTAACGATGATGATGAGGAGAAAACTTTCCTTTTCACCGCTGCTTCGGCACCTCCTTTACATGATGACAAGTTATCTTCACAAAATAAGGCTGAATTGGAGGACAAAAATGGTAAAATATCATGAGCAGAAATATTCTAATAATATTACTGCACCTCTTTCTAAGGTTTTCCTTTAAAAGTTGAGAATACTGAAATAAAGCCTGAACTTAGTTACACTTTTCCTTTTCTTATAGGAATGCAGGGAGCTCGAGCAATAATAAGCAAAAAGTATATAAGTAATCTAAGTAAAATAACTAATATATATATAAGCAATATATAAATAATATAAGTAATATATACAAGCAATATAAACAATATATAAGTAATATAAGTAAAAGTATATAAGTAATAAGCAAAAGAATATCTCATTACAGTCTTGCTTTAATTGTGGTCAAGTCGGACACATTAGCAAAGATTGTTCAGCTCAGCAAGGTATGGCCGGCTTACATGGCACACCACCTACTGGGGCTACTTGACCAAAAACCTTGTGTCCCAAATGCCAAAAAGGCTTTCATTGGGCTAGGGAATGCCGATCTAAATTTTACAAAAACAGCACTCCTTAAATTCCACAACAAGTTATCCTAGCTCAGGAAAACTTCCAGAGGGACCCCCTAAATCTCTCTGCAGGGGCTGGCCCCCTGCAATGTGGGAGCTAAATGGTCACTTACATGGAAATAAAAGACACTGAGGACACCAATAAGAAGGGATGTGAGTGGGAGTCCAGAAATTACCTATTGGGTGCAATGTTCACCATCTGAGGAATGAATCACCTGAGACTCAATCCCCACCACTACTCAATATGTCCATGTAACAGACATGCATGTGTACCCCTTGAACCTAAAATAAAAATTGAAAAAATAAATAATTCAGAGATGAATTTTTTTAAATCACATTATACACCATAAATGTATACAATTATTGTCAATTACATACAAAAAATTAGAAACATCAAGCTGCACAGCACAAATATATACATCCTCTGTTCATTTTATTTTAATAGAAATATCATCTAGAGCCTGATCTGCCTCATATATACTAACAAAATTATCGTGTGTGTACTCTGAGACTGGAGAAAGGAAGCAGAGAGGCCAGAACAGCCTTTTGAGACAAGTGAATTTCAGGTCAGACTCTCCTCAGCAGCATCTACTCTTATAACAATTGGTTTAAGGACTAGTCAAGGACCTTAGTTTGACATGTCCAGTGAATGGCAGACCAAGTTGTGTAGATCATTCAGGAATGTCTTGGGGGTCCAGATGAATCGTACCTTACAGATACTTCTCCAAGTGACAAAAGCTGCTGATTGTTGTAAACAGATAATAATTCTTGAAAAAGAGGATTGAATTCCTAAGATATTTATTTCATGAGGATCTCTTGCCTCCAGAGAGCATATGTTTTTGATGTCTTATCAAAATAGAAGCCTTGATAATGGAAATAAATTATCTCATAAGGAAACTTGCTTTGTGCTGGTGTAAATCTGAGCCCTAAGCCTGAGATGCTGCTGCACTGCAGGAAAAAGGCAGGAAAGGCATCACAAGGCAGGCAAGATATCCAGGGGCGTGACAGTAATGAGTCATGCAGCAAACACAGCTCTCTGCCTTTCATGTATCACAGTGGGTCAATATGACATAGTGATTTTTCCCACTAGCCTGGATCAGCATTCAGGCCAGGTCCTCTAGGAGGAAAATATGGTGTTACCATGAACTCTTCCCATAGCGATCTGTTAGTCTCCATTTGGATTAATTATGGTTGTAGCAATAGCTTCACCCCACTAGTGAACTGTATCAAAAGGCCTCCTCAGGCTGTCTATATTGTTATTGCTTGTCTCATTTATTCACTCATTCTTTAGCTTGCCTTGAGACACACCCAATGGGTTATTATGAAGCAGACATTTCCAGGAAGCTCACTATAGCTTTTAAAGTAACTGAGTAAAATGTTCTGCTCAGGATCATTCTCTGTATCCCTCTTTGAGTATACCGATGCTTGTATCACATTCTGGCACTGCATTATGATTCTCTCCCTGTACTTTTCTCCCTTTAGATCACCTATCTGAATGAGAATGAATTATGGATAGAAAAGAAATCAAGGATGATGTTGAACTGTATTTTAAATCTTTCTTTTTATATAAACAACTGTAAGTTATAGCTGCAGAGGACAAGGAGGAAAGTGGCTAACCTGCCCACACAACCCTCCCAAATTAATTTACATTCTTCTTTTAAAAAAATAAATCCTGAAGTAAAATAAAAATTAACTTGCATAGTGAGCTATCAAGAATGAGCAAGACACACATAAAATAAGACATACCTGAAAACCTCCCCCTTGAGGCAGCATGAAGTCCTGAAGGCAGGATCTCACCAGAAATACAGATGCAAACATAAGAGCTTTATATAATAATATCAATACTAACATTTGTATAGTATTTAAATGTACTATGAAAAGAGGTCAAGCTTTGTATAAAATGTCTCTTTGATAAGGAGGTACTTCAATTACTCACTGAACATCTTTTGAGCAGAGGTTTTCAACTAGATCTTAAAAACACCTAGAAGCCTCCTCAAAATGCAGATTGCTGGACCCAACCTCTGGAGTTTTGGATTCAGTAGGTCTGGGTGGTACCCAAGAGTTTGAAACTTCAACAACTTCTGGGGGAGGCTGATGCAGCTGGTCTAGGCACAATGCCAGGAGAACTACAGAGCTAGAGGAATACTCTTGGTCAAGTTCACACACAAACTCATTTCTCCTTGGAACAGCTTCCTGACATGAATGAATGTCAGGTCAGGTTCTCCTAAGCAGCATCCTCTCTTATGACACTTGGCCTAAATGCCAATCAAGGGGTTCCCTCTGCCTTGATCTGATATGTCCTGCTGAATGGCAGAAAAACATGCATTTTTGGAATGAGTTAGAAAAAGGAGGAGGATTAACTGATCTTATCTGGAAAAACATTAGAACAAGTACAGCTCTGCTGTTTCTTCTTCTTCTTTGTGCTTAGCAGGAGAGGCTTTTTCCATTTGAAAAAGGGTTGGGACTACAATACTGAAAACAATACTGAAAAAGCATAGTTTTCAGATGAGATCAGGCATATTCAGGGTGGTATGGCCATAGACAATAAATCCTGGCCTCAAAAACAATTTCAACAAAATCTAAGATAGACAAATAAACAAACTGAAAATTTTGCACAGGAAAAGAAATCATCAAGAGAGTAAAGAGACAACCAAAGCAATAGGAAAATATATTTGCAAGTTATGCACCTGACAAAGAGCTAGCATCCAGGATCTACAAGGAACTCAAATGGAGTGAAAGGAAAAAGAAAAGAAAAAAAAACCATTACAAAGTGATCAAAGGACATGAACAGACACTTTTCAAAGGATGACATTCAAGCAGCCAACAAACACATGAAGAAATGCTGAGCCTCACTAATCATAAGAAAAATGCAAATAAAAACTAAAATGAGATACTGCCTAACACCAATAAGGAAGACTATCACTATAAGTCAAAAAGCAACAGGTGCTGGCATCGCAGCAGAGAAAAGGGGACACTTCTAGGCTGCTGGTGGGAATGCAAACTGGTTCAACCTCTATGGAAACCATTGTGTCAATTTCCCAAAGAACTGAAAAAAAATCTTAATTTTATTTTATTTTAAAGTTGTGCTGTACAAGTCAGGATTGTGTACATAAAGGATTTAGGTACAGATGAAGTTTGGGGCCCCCAATTGGACCTCACTTTGCCTGAATTAGGATCAGTCACACTTATTGATGTTATACGCTCCCCCAACCCAAGGAAGTGTCCCACTACTGCCAATCTCTTTTTTGTAGTATTATGATAGGTGTTCAGGATCTACTTATGAATGGGAACATGTAGTACTCAGTTCTTTGTTTCTGTGATAGATAACTGAGTATGATAGACTTCAAATCCATCCAAGTTGCTGCCAAGTCCATAATTTTGTCCTTCTTTATTGCTGTGTAATATTCCATTGTGTATATGTACCACATTTTTTTTATCCAGTCTATTTTCAATGGGCAGCACTGTTGGTTCCATGTTTTTTCTATAGTGGATACTGCTGCAAAAAAAATGCGTGTGCAGGTATCTTTTTTGTAGAATGATCTGAGTTCCTCCAGGTATCTTTACAGAAGGGAGAATGCTGGATCATATGGAAGGTCAATTGATCAATACCTTTCATATGATTCAGCAATCCCTCTCCTGGGAATATATCCAGAAGAACAAAAATCACTACCAAAAAGACACTTTCACATGCAAGTTTATTGCAGTACTATTCACAATGGCAAAGACATGGAACCAACCCAGATACCCATCAAAAGTAGACAAAATAAGGAAAATGTGGTACATATATACAATGGAATATTTTGCAGCCCTAAATAAGAACAAAATCATGGCCTTCAGCAACTTGGATGCATCTGGAGACCATCATACTTAGTGAACTACCCCAGAAATAAATACCACATGTTCTCACTTATAAGCAGGCCCTGAACACTAGTCACACTAGCACAAGGGTGGGATAGGCAGACACTGGATACTGCTGGGGAGGGAGAGAGAATAGGGAAGGGGCATTTGGCAACACAGTGGGTATCTGAGCCACTATCAGGGGGACAGAGGGCCAGCCACAAGCCCAAACTTTACTTGCATGCAACTTACTTATGTAGTAAGTCCCCAGGTGTACCCCACAACTCTAAAATTTGAAAAAGAAAAAGAAAAGCATGGCTTTCAAAAGTTCAAAATTTGAGCTTGCTGAAAATACAGTTAAAATGTATCAAAGATTTATTTAAGAAAATAATGAAGAAAATGAGAGTTGGTAAAGTGGTTCAAAATAGTAAAGGAAAGATGGAATTATTTATAGTTAATGAAAGAGGGAATCCTGAAATATGATTGCAATGTAATCTATTAGGTATTGTCTTCACTATTCAGGTGGCAGAATTCTAGAAGCCCAAAACTCACTATTACCTCAACTATCCACGTAACAAACCCACACATGTATTCCATGAATATATATAATAATAAAGATTAAAAAATTTAAAGATACAAAAGTGGTTAATATTCTATAGTGCAATTAAACTGTAACATTTGGGATTATCTTTTCTATTGGGTAGGAGACTATTGCACCTCTTTTAGATAAAAATCATGTACACCATACCAATTTATAAGTTAATATTTCACTTTAAAGAGTCTAGGTCTTAATCTGTGGTAAATGGTAAATTAAACAAAACTGCATTCCTCTAGAGCAGTGTTGGCAAACTATAGCCATTGGGCCAAAAACCCACTACTTGTTTTTTTTAAAATAAAATTAACTGAAACACAGTCACACTCATCCATCACATAGGTTTATATCAGCTTTTCATTTACAATGGTGAGAATTCAATAATTCCCACATGGACTTATGACAGTGCTCCAGTATGATATTTAAGGTTCATGTGATCAGTCTTTGATCTTATTTCCCAGGTTTGGATAGAGTATCTTTTTTTTTTTTTTTGAGTTGGAGTCTCACTCTGTCGCCCAGACTGGAGTGCAGTGGCCGCTCCCGGCCACCGCAGCCTCGACCTGGGCTCCGGCGATCCTTCCGCCTCAGCCTTCCGAGTAGCTGGAAATACAGGTGCGCGCTACCACACCTGGCTAATTTTTGATTTATTGTAGAGATGAGGTCTCACCAAGTTGCCCAGGTAGGTCTCGAACCCACGGGTTCAGGCAATCCACTCACCTCAGCCTCCCAAGGCACGGGATTACAGGCCGAGCCACCAAGCCTGGCTCTGGATAGAGTATCTTAACAAAATAAGTAAATATACTAAAAAAAGAATAACATCAATAGTTTAGAAAAGGGCGCTGTACTGGATTGATACTGTATCAACTTAGCTAAAGTAAAATTAAATTCTCTAGAATTCCCTTTCCTGAAACCAAGATGGTCTCTCAGCTTGACTAAACTTTAGACATGCTTCCTCCTGACTCTGGCCCTGGTCTTTCTTAGAGTATTTACTTTAATTTTTTTTAATTGTAAATTTTTTCTCTGCCCCTTTGAAATGTAAACTTTCATCAAGTTTCTTGCCAGTTTTACAACCAAAGACTATCTTTCTCAAGGACATAGAAGCCATCTTTTGAAATGTCATCTTTAAGGAAGACAGCATCTCTATCTCCTAGTCTCTGTGAAAGGATAAGTGCCTAACTTCAATGGTAACCTTGCTCCAATTTATAAAATTTCCTCCTGCTGTGAAATTAGAAAAAAGTTTACTTTTTCTTTGGATAAGGCCAACTAGC
Organism: Cephalopachus bancanus; assembly: GCA_027257055.1. NCBI lineage: Eukaryota > Metazoa > Chordata > Mammalia > Primates > Tarsiidae > Cephalopachus > Cephalopachus bancanus. Next base: position 16,044,756 of record JAPVLO010000045.1, on the reverse strand, counting down.
AAACACAGATGGTCTACGATTTCCCATTCCACATCCAGCTCTTAAATACTCTCCCACCATTTGTTTCAGCGGAGTTTACCTCAGGCTGAGTTCTGATCTCTCTCACCTTTTGAATAAAATATTCCTTGCCTTTTTAATATTGTCTGATACTCTTTTTGCTTTGACACATTCCTATTAGTGTGGTTTACAAAAGACACTTTCTTGACTGAGACAAGCAGACATATTCTTGTTATACACAGTCGGAGCTGGGTACCAAATGCTTCTTCAGCCACTATTGAATCACCGTCTTCATTGTCAATAAATTTTTGGTTAGTGTTTACAGCAATTGGTGTAGCAGTTGGCATTGCAACACCTCAAACTCCCATCAGTCCTCCATTAGCTCTACTAATCCTGGATATCAACTTCCCTAGCTGGTTACTGACATCATGGAAGTTGAAGGTTTAGTTGGAGGTGGAGAGAGACCAAGGTATGTCCCAGTTCAACTTTGTTAATTCAATTTGTCCTTGTTATTCCACTTCATATCTATCTTTTAATTTTTTGTTTTTGTGTTTTATTGCCTGCCCTGCTACCTTCAGACCCAGAAACAACAGCTGTACATAAACTGTTTAACCAGATCTCACAATTTCACAGTTTAATGGTAACTGAGTCAAAGTAAGAGTCAAAACAGTCTAGATGATTGATAATGGAATCCTATAACTAAAATGGATGAGCAGCCTATTAACATCTTAGTTTGGGGGACTTCCAGCAAGATGGTGACGGGGCAGCCTGGCCTATGAAACCCTCTGCAAAGGAGAATGCAGAGGGTCTCTGGCTCTCTCCCCAGGGGCTGCAGATCCCAATGTTGGCAGCCTGCTCTTCACATGGAGCTCGGCTGTGGCCACCGCTGCAGCGCAGTGGTCTGGACAGCCACTGCAGCCACAGACATAGCAGCCGCTGGACCGTGGTGGCCTCCTTGGTGGCCATAGCGCAATGTGCCACCTGTGCCTGAAGCGATCCACGACTTCAGTCCTTGAAGCCCCTGCAGGCAAGATCTGCTGGGATGACTGCCACCTCTGCTACCACCATGACATCCTGCCAGCGGTGGGTCTTCTCCCGTGTGCCCTGAGGCAAGCTTCCATTTCTGGCCCCTGTTGGGATCCACCCCCTCTGGAGCGAGCAGCTGAGATAGCACCACCTGCTGGCGATTCAAAGTAACAACACTGCAGTGGGAGGAACAAGCTTGAAAAAGACATAGGCCAGAGTGGTAAACGGAGAGTGATCTGAACTGTCCTTCACTGCAGACCAGGGGCAACTGACCCTAACTGCAAACTAATTTACCTGTTTGAAAAGAAAGCTAGAAATCAGAATTGAAAGGACACTGAACTTAAATGAAAAGTCTCAGAGTGTGCTTCATTGATTCAGTTAGTTTAATGACTTAATTCTATTCCTACTGTATTGTTCCTTTTTTTCCCTCTTCCTTTTCTTCTCTTTTCTTCTCTCTATAAACCATATCTTTGTATAGAGGAACAGCATGCCAATAAGGTGGTTGGTTAGCTTGTATGTTAGCATCGCTATATATATATATTTTTTTGTATGAGAATTGGTTCATCAGTAGCTGTGGTCTATTGTTTTTATCTGTTTCAGTATAAGTCTCCCTCTACATTTGTTGGCACACGTTTTTTTCCCCCTTTACTCCTCTATCTCCCCACCCCCCTCTTCAACCCACTGTCTGCTCCATTCTCTTCCCTCTGCTAACCACATTTTATTTCAGGAAGTAAACCTACAGCCCCACTGCACGGACAGATTCCAAGGCAGTGAGAAGTGGGTTCCAGATTATCCACACACCTATCAATGAATACCAGGACCTGCAGATAGATTTTGAATCAGAGTTCCCCTTAAGTAAATCTCAAAACTGCAAAAAGGACCACCCCAACCTACAGTGCAACTCCAGAATTGAACAAAGTAAGAGGGCATACATAAAGAATAGGAGATTGAACAAACAGTAGTAAAACCAATCCCTTTACCCCTGAATAACAGATTAAAGAAGACAGTGGTGTGGAGGGAAGGAAAAAGTAGGGAGGGGGGGAAAACCGCACAAATGAAGAAAAACCAAAAGAAGAATATAGGTCTCACACAGACGCCTGGGAGATCAGACACTGAGAAAACAGATTCTGGAACAAAAACAATGAAGAACCCCCAGGATGACTGGTCACATGCAACAAACCCAGACATCAAGACATTGATGGAGAGAATTTAAAAAATTGAGGGGAGACAAGAGGAAAATAGGAAGGAGCTGATGTCAGAAATGACAGCAGCAAAGAATACTGTGATGGAAATGAAAAACAGACTAATAGGCATGGAAAGCAGAATTAGCCAAGCAGAAGAAAGAATCTCAGAGCTCGAAGACCAAAACACAGAACTAACTCAAACTGTCAAAAGCATAGAAAAGAAGCTCAAAAAGACAGAACAAAACCTGCAAGAGATGAATAATCACTTCAAGAGACTAAACCTAAGATTAATTGGGCTTCCTGAGGCAGAGAGAGAAATAGAAGCCACACTGCAACAAACATTTCATGAAATCATTCAAAAAAACTTCCCTCATCTCATCAAGGATGAAAAAAATTCAAACACAAGAGATTCAGAGAACTCCTACAAGACAACAAATGAGAAGACCAACTCCCAGACTCATAATAATTCGCCTAAACAAAGTAGCTATAAAAGAAAAAATCCTAAAGGCAGCAAGAGAAAAAGGCCAGACTATCGACCAGGGAAGACCAATTAGAATAGCAGCAGATTTATCCACATAAACCCTTCAGGATAGGAGAGCCTGGAGCCCTATCTTCAAAGTTCTAAAAGAGAAACAATTTCAACCAAGAATAACCTACCCAGCCAAACTAAGCTTCATTAGTGAGGGAGAATTGAAATCTTTTCCAGATATCCAATCCTTAAGAACCTACGCTTCCACCAGACCACCTCTACAAGAAACACTTAAGAAAGTACTGAACACAGAAGAAAAAGAAAAAAGAACAACAGCATTCTTCACAAGAGTACAGACAAAAGATTAAAAACACACATGAGCCAACTCCAGAACCCAAAGAAAGACAAGAAACAAACAGGAACAACTCTGTAAGAACCTTATGACAGGGATCAACTCTTACATTTCAATTATTAGTCTAAATGTGAATGGACTAAATGCACCACTGAAAAGACATAGAATGGCAAAATGGATAAAATATCATCAGGCAACAATCTATTGCCTTCAAGAGACTCACCTCACTAGAAAGGACACCCACAGACTCAAAGTAAGAGGATGGGAAACAAATTTTCAGGCGAACGGAATACAAAAGAAAAGAGGAGTAGCAATCTTAATTTACGACAAAATACCCTTCAAGCTACTAAAAATCAAAAAAAGATACAGAAGGCCACTACATAATGATAAAAGGCTCAATCCATCAACAAGAAATATCTATCCTAAACATACATGCACCCAACATAGGTGCGCCAACTTTCATAAAGCAACTTCTAGGAAAACTAAAGAAAGATATTGACTCTAAACCATCATAACTGAGGACTTTAATACCCCACTCACAACCCTAGACAGATCATAAGGACAAAAAATCAGCAAGGAGATCCAGAACCTCAATGTGACTTTGGACCAAATGGACTTAATTGATACCTATAGAACACTCCATCCAAAGAACACAGAATATACATTCTACTCATCACCGCATGGAAGGTATTCTAAGATCGACCACGTAATTGGCCATAAATCAAGCATAAGCAAATTTAAAAGTACTGAAATTCTACCCTGCACATTCTCGGACCACAGTGGAATAAAAATAAAGATTGGCACCAACAAAGTCCCCCCAAAACCCACAAAGACATGGACACTAAACAGCATGATGCTAAAATAACTCCTGGGTCAATGACGAAATCAAAACAGGGATCAAAAGATACCTGGAAACAAATGAAAATGAAGAAACATCTTACCAGAATCTCTGGGATGCCCTGAAAGCTGTAGTAAGAGGGGAATTTATATCCCTACAAACACACATGAAGAAAATGGAAGGAACAGAAATTCACAACCTAACAAGCCACCTAAAGAAGCTGGAAAAGCAAGACCACAAAAACCCTAATTTCAGCAGAAGAATCCAGATCACCAAAATAAAAGCCCAAATCCAGGACATAGAAGACAAAAAGATAATACAAAAAATCAATGAAACAAAAAGCTGGTTCTTCAAAAGGGTAAACAAGATTGATGGTCCCCTAGCTAGACTGACCAAGAAAAAATGAGAAAAAAACAAAATAAGCATAATCAGAAACACAAAAGATGAAGTCACATCTGACCCTGAAGAAATACAAAAGATCATTAGAGACTGTTACGCACACTTGTATGGAAACAAACTTGAAAACCAGAAGAAAATGGAGGACGTTCTGACATCACACAACCTACCTAGATTGGAACAAGAAGAAACTGAGACCCTAAATAGACCAATAACAATCAAGGAAATCAACTACGTAATAAGAAAACTTCCTGCAAAAAAAAAGCCCTGGACCAGATGGCTTTTCAGCAGAATTCTACAAGACATTTAAGGAGGAGCTGACACCAATCCTACTGAAGGTATTCCAGGTGATTGAAAAAGATGGAACACTCCCCAAATCATTTTACAAAGCCAACATCACATTGATACCCAAGCCAGGTAAAGCTCCAACAAAGAAAGAGAACTACAGGCCAATATCTTTGATGAGCATAGATGCTAAAATTCTAAACAAGATGCTAGCAAACCGAATTCAGCAATACATCTCAAAAATCATCCATCATGACCAAGTCGGCTTCATCCCTGGGATGCAAGGCTGGTACAACATTCATAAAACCATAAATGTATTTAAATACATCAACAGATGTCAAAACAAAAACCACATAATTATATCATTAGATGCAGAAAAAGCTTTTGATAAAATCCAACACCCCTGCTTGATAAAAACCCTTGAACATCTAGGCATACAGGGAACATACCTCAAAATAGTAAAAGCCATCTATGAGAAACCCACAGCCAGCATACTCCTAAATGGACAAAAATTGGAACCATTTCCCCTGAAAACTGGAACAAGACAAGGATGCCCACTCTCACCCCTCCTGTTCAACAAAGTATTGGAAGTCCTGGCTCAAGCAATCAGAGAAGAGGTATTGGAAGTCCTGGCTCGAACAATCAGAGAAGAGGAGGCAATTAGGGGTATCCAAATAGGAAAAGAGAAAGTCAAGTTATCTCTCTTTGCAGATGATATGATTGTGTACCTTGAAAACCCAAGATAATCTGTCAAAAACCTCCTTACACTGATAAAAGCCTTTGGCAAAGTCTCAGGATGCAAAATAAATGTACAAAAGACAATCGCATTTCTCTATACCAATAATAAACAAACAGAAACCCAAATAAAAAAACACATTTCCATTCACAATAGCCACACAAAAAAAATGAAATACCTTGGCATCTTCCTAACCAGAGACATGAAAGACCTTTTCAATGAAAACTACAAAACACTGCTCAAAGAAATCAAAGATGACACAAACAGGTGAAAAAATATCCTATGCTCATGAATTGGAAGAATCAACATTGTGAAGATGTCCATCTTACCCAAGGCAATCTACAAATTCAATGCAATATCCATCAAATCACCAGCAACATTCTTCTCAGACCTAGAAAAGACAACACAGGAATTCATATGGAAACACAAACGTCCAAGAATAGCCAGAACAATCCTCAGCAAAAAAAAAACAAAGCAGGTGGTATCACATTACCAGACTTCAAACTTTACTATAAAGCTACAATCATCAAAACAGCTTGGTATTGGTACAGGAACAGGCATATAGATCAATGGAATAGAATTGAGATTCCAGAAGCAAACCTCAATTTCTCAACCAACTCATCTTTGACAAAGCCTCCACCACCTATCACTGGGGAGAGGAGAACCTATTCAGTAAATGGTGCTGGGAAAACTGGCTGACCACATGCAGAAGATTGAAACAGGACCCCTATCTATCCCCATGCACAAAGGTTAACTCCAAATGGATCAGAGACCTAAATGTAAAACCTCAAACCATAAGAACCTTAGAAAATGAAGGAAATACCCTCATGGATATTGGAACTGGCATCCAAAACCCAAAACCCACAGGTCATAAGAGAGAAGATAGACAAGTTGGATCTTATTAAACTGACAAGCTTGTTCAAGGCCAAAGAAACCATCAAGAGAGCAGGGAGACAGCCTACAGACTGGGAAAAAGGATTTGCCAACACCAGGTCTGACAAAGGCTTAACATCCTGGATCTACAAGGAATTAAAACGTGCTGAAAAGAAGAAAACAAACAACCCCATTATAAAATGGGCAAAAGATATGAACAGACACTTCACAAAAGAGGACCTCCGAGCAGCCAACAAACACATGAAGAAATGTTCAACTTCACTAACCAACAGGGAGATGCAAATCAAAACCACCCTGAGATACCACCTAATTCCAGTCAGAATGGGAATTATCAACAACTCAAAAAATAACAGCTGCTGGAGAGGGTGTGATGAAAAGGGAACACCACTTGTTGGTGGGAGTGTAAACTAGTGCAACCTTTGTGGAAAGCAGTGTGGGGATTCCTAAAAACTCTAAATATCAACCTCCCATATGACCCCCAATCCCCTTAATGGGAATATACCCTGAAGAACACAAATCACTCTATAAAAAAGATACCTGCACACGTATGTTTTTCGCAGCGTTGTTCACAATAGCAAGAACCTGGAACCAACCATGCTGCCCATCAAAAGAGGACTGGATTAAAAAAATGTGGTACATATACATGATGGAATACTACACAGCCATAAAAAAGAACAAAATCATGTATCTTGCAGCAGCCTGGATGGAACTAGAGTCTATAATACTGAGTGAACTCTCACAGAAACAAAGATCCGAGTATCACATGTTCTCTCTCATATAATGGACCTTGAACATCCAATGTAATACTATAAGAAAATGACTGATGGTACTGGGAAACTATGGGGGGGAGTTGGGATTAGCAGTAGAAATATCTGTCTGGAAATGGGGAAACACCTCTTATCAACAGGGTCCCTGAATGAAATGTAATTGTACTCCTAACTCTTAACTGTACCCCACAAAACCATAATAAAAAATATTGATTTAAAAAAAGAAAAGAAAAGACAGCTAGAAATCAGAGCTGAAAGGACATTGGACTTAAATGAAAAGTCTCAGAGTGTGCTCAATTGGGTCTGTTAGTTTAATGACTTAATTCTATTACTATTGTCTTATTCCTTTTTTTTTCTTTTATCTCTTCCTTTTCTTCTCTTTTCTCCTCTCTGCAAACCATATCTTTGTATAGAGGAACAGCACACCAATAAGGTGGTTGGTTAGCTTGTATGTTAGCATCATTGTATGTTTTATTTTATTTTTTTTGTATGGGAGTTGGTTAGTCTGTACCCATGGTCTATTGTTTTTATCTGTTTCATTTTAGGTCTCTCTCTCCATTTGTTGGTACACTTGTCTATTTCCTGCCTTACTCCTCTCTCTCTCTCTCTGCCTCCCTCCTCCCCCCACTGTCTGCTCCATTCTCTTCCCTCTGATAAACACATTTTATTTCAGGGAGTAAACCTACAGCCCCACTGCATGGACAGATTCCAAGGCAGTGGGAAGTGGGTTTCAGATTATCCATAAACCTGTCGGCAAATACCAGGACCTGCAGATAGATTTTGAATCACAGCTCTCCCCTTAAGTAAATCTCAAAACTGCAAAATGGACCACCCCCAATCTACAGTGTAACTCCAGAATTGAACAAAGTAAGAGGGCATACATAAAGAATAGGAGATTGAACAAACAGAAGTAAAACCAATCCCTTTACCCCTGAATAACAAAATTAAAGAAGATGGTGACATGGAGAGAAGGAAAAAGTAGGGAGGGGGGAAAAACCGCACAAATGAAGAAAAACCAAAAGAAGAATATAGGTCTCACACAGACCCCTGGGAGATCAGACACTGAGAAAACAGATTCCAGAACACAAACAATGAAGAGCCTCCAGAATGACTGGTCACATGCAACAAACCCAGACATCAAGGCACTAATAAAGAGAATTTTAAAAATTGAGGAGAGACAAGAGGAAAATAGGAAGGAGCTGATGTCAGAAATAACAGCAGTAAAGAATACTGTGATGAAAATAAATAACAAACTAATAAGCATGGAAAGCAGAATTAGCCAAGCAGAAGACAGAATCTCAGAGCTCGAAGACCAAAACACAGAACTAACCCAAACTGTCAAATGCATAGAAAAGAAGCTCAAAAAGACAGACAAAACCTGCAAGAGATGAATGATCACTTCAAGAGACCAAACCTAAGAATAATTGGGCTTCCTGAGGCAGAAAGAGAAACAGAAGCCACGCTGGAACAAACATTTCATGAAATCATTCAAGAAAACTTCCCTCATCTCATCAAGGATGATAAAATTCAAACACAAGAGATTCAGAGAACCCCTGCAAGACAACAAATGAGAAGACCAACTCCCAGACATATAATAATTCACCTAAACAAAGTAGGTAAAAAGAAAAAATCCTAAAGGCTGCAAGAGAAAAAGGTTAGACTGTGTACCAGGGAAGACCAGTTAGAATAGCAGCAGATTTATCTACAGAAACCTTCCAGGCTAGGAGATCTTGGAGCCCTATCTTCAAAGTTCTAAAAGATAAACAATTTCAGCCGAGAATAACCTACCCAGTCAAGCTAAGATTCATCAGTGAGGGAGAATTGAAATCTTTTCCAGATATCCATTCCCTAAGAACCTATTCTGCCACAAGACCACCTCTACAAGAAACACTTAAGAAAGTATTGAACATAGAAGAAAAGGAAAAAAGAACAACAACGTTCTTCACAAGAGTACAGGCAAAAGATTAAAAACACACATGATCCAACTCTAAAACCAAAAGAAAGACAACACACAAACAGGAAGAACAACAACTCTGTAAGAACATTATGATAGGGATCAACTCTCACATTTCAATAATTAGTTTGAATGTGAACAGACTAAATGCACCACTGAAAAGATATAGAATGTCAAAATGGATAAAATATCACCATGCAACAATCTACTACCTTCAAGAGATTCACCTCACTAGAAAAGACACTCACAGACTCAAAGTAAGAGAATGGGAAACAAATTTTCAAGCGAATGGAACACAAAGGAAAGGCAGAGTTGCAATATTAATCTCAGACAAAATACCCTTTAAGCTATCAAAAATTTAAAAAGACACAGAAGGCCACTTCCTAATGATAAAAGGTTCAATTCATCAACAAGAAATATCCATCCTACACATATATGCACCAAACATAGGGACACCAACTTTCTTAAAGCAGCTCCTAGGTAAACTGAAAAAAGGTATCAACTCTAATACCATCATAGCTGGGGACTTTAATTCCCCACTCACAACCCTAGACAGATCATTAGGACAAAAAATCAGCAACAAGATCCGAAATCTCAATGTGACTCTTGATCAAATGGACTTAATTGATACCTACAGAACCCTCCATCCAAAGACCATGGAATATACATTTTACTCCTCACTGCATGGAACGTACTCTAAGATCGACCACATATTTGCCCATAAATCAAACATAAGCAAATTCATTTATTCATTTATTTATTTATTTATTTGAGTTGGAGTCTCACTCTGTCGCCCAACCTGGAGTGCAGTGGCCGCTCCCAGCCACCGCAGCCTCGACCTGCTGGGCTCCGGCAATCCTTCTGCCTCACCCTTCCAAGTAGCTGGAATTACAGGCATGCGCTACCATGCCCGGCTGATTTTTTGATCTATTGTAGCGATGAGGTCTCGCTGCCCAGGCGAGTCTCAAACCCGCGGGCTCAGGCAATTCACACACCTCAGCCTCCCAAAGGCGCGGGATTACAGGCTCTGAAATTTTACCATTCACCTTCTCAGACCACAGTGGAATAAAAATAATCATTAACACCAACAAGTTCCCCCAAAACCCACAAAGACATGGACACTAAACAGCATGAAGCTAAACAACTCCTGGGTTGTTGATGAAATCAAACAGAGATTAAAAGATACCTGGAACAAATGAAAAGGAAGAAACATCTTACCAAAATCTCTGGGATGCCATGAAAGCTGTAGTAAGAGGGGATGTTATATCCCTACAAACGCACATGAAGAAAATGGAAGGAACACAAATTAATAGCCTAAGAAGTCACCTAAAAAAGCTGGAAAAGCAAGACCACAAAAACCCTAATTTCAGAAGAAGAATCCAGATCACCAAAATAAAAGTCCAAATCCAGGACATAGAAGACAAAAAGATAATACAAAAAAATCAATGAAACAAAAACCTGGTTCTTCAAAATGATAAACAAGATCGATGGTCCCCTAGATAGACTGACCAAGAAAAAGAGAAAAAGCCCAAATAAACACAATCAGAAACACAAAAGACGAAGTCACATCTGATCCTGAAGAAATACAAAAGATCATTAGAGACTACAATGTACACTTGTATGGAAACAAACTTGAAAACCTTTTGGAAATGGAGGACTTTCTGTCATCACACAACCTGCCTAGGTTGAAACAAGAAGAAATTGAAACCCTAAATTGACCAATAACATTCAAGGAAATTGACTACATTATAAGAAAACTACCTACACAAAAAAAGCCCTGGACCAGATGGCTTTCCAGCAGAATTCTACAAGACATTTAATGAGCTTATACCAATCCTACTGAAGGTATTCCAGGCAATTGAGAAAGATGGAACCCTCCCCAAATCATTTTACGATGCCAACATCACATAGATATCCAAGCCAGGTAAAGACCCAAAAAAGAAAGAGAACTACAGGCCAATATCTTTGATGAACGTAGATGCTAAAATTCTCAACAAGATCCTAGCAAACCGGATTGAACAACACATCTCACAAATCATCCATCATGACCAAGTGGGCTTCATCCCTGGGATGCAAGGCTAGTCCAACATTTGTAAAACTTTAAATGTAATTAAACACATCAACAGATGTCAAAACAAAAACCACATGATTATATCATTAGATGCAGAAAAAACTTTTGATAAAATCCAGCACCCCTTCTTGATAAAAACCCTTGAACATCTAGGCATACGGGGAACATACCTCAAAATAGTAAAAGCCATCTACGAGAAACCCACAGCCAGCATACTCCTAAACAGACAAAAATTGGAACCATTTCTCCTGAAAACTGGAACAAGACAAGAATGCCCACTCTCACCCCTTCTGTTCAATATACTATTGGAAGTCCTGGCTCGAGCAATCAGAGAAGAGAAGGCAATCAGGGGTATCCAAACAGGAAAAGAGTAAGTCAAGCTATCTCTCTTTGCAGATGACATGATCGTGTATCTTGAAAACCCAAGAGAATCTGTCAAAAACCTCCTTACACTGATAAAGGATTTTGGCAAAGTCTCAGGATATAAAATAAATGTGCAAAAGACAATCGCATTTCTTTACACCAATAATAGACAAACAGAAACCCAAATAAAATGCACAATTCCATTCACAATAGCCACAAAAAAAATGAAATACCTTGGCATCTTCCTAACCAGAAACGTAAAAGACCTTTACAATGAAAACTACAAAACACCGCACAAAGAAATCAAAGATGACACAAACAAGTGGAAAAATATCCCATACTCATGGATTGGAAGAATCAACATTGTGAAGATGTCCACCTTACCTAAGACAATCTATAAATCCAATGCAATACCCATCAAATTACCAGCAACATTCTTCTCAGACCTAGAAAAAAGAACATAGGAATTCATATGGAAACACAAACGACCAAAAATAGCCAGAACAGTCCTCAGCAAAAAAAAAAAACAAAGCAGGTGGTATCACATTACCAGACTTCAAACTTTACTATAAAGCTACAATCATCAAAACAGCTTGGTATTGGTACAGGAACAGGTATATAGACCAATGGAATAGAATTGAGATTCCAGAAGCAAAACCTCAATTTCTCAACCAACTCATCTTTGACAAAGCCTTCATCACCTACCACTGGGGAGAGGAGAACCTATTCAGTAAATGGTGCTGGGAAAACTGGCTGACCACATGCAGAAGATTGAAACAAGACCCCTATCTATCCCCATACACAAAAATTAACTCTAAATGGATCAGAGACCTAAATGTAAAACCTCAAACCATAAGAACCTTAGAAAATGAAGGACATACCCATATGGAAATTGGAACTGGCATCCAATTCCTGAACAAAACTCAAAACCCACAGGTCATAAGAGATAAGATAGGCATGTGGGACCTCATTAAACTGACAAGCTTCTGCAAAGCCAAAGAAGCCATCAAGATAGCAGGGAGACAGCCTACAGACTGGGAAAAAGGATTTGCCAACCCCAGGTCCGACAAAGGCTTAACATCTTGGATCTACAAGAAACTCAAACGTGCTGAAAAGAAAAAAAAAAACAACCCCATTATAAAATGGGCAAAAGATATGAACAGACACTTCTCAAAGGAAGACATCCGAGCAGCCGACAGACACATGAAAAAATGTTCAACCTCATTAATCATCAGGGAGATGCAAATCAAAACCACACTGAGATACCACCTAACTCCAGTCAGAATGGCAATTATCAATAACTCAAAAATAACAGTTGCTGGAGAGGGTGTGGTGAAAAGGGAACACTTCTACACTGTTAGTGGGAGCGCAAACTAGTGCAACCTCTGTGGAAAACAGTATGGCGATTCCTAAAAGCTCTAAATATTGACCTCCCCTATGACCCCGCAATCCCCCTAATGGGAATATACCCTGAAGAACTCAAATTACTCTATAAAAAAGATACCTGCACAAGTATGCTTATCACAGCATTGTTCACAATAGCAAGAACCTGGAAACAACCATGCTGTCCATCAAAAGAGGACTGGATTTAAAAAATGTGGCACATATACATGATGGAATACTACACAGTCATAAAAAAGAACAAAATCATGAATTTTGCAGCAACCTGGATGGAACTAGAGTCTATAATACTGAGTGACTTCTCACAGAAACAAATATCTGAGTATCACATGTTCTCACTCATATAGCGGACCTTGAACATCCAACATAATACTATAAGAAAATGACTGACAGTGGTGGGAAACTATGGGGGGGAGGGGAAGGGAAATGAAATTAATGGTAGTAAATATCTGTCTGGGGATGGGGAGACACCTCTTATCAACAAGGGTGCCTGAACGAAGCATATTTGTATACCTAACCCTTAACTGTACCCCACAATATCATAATAAAAAATATTGATTAAAAAAAAAAAAGAAGAATCTCCTGGTAGAAAATAAATTATGGTCTGATTAGTAGGGAAAAAAAATCTTAGTTTGTTTGTATATGTAGAAAACTTCTAGGTCTAGTGAATAGACGCCTGACTTAAATTATTACAATCAAAGAATTATGATCGTCAACAAATTTCCAGATGTGAACCCTGAGCCTCTTAAATGGAGGAAAGTCCAGTTACCCTTAAAGCAGAACCCTATTACACAGATGTAATTTTATAATATAAATTTATGATCTCCTTTCAAAAAGATGTAAAACTTTTTAATCAAGGTAATTGTACATTTTCAGAAGAGAAACTAATCAGACTTTTGAAGGATTGATAGTTATTAGATCTAAATTGTAGCTTATTCTCGGAAACTAAAATGTCAACTTGATATACCAGTAACAGAAGTTGATGGAAGTCTGAAATCACTGGAGTTTTAGCTTGGTCTACCTCACAGTGAGCTGGTGAATCTCCAAACTCACCCTGTAGGTAGTTTCCCAAATTTCAAAATGCATGACTAGAATAGATATACACAGCAAATGGCAGAATTCCCACTTTGTTTTTCTGACCTAAGGAGTAAAAGCAGATTATGCTAGGAAAAGCCAAATAGAGGCTACTAGACCACTAAAATGGTATACCAACACCAATATTATGTTCCAGAGTACTAGCAAGATTAGTGCCACCATTAAAGACTTAACAGTGCAAGGATAGTGATTCCTACCACATTTCATTTAACTTGCCTATCTGGCCTGTATGGATTTTGGAGAATGACAGTAGATGTCCATAAACTTAACCCGTTGGTAACTCTAATTGTATTTGTTCTTTCAGATGTGGTTTTGTTACTAGAGAAAAATCAACATATTCTTTGGCAAATGTTCTTTACTCCATACCTGTTAGTAAAGTCCATCAGAAGTTGTTTACTTTCATCTGCCTAAGCCAATAATACATCATCACTATCCCAACAAAGGGCTCTATTGCTTCTCCAGTCTCATGCTATAATCTAGTCTAGAGGAAATTTGATTGTCCCTATATTCAGTAGTATACCATAATGACTCATTTATTCATAACATTTAGCTAATTAGGCAAGATAAGAAAGTAGTCGCAGCCAGGCTCGGTGGCTCAGCCTGTAATCCTGTGCCTTTGGGAGGCTGAGGTGGGTGGATTGCCGAATCCCACAGGTTCAAGACCCGCCTGGGCAACTTGGCGAGAACTCATCTCTACAATAAATCAAAAATTATCCGGGCGTGGTAGTGCGCGCCTGTAGTTCTGGCTACTTGGAAGGCTGAGGTGGAAGGATTGCCAGAGCCCAGCAGGTCGAGGCTGCGGTGGCCGGGAGTGGCTACTGCACTCCAGTCTGGGTGACAGAGTGAGACTCAACTCAAAAAAAAAAACAAAGAAAGTCGTTGCAACTACTCTAGACAGTGTTTATAAACATTTTAGCCAATGGAGAATAATTAAATTCCACAAAAATTCAAGGAAAGTTCCACCTCATTAAATTTCTAGGGTTTCAATATCAAGATATTCTTTCCAAAATGACAGACAAGTTGCTGCACCTGACCTCTCTCACTGCTAAAGCAAGAACATTAGTTGGACTTCTTTGAATTTTGGGTGCAAAATATACTTCAACTGGACATGCTACTCTGATCCATTTACCTAGGAATTAAAAAGTTGGTTTTGATGGGGATCCAAGAGCAAGTGAAGACCTTACAAAATGTACAGAATGCCAAGAGAGTTGTTGCATTATTTGGGCTACAGGACCCATGAGAAATGTCTTTTTCAAATAGGAAGACTGTATGGAATCTTTGGCAGACCTTAAAAATGATTCACATTCACAGAGTAGACTCTTGGAATGTTGAAACAAAGCTAACCTTTGTTTTGCTACTGTGTTTTGGTAGCCTAACCATTGGCCACCAAATTATCTTACAACCTAAACTGTCCATCTGGGTGTTGTCTGACCCACCAACCCATTATCTTGAGAGAGCATGGTAGATATAAGATTTAGCTCAGTTTTTGAAGGCACAAGTTATATAAACAAGTGGCCCAAAAACCCATGGCCCATTTTCCTTCTCTATTGCCTCATGGAGAGTTGATTAAGAAAGAACAAATTGGGCCTGTTTTACAGATATTTCCACATAATACACTGGCATGACCCAAAAATAAATGGCTACAAACACAGTCACTCCCTGGTCTATCCCTGAAGGGCAGTGAAAGGGAAACATATCCAGAGTGTCAGAACTTTGAGCAACATACCTCATCACTTATTTTGCTTGAAAGGAGAGATGACCAAAAGTATGAATTTACAGAGATTTAGAAGCAATATCTAATGATTTGGCTTGATGATTAGAAACTTGAAAAACACAGTTGTTGAAAGAGGTCTGGAGAAGAAATATGTGAGTGAATCTCTCTGAATGCACAAAGTGTGGAGATATACATGTCAAATGCAAACGTTCACCGAAAATCATTCTTACTAGAGAAGGATCTTAATAATCAGTTAGGCAAGGTTATTCGTTCAGTAGATATTAGTCAGCCTCTTTCCCCAGCCAATGGGCTTATGAACAGAATAACCATTGTGGCAAAAATGAATGTTTTCCATTTGCTAAAGTCACTGTTGCAGTGGCTACAGCCACTGCTGTGGATCTAATCTACCAACTTCAGTATAACACCATTCTCCAGGAGATCAGTCAGCCACCAAATAGAAAGTTGATTACAAATAATCACTTCTATCATGGAAGGGATAAGACTTTGTTTTCACTGGAACCAACATATTCTGGATACTGATTTCCCATCTCTGCCTGCAATTCTTCCAATAAAACCTCCATCTGTGAACCCAAGAAATTCCTTTTATACATCTTGGTATTTGCCACAGCATTGTTTCTGAACAAAGAACTCATATTACAGTAAATGAAGTGTGATAATTGACTCAGGTCCATGTAATGCACTTGTCTTCCATATTTCCCATCCTCCTGAAGCAGCTGGCCTGATAGAATGGTGGAATGACCTTTGGAAGTTTCAGTCACAGCACCAGCTGTGTGACAAATTTTGACAGGTTTGAGTCATGTTCTTAGGATATGCTCTAAATCAGCAACTAGCAAATTAGCAAGCAGAATCTGCAATCAGCTGTTTCTTCCATAGGCAGAATTTAGGAGTCTTGGAGTTAAGGATGAAAATGGAAGTGGCCGCTTTTACTATTACTCCAAGTAAATTTTGCTTCCCAAACCTAAAACTTTGGACTTTTTTTCTCTAAAAGTCTTAGTTTCCAAGAAAATGGAGCTTCTTCTAAGTGACACAATAAGTATTTTATTACACTTAAATTTGAGACTTCTACTTGGACACATTGGACTTCTTTGGCCATGAATCAACAAATTAAGAAAAAGAAGTAATTGTAATTGCAAGGATAATTACTTCTGACAATCCAGAATAAGTTATGTTACCCCTACACAATGAGGAGTAAGAAAGAGAATGCTGTAATTCAGAATATATTTATGTATATATTAACCACTTTTTCCTTTCCTCTTCTATTCTAGCATCTAATGTAAGAAAAAATGTGTTAATAGAAATAAACCTTGACATAAGTTACAGACTATAAAAGGAGAAATACTATTCTGCTAAAAAAGAAAAAAGAAAATTTATATCCTCCAATGTGGAAAAAAAACTTTTAGACTTGGGGCGAATAACTATGTCATGTTAGGCAGAAGCATCATTTTTCTGTTGTCTTTATTGGGAATTTATATTAAGAATGGTTAAAAGAGGTATATGAGGGTTGTCAATTAATTTCTCAAACTCATCCTAGAAAAAGTGAAACATGCCTCACTGCTGAATATCTCTATAGTCACCTTCAAAGTACTCCCCGTGGGAAGCTATGCACTGACACCAGCACCTAGACCACCCTTCAAAGTAATTTTGAAACTTTTTCTGGAATGGCCATCAGAGTTGTTGTGAGAATGTCAGAGTTTAAATTGCAGCAACGAGCAAGCATCAAATTTCTTGTTAACCTTGAAAAGAGTGGAAGTAAAATCAGGGACATGTTAGTCCATGTTTATGGGCAAAATGCCATAAAGAGAACAACAGTGTGCAAATGAATTAGATGTTTTTCTGAGGGGACAGAAAGCATCACTGATAAAGAGAGGTCAGGATGGCCAGTAATGAGCAGAACTGACAAAAACATTGCAAAAATTCATTGAATTGTGTGTCAAAATCTTCAGTTGACTGTGAGAAGCATAGCAGACCAAATAAACAGCAATAAACAGTCAGGAAAATCCTTTTTTTTTTTTTGAGTTGGAGTCTCACTCCGTCACCCAGACTGGAGTGCGGTGGCCGGCAGCCTTGACGTGCTGGGTTCCGGCGATCCTTCCGCCTCAGCCTTCCAAGTAGCTGGAAATACAGGCATGCACTATCACGCCCGGCTAATTTTTTTGATTTATTGTAGAGATGAGGTCTCGCCAAGTTGCCCAGGCGGGTCTCGAACCCATGGGCTCTGGCAATCCACTCACCTCAGCCTCCCAAAGCACGGGATTACAGGCTGAGCCACCGAGCCCGGCTAGGAAAATCTTGGTATGAGAAAGGTGTGTACAAAAATGGTCCTCAAGGAACTTTTGCCTCCCAGCAAAGCATCAGCTCACACAGCACTGTCTGTGAGGAAGTTTTTAGCCAGTAAACAAATAACTGTATTGGAACACCTCCTTACTCACCAGATCTCCCCCCAGTGACTTTTTTCTTTACTCGAAGATAAAAGAAATATTGAAAGGAAGACATTTTTATGACATTCAGGACATCAAGGGTAATATGACAGCTCTGATGAGCATTCCAGAAAAGAATTCCAAAATTGCTTTGACAGGTAGACTAGGCACTGGTGTTGGTGCATAGCTTCCTAAGGGGAGTACTTCAAAGGTAACTATAGTGATATTCAGCAATGAGGTATGTAGCATTTTTTTCTAGGATAAGTTCATGGACTTACCTCTCAGTCCTCGTATATGGATGACAAGTTGCAAGGAGTGGAATGTAAAGGATTTTTACTGTGCCAATTTGCCTAAGTTTCCCAGGGTCTCCTTATCTCCATGGCTCCTGGTTAGTGTGGGGCACGAAAACATCAGGCATGAGCTTTCAAAAGTAGAATTGAAACAGCAGCCAAGTCTAGTTTATGCTTAAAAGGTCAATGCTAGCACTAGGCCTCTATTGCCACTCACAGTGATTGTCAATGATCTGGCTCATGTGAATAGCATAGGGTAGTAGCAGCCGGGCTCACAGCTTCTCCAGCCTCCTTATATGCTTCTCTTTGTCTTGACCAGGGCTTGTTTAACTCTGTAATGGAGTACCAGCCTTTTTTCAGATCACCCCATAATCAAAGGCTTGGTGGTGGTAAGAGACCTAGGAGTTCTGTTGTCCTCATGGTTTCTATTGACTTGTGAGTTCTCTTGCCTGTGTCTACTCCTGTCTATCTTTCCTCCTTTAGTGTCGACTTTGCTAATGTCATTCCCAGAACCAGATGTAGAACTAACAGCGATATGTCAAGTGTTTAACCAACTCTCTCAATTAAGTAATATAAAATTTGTATTTTAAAAGATTCCATATTTTGTATCATTCCCATGGCTATATTTTTCTACTGAACCCCAACTAATACAGGATCAAAGAAAATGAACTAGACCTATCAGAGGAAACCCAATATAGGAGACCAGCTTTAGATCTAAATTTGCAAGACTAAATTACAAAGAATAAGAGGAACATTCCTCAGATGAGAAGAAATACTTTGTATATTTAAATGCATAAAATACATAAAATACAAGAATAGTGAGTTGTGTCCCTTACGAGGAAAGGAATATGTCTGAGAGGAAAAAAAATATATTTGACGTAGGCGAGGAGATCAAAATGTAGTAAGCTATGAAATTCAGAACAGGAAATGTTTACATCTTCCGGTGAGTAATCAACAAGATGGGTTAAGCATAGCATTTTTATGAAGGCTAAAGTAACTGAAGCCTGAGAAGCCAGCTTTAGAAAGTCCTACTAGAAAGCCCAAAACAGAAGAAGGCAGCAATCTTTGCTTAGAAACAAAGCCAAGGATAGTTTAGTAAGACAGGACAGTGAGAAATGTGAGTCCAGAGGTAGGACAATAATTCTCCATGATTAGAACTATTTTAATGGCCATCATTTACTGAACCAGGTACAGTGCCGAGCATTTCATATACATTGAATCATGAAATTACATAAAGTTGGGGTTATTGTCTTTTGTTATAAAGACAGAGAAATAGACCCTCAGAAGTTAAATAACCTACTCAAAGTTATATACTTAGAATTAGAAAATCCTGCATTCAAACAAAGTTTTTCCTGATTTTAAGTTTTTGCCCAGAACCCGTAGGTCATATAGCCAGGCAGCATTTATTCCAATACTTGAGCTGTAAACCACAAGTCAGGGACCAGTTCCATTTACTATGCCTTATGCTTGACTTTGTTCTGATGTGTGTGAAGTTATATATAGGAACCAGGCAGGAATAAAAGCACCAAAATCCTGGAGCACACACTATAGTACTGCATGTGTGTGTGTACACACAACTGTGACAGGAGTTTATCAAAAACCAAATAAAACCCATCTACTTGTATTTATATTAGCTAAAAGCATCAATTCCAATTTTCCATCTTTAATAAACTGGAGATGAAAATATATCTTCATATATTTCAAGACAAAAGGACAGAACACTTAGAAAGAGAGAAGAGAAATGTGTATTTTGAATGTCAAATCACCAGAGAAGGTGACCTGGAGCTTCTATTGCTTGAAGGAAACATGAAATAGTGGCTAGGAGAGTAGATTTTAGAGCCAGACTGCACATGTTTGAGTCCCGTGTCTGCCACATTCTACCTGTAGCAAATTACTCAACCTCCCTGCAAATCTGTGTTCTCAGCTAGAAAATGGAAATGATAATCGTTATGAGAATTATTCATGTTCAGATATGCAAAACGTTTTAAATAATAATGGCACATAATAAGTTGCTATCCTAGATAAATGTTTGATAATTAAATTGAACATTTTTTGACACTTTTGAGAATTTACTATAGGCCAGGGTCAAGTCAAATGTCATCTCCTTTGTGAGATGGCTTTCAATGATTCAGTCAACAAGTATTTTTTTAGCACCTTACAGGTTTAAAGTAGTATTCTCAGTCTGGGAATAGATGCTGAAGAGAATTGACATTAAACATGACATCATGGAGATTATATTGTTCTAATTCTAAACTATCAGACACATTATAGTAGAGCATTATATTAGAATGCTATTATAATCTTCTAGAGCTTTCACCATATTTTGATGTAAATTTTATTTACATAATTATTTTTCACTTGTCTATAAGGTCTTTAAGAGTCTGAAATACATACTTTTAAAATATTTAAGTGCATAGTGTTTAAAAGAATATTTGGCACAGAATAAATCACCATCCTTGATAAATGTTTACATAAAAAGAAGAGATACTCAAGAAGTAACTGTTGAATTGAAAGGAAGGAAGGATGGACAGACAGAAGGAAGGAAAAAGGTGGGGAGAGAGGGAGGGAGGGAGAGAAAGAGGGATGGGGGAAGGAGAAGGGGAAGGAGGAAGAGAGGGAGGGAGAGAAAAGTGGGAAAAACCAGTAAGCTTAATAGGTAACAGCACTAATTGTGATCTCTAGCTGCTTGAGCTCAAATTCCACCCAGTACTTTGTAGCTATATGATTTCAGGCATGTTACTTAACCTCTCCAATCCAGGTGGCATCAGCTATTAATCAGGATGATGCTAATAATACACAGCTTGATAATATTTTTATGAGATTTAAAGAGCTAATTATTAAAAAGCACAAAACATAATGTATGGCACATAATGATCATATCATGTAATATATCAATTTAGAGCAAAATAAACTTTAGATAAAACATTCTCTAAAGGTGATACTATGGCCCACATGCATAGATGGTGTTAAAATTTATCAATATGTGGATATAATGGTATTCTTATGATTTGAAATGACCAGAGGAAATAAAAATGAGACCAAAAGATTCTGCCTTTCTAACTTACTACAAATCATTTTAATGTCATGTGAACAAAAGGATTGCAGTTCTGGATCTCTGCCATATTGTTATACAGACCAATTGCAGCAAAACCAATGAATCAAATGCAATTTAGTCTGGCTCAACTAGATCCAGCTGAAGGCTGTTTCTGCACATGAAGCAGAAAAACCATTACACACAATAATTTGTGCTCAGATCAGTCAGTCTCAGTCATTCTTCTTGGCAGGCAATTGGTCTGACTAAAATGATTCTGTGTGAATGACTCTGTAATGGTGGATAAAGCACAACCTTTAACCTGTAATAAAATAGACTTGGTAGATTCCTCTTAACTCAATAGAGGATGATCATCAGGCATGTAAGCTGAAACATCCCCTTCTACATGCCTACTTGAGCCTCTAGGAAAGCCACATGAATGGTACTGCATAAAAATTATCTTGAGATCTATCAAAAACACTAGGAAGTATCAGGAGAATTACTATAAATCACATTCCCTGCTCTATATCATGCAGGGTTCCCAGAGACCACATGCAGCCAGAGGATGATATGGACTGAAAACTTTTCTTCCCATTCACAAGGCTCGCAAGCACAGAGACCATGTTCAAGATTGTACCTCCAGTATATGTCTGCATGCTTTATTTTAAAAATGTATAATGAAGACCAGGCAAGTCAGGTACTATTTAAGGAACTGAAAATACAGAAATGAATAATGTATGGACCCTGTCCCCTTAAATTTTGTATGTTACTAGGAAGATTTTACATATAAATGTGGGTTTATTTAAAAAACATTCAAGGATAGTTGTTAAAGTACAGTAAGGAGGACTTTATTCAGGATTATCAAGGGGGAAAACTATCATCAAAATAGGTACAAAGACCACTGCAACAAAGTTTTGTAATGGGGAAGAGAGAGTGGGTTCAATTCTGAATACAACATGGAAAAAAATAGAAATGTATAGCCAAAGAGAAGGGTGGGGATCAGTGGATGGAAAATTACTATGAGAAAACATTAGGAGTAAGATTCTGGCTAAACCAACCTAAAAGGATTTTTGCTGAAGACAGGTCAAAGTGATCAGACATCACCTGGGAGATGGTGGGGGGTGAAAGACTTTATCATCTATTAAGTGTGAACAGATATACAAGGTGGGAGGTTTTGCTGCACTGACTTTGCAGGACTCTCGCTAAAACTCTTTTATAAGGAAGTGTACAGGTGAGTCCAGAAGAGGTTTCAGAAGCCTGACTAAAGTTTGGCCAAGCAAAGAATCTTTATCAGTGTGCAAAAATATTGTAATAGGTAGTCAATACATTTTTGTTGAACTACGTAGATCAATTCTTCCCAACCTTTTCACAAAATCTGTCAAGGAAAAAAAAGAAGCTAAAATGTGTACCACACACTAAGGTAAGGAAAAGAAAGTTCTACTTGTACTCATTGACGACTGACTTGTGATCTGTCTACCCAACTCTGAATGACGGCCCTGAAGACTGAGGCGATAACGTGGAAAATTCAGGTCAGAATCTGTGAAACCCCTTGAGTTGTTGTTAAGATAGTCTCTAACATGCAGTTAGTTGGGGACTGGATTCAGGTAGGGCTCAATCTAATAGTACAGCAAATAGCAGTATCCATATTTTGTAAGTTATCAGATATTCAAATTCCACTTTCAAATTTTCCCCCAAAACTTGATTCTAAACTTTTGCTTTGGCCTAAGGTACTGATATATAATAATGTCAGATGCTACTCCACTCTATTAGTTTTATTTCTTCTGCCAACAGACAATGATCCCATCTCATTTTCTGTGGTTCTTTTACCCAATTCAGATCTGCTTTGCTTTATGGTTAAGATACCCTCTAGGATAGTGAGATCTAGAAAGTGAACTATGTTCAGTGGTTGCCTGCTTCTCCATAGCTTATTTTCCTGCCCCTGTCAGCCCTCACCATGGTCACAGAAAGCATTGTGGATGTGATCATCTAGTTGAAGAGTCAAGAGTCTGGGGTCTATGTGGCAACTCCGTAGTTGATGTCCTGGATTACAGGGTGAGATTTTATACTCAAAATAACACAGAGGAAGACAGTCATTGGATACAGAGACAGGGAAAACTCTCTACAAGTACCTGGAGAGCTCATCAGAGTGACCAGACAAGTAAAGACCTAGAACCAAAGCAAAAGATCCATCTATTAGAATGAAGTAAGGTGAGAAGGGTGCAATAGATCACAATATGGCCATGAATTCTTCTCATTTCTAGATGCATACTCCTTTGCTGTGTGGCTTGTAGCTCTTCACTCATTTAATGTGAGGTTGGCCATGTGACTTTCTTTAGTCCACGGAGCATTGAAAAATGTGACAGAAGCAGAAATTTGAAAAACTCATGTGCATTGGACTTCCTCTCTCATGCTGCCTTTGGAAATCCAGCAATCACCTCCACTAACTTGCTAAATGATGACACATGGCTAACAGACACATGACTTGGACCCCTAACCACCTGCCAGGTAATCAGGTCATTGACAACCAGCTGACCACACATACATGAGTGAGTCTAATTAGGAGTAGCAGAATAGCTCCCCCAATGAGACCAGGCCCAGTTCCTAGCACACAGAGTAAGCTAATAATCTATGCTTATCTAGTAATTGGTTGTTATTTTAAGTCATTACATTGTGAGATAATTTATTATTCTGGAAAATATAATCGATACATAACTTATCGCCTAAAAATTAAGTCCTTCTTTAGCAAATGTGTTTTACTAAAACATGTGTTATTGGCTCTGGGACTAGATTATAAGAAAAATATCAAGGATGTCAGGGAAAATGGTAAGAAAAAAGTAGAGGCTAAAAAGGTGGTGAGAAAATAGTCATAGCACTTTGGAATTAAAGACTCATGTTTGACCACTGTGAAACAATTGGAAAAACTGTTGCATGTGATAATCTGGGAAATGAAAATATACCTGATGAAATTTAGGATGTAGCTAAGAAGATCCTCAAGAAGAATGATAAAAGTGCCTTTTGGCTGGTCCTTGTATATAAGAAGATAGGAGAATACAGAGGCAAGCTAAAGAACTTTTTAGTTTATAAGCAAAACGGAGAAGAAATATAGATCAGCCAAGACTTGCTGGATTGAAAAATAAAGCTTTTCTCACGTTTGGTGTCTCCCAGAAATGTTAGAAAGCAGTGACTGCTACACACCTCTCCTTTTTTCCTTATTTTTAAAGTGAAAGTGTTTATAGCAGTTATATAGTTTCTGTATCATTACTGTAGGCTGGGTGTGTATAAAGTAATAACAGTCCTTTTAGATTATAGGTCTCTGGGTCAACGGAAATCACATCCAAGAAACTATATTTGTATATGTTGAAAATTACAAGATCAATATTATAGACTTTCGAGCTTAGTGCCATAATTGAATGAATCTTTTCAGTTTGCTAGATGGAGAAATAATATGAATATTTATGACCAATATGACCAGAAGGCTGACTGTGGAAGAATGTAAGAAAAAACACAACCATAAATACTTCTTCTCCTTGCATCCTTACTCTTACTCTTACAATGTGACATTGCGGATTCTACCATCAGGAGAGTCTATGCATTCATTCTTTGAATCTGAGCTGGCAGTATGGCTTGTTTTGGCTTTTGGAATGTTAGCATCATAATACAAGGAGAGCCTTCAAAAACATCCTTGTGCATTGGAACTTGTTCTTTTGCTGCACTTGGAACCCTAAGATCATCGTGCAAGCTAGCTGGCTGGCAGGTGAGAGAACATGTGGAGGATAACTGAGATAGCTATTCAATGATACACCAGGCTGAAGCAATGAGGCTGTCAAATATCAGACATGTAAATGAGGCCAACAAATTCCAGCTGTGTGCAGATGCATACATAAGCCCAGATGAGACCAGCAGGTTATCCTTTAACTTATCCAAATCCAACTGATAGTATCAGAATTGTAAGTTAATAAATGGTTGTGGTTTTAAATAACTAATTTTAGGGAAGGTTTGTTATGTATCAGCAGCTAGTCAATTTAATGAAAAAGGGAGATCTGAGGATAACATTGGTGCCAGGGTTTGTCCTTGGAACCCTCAGATTTTTGACAACAAAGAGATTTTTGAGTATGGGCAAGTTGACTTAATTCGAAGTCCCTGTATTGGACTTAGATGCAGGAACAAGACAGAGGTTACAAGTGCACCTCCAGATCTGAGGAGCTTGGACAGGCTAAGGAGAGGTGATAAAATTGCTGGGTAATGCTTTATAAATTTAAAGTACCCTGTGGCAGGATTTCCTTCATTTTTACAGCTGGTTAATACCCCTTGTGTATATATACAACATCATAGATACAAAGGTTTTAGTTATCTTGACAGTGGTAATCATTTCGCAGTGTGTGTGTGTGTGTGTGTGTGTGTGTGTGTGTGTGTGTGTGTGTGTGTACATATATGTCAAAACATCACATTTTATACCTTTAATATACACTATGTTGATTTGTCAATTATATGTCAATAAATCTTTAAAAAATTAAAGTAACCTATTCTATCAGCAAATGAGAGAATTCGATTAGGAAGAGAAAATTTTTGAACTAAATATTCAATGTGACTAGGGATCAGTGAGTTAGAAAATAACATGCGGCTTGAGCACTTTTCCAAAATTAAGAATTTTGTTAATGTTTTAAATGAAGCTTAGATAATTAAACACTTTTGTTGAGCTTTCTCTAGAGCAATGGCTTTGAACTGGGATACAGATATAAGAGAAAAACAAGGTATGTTTTGGATTATTTGATGTGACAGCTTGGTGGTCATGCTACCATCTTGTCAGTGGCTACTTACTGACACCTGCCACAAGATCTGTGTCAGGCTTAACTTTCTCTCATTCCCTGACAGCAGCTACTGGCCAGAAACCAGGCCTAGAGTGTATGAGTGAGTCACCATGGTCTTCAGACCAATCAACACAGGGACCTTTACATTACTTATGTCTGTTTAATCACAAGAAAGGAAGAGATGCTTAATGGTTTTGTGGATTTCATAGTCTTTGTCTACTTTGTTGAAACATTATGCTAGCAGGACCTAGTGGAAAATGTATGGACCCTAGACCTTGGGTTCAAATTCTGGCTCCATCACTTAATACATGACCGGCCTTGGGAAATCACCAAAACATTCTGAGCTTGCCTTTTTCCCTATAAATAAGGAAAATAACACCTGTCTCAACTGCCTAGTAATGTTGTTGTGAGGATTAAAATATTATAAACACATATATTTGCATATATATCGCTGAGTATATATGAGAGGGAACAAAAAAAAAACCAGAAATTATTTATAAAAAATTGTGTATTTATTCTTACATGTCAGTCACCTTCAAAGTACTCTCCATTTGATGCAATATGTCAATTGAGACAATTTCTCCAATGCTCAAAACAGTTTTTCAACTCAGCAGTTTTGATGCCTTTTGTTTCACCTCTTCCGCAGCAGCAAAGCGTTTCCCTTTGAGGACTTTTTTTCAACTGGGGAAATAAAAATAAAAGTCACTTGGGGTGAGATCAGGTGAATAGGGAGCGAGGGGCATGGGAGTCATGCTGTTTGTGGTCAAAAACTACTGAACACTCAGCATATGAAGGCAGGTGCACTTGTAAGTCACCCATCATGAAATGGACAGATGCCTTGAAAGAATCTCAAAAAGAATCAAAAATCACTGAAGCCAGTTTTTACAACAACTCTAACTGGTACACTGATGCCTATGGGATACTAGAGCATTTACCTAGCAGGGGAAGCCTACACTCTAAAAGATAATTCTGGTTTTGGGGGGAGGGGTCCCCTCTTATATATGCATAGCTGTATAAAGTTATTTTAGAATTTTAATAAAGATTAACCATAATTATTACTGTTATTTAGTAGTCCTAAGAGTCTGGTCTATTCCCCAGCCAGGGCTAAGATGGTAGAGTTCATTACAACTCAATCTATGTGGTCGACTTTGTCCTCTAGTCCTCAGATTTAGGGTGAAAATAGATTTGTATGGGAGAAAGAGAGGATGAATGAGCATTAACCTTGTTAATAGCTGATACAAAGAGATTTCAGACAATAAACAAAAAGAGAGGAGAGTAGTGGTGATTACACTCTGAAACAGAACAGATTCTCATTTGTCTCTAATTTTCTGTCATTTCTATTTGGGTGATTCAATGCATAAACAACTCAAAGTCCCTAACTATCCCACAAAGAAAAGATTGTAGATGTTTCAATGCAGTAACCTTGCCCAGCTGGTGTAACAAGTATCCACAAGGCTAGTTTCCCAGACTGCATTTTGTAGCTGCCAGCTGATGCCAATGAATAAAACATCTCTGAGAGAAAATAAACCATTTCTGTTTGTAAGAATAAGTGAAAAGCCAGATAATTACTTCTTAACTTTTTTCTTTGCCTAAGTGCCAATATTTTGTCATTTTCAAGGATTCCTGCCTTTTCTACTTAAAAATGTTTTGGTAAGCACTTTTAATTCTGAATATATTTTGAGACATATTTTTTTTATTTTTATGACTCTGATATTATTCTATATGAAATGTCTAGAATGTACACCTTTGTATTTATTCATTTAACCCATATGTGTTGGCTGGGTGTTATCTATCAGATATGGGACTATGGACCACAGATGCTGAGCTGAGTGGTGCAGTTTCTGACCTTACGGGTTTACGTTTCTGCTGTCTTTCAAGGTTTTTCCCCTGCCCCACTCCCACTTGCCCTGGCATCTACAGCCCCTTCTCAGGGATTGCCCTGTTCACTTCCACAGAGTGTCCCCTGTATTGACAGGAATTACAAAGCACATAAATTATTTCATTTAACCTTCTTAGCAGTTTTACAAGATTTATTTTATAGTGATTCCCATTTACAGATGAAAATACCAAACTGTAAGTAGTAGAACCAGTATTTAAATCTATGTTTATTTGGCTCCAGTATTCTTTATATACATTGTTTGGTATTATTATCAGCTATTACTATAAATAATCCACCTTCAAAAATGGATTTTTAAAGCCTCTAAGGCAGGAATCATAATTTTCATCTATACTAATTGGTCACTAAATCAAGCAAAAATTTTGACTGCAGTATAGAAATGAGGAAACTGAAGACCAACTCAGTTGGGAAATGTGTTCAAAATCACTTAACTAATTTATGGTAAAACTAGCATTCTAATGCTGTCTTAAGTCTAAAATCCATATTCCTAGGCTTCCTCTTTAGGATTTGAGGAACTTACTACAAATCCAAAAGTAGATTGTCCCTTGCGATAAACACATTTCCACAACAGGGCAAAGACGACATTAAGGGTGTATGAGTAGACCGGAAAAAAAAAAAAAAAACCAGTTTGTTATGGCAGCCAAGGGAATGAACTGTCAATTAACAGGCAAATCAGTTAAATAGGTTTCTCAGTACCAGGCATAGCAAGTACCTTCAGTTGATTGATTGACTGAATTACTATCTTATCATATCAATCAGCGGAGCAATACATATAGATCCCTCTGAAGGGCACAGCCAGCCCTGAGACCCTAAATGAAGCAAGGTTTCAATGGAGATGATAATGATGCTGATGATGCTATTGATTTCTTTATATTTTATGATACTTTCAACTCACAAATTGTTGTAGCAAATTATGTGACCTAATAATTACTCAAAAAAAATCTGACCACTTATTAACATTAATTTTTCTCTTTAAATACTCACATATACACATACCCTCTCTCTTCTCTCTCTCTCTCTCTCTCTCTCTCTCTCTCTCTCTCTCACACACACACACACACACACACACACACACATACACACACACACTCACAGCTTTTCTATTATTAAACAATAAATAGTATAATTCACACTACAACCTCTTAATTATTTGATCATATACTTTTATCATCTGATTTATCAGTTATAAGTCATGTAAATTAAGTGGTGCTTATTTACCACTTAAACCTTTTTAAATAAAAAAAATCAATTATTGCCGGACTCGGTGGCTCAGCCTGTAATCCCGCGCCTTTGGGAGGCTGAGGTGAGTGGATTGCCTGAGCCCGCGGCGTAGAGACCCGCCTGGGCAGCGAGACCTCATCTCTACAATAAATCAAAAAATCAGCCGGGCGTGGTAGCGCATGTCTGTAATTCCGGCTACTTGGAAGGCTGAGGCGGAAGGATCGCGGGAGCCCAGCAGGTCGAGGCTGCGGTGGCCGGGAGCGGCCACTGCACTCCAGTCTGGGCAATGGAGTGAGACTCCGACTCAAAAAAAAAAAAAAAAAAAATCAATTATCGTAGGGATCCTTTAAATAGTATCTCTGACTTCTTAAAGTATGGATCTGCTTAATAAAATTAAAATATACACTCATATTTTGCATAATAAGGCATATCTCTTTTAGTTAGAGTGACTATCAGTTGCAGCAAAAGGATCCTAAGCAGCAAAAGCTTTCTTATGCAAAGTCTGGCATCAATTAAATGTCTTTCCAGAGCTGCTTTCCTTTAGGTGGTGACTCAGGACATTTTTGGAGTACCATCATTGCAATAAATGGGCTCCATGGCCACTGCCAAAGAAGAATAGAGATTAGAAAGATGCATGGTTTGCTCTTAAACGCCTTAGACAGTAAGAAGATGCATTAATTTCACTTACATTTCACAGCTAGGCCTACTCACGTGCCCCTGCATCACTGCAAAGGGCTCTAGGAAGCAAATTTTTCCTGTGTTCCCAAGATGGAGAGAATAACCACATGGAAAAAACATTAGTAAACTGTACTACAGTTCCCTTGCAAATTTTGAAATAACATTTCCTTTATTAAACATCATTTTTTTCCACTGACTTCTCTGTCTTATAATAATTCAACATTAAAGCATTTGCTTCCTCTTTTCAATATGAAATAAAAGGATATTTGACAAGCTTCATGCTTTCACTTTTATCCGCAAATTATATGTTTTAAACATAATGGCAATGCCTCAACACAGTGTGATACATGTCAGTAACAGCTTTTAATGACTCAGAAAGAATATAATAATCTACAATGATCAAAACTAATTTGCCATAAAGAGTACAGAAATATCAAATGACTTATTCTGTGGAAACAAATTCAAATTAATTGTCTCATTTTTTACATCATATATAATACACACTTTAACACTGTAATGATTTTGTACAGACACCTGGTTTCTCAGAGAAATTTAGAAAAACATTATTAATAAAGTTTTTCTTCATCCTGGAAAAAAAAAACATGTCCAGTGATGCAACTCCTAATTCTTTGGGGGTTTTATTTTATTTTGCCCCACTATTTATTGAGTTACAATATCCCAAACCTAACAAAAATACAATAAAATATAGATTTCCACTACATACTACTTTTTTGGACAAACAACACACCTGTGCACGCATACACACATTCTCCCTTCATATATAGTCTTTAAAATATCTATATATCCTAATTATCATGCTTGAAACTATGAGCGAAATATTCAGCCCCTTACCAAAAGACAGCACAGACTATCCATCTTACTAGAATGTGTAAAAATCTCTAATTTACTTTATCTAGTTTTTCTTTTTTTTAACTATTATTTTCTTTGTGGATTTACAGTGCTTGTATTCTTTATTGTTGTTCTAGTAAAGTTTCAAAGAATAATGGAGATAAATGCAGAAAGTAAAAAGTACAAAGTCCAGTTTGTTCAACAGCAAATCATCTTTCACACATTTTCTACTTTTTATTTCTTGATAATATACTCTGCCCAAAGTCTGCCACCTGGCATGATCAGCGCATTGAATTCTGATTATTCAAGTATGTACAGCACTATAAGCATATACTATGACACTTTATAACTTCTGGTTAACTTTCATGTAAAATAACCACTAGATGTATCAATTGAGGTTACAGAGATTTGGAATTTCCATCACAACTTTACAGAACCTTATGTTTTTCACTGATCACTCGTGGTAATTCTAACAGCAATACATGGACTTATTGCTAAAAAAGAACAATTTCATTGCAGTTGGTCAACTCTTATGATGGACAACTCCTTTAACTACAGGATTTTTTTTTCCAAATATTTTAAGGAAATGTGTTTTTTCAAACACCTGCTTTGTCATCTTTTTATTTTCAATAATTTTTTCACGCAAAAATATGTAGTAAAGTAGCTACAATAAGTGAGGTCTGTTATGTGTCAGAATTCATTTAAATATTTTAGCTCATTAAATTCTCACATATTTAAATATGAAGAAACAAGTTTGAAGGAATTTTAGCCACTTTCTAACCTAGCTCACAGTATATGTGCTATTTCACCTTATTTTTTGTTTTATTATATTTTGTGGCAGTAGGCTATATCATAGAATAACAAAAGCTAATTATTAGTAAAGTGGTGAAATGATAGACAACAAATGGTATAATTTTCTAGATTCTTTGTTATATTTTGTTTTCTTCATCAAACAAAAATTTTAAAAGGAATTTTAGAATAAGTTTCCTTCTCAGCCCTAAAACCTAGTTTGACATTCAGTCTAAGGTGGGGTGATATGTTCTTATTTTTTAATCAACTCATTGATTAGGAGCTACAAATAAAATATCAAATACTAAATAATTACAAACTGTGGCTGCTAATAGTATTATTTATTCTTTGTCTTCATTCTATAAATAATGTGGTGATTAATTATTTCTCAACCATGAGAGCCAAAGGATAGATAATCACCAATCCAAGATTTGTTGGAGACTTAAAGAGATTCAGTTCACATTTACAATCCAATGAGTTACCTATTACAAATAATAATAAACAAAACAAAACATTCTTTCAAAGCAGGAAATGTGAATGAAGTCAAAGACAAGAGTTAAGGTTAGAGGAAATAATAATAATAAAAGCAGTAATAAATAGCAAATTATAAAAATATATAATACATTTTCAAGAAAAATTGGCAAGAGTGATTATTATCTTAAACAAAAAATAATTTTATAGTCATATAAAGCTGGCTACATAAACTGGTATTTAAATGTTATAATTTTAGAAGGTTTTTTTTTTTTTGAGTCAAAGTCTCACTTTGTTGCCCAGGCTGGAGGGCAGTGGCACGCTCACAGCCATCGCAGCCTCAACCTGCTGGGCTCAGGTGATCCTTCCACCTCAGTCTACCAAGTAGCTGGAACCATAGGCATGCACCACTGCACCTGGCTAATTTTTTTTTACTTATTGCAGAGATGAGGTCTCACCATGTTGCTCAGGCTGGTCTCGAACCCCTGAGCTCAGGCAATCCTATCACCTCTGGTTCCCAAAGTGCTGGGATTATAGACATGAGCTGTCATGCCCAGCCAAAGAATTATGGTTGTTGTTGTTGTTGTTGTTGTTGTTGTTGTTGTTTTTGAGTTGGAATCTCACTCTGTCACCCAGGCTGGAATACAGTGGCACGCTCACAGCCACCGCAACCTCATCCTGCTGGGCTCAGGCGATTCTTCCACCTCAGTCTTCCAAGTAGCTGAAACTACAGGCATGGGCCACCATGTCCGGCAAATTTTTTGATTTATTGTAGAGACAAGGTCTCACCAAGTTGCCCGGGCTGGTCTTGAACCCCTCGACTCAGGCAATCCTCTCGCCTCAGCCTCCCAAAGTGCTGGGATTACAGGCTTGAGCCACTGGGTCCAGCTTTAGAAGTTTTAATCTGGATACTTTCTGAAACCTTCCTTTGATGACTCCCCCACCCCAATTAGTGGATAAATAAGAATTTAGATAAAGCTATGTGAGCAATGCTTGATTAAAACTGCAGTTGTATTTTTAGCACTAATCATTGTAGAGTTGCTAAAGAAAATAAAACCTGTTTCTACCTCATGGTTTCTTTTAAAATCTAGTTTATTTACTTATTGTGAATACAAAGTTAGAATAGATTGATGCCTCAAGATGCAATTTTTCACTTAAGCAATTTTCTGCTAAGGTTAATATCATCAAAGTCCCAGAGGATTTTTCCCATGTCTAGTTCCCTGAAATTCATACTTGGGCAGCTTTTAGGCTTGGGCAAAGAAATTTGGATTGTTCTTTACTAGAGTAATTTTGTTTAAGACATCCCTCAACCACATAAGTTATCACTTCATAAACCTAAAGTAAAATAGCCAACAGGCAGTGATGTTTCCTGTTGTTGCTTTGATAATGATAAATAACAAACTAAAATCCTAGTGGCTTACAAATACAAGTATGTATTTCTCACTCATGGATCTCCAGGTTGACTGTACTTTGGCTAAGGGCCAGCTGACTTTGCTGCATTTGACTCCAGACTGTGGGTTAGGTTAGGTCTTCACACGGCAGAGTACCGGAGCACAAGTATTCAAGTGGACACTTGCAATAGATCTTAAAGCCTCTGATAACTGACATACAATCCCCTCCACCCACGTGCCATTGGTAAAACAAGTCATCTGAAACTCCTAAATCAATAGGGTAGAGAAGTATATACTTCCTGTAGGAAAACTGTAGCAAAAGAAGACAGTAAGAAAAAATTGTAAAGAAATAATAGCATCTGAAACAAGTAGTAATAAATTACATTTATTCTTTTTTATGTATTCCTGTAGAATTAAGTGACTGATAGATCTCACAAGTTTTATTGTTCATCAGAATCATCGAGATAGATAGATATAAAATTGTCCATAGTATTTTGGAAACTTAAGGAATCAAAAATCTGGCGTGTGGAAACTGGATTTTCTTTCTTTCTTTCTTTCTTTTTTTTTTAGAATGTTTGCATGTGATTTTAATACAGAGTTGGAATCTTCTGGTCTACATCATAAATTTTACCACAGGCTATTCATCATATTATCAGATAACATTTTTTGAAAAATTCTCTTCACCTTCTTTAGACGCCACCTTACTGGGTCTTTTCTTTATAAACATATATGCATCCAAGAAAAAAATCTGAAATAGATTTTCCTAAAACTTTCTACACACAATTTAAAATATTGCGAAGTCAAATCTGTATTAGTGACTAATAACTGGAAAATGCAGGGGGTGGAGTATAAAACCTTTGAGGAGAATGCATTAAAGCTAATTCCTTGTCTTCCATAGTAGAAAGCTAATTTCTCATCTTTCAGTCATCTGAAGTAGAATAACTTTAAAAATTTAAAAACAAGTCAGTATTAAAAGTCAAATGTAAAGAACTGAAATGAGAATGACATTTGACCTTTCAAAGCTCTAAGTTAAAAGACAATCTAGATCATTTCTAAAATTTAAAACCACAGTAATACAAGAGAAACTATATTATTTATAAAAGTGGGATAAAGTAGCAGAAGAAATAGTTAATGATTTGAAAATTAATTTTTGAGAAAAATAGTATTCAAAGATAGGAGGAGTGAGGAATTAGCTGCTGCCTTGTAGTATATGCTATATACATATAGCATTTTGTTAAAACATAATTTAAGCAATATAAATAGGTTGCTTTAATAAATTGAAATAAGTTACTGTGTAAAATATGTACATGAACCAATGAGAATTTGGTTCAATAGCAGTATTCAAGACAGAATACATGAAGTACTGTAAGATTTTTACAGATTAATCTTTATTTTATAATTTGGGCCCGAATATGTACCCAAGATATATTCTTTTTGACTTCTTAAATTATCTTTTCTCTCTCTTTCTCTCTCTCTCTCTCTCTCTCTCTCTGTTTCTCTCTCTCTCACCCCCCATCTTACATTATAGTCATAATAGGAAAAAAACATTAAATTCATTTCATATTATCCAGAAATAAGTGCACATTGTGGAAAACGTCTAAAAAGTCCTATTATGCCTCAATTATTACTTGACCTGTATTGAGTTTGCTAAACCTTTTTTAGGAATTGTACTAAAATCTAATTCAGAATGAATTTGTTTGATGGTCTTAATGCTGCACAAACCTATGTGTCTCTGTGTGGCCACAATTTAAATATCCAGCAGCATAAAGTTTTACAAAACAGAACAGTTGCTGGATTTTGCTTACAAATACTACTCTTTTAAAAGTTTTAGAAATATTGTCTCTAGAAAAGAAAAACTGGCTACTGAACAATAGATTGAAACTTTAAATTATTTTTATCTCTAATGTCACTGCAGTCTAAAATGAAAAGATGACTAAAGTTGGAGTCAGAAGATCAACATTCCCCCTAAAAACTGTGTAAATTTAGCTATGAACTTAATCTCTAAGGACTTCAGTTTTCTCATTTACATGATGAGTTTTAAGTCATCTCTTCAATAAATATTTACTTCTTGCTTACTGTTTTCAGATACTTTGTAAGCATGGAAGGCCCAACACTGAAGACCATGGGAATGGCCTGTGCTGCAAAAATAAAAATAATATTAACAGCATTACTGTAAGAATAAAAATAAGATTGTGAAGGAAAGCACTTTAAAAACCGTAGTATGTTATAGAAAACTGAAACTTTATTACTCTTGCTTACATGTCCAATGACCAAATGAGGATTTTTTAAAATGTCAAGATGCAATAAGAATTTACTCAATAATATAAATACACCCTCTCCAATTGATCTTTGCCATCAGCTTCTAAACATATACTCTCCCCTCCCTATTGTCCAAATCTTCCTTGAGCCACAGCTCTATGTCTACCTTCTTTTTTTTTAAAAAAAAAAAAAACTTCTTAGAAGTTGACCATTTCCACGGTGTACATTTCCTCGCCTCTACTTTCTTGTCGACTTTTCCCAGCTGGCTTTCATCCTCATTATGCCACCAAAATTACCTGAAGTTCATGAGTAATTCACCTGTCAGTTAATCCAATGGATATTTTCCACTTCATTCTTTTTAAAAAGAGCCTCAGTAGCAATTAATAGTGTTGAACACATTTTCCTTGAAGCATTGTCTTCATATGATCCTGTCTTCTAAATTTCCTCCCTTCACTATGGCACTTTATCTCTTGTATTAATTCCTCCTTCTTCACTCACACTAGATTTGACAGGTCAAGTCTTAGTCCTAAATCTTATTATCTTCTCACTCTAAACATTTTTCCTGGGTGACCTACTCCAGTCCCACTGCTATACAAAGGTAAATCACAAAATCATATCTCTAGTTCAAAACTGTCATCTGAGTTCCAAACCTATAGATCCAACCACCCACCTGATATCTTTTTTTAAATATCTTAAAAGTACCTCAAAACAATAAGACATCAATGGAAATTTGCTTTTCTTTTTAAAACCAGGCTCTCTTTCAGTGCTTTTACTGCTATAATGAATATTATTATATGGTTAGATTTGCAATATGAAGAAATAAGGACCATTATGACAATCTTCTAATTATCTCCTGTCAATTTTCTTTTCTAAACACCTCTTGAATTCATGCACTTCCCTCTATGCCCACTCCCATTGTCTCATTCAGACTTTCATTCCTTGTCTGGAATATAATAGTCCCTCAATCTGGCCTACCTATACCAAATCTTGCCCATCAGTGACCCATTCTCATCCTGCAACTGGAATGACTTTTGAATACTTTAAATTCTTTTTGTTTGTTTAAGGGTAAAGTTCAAAGTCCTTAACTTGTCTATAAGGCCATGAATATTGGCCCTGTCCATTCTTCCAGCTTCATTTTGGGACACTCTTCTTGCTGAAAATTCTTCAGCACATTGGCTTATTTTGGTTCTCTGAAGGACTTATGCACACTCTTTCTACAGGACCTTTGCACATCCTATCCCCTGCAGATAATATTCTTCTTTCCTCTCCTCGCTGGATTTTCTTCTATACAAACTTCAGAACTTCTCACCAGAGAATTCCCCGAGTTCCTGATTAGTAAAATGTTATAATTACTCCCTTAAAGTACTTGGTAGCCCACCTCTGTAATACTTATGAAAGTTTTAATTTTCATTCATTTTGTAATTATTTATTTTCTATTTCCTCTACTAGAGAGCATAAGTTCCATCAGTGTAAGAAACTCATCTGAGTTTGTTTCCTATTATATCTCAGATGCCTAGCTCAGTGCCTGCCACATAATAAACATGCAATGCATATCTGAAATTTTAAATGACAGCATGAGTTATATAAAGTTGTATAACTATGAAAGCCTAAAAGTTACATGTTAAACAGTTATAACAAGTTGCATCTATTTAAAAAGCTGTGCTTTTTTAAGAAAAGTGTTTTGAATACTTTTACTTACTCCCACGAAGGTAAAATTTGTTCAGTGAATGTTTTAAATTAATTTAATAAAAAATAAAGTTAATATTATCAGCATCATGTTGAATTTTCTGAGTAATAAAATACACTCATCAAAAACTCACATTTCCATCAATACCAACAAATTGTTATGGATTAAATCAGTTATAATCCAACAAGATAAAAGGGCTTTCTTCCGATATCTCAAAACTGGAATAAATGAAGAACATACAGAGTAAGAATCTATTGTAAATCTAAATATGAAGGTGTTTTAGTGAAAAATTCTAAACTGGTATCATAAATTTTAGATTTGACTGGAAAGGGAATTATCAATTGGATGTAGACTTTCAATGGAGTTTGAAAGGCTGAAAATATGGTGATGTCTCCCATTTTTTATGTTAGCTGTTTGAAATCAGAAACTTTTCATTCATCCACGGAAAAAATTTATTGAACATTTTTTGGTTTTTTTTTGTTGTTGTTTTTTGCTGTGTTACCTCAAGATGAACATTTCTGGGCATCTTCTTTTTATCCTATGTGTTGACAAAAGCTGAAAGCTGGAGGCATAATTTTCTCCATTAATAAACTTCATTAACATAGAAGTGCATGAAATAACATTTATTATTCTATTTTATCTTACAAAATATGTTATATTCTCTTATTGTATTAATAAATCTCTTTATTTTTTATACTTGAGGAAAGATTAACTATATTACTCTCTAATAAACTCATATGTTTCCCAAATATTTTACTCTTCAACTTTATCCAAAACTAGATGATTATATGCCTCCACCAAAGTATGATTTTGATAAGAGCGAGGATTTTTTTCTAAGTACCTAGAAAAGTGCTTGACTCATAGTACGCTCAAAATCAAGGTATTTTCAAAAAACATTTGGCTTTAGAATATGGCAGGAATTGAAATTACTGAGATTTTTATTATAAATTCCACTACGTTCGTTCAAATGCTGTAAGAGATTTATTACAAGCTGTGCTCAGTGGCTCAGCCTGTAATCCTAGTGCTTTGGGAGGCTAAGGTGAGTGGAATGCCTGAGCCTGAGGGTTCGAGACCCGCCTGGACAACTTGGCGAGATTTCATCTCTACAATAAATCAAAAATTAGCCGGGCATGGTAGTACGCACCTGTAGTTCCAGCTACTTGGAAGGCTGAGCAGAAGGATTGCAGGAGCCCAGCAGGTCAAGGCAGCGGTGGCCGGGAGCAGCCACTGCACTCCAGTCTGGGCGACAGAGTGAGACTCCAACTCAAAACAAAAAAAAGAGATTTATTACACATCTCCTTTTCTGAAGAATTTAATCTATATATAAACAAGGATTATTTTGGCAGAAGAAACTACTGTCTCAAGCCGATTTAAATAGAACAATGGATTTATTATAAAGGAACAGAAGTGTACATAGAACCCAAAGGCAAAAAGCATAAAGGAAGAAACTATTTTTTAGAGTTGTGGGGGACATGTGAGGATTAAGTACACAAGAAAATGGCATGCAAGTGAGGTTTGGGATGCTAGCAAGCTCTCTCTCCCTCTGGTAGTGAACATGGCACCCAATAGGTAGTCGTGTGTCCTTTATCCTCTCTTTCTCTCTCCCCCTATTAATGGTGCCCAGATTGATTGTTCCCACCGTTGCGCTCACATGCCCAATGTATAGGGTCTGCTTATGAGTGAAAATGTGCAACATTCAGTCAGAACGTTATTTCAATAGTCATGTTCAAACACAAAATAAACATGTCTGTGGCCAGAAACAAAAGAGAAAGAAATTAAAACTGAAGCAGTCAAGGACACACTGAGATGTTGTAAGTCATCTCTTGTGTTCAATGTCTCGATGCACTCCAGTCTTCTCAGTTTCTGAGATGTCATAGTGGTGAAAAGTGGTCCTTCACAATTTGTAACATTACATTCTAGACTCTAGCCAAGCTAAAACTGGAAGGGCATGATAAAAATATCCAAATTCTTGTGGAAAGGCTCACTGTTCCAACTGGAGTAGTTGTCCATTCTTAAACAGCTGTGGCCAGCGAGACAAGAAGCATAAGAATTCATCATCTCTATGGATGTTTATAGAGTTTATGGATATATGGTCAAATGCATTAGTAACAAAGATATGCTGGGGGGGGAATGGGGGATTGGGAGAGGCACACTGAGGTGAAAGTCCTTCTAGTTGTCAGAGGTTTTATAATAAGGATTGAGGAACTAACCAATTAAATTGCTACTAATTCAGTCCCATGCAGTCCCCATCTCCCTTGACAAAACCTTAGAACACACATTTCTCATGAAAGACAGATGACTGGACTATTATCAAGGGTGTTTTACAGTATCCTTAATAATATTAGTAACTGTTATTAAAAACATCTCTTTTTCTCTTCATCTATATGTATATGTGATATATATACATAAATAATTATATACATACACACATGTATAAACACGCATACAACACATTCAGAATGACAGATACACAAACATATAACCATAAAAATATAGAAATAACTATAAAACAACTAGATCATCAAGTATATTACTTTATTTTAGCATAAAGATGTGGGATACAAGTCAGGATTAGTTACATTAGTAATGTCCGTGCAGGTGAAGTTTGGACCTCCAACTTGTCCTCACTTTCCCTGGTTTAGGATTAAGTAAGCTTTGTGTTATTATGTGCCCTCCCCTTTTTCCCTCCCCTGGCAGTGTCCTGTGACTGCCAATCACTCCCTTGTGCTTTTATACTTAGCATTGAGGGCCCACTTATAAGTGAGAACATGTGGTATTTGGTTCTTAATTTCTGTGATAGATCATTAAGAATGATTGTCATCAATTCCATCCAATTTGCAGAGAAATCCATGATTTTGTCCTTCTTTATGGCTGTGCAATATTCCATCATATATATGTACCACATTTTCTTTATCCAGTCTACTTTCTATGGGCATAATGGTGGGTTCCATGTTTTTGCTATTGTGAATAGTGCAGCAATAATCATGCATGTGCAGGTGTCTTTTTGCGGAACGATTTGTTTTCCTCCAGGTATATTCCTGGGAGGGGACTTGCTGGATTATATGGAAGATCAATTTCTAGTTCCTTTAGACATCAACACACTATTTTCATAAGGGTTGGATTAGTTTGCATTCCCACCAACAGTGTAGAAGCGTTTCCTTTTCTCTGCACCCATGCCAGCATCTATTTTTTTAATTTATTAATAATAGCCATGCTTACTGAAGTAAAGAGGTATCTCAGTGTTGTTTTGATTTGCATTTCTCTGATGATTAGTAAGCATTTTTTCATGTATCTGTTGGCTGCTCATATGTTTTCTTTGAAGAGTCTATTCATGTTCTCTGTCCTTTTTTTTTTAATAGGGCTATTTGGTTGTTGTTGGGTTTTGGGGGGTTTTGTTTTTGTTTTTGTTTTTGTTTTTGTTTTTTCCTTTAAGCTTGTTTGAGCTTCTGGTAAATCCTGGATGTTAGGTGTTTGTTACAATTAGCAATTTTTTTCCCATTCTGTGTTTTGTCTCCCTGCTTGCTTGATAGTTTCTTTCACTGTGCAAAAGCTTTTCAGGCAAATAGAAAACAGAAGGAGGAAGGAATAGCTATTCTAATATCAGATAAAACAGCCTCAGGCTATCAAAAAATTTAAAAGATACAGAAGGACACTACATATTGAGAAAAGGTTCAGCCGGGCTCAGTGGCTCAGCCTGTAATCCCGCACTTTGGGAGGCTGAGATGAGGGGATTGCCTGACCCCGCAGGTTCAAGACCTGCCTGGGCAACTTGGCAAGACCTCATCTCTACAATGAATCAAAAAATTAGCCAGGCGTGGTAGCATGCACCTGTAATTCCAGCTACTTGGAAAGCTGAGGTGGAAGGATCGTCGGAGCCCAGCAGGTAGAGGCTGTGGTGGCCGGGAGCATGCCACTGCACTCCAGTCTGGGTGACAGAGTGAGACTCCAACTCAAAAAAAAAAAAAAAAGAAAAGGGGAGAAAAAGTTCAATCCACCAGCAAGAAATATCCATCCTAAACATATATGTACCCAACACAGGAGCACCAGGTCATAAATGAACAGAAAAGTAAACTAAAAGAGGACATTAATTCACAAACAACATAACTGGAGACTTAAATGCCTCACTAACAACCCTACATAGAACAGCAAAGCAAAAAGTCAATAAGGAGATACTGAATCTCAACTCGACACATGATCAAATGGACTTAATAGATACCTACAGGTCATTTTGGCCAACAAATACAGAGTATACATTCTACTCACTAGCACATGGAACATACTCCAAGATTGACCACATTCTTGGACTTAAATCAAGCATAAACATATTTCAAAAAAATCAAAATAATACCATGCATCTTATCAGATCATAGTGGAATAAAAACAAATATCACTACCGATAATATTCCCCCAAAAAACACACAAAGACACGGACACTAAACAACATACTGCTGAACAACTCCCAGGTGAACATGGAAATCAAGACTGAAATTAAAAGATTCCTGGAAACAAATGAAAAACAAAGTCACATCTTAGAATCTCTGGGATGCCACTAAAACAGTATCAAGAAGAAAATGTATAGGTCTGCACACACACATCAAGAAAATTGAAAGATCACAAGTAAACAGCCTAACATTACATCTAAAGGAGCTATAAAGACAAGATAACCAAAATCCTAGCTTCAGCAAAAGGATCTAGATCACCAAAATAAAGTTGCAGCTGCCGAGAATAGAAGACAAAAATATCATAGAAAAATCAGCAAGACAAAAAGCTGGTTCCTTGAGAGGATAAATAAGATTTATGGATTCCTAGTCAGATTGACTAAGAAGAAGAGAGAGAAAACCCAAATATATACAATTAGAAATGGAAAAGATGAAGTCACCACTGACCGAGAAGAAACTCAAAAGATTATCAAAGATTACTATGCACACCTGCATGGAAATAAACACAAAAGTTTCTAGTAAATCGGATGCAACAACGCAGCTCAAGAATCATTCACCACGACCAAGCTGGCTTCATTCCCAGGATGCAAGGTTGTTGGTTCAACATTCACAAGACCATAAGTGTAATTCAATATATTAACAGATATAAAAACAAGAACCACATGATTATATCATTAGGTGCAGAAAGCGCTTTTGACAAAATCTAGCATCCCTTCTTGATATTACTTTAAATTTTAAAAATAACTAAATTTTATTTAGATTTAACAAAAAAGAAACAATAAATTATCAGTTTTATGTTAAATATTTTATTACAAAATATATGTGATTCTATAATATTCCTTTAAGTTTCAGAAAGATTATTTGAAATACTGAGATTAGAACAATTATGGCATTTAAAAAATACATTTCCAGTTCAAACATATTATATTGTCCTTCTTTGGTGAGAAAACTGATTGGCATACTTATATTTTCACCCATTGTATCTATCCTCACTTTTCGATCTTTGATATTTGTATTTATTTTTGTTTGAATAAGTGGCATTTATATTCTGATATCCTGGTCTGTGACTATAATTTCTCTCATTATTTAGTTTTGGATTCCTATTCTAGTGAATTAAGTACTTAACTTAAGCCATTTCATCATAGCTACTCCACTGTTGAATTCTTTCTTTTGATCTAGTTCCTGTTTGACTGGGTTTCAATGCTTTTTCTTCTATCTTTTTTTCCAGAGGTATTTTGGGTGTCATATTTCTTTTCATCTTTGAGAAAATCTCTCTGGACTTTCACTCCTGAAATACAATTTTGATGGGTACAATAAATGTACACGTTTTATCCCTTAGTACTTTGTAGACATAGCTCCATTGACGTTTGCTATGGAAAAAAAATAAAGCGTTTAAATATTCTTTCCTTATGGGTAATATTGACATTTTTGCCTAGATGATTAAATAACTCTTTCCTTATACTTTGAGTTTGATAATTTACCTAGGATAGGTTTTAGTATATATAGTTCTAAATCAATTTGTTTTGTATATCAAGAGTTCCTTCTTTTTTTATCAATATTTTTTATTATGATATTGTGAGGTACAGTTAAGGGTTAGGTATACAAATACGTTTCATTCAGGCACCCTGTTGATAAGAGTTGTTTCCCCGTCCCCAGACAGATATTTGCTACCGTTAAGAGTTCTTACAATTGATCACTCTAGTCTATTTTTCTTTTCAGAGAAATTTTAATCAATTGACTTTTTGAAAACCTCTTTCTCATTTCATTTGGTGAATTGTCTACTTCAAGGATTTACATTTGTGCTGGATTATATTTCTTTCCATTGCTGGAATATTGCAGATTATATCCAAT
Organism: Cephalopachus bancanus; assembly: GCA_027257055.1. Taxonomy (NCBI): domain Eukaryota; kingdom Metazoa; phylum Chordata; class Mammalia; order Primates; family Tarsiidae; genus Cephalopachus; species Cephalopachus bancanus. Next base: position 16,001,115 of record JAPVLO010000045.1, on the reverse strand, counting down.
AGCTCATTTAATCTCTTTAGCTTTTTTCCTGTATTAATTGTGATTGCCATGTATGTCTAAAACTTGATAAATATTTTCAGATTGTATACAAAAAATATTAGAGGTATTCCTACCACTAAACTCTAAATTGGGCTTTGAATTATATTGAATGAGAGTTCCAGTTCTCTACTCACCTGCCCAAAATGGTTTAATCCCTGAGAGGGGAAGATAAATCTACTAAATAAAACTTCTCAGATACTTTGATTCACTGCCAGAACTGGTAGTAATTGGCTTTTACCACTCTAATTCTTAAATAAATTGTGTACCCTCAAAGCCAGGGAACTTCTTTTTACCTCCCTTATATGACATTACATATGTATATGTACATATTCAGCACCAGCCATAGTGATACTCACCAATATAGTCAGATCAGTTAAATAAAATCTAATGAAAATAAGACAGTGTTTCAGACAGAACACCCATCTGTGAATGTTTGAGAAGAATATTAATGGGCACTCCCAACATATGGAAAGGGTCCAGAATCAGATGGCTAAAAACACAAGGAAAAGCATCATTCTCTTCAAAATTTGGGTCATAATTTCCAAACATTGTTATCTATTGTAACAGAAACTAAAGTAACAGATATATCAGGATTGTTAACATTTCCTGCCTTATTAAAATAGTTATCTAAATTTCAAATAAAGTAGAAGGCTAGGGAAATAACTCGCACCAGTGTTTTATTCAAAAGTTAAAAGCTTTGCAGCAAGAAAGTTTCCAGTGCTTTCAGCTATTATGTTCAGATCTCACATCTGAAAGAAGTAAGAGACCAGGCAAGGAGGACATCATGAGACAGCTGCCCTGCTTGGCCAGGATTCCTTACTGCCAAAGGTGACAAAAAGGCTTAGGATTAGGCTATTTCATGTTTGTGTCTGACCTTACAGGGCATTTGTTTCCTCCTTCTTTGATTGAATGTGCTTAGCTGTATGATTCATATGATTTCATTGAGACTGCAAGCACAATGGTTCCCAGCATTCCCCAATAGGTCATCATCCCTGCCCTGGAAAATGCATCATCGTCCTCTGCCTCAGTCCTGATCAGAAGGTTGAGAAGATAGCCAATACCTAAATTTCCTCACTCAGTCAATATGCTGTGGCTTTTCTGGAGTTAACTTTCTCTTCAAAAGAAAGTTTCTGTATCTTATATTAGCTAAAGCCATCATTGCCCTAGAGATAGGTGGACACAGGCAAAAGCAATGGAATCAGAATAACAGTCTGATTTTTGCCTATTACCAAAATCTCCTTTTTCACCTATCTGATAGTTTGCAGCATTTTTAAGATTTTGTTTTGCTCAGTGTCTTGGCCTCTCTAATTTTGGTATCTCTTCAACAACTACTGTATAATGAGCACTGAGAAGGGGCCATGGGAAATGTGCAGGGTAATGTAGTATTGAGATTCCAACAGACAATTCAAAACAGAGTTCTGCCACTTACTAGCTGTGAAATGCCGTACAAGTCTTTTAATTTCCCTAAATCTCAGATTTCTTACCTGTGAGAAGGTGGTAACAAAAGAAACAATCAAGATGAAGATGACAATGATGAAGACTGTGGTGATAATGAAACTCTGCGGTGCATTTGTGCCATCAGAAAATGACATCCCTTCTGCAGAACATTCTCTATCCATTTCAGCAATCTGTAGTATTCTTATTTTATTAAAGTAAGCTACTACATAGTCATCAGATTGAAAATGAACACAATAAATACATAGGTCTATGATGAGAATAGTCCCTTTAGATGGATTGGCCTTGTAGAATGAATAAACTGCACAACCAAATTCAACAACTTTGAAGAATAAATAAGATGATATGGGTAAAGTGCCAATATGGGACATATAATGAGCACTCAAAAATGTTGATTGTTATAATTTAAAAATTATAGACTTTTTTAATATGTAGAATATTAGAGTTTCAGAAAGAATGTTTTCTTTTTTGTATTTTAATATTTTATTTTTCTTTTTAAGATATAATTCTATAAATCCATTAATTGCTGTAGTCTGGTATTAAACCCAACTTGAAAACACTGGCATGAAACAGAGACTATCATTATTTAGACACAGCAAATACAGACCATGTCATCCAGACTCTGACCAGGGCAGCCTTCTTGAGGTAGTAGTACTATGCTTTGGAAAAAACTCCACGTACCAGATGGCAAGGTAGAACTTGAAGAGCCCAGACTTAGTGTCAGATACACACATGTTTTGAAAACAACAGCACTAATGCTCTTTCTGGATTTAGCCTCCCAAAATGAAAATACAGATAATTGATAACATGTCTAGATGTAGAAAAATTTCATCATTAAGGGAACATCTGCAAAGTTAAAAAAAAAAAAAGTAGGACATGCTATATTAACAGATTATTGCAGACGCTTGCATGGGGAATTTTTTAAAAAGTTTAATTGTGTATCTCTATGGAGCTTTCATTTTAGAAATTATTTTCTCCATCTCTCTCTCTGTCTCTCTCTCTCTCTCTCCCTCTCTCTCTCTCTCTCTCTCTCTCTCTCTCTCTCTCTCTCTCTCTCTCTCTGTGTGTGTGTATGTGTGTGTGTGTGGTGTGTGTTCACGTATGTATTTGTGTGTCTCTGTCTCTGGTACTTATTTTCATAAATAGTAAGCCAGACTTTTGGGTGTAGTATAAAAGGCAGCTATAGAAACAAACAATACATTTATTAAACTTTTGAGAAAAATTTAGTTGAGATTAAATTAATCTCCCAAGGTCAGGTTGTTTCTGACCTTCCAAATGCTCATGCAGAAAAAAACCTAGCTTTTTTTTCTGAATTATCTTATTCAAATAGTCCCTAGTTCTCTTGAAAGTTCATAAATGCCGGAAACTCTGGTCACCCTTTCTGCCCATCAGGTACATGTGAGTTACTCTTCACATAATCCTTGACACCAGAATTGAGAAGCACAGGCTACCATCTAAGACATGCAGAAAATTTGCTACTGGTTGAGATCACTGGTGAGAAAGAAACTTAGTGATCCAGAAATCCATAAACAAGCAAGAATGAGAATGGAGTGAAGGAGCAGGAGAAAAAGGGCTAAGATAACCCTTCATCTCTAAACCCTTTGTGGTAGGAAGAAAAATGACTCCCAGATATGTCTAAATCCTAACCCTAGAACCCATGAATAAGTTGTCTTACATGGGACTTTGCAAATGTGATTAAAGTTAAGGATCTTGAGTTTGGAAGACTACCCTATACCCAGCCTAATACATGAACCCTTTGCAGTGGAAGACCTTTCATAACTGAGGTCATCATTAAAGTGACTTGACAAAGGAGCTAGCTTTGAAGACACAGCAAATACAGACCATGCCATCCAAATTCTCACCAGGGCAGCCTACTTGAGGTAGTAGTACTATGCTTTGGGAAAAAACTCCAAGTACCAGATGGCAAGGCAGAAGGTGAAGAGCCAAGATATGCAATGTAGCTAGTTTTGAAGAAAAGAGGGTTGTTAACCACAAGCCAAAGTATGCAAGCAGTTCCAGAAGCTGGAAAACACAAGAAAACAGATTATCCTATAGAAATTTCTTGCCTGGGGCCTCCAGAAGGGAACTCAGCTCTTCTGACACCTTGATTTTAATCCAATGAGACTTGTATTTGACTTCTGCACTATAGAACTGCAATATAATAAATGTGCGTTGTTTTAAACCTCTAACTCTGTAATAATTTGTTATGGTAGCAATAGGAAACTAATACAGGTTTGTGATGGTTTAGCAATTCAGCTCTTTTCTTCTGTCATGATCAAACAGAGGTGTCCCTAAACAAACTACTACCTATTGCTGGCTCTAGGACTCACTTGACAGTGGTCAGCCCACCATGGCTAGGCTCAGAGCACAGAAACTATTTCTTCCCTTCACAGTGTGCTCAGTCAGAGGCAGTCACCAGTCAATATCTGACAACTTTCTACTCACCCCATTTTCTGGAGTACAAGCTGACCATTCCCAGGTGACTGGCCACTGGAAGTGGCGAATTCCTGATTTCACAATCAATACTACCTTTTATTTTTTTTTATTTTATTTTAAAGATGTGGGGTAATATTCAGGATTAGGTATATGAGTAGACATCATATTCAACACTGCCTTATAAGCCAATCTTCAATTCAAATTCTCTTATGCCCAGTTTCTTCTTAAAGGGTATTCTACCTTTTCTGAACCTTTTCCAACAACATATTTGACCAACGAGCATTGTGGGAGTTCTGCTGTGCCACTTACAGACACAATCTTTCCCTGTTCTGCCTTATTACACAGCAGTAGATAACCAAGACAAGATCATCACCCAGATAACTTCATCAGTCAGTTCTAACCCAGTTTTGTAGCACCATGTTGATGTGTTGGCATACCAGTTGCAATAGTTCTCCAAGAGGCAGGCAAGCAACATGTCCAGGCTCTACCCAGGGAGTGACCCACAAGCAGTTGGGCACCCAACACACAAGAGTGTCTCCCCCACCCCTGGTTTTCTATCAAAGAGTAATTGAATACCTGCATCATCTGAATCGCTCTCTCTCTCTCTCTCTCTCTCTCTCTCTCTCTCTCACACACACACACACACACACACACACACACACGCTCGCACGTGCGCACGTGCGCACACACACATACATTCTGAAATGTTAGCACATCTGCTTCCACTGATCAAGTCCACTAGATAATTACTCTGCTTCTAGATTTGCATAGCACAAAGGACAACATTGACATGGATATTTATTCATGCCAATCTATATCTAACTTTGATTTGATATAACAGATACAATAACACCAAAGATCAAGAAGTAAAGTGTGAGTGGCAAGGGAAAATTATAATATTAAAAATTACTCTGAAAAAGAAAACTGGTATAGTACACACATTTCTGTCTTTGCCAATTCTCCTTACTCTTCATGACAGCCATATGAAATAATTACCATTTTTTTGCAAGTTTGAGGAAGGAAACATGTCCACAGAAATGTAGTAACTTACCCAAAGTCTCACACTCTAATGTTCAACTAGTTTCAACCCAGATTTACCTAACACATCTCTGTAACCTTTTCTACTCCTTTACTGCTCGTGACCTAAAGTTTAGACAAGGATGTTGGTTAGGATCATGGTTTTTTCATTAAAAGATAAACCTTAAACCTATATCAAAGCATGCAAATTGCTCTTAATCGGTGCACAGAAGTCTAGCATTATAGATCTTTGCCAGAGACTACAACCTTTAACTCTCTCTAGTCCAAACCTTATCAGAAGCCAAACCAGAAATACTATTTATGGAATAATTTTTATACAAACAATCCATTAAATACCAGATAAATTCAAACTTAAGCAGCATTGTTTTAATTCAATATTAAAGGACAATTTAAGAAGAAGTTATTTATTTAATCTAGTGTCAGAATGCTAACAAGAGCAATGTACTCTATTAGAAACTGGGAGATAAATTGTATGCACACATCAGAATCTGGAAATACTGCTCCTTATGAATACAACTTGAATTTTCATATTTTGGAAGCTTTAAATTTTGTAGACATCTGTATTTCCTCCTCTCTTTGGCTTTTAATGAAGTTTTAAGTCAAATTTGCAGGCATATCTGAGGGTCACATGGTATATTGGTTTTATCACAGTTAATCTTAGTTTTATTATCGTGGTCATCATCTTTTTCCTTCAACTTGGTGACTTCATTTGTTTATCTCAGTTTTTAATTTTGAATGCATTTTATTATCTTTAGAAATTTTATGGAACTCAGTGATTAATACATTAATAGAAATAAAATGAATTTCTGGTTTTATAAAGCCCATTTAATAATCAAATCATATATCTTGACCTATCTGGCTCAATATTAAAACAAAGCTTAAATAATCCTAAATCTATATGATTATCATTCCTAGGTGATCGTATATATAGCACCATTATTTCAGATGAGCTTTAATAGGAACTCTATTAAAAACTCCTCAAAATAAAGATTGCTGAAATGAACCTAAACATTAAATATTATTCTTGTTGTGGTTAAAATAAGATTGATGTAACCTTAGATTCTACTTGTGGTTAAAGGGATTGGGATTTATTTTGAACATGAGATTATATATATACATTTTGATGTTTAAATATAAATTAAATCCTAAATTTCTTCTTACTGCCTGCATAACTGTGTAACTTGCCTTCTCCTTGCATTTCAGTTTCCAAAATTGAGCACCTTGTTAAGTTGCTTGGAGGATTAAATGAGATAATGTGCATAAACCATTTAGTGCCATACCTTGCAAAGTAAGTTCAACAAATGGAAACTAACTATTACTACTATTATCACTAGTGTGACTATCTAAAAAGTATTAATATTAAGCATTGCTGTTATTACCACTATTATTATTATCACAAAACAAAGGACAACTGAAAGCAAGGACAGGACCTGCCCAGATGACAGCAAAGGATCACTCTAATGGTTGCACAAGTACTTGAAACCCCAAAGTCTTCATGTCAATAAGCCAGAGAATCAGAACCTTTGAAAGCAGAAGTTATCAAACACCTAAATGTATAATAGTAGAACTTCAAGTAAGTTTCCATAATGTGTGCATTTGAACACATTTTTGAAAACCTATCAGGATCGATTAGCTTCAAAGTGAGTCCCTCTATAACTAAGTGATTAAACTGGTTGAATAGACTAATTTAATCCATCCATCTGGTTATCAATGCAAATGTGTCAAAAATGATTTTTGTTTTGGCACCTAAATATCCTTCCTAATTACTGGCCATCAAGAAATTAAAATGCTTCTGGAGAATATTAAGGGAATATGGATACGGAACATTTTGTCTATTTATCAATCTATTTCTCTAGCTGTTCATCTGTAGCTTTTTTTTTTTTTACTTAAATGAAAAAAAAAATTTCTCACTTAAGTGAGAAATTATTAATCATACTTTCAGTTTAAAGATATATATTTTCCTAAGAAATATATATATCTAAAATATTGCAGGTCAGTTATGTCACACATGAAAATATCCTAACACTTCATTATTTTCAGGAAAATGTCATTTTCTAAAACCGTTAGCATAGCCAATATTTATTAAAAAAAATGAATTTCAGTCATTATAAAATACCTCTTTATACTTAGGATTTTTATCCTTAATTGATGGTTTATCCACATTAGAGGTTATTTCTCCCTGTTTTGTTCACTTTTCAGAGACCAGTGCCTAGAAGGGGTCTAATACATGGTGGGCACTCTATTCATTGAATTAATGAATGAACAAAAATATGTTAGCTGGGAAAGCAACAAATAATGCTTATAATCATAGTCTTCAATAAAAATAATTGTAATAGTAAGTGATGAGGATCCCTTTGTTAAATAAAGCAAAAATATTAGATGTAATGCTAAACTACTCGTTACTATCTCCTCTAATACTCTGAAAAGTCTAAGTGATAATAAAATCCATTGCCAGTGATATCAGTGTTTCTAGAATTGTGAGCATCATGAATCTGTCATAGCTAGAATAAGTCTTTACCTAACAATAAACCAAAGTATTCTCTTTTAGGTCTTCAAATAATACTTTAAGCTTTTAATAAATTATCTTTCCTGTTTAGTCAGATTTAAAATCATGACCAACCAGATACTTATCTTTTAATCTTTGTTTTTTAATACTTAGAATAGTTTAGTAAACTTCTGGGTGATTTTTAGAAATCTAGGTGGATTTAAGTAATTCTAATTATTTAAATTTATTCTGCAAATAGTTCTCAGCCTATGAGTTAAAAGAAATACTTAATATATCTTTTTTAAAGACAAGCTATTAACTAAGCTGAAATATTCTCAACACACTTCATTATGTACCAAAGCTCCAAATGTGTCCAGAATAAAAATGACTTGCTAATATTTAGTCATATATTATCTCACATTTACATATTTCTTTAATATATTTACACATAACTATCAGATAATTGTTCTGATTATGCTTAGAATTTAAAATTTTACTTGTCTTTCAGATAATATAAAATAATTTCCAAGGCAATTCTATGAATATTTGTCTTATCTGATTATATGCATGTATAGCTGACATTTGATGAATATTAATCAAACTTTGAAACAGCAAAAAAAAAAGATTATTGTTTATTCTAGGTATTACTAGCTTCTAGATAATTATCAAAAAGCATATTTTCTCAAAGTTATCCCACAAGAAGATATTCAGTGCTTCCTTTCCAATCAAGATGCTAAGTATGCTACCACCAGCAACTCTGCAAGAAGTATCACTGTTCTTCCAGATGTTTTCCATAACCTCTGCTTTAGACAGGAATGGCTGTCAGTGTTGGTCCCTGTGTGATCTTGGTTTTCTAAAATGTCAACAAAAACCCAAGAAATAAATTGTGCTGGAATTACAAGCATTCCACGTGGTACCTTAAGAAAATGTGCCAGCATGACAAGAAAGATAGAATACACAGAACTCTCTCCAGTGTACATGAAGACTGCACATCACCACTTGCTATCCCAGTCCTCTCATAATCAAAAGCACAAGAAAGACTTCTGGGTCCCTATTTATGTCTGAATCTCTTGAATTTCCAATCACCAAATGCCATCAAGTGATTTTTTTCAAAAATTTATTTCTCACTTGGTCGTTTGTGATCCATATTTGCCTATGTTAGGGGCATTGTAGCAGCAACTCATAACTTGATTTTTAAAAGATAAGTATCTGCACCAAGCTATATATGCTAGGAAATAAAATTAAGGAGATTTTAATTAAAAATATCTATATGAAAAAATTAAATTCTAAAGGGTTAATGTAGCATTATGCTTTTTTTTAAACTACCAAGAAAACAAAACTTGTCCCTTTTAAAAAAGTGTATCCATAGTAGTCCTGTGATATTGGCTAATAATAGGATAATTATATAGCTTTTGAGGAGGGACAAAAAAGGCAAATCCCAATTATTAAAACTGCATACTATGTTTTTAAAGTGAATAAACTTGTTCATATTTTATTAAGTCTATAAAGTTATTGTCCCTATATCAATTAATTTACTGATGATAACTTAATTTCCAGGGTTTTCTCAGAGATTCAACATCTCATGGTTCTAATAATTTAAGACTTGCCTTCATTTCCAGAAATTCTTATTTTGACATAATATATGAGAGCATCTCTTTCCCTAGCACATTTTATTTATATAATTAGACTATAGAAATCATCTTATCTGACTGGATTTATGGTTTTAGACTATTGATTAAGGCACATTATTGCTACAGAAGAGAAATTCCAGAAATGAAAATAAATTTTTTTCACTGCATATATATTCTCAATAATCTTTCCTCTGCCCAAACAATGTGGTGGTGTTTTCGTTACCTACCTTAATGGTCTTGTCCTACTGAGTCATGAAGCAGGTTCAGAAAGCACTGGTTGCCAAGTTGAATCTGGTGAGACAAAACACCTTCACACACAGCAGGTTACATGAAGTGAGAGTATTATGTACAGGTAGACAGGAAGGAAAAACAGAAGTCTAGGATTCATTGTAAGCCAGTTCCCCAAGGCCCAGGAAAGCTGCCCAAGGCAACCATGTGCCCTACCTGTGCTGCAGTTGAGGGACCCTGGAAAACAGCCTGCCTTGGGTTTTATACTCTGGGAAACACAAGACACACAAGACACGCTGGGCTAAAGCACTGAAGACATCTTGCTTTTACAGGGGATTAGAACATAGTCCAGACTGTTCTGGCCAGTTCCTTTTTATCTTATCTTAGCGTGGTTCATTCCCAGCATATTATACAGTGTTTGCTGAGAACTACAGTCATGAAATAGGGAAGAGATGGTTGGGTCCAAAGCTACCTAGAGAACACTTTTGCAGTAGGTGGCATGTGAATTTTCATTATTTTTATTAGTGATTTAAATAAAATTTAATCCTTTTATAAGAAAATAAATTTTTCCACCCCAATCTCCTCTGCTAATGGCTATAATAATTTAATCATCTTCATTACTGCTCATTTTAACTGCCACTGTGGAATGCTGGTACACCAGCAGCAAACCAAAGAAAGACTGTAACATGAGATCATAATTTTTAGCATAAATCAATCAGACCAGCAGAGATTGGAAAGGAATGCAGAGAGGTTTTGGAAGATGCTCAAAATCCAATCATAATCAGTAATGCTGTGATTTACTGCATCTCCTGTCTGCCTTCTCTCTCATTTAAATGACCTATGCTTCCTTTTTAAAGTCAATGCTGGAAAGATTTCAAATATAGATGACACTTAACAGAAAGGAAGGCATAAACAAAACTCAAATGCATACTTGACATCCTTAATGCTCAACTCATGGGTCAGAGTTCATTAGGTTATTTAACCCAGTCATGCAAATTAGGTTAGGCAGTATCTGAAATAAATCAAACTGAGTCTAAAGAAAATTGGGCAGTGGCATATATATCCATTTGTATCCACAAACTCTACCTCTTTTGGTTCATATGCGAAGAACGCCTTATGAACTTACGATGGAAGTGGATTATATACAAACTTTTATCCTCTCTCTAGACCATTTATAAAAAATTAAAAATGATTAAGGAAGGAATTATGTCATATCTAATTGGTTTATAGAAAAATACAGATGAGATACTTGGGAAATGGAATTCAGGGCTGCCAAAACATGCCCTAACGAAAGGAACATGTATTATCATGATACAAGAAGGCAATGAACAGGTTTCAAAGTTGGAACTAAATTAGATATCCAGATTAAGGAGAAAAATAAACTCACAATACTAAGTTCCTTGCACCAAAATTTTAGAAAGACATTAACAAAATATAGAGGCAAAAGTTCTAGAGCAGTTTTTAGAATTACAGTAACATAGTTTTCAAATACGTTTGAAGTGGTATCACTGGAAAGAAGAATTTGATTTGGTTTAGTTTTCTCAGAAGGACAGAATTTAAGAGACATTACAATACAAAAAAAAGTTCAAGTAAATAGTTCTTAACAATTAGAACTTTCTCCAAGTAGAAGGTCTGCCTCAAAAATTCAGGTGCCTATTTCACAAAGATTCTTGCTGTGGCTAAATACTCAAGGATATTCCAAATGGCAGCATTTACTGGATGAAACTTTTGCCTGGGTGGCCTCTATGGTAACTTCCAATTTTTAGATTGTTAATGTTTAGATTTATTTCAAACATCAAGATCAAAGTCCTTAAGACACAATTCAAAGCTCATAAAACTATGAAAACTCTAAACTTTTCTCCATAATATTTAACTCAGTATCAGTGATCACTGTAAAACTAAATTCAGATGTGTTATCAAACACATAGTCTTGTAGCTATTCCTTATAATTGCATGTCTCATACAAATCTTAAAACTCTCTAAGAACAGAGATCATTACCCAGTTCACAGGAGGCATTCAATAGAGTTTACTGAAGGAAAGTTTTGAGGAAAGAAACAAGGACTGTCACTTTTTTTCACTTCTTATTCTCCTATTTTACAGTCAATTTATTTTTCTCTATTAAAAACAAATCAAAACATAAACACAAAACACTCACATAATGCACAATACTCATTGATAAAAGAAGATAGCAAAGAATCTGTAACACTAAGTTACAGGTATTATTTACATATTATTCACAAACATTATGTGAAGGATATACCAATGCAAAATTCCTGTGTCAAAGGCATACCTAAAATTTCTTTCTCAAAGATATGCTTGAAAACAAGAGAAACAAACTAAAATCTTTCAAGAAGTGATATACTTGGAAAATAAATACACCTGAGATTCCCAATTTTAAGTTGCTCATGAAGTGGATTTGGGGGGCATAATTTTAGCTATGAGCATAACATATATATTTATAAGCTAAAATTTTGTCAATTTCAGGCACATATTATAGATTCACAGGGTAAAAGAAAAAACTAGCTCAAAAACTTCTACCACCAGGAAGAAGTTACATTTAAATTCTAAATGTAATTAGATTACTAGTAGTTATTCAGAAAGAATTTAGTCTATAGATGCATGACAAGTGTAGTGCACATATGACTTTAAGTCTAGGCTATCTAAATTGTTTATCAAGTAATAAAGTCTATGTCTGCTTAGCTTGTGAATCATAAAGTACACTACTATAAAGCAATGATCCTTGGAATCTATCCAGGAACCTTCACAATCTAGGAGCTCAGAATATGGTTTTTGATTTTAATCACAAGGATGGTAATGTGCTTATTGAAAATAATGTCTGTTTGTGTGTATGTTTGATTGTCTATATGTTTTTGTTTTGTTTTTTATGTTTTCTGTCTTTATGTCTTTTCCAATTGTTAGTTGGTATGCTTGTTGTCCCTCCTCTTCTCTCTCTCCACCTTCCTCTCTTCACCCTCCTTTCTTTTTCCATTCATTTACTTTTTCTTACCTCATTTTACATTCAGGGGTCAAAATACACCCCTACTGCATGGACAGATTGGAAGGCGGTGGGAAGTGGGCTCCAGGTTGTCCACACACCTGTCAGTGGATACTGGGATCTTCAGGCAGTTTCTGAATCACAACTCATCCCCCTCCCAATTAAATCTCAAAACTTCAAAAAGTACAGTCCACCACCCACAGTGCAGTTTTAGAATTGAACAAAGCCAGAGGATCCACATAAGGAAGAATAGGAGATTGAGCAAACAGAAATAAAAGCTACACCCCCCCATCTCTGAACAACAGAATTAAAGAAAAGGTTTTTTAAAGGGAGGGGAGAAAAATCTACACAAATGAAGAAAAACCAAAGAAGGATATAGGTCTCACACAGACCCCTGGGAGGTTAGCTACCAAGAATGTGGACTTCAGAATGCAAACAATGAAAAGCCCCCAGAATGACTTGTCTCAAATCACAAATACAGATATCAAGACATTAATAGAGAGAATAAATAGAATTGAGGAGAGATAAAAGGAAAGAATGAAGAAGTAGATAATTGAGATAACAGCAATAAAGAATACAGTGAGTGAAACACATAACAAACTGATAAGCATGGAAAGCAGAATTAACCAAACAGAAAAAAGAATTAGAACTTGAGGACCAAAATATGGGACTAACCCAAACTGTTAAAGACATAGAAAAGAAGCTTAAAAGACAGACCAAAACCTCTGAGAGATGTGCAATTATTTCAAGAGGCTGAACTTAAGATTATTGGAATTTCTGAGGCAGATAGAGAGACAAAGACCACCCTGGAGCATTCAATGAAATTATCCAAGAAAACGTCCCTCATCTCATCAGTGATGTGATCATTCAAGTACAAGAAATTCAGAGAACCCCTGCAAGACAACAAATGAGTATACCAACTCCTAGACACATAGTAGTTCACCTACACAATGTAGGTATAAAAGAAAAAAAATACCAAAGGCTGCAAGAGAAAAAGATCAGACTACCTACCAGGGAAGACTAATTAAAATAGCAGCAGACTTATCTACAGAAACACTTCAGGCTAGGAGAGACTGTAGTCCAATCTTCAAAGTTCTCAAAGATAAAAGATTTCAACCAAAAATCGCCTACCCAACTAAGCTAAGCTTCATCACTGATGGAGAATAAACATCCTTCCCAGACATTCAATTCCTAAGAGCTTACACTGCCTACAGACCAATTCTACAAAAGAAAAAAAAAGAACAGCCATGCCCTTCTTAAGAATGCAGCAAAAAGATTGAAAACACACATGAATCAACCCAAAATCAAAAGAAAGACAAGAAACAAATAAACAAATAGCAACAACAACAAACTTTATAAGAACATCATGACAGGGATAAACTTTCACATCTCAATAATCAGCCTGAATGTGAGTGGACTAAATAGACCACCAAAAAGACATAAATGGCAAAATGAATAAAATATCATGAGGCAACAGTATATTGTCTCCAAGAGACTCATCCCACCAGAAAGGACGCTCACAGACTCAAAGTAAGAGGATGGGAAACAAAATTTCAGGCAAATGGAGCACAAAAGAAAGCAGGAGTTGCGATCTTGATATCAGACAAAATACCTTTTAAGCTATCAAAAATTTGAAAAGATATGGAAGGTCACTACATAATGACAAAGGTTCAATCCATCAACATTCTATCTTAAACATACATGCACCCAACATAGGAGCACCAACTTTCATAAAGTAGCTTCTAGGTAAACTAAAAAATATATGTAAAGATCCAACAAAGAAAGAGAACTACAGGCAAATGTCCCTGACGAAAACAGATGCTAAAATTCCCAACAATATCCTAGCAAACCAGATCCAACAACATATCTCAAAAATCATCCACCATGATCAAGTAGACTTCATGACCAGAATGCAGGACTGGTTCAACATTCCCAAGACCATAAACATAATTAATTACATCAACAGATGTAAAATCAAAAGCCACATGATTTTATCACTAGATGCAGAAAATGAATTTGATAAAATCCATCATCGCTTCTTGATAAAAACTCTCGAACATCTAGGCATAGATGGAGCATACCTCAAAATAGTAAAAGTCTTCTATGAGAAACCCACAGCCAGCATTCTGCTAAACAGACAGAAATTGGAACCATTTCTTCTGAAAACCGGAGCAAGACAAGGAAGCCCACTCTCACCCTGCCTTTTCAACATAGATTTGGAAGTCCTAGCTAGAGCAATCAGATAAGAGAAGGAGATCAGTAGTATTCAAATAGGAAAAGAGGAAGTCAAGTTATCCCTCTTTGCAGACACCATGATTCTATACCTCAGAAACACAAGAACATCTGTCAAAACCTCCTTGCAGTGATAAAGAACTTTGACAAAGTCTCAGGGTATAAAATAAATGTACAAAAGACAGTTACATTCTTATACACCAACAATAAACAAACAGAAACCCAAATAAAAAACACAATCCCATTCACAATAGCCAGCATCATTTATTGAAAAGACTATGCTTTCTCCTTTGTGTGTTCTTGGCACCTTTGTGGAATTTCAGTTAACCATAAATACATGGATTTAGTTCTGGGCTTTCTATCTTGTTCCAACAAAGTATATGTCTGTGTTTATGCCAGTACAATGCTAATTTGATTGCTATAGCTTTGCAGTATATTTTGAATCAAGTAGTGGAACGCTTCCAGCTTTGTTCTTTTTGCTCAAGATTGCTTTGGTTATTAAGGGTCTTCTGTGGTTCCATATGAATTTTAAGATCACGTTTTCTTTTTTCTATGAAAAACATCATGGGATTTTGGTAAGAATTGCATTGAATCTGCAGATCATTTTGGGTAGTACAGACATTTTAACCATATTAATTCTTCCAGTCCATGAACACAGGGTATGCTTCTATTTGTGTGTGTCTTCTTCAATTTCTTTAAACAATGTTTTACAGTTTGGGCTGTATAAATTTTCACCTCCTTTGTTAAATGTATTCCTAATAATTTTTTTGTTGTTACTATCATAAATGGAATTGTTTTCTTGATTTCCTTTTAGGACATTTTTGTTGTTAATGTATAGAAACCCTACTAATTTTTGTACATTAACATTGTTTTCTTCAACTTTACTGAATTTAACCCCACATGAACTAGCCTTGTACCATAAGCCTGAAGCATGAATTCACAGTAGCTAATCTGGTGCCAAGGTTCAATGGGGCAGTCTGGTGCTGGGATCTGTGGTGAAATCAGGTGCTTATTTCCTTCTCCTTACCCCAAACAGATAGCATCTCCTTGCTGTCTGCCTGAGAGTGAAGAAGAAGTAATCAGTTAACATAAATCTGTCCTTCTTCCCTTCTTCAATGCATCTTTTCTTATTTCTGTACTCCACCCAGATGTTATAATATCTCACCTAAACCCCTTAGGAATTGCAAAGGTATTTTTATCCTTGCATGGTGATTGTGTTCAAGTTGATGTTTCTGTCAGAGGATGATTGCTATAAATTCTTATTTCATCTTATTTCATCACTCAGTTTTTACCTTTTTGAAAGTTATTGTAGTCAGTTATTTGAGAGGTCTAAGCTCAATACAATACCAATAAGATGCATCTCCTAAATTTCAAGACTAGGCTACCGTACATGTCTTAACAGCTTCATACAAAGATTGCCAATTATTTCTCTCTGTGCTTGGCTCTCTAGGAGGAGACAGTTCAGCATGATGGTTAGGTATATGAATACTAGATTCAGTGATCATTTGTTTTTCTTTGCTAATGAGAAAAGTAATCTTGTGCATTACATTACATCCATAGGTTTCCTCTTCATCAGAATTCGTATATTACCTTCTATGTTGTGGGTTTAAATGAAGTAATAAAAGTGAAGCACTGAGGACATTTTTGGCACAGTATAAGTACACTAAAGGCATTAGTAACTATTGTTAAAATACACGGAATTATACATTTTATATAAAGGTCACAGAAAGTTTCTGAAATAAAATCTGAATAAAGAGTTTAGCTTTTACATGATCATTTTATTTTAACTCAGGGAAAGAATATGCTCATTTTCTCACTTCACTCTCTGCTTAAAATTCAGTTCATTGCACATGCTGAAACATCGTCATTAAGTTTACATTTCCAACCAACAGTGATCAGGATGTGGTCCATCTCCTGCATTAAGGCCAAACAAAGGTTGTGGAATGACAAATGGTAAACACCAGCTCTGGTGGAATTGCTTTGCCTGTCTACCTGTGAGTTCAATAGACCAAAAAGAGCGTTTAAAAATTACACTTTTGAAATCAATTCACAAATGTTTGGTTAATGATCACCAGCAGAGATGATGCACAACAAAATGCTCTCAGGAGACCCTGGTAATTTTTCAGCGGATGCTCAGGAGTTGACAGTAGAAAAGCACTACATAAAATTATGTGCAAGCACTAAGTAGCAGCAAGTTAGAATCAAGAAATGCAGGGGGAAAATCCACACTTAAATATATGTCTCAAACCTGGTGAGAAAAATCAATAAGTCTTAGAAGCCCTGTATCTTCCTCTGATATAGACATACATCACTAGAAAAAAAATCACTTCACCTTCCCAAATCTGGGGTTCCCAGACCAACCTTAAAAATGAGAAAATATTATTTCGAGAAAAGATGCAGTTGAGTTACAGTGATTCAAAAATAGTAATGACCTCAATTTTGTTTATATACCTATGCCTTTAAAAAACTGAAAAAATACAGCAGTTTATAACAAACATTTGGATGTGATATTACGAGTGAGTTTGTTTCTTACTTATAAAACTATGTTTATTCCAAGTTACCTGTAGTGAACACATATGATTTTTATAATAAGTAAAATGTTATTTTAAAAATTTACATCAACCTTATAAGTCAAGCGGACAACAGTTATTCAGTGAATTTTTAAAACATGGGTTTATTGTGTTGCCAGATACCACTTTGTCATCATTGTTACCTGGGATGATCCTGCCTAGATCATAAATTCTGCTTTGGTTAAATCTGTATGTCAACTTAATTGAGCCATGAAGTGCCCATATGTCTGGGCAGGCATTATTACGATTGTGTCTGTGAGGATATTTCTGGATAAGGTTTCTGGATAAATGTATAACCTGAATAAAGCAAAGTGCCCTTTCCAGTGTGGATGGGTATCTACCAATTAATAGAAGAGTAGAATAGAAGAAAAAATTGAGTAAGGTAGAATATTTTTCTCTCTGTGCCTAATTGTCTTTGGGGATATTGATCTTCTGCCTTCAGACTAAGACTTGGACTGAAACTTTTATAGAGATGGAGTCTCACTATGTTGCCCAGGCTGGTCTCTAACTTCTGGCCTCAAGAAAATTCTTCTGCCTTGTCCTCCCTGTTAGATTAAAATATATCCCAGTGGGGCCTCTAAAATGTTATGTTGGACCTGCTGGGATGTGGTTGTGTGGTCTGCAACATGGTGCCAAGTTAAAGATGCAAAGAATTGCACAGCAGTTAGATTAGAAAATATAGTTTATTTAGAAAGTAAATTAGAGAGCAAGAGAAAGGAGACTCACCTTCACACGGTAGAGGAGGGAGCCAAAGCTTAGGAAAATGTGGCCAGACCATAGCTTAGCAAAGCAATTGCAGCTGCTGTTTGAAAACATCAATTTTTAAGGCATTCTCAATCTGAGGTTTCGAGAGAGTGAACAATAAGTAAACAAACAGTTCTAAAGCAGAGGAGTGAGCACAGGAGCAACTACAGATAGTGGAATTTGGTTGAAATGAAGAAATGAAGTACAGTCACAGAGGGTGCCAAGGAGATATAATGAGTAAGGAAATTTTGAAGGTTTATGGAAGTTCTTCAGGTAAAACAAACTAGGAAAAGTCATGGTAGAAAAACGGGCCGGGTTCGGTGGCTCAGCCCGTAATCCCGCAGCTTTGGGAGGCTGAGGTGAGTGAATTGCCTGAGCCCGTGAGTTCGAGAACCGCCTGGGCAGCAAGACCTCATCTCTACAATAAATCAAAAAATCAGCCAGGCATGGTAGCTCATGCCTGTAATTCCGGCTACTCGGAAAGCTGAGGCGGAACGATCGCCGGAGCCCAGCAGGTCGAGGCTGCGGTGGCCAGGAGCGGCCACTGCACTCCAGTCTGGGCAACAGAGTGAGACTTGACTAAAAAGAAAAAAAAGAAAAACGGGAAATTTGTCTTGGGCAAAGTGACATGGGAGAAACAAAACTTTTCTTTGTTTCTAGTAAACTTGCTCATATTTCTCTTAGAGTTAGAAGAGAAAAACCTAGATAAATGGTTGATGAAAGAATAACTAAGAACAAAAATTCATGTACCAATTAGCAGATAACATATAGAGCTACTGGGCAATGGATACTAACAGCTGTTAAATTAGGAGTCATGTAAGCATGATTAGAAAATAGATGCTCTTTGACTTTCAATGGGGCTATATCCTGAAAAACCCAACCTAAGTCAAAAGTATCATAAGTCAAAAATGCATTTAATGCTGACAACATAGCAGACTGTCCCCAAATTAAGACCATTTGACTTTACTACCATGCAAAATCGATATTCATTCAGTAGAAATCTTAACCTCACCATAAGTCCTTTAGGAGCTCCTTATCTTCTGATGGGGTTATGTCCTGAAAACCCCATTGTAAAGTTGAAAAATCAAAGTAGAACTATCACAAGTTGGAGATCATTGTTACAGGAGATAAGAAGAAATGGAAATTAAATGGATAATCTCAAACAACTAAAGATAAAACTAGCTAGAGAAAAATAGTCAGAATGGTCATGCAAATCATGAAAACGTGAAATAGAAGAAAGGAAACAAAACAAAACAAAACAAAAAACCAGTCCAGGTGGATGACTAGAATGAGGTGAAGATTGGCCTTGACTGAACCAGTTAGTATAGAAATAATATACTTTAAAAAAAAAAAGACCTGTTCATGAAGTTAATAGAATTACCATAAAAGCATGCAAATAAAGCAAAAATAAAAAGAGAAAATGAAAGAGAGACCAGAGGAGGTAAGCCTTCTACCATTCAGGGTCAGTAGCAATCTTGTGATTCCAGAGGACAGAGAGTTTGATCACTAGATTTCTCTCATAGATACATAAATGAACTCATAGACAATGGAAACTGCAGTAGTTATAAAAACTGCAGATGTGAGAACTGCAAGAAATGGTTTTTACATTTTTTAAAGGTGTCCAATGTGGTAGCCATAAGCCAATATTTCTAAACTAAAAACAAAATAATTTATGCTTTATACATAAGGAAATATCGTATAGAATTTAAGCACAATGATGTCGATTTCAAATCTTGTCTCCTCACTTCCCAGCTGTGTAAATTTCAAGTTTTACAACCTCTCTATTCCCAGTTTTTCCTTTATAAAATGGCAATTGTAATATTGTGTACTTTAAAGAGTTGTGTCAAAAAATAAAACAGCCTACTTATAGAGTTGTTAATGTAAGTAAAAGATTTTAAATTTGACTAACACATAGTGAAAACTATTTAAATGTTAGTGTATTATTATTATTATTTTTTAGGAATGGTCCCAAAGAACTAGACAAATTTCAGCTCTTTTGAATTTCCTTTGTGATCTTAAACAAATTATTTAACCATTCTAAGCTTCAGTGTCCCACCTACTAAAAGGGAATAATGGTAATTACCATTTGCATACTGTGAGAGTTCAATTGAATGTGCTTGTGTAGTATGATAAATATAAAGTCCCCCTGCTCCCCTATATTCCTTTAAATTTGGAGCAAAATAATAACATCAGAGTTGGTATAATTCCTATAGAGTGGCACTATGCCTATCCAGTGTTGTTTCTCTTGTATTGCAAGCTGAGCTTAGCTTTGTTTAATTATGATGGGAACTATTTTTCTAAAAGGATCAAGGACAAGGCCATGCTGATGTTTCCTTCCCTCCATGCAATGAAGACTGAATTGTTTTTGAGTAAATGTGATACTGCTTTTGTGAATAACAAAATCCCATTAAGAAAAACAGTTATGGCTAAATTTAAGGGAGTATTCAGTGATAAGTCTAAACTAGAACTGAACAACTGGAATTTTCAGAGAGCGCACTACATTGTACAGAGCTTATCATTATCAGGCAGAAGAGACCCTCTTGACTTATTTCTCTGAAGGTATCATTTATATTTGTAGGACCCTTCCAGAATGATAGAGCTGTGGTGAAAATTCATGTAAAGCTATTGAGGTGGAAGTCTACATTAACATTTTTCCTCACAGTTTTATATTACCTACCAAAGAGGATAAACCATCCTTTCCTGTGGGGAGAAATAGGAGTTTCCAAGGGAAGCAGGTGGGGTCCCAGACTGATTTTGAGAGAGGGATGCATGTTGGGAAAGAAAAAACTTGTGGAGGAAGACAGTGAGGATGAAGGAAGCCGCCATTTGGGACTCCCTTCTTGGTATGACTTCTTGATCATGATTCTCTCAGTGAACCTTCCAGAAATAGTGGAACTTGTGGGGAAAGCTCATGTAAAAATTGATTAGAAAGTCTAAATCAACATTGTTCATCACAGTTTTATATTATCTTCCCAAGAAATGTACATGCTCTTCAATTTGACAACCATATGTCTAAGTGTCTATCATGAACAGATATACATGCATAGGAGCATGTGTGAGGGAGTTTCATTGTAGTATTGGTGTAATAGTGAAATAAGGAAACGATTTGCTTTTCTATTAAGAGGCGAATGGTTACATGAGCTAAGAATATGGATAATATCTAATAATATTTAGAAAATTTTTACATGTATCATCATGAAAACTCTCGAAGCATTTCCCAACAGCAAAATGCAACAATTAAAATTATTTTTGTGAAGAATGATTGATGGTATAAAAATACATACATAAATGAATACATATGTATGTCTCTAAATGCAAAAGCAAGAATTTTTACAACTTTGCATAATACGGTATAATCTCAGCTATATAAAAAAATGCATTGAAAATAAGACCACAAAGTAATACATATTAACAATGTTGCTTATGTTGCTTCTGAGTGAGGAGTTACTGATTGATTTTTCTGCTAATTTACCCTGCTCTTAGAGATATAAACCTCTTGATAATTGGAGGAAGAATAATTTTTCATGGAGTGTTGCCAGGATTGTTCAGTATCTAAATCAACTATGAAAGACATCAGGAGAATGAACATCTACACTTTTCTATCCATGATTCTTCTAAATAATGCTGCTGAAGCCAAGACGATCTTTTATTCTAGAGTCAGGAGAAGAAGCAAATATGTTACCAGTATCCAAAAGCTGCTTAACTGTTTACAAATAACATTGATGAGCTAGTTCTTGGTTATTATCAGAAACTCCTCCCCAATTTTTTTCCCCAACTATTCTCTTATGCTGGAGCTAATTAGACTATTGCATCATCACCTTTCATTACTACTTGCATTTTGTAAAAATTAATGCATATGTCATTTGCATAGGGAGAAATCCCTTGCCAGGAAAATAGGAGTAGGGCATTCCCAGTTTCAGTCATAGTTGAAAATTACTTTTAGTGGCCAAAATGCTATTGAATAACAGCCTTCTCCTCTCTCTCTCTCTCTCTCTCTCTCTCTCTCTCTCCCCCCCCTCAAAAAGTCTGGAAACCCTTAGAGCTTCTCCTGAATATTCCAACCCAATTATTTTTACTTTTAGTCACTATATCTCCTGCCTTTTCCATCTCCAATAATCCTTTTTATTAAATCTATCAATTCAAGTCCATGCTCACTCATAAGTCCTGGACTTACCCAGAGTGGAAAGTATAATAGGAAGTCAGCATAGACATTTCTATACTTTTAAATGTTATATGACAAGAGCATGCTTTACTTAAATTATCAAGAAAACAAGTAATATATAATCAAGAAAATGATCATAAAATATAAATCCAAATAAATAGAATGACAGATGACTTTTCCCAGAAATATAAATAAAACTATTCTTAGATATACATATAATAAAAAAAAGTATTTTATGCACAGATGTGTGAACTTGGAATATAACTGAATAATCAAATAGTAATGAAAGAAAGTTTTTTTTATTTTAAGTCATTTCACTTACATGTCTACTCATTGACATAATCTTCCATTGATTTATTGATAATTTTCTATTATTAATTATGGATAAGCAGAGATTTTTTTAAAACCATCTGAACCTGCTTACCTCATGCAAAGATTCCACAAATTAGAATCTACAGATTTATCAGAATTATTGAACTCTATAAAATGATCATGTAATCTCCTTGCTGAATCCAGTAAAATATTTAATAGGCAGAAAAAGACATCACTTTACTATTAAGTCGAGTACTCAATTGAGAAATCTTTAGTTTTCTCCTTATTATGTTTAGAGTATTTCAAATAACAAATTTGTTTTATGTCTTTTCCCTGTTTTATATTTTTTCATGCAATCATAAAGATTTTCTAGGATCTCATCACACACAAGGGTTCTCTCAGGAGAAGAAACTATTTTTCTTATTGTGACAAAAGTCAGAGATATTCTTTTTTTCTAGACAGAATGTCTCAGGAACTCTGACAAATTTTCCTATTGAATTTCAGCTAGTCTCCCTCCTTTCTTTCTCCAGTCATATTGGTTAACATCTACTTCGGCACCTGCTATATTATTTCAAAACCGGTATACATTTTATGTGTTGGTGCCTATATTGTGTCTTCAGATGAAGCTGAATTCCATGAAGACTTTCCAATTATGCAGCTGTTCCCTCTCAATTTCCTGGGTGGTCTGTGTATTCTAGTCCCTATAAGAATTTGCACTTATACCATTATACTAATAGGCGCTTCTTAAACTTTTGTATGGATTATGTGTCTATTGGGGAATAAATTCACTGCTCTGAGACAAATATCAGGTAACACATTCTACTTAACATTATAAAAATGCTTAGGGGCATATTAAATGAAGTTCTATAGAACAGCTCTTGTCTATTGCCTATTAGGGTAGAGTTTAAAAGCTAATTACATATTCATCCATGTTTAGTTACTGAACCAAAGAAACACCTAACTAAGCAATTTGTAGTTATCCAGTGTGAAATAGCTATCCTATTAACACTAATTCAAAGCATAGAAAAACAGGCTTTCTTAAAACCAAAGATAAAATAGAATCCAATACTCTCTTCAATGGCTAATGGAGCCCAATGCAGTTAAGCAAACAAATGCAGTTCTCTATTAACTGTTCTGTTTTCCTGCTCATCTGAAAATTATACATCAAACTGCAGAGGCTATCATTAACAGTTTGCCACCTGCTTTTATTTCCATTAACGTTTTTCTGTAAATGTCTTTTTATATGTTTAATCTTTGTTTTTTTTAAGATGTGGTGTACAATTCAGGATTAGGTAGATAGGTGGTCATCACACAGGTAAGGGTTGGGCCTCCCTTTGGCCCTCACTTTGCCTGGTTTGAGATCAGATACCCTTATTGATGTTATGTGCCCTCCCTCCCCTAGCAGAGTCCTGCTACTGCTAATCCCTTTCTTATAGTATTATGATTAATATTCAGGGACCGCTGATGAGTGAGAAAATGTGACACTCAATTCTTTGTTTCTATGATAAATCACCGAGTATTACAGACTCTAAATTCATCCAAGTTGCTGTGAAGTTCATAATTTTGTCCTTCTTTATGGCTGCATAACTCTCCATCATGTATATGCACCACCTTTTTAAAAATATAGTCTACTTTTGATGGGCAGCAAAGTTACTTTCATGTTTTTGCTATTGTGAATAGTACTGTGATAAATATGCATGCACAGGTATTGTTTTCGCTAAATGATTTGAGTTCCTCCAGGTATATTTCCTGAGGCGGGATTGCTGGGTCATATGGAAGGTTGATTTTTAGATCTTTTAGGGATCACCTCTGTTTTCCACAGAGGTTGTACTAATCTACACTCCCACCAACAGTGCAGAAGTGTTCCCATTTCTCCACATCGTTGTCAGCATCTATGTTGATGTTCATCTTACCAAAGACAATCTGCAGATTCAACGCAACACCCATTAAGATGTTCATGTTAAGATGTTCATTTTACCAAAGAATCTACAGATTCAACGCAACACACATTAAATTACCAAGGTCATTCTTCCCAGACCTGGAAACGACAATACAGAAATTCACATGGAAACATAAATGACTATGAATATCAAAAACAATCCTCAGTAAAAGAAACAAAGTGAGAGGGGTATCACACTTCCAGACTTTAAACTTTACTACAAAGCTGCGGTAATCAAAATAGTCTGGTATTGGTACAAGAACAGGCATATGGATCAATGGAGCAAGATAGAGATTCTGGAAGCAAAACCTCAATTTCTCAACCAACTCATCTTCAACAAAGCCTCAACCAACAACCACTGGGGGGAGGAAAACCTATTTAGTAAATGGTGCTGGAAAAACTGGCTTACCGCATGCAGAAGTTTGAAATAGGACCCCTACTTATCATCATACACAAAAGTCAACTCTAAATGAATCAAAGACCCAAATATAAAACCTACAACTGTAAGAATCTTAGACACCCTCACGAAAATTGGAATAGGCAATCAATTCCTGATCAAAACCCCAGATGCCCGTGCCATAAGAGATAAGATAGAAAAGTGGGACCTCATCAAACTGAAAAGCTTTCTGCAAAGTATGTTCAAACTTTGTATTGAAATATACATTTTTCTACTTTTCAGAAATTGGAAATTAACATAATTTAATGTTCTAATTTTCTACCACCAATTATTTTCTTTTCTGAGAGAAATTGACTAAACTCAAGAGCATTCTGAATGCAATATTGTCTTTTATAAAACAAAGATCCTCAGTGTTTTCCTTGGTTGTCTTTTTTTATAAAACATTTTTGTTTCATGTATCATGGTCTAAATGCAAAACTCTTTCTCTAATCATTACCCTTGCTATGTAAACTCTGATTAAATAGAACTGCATAACTTTAAATTAATGGTTGAATGGTACCCAGCACAAGACCCTGACTTTTTTCTCCTAAGGGTAGCAAAGAGTAGGAAAACTTTCTTTAATGCAATATCTATGAATATAAACAAAAGGAAAATTCAAACACAGCGAATTTAGGAGCAAGTTATCTGGGTTAACGTTCCAGCTTTGCCATTTCTCAGTGCTACTCACCAACGCTCTGTGATCTCCAGTAACATACTGAACCTTTCTGAACCTCAGTGACTCATTTTCATTGTCTTTTATGAAAGTACCTATGTCACATTAGAATTTTTTTCTTAAGTCCTACCTTGCTGTTTGAGAAGTGCAACAGTGCTGACTCACTCATCATACTTTGAGCTACCTTGTTGCCTTTAGTAGGCCCAGTAACTTACACAAGGCAAGCTATTTGCAGAGACCCCTCTTGACTGCAAAACCACCCATAGATTCTCAGTTCTCTCAAGAAAGGAACAGAGCTAGTTAGTGGGAGAGAGTGTTGAGGGAACAGAATGTTACCATTCATTTATCTTTCATGTTGATCACTGCTATCTATTTCCTAATACATCTTATCCTGAGCATCAAACAGGTAGAAAACTGAGCAAAGTCAATAAATTTAAGCAGAGTAGCAAATATACTCACACTATAACACAAATGTGGAAAAAGAATGTATCTTTTTCATTTTTATTTTTTTTACCTTATTTTATTATAAAGATGTGGAATACAAGTCAGGATTAGATACAGAAGTAATCTATGTGCAGGTGAAGCTTGGGCCTCCAACTGGTCTTCACTTCCCCTGGTTTAGGACCAGGTACTTGGTTGTGTTTTTTTGTGCCCCACCCTTCCTCTGCTGGCAGTGTTCTGAGACTGCCAATCTCTCCCTCGTGGTATTGTGATACATGTTCAGGTCCAATTTATGAGTTAGAACATGTAGACTGTTCTTATCTTCCTCAAAAGTCTCCAGATCTTGAACGGTAGAGGAAAAAGACTGCATTTAATATGCCCAGTCTGGAAACACTAGCCTGATGCAGTAATTTAAATTATGCTTTCAGGCAAAACACTCAATCTCTCAGATTTCATGTCTCCTTTCATAGTGTAGGTTTATGGCTTTTGAGACCTCAGAAAGAAACAGTGAAGTAAATCTTGAATCTACGCTCTGTCCTCTAATCCTTTTGGTTTCCATGGTGATGTTCTTTGCTCTGCAGAATGCTACTTAGCTAGCTGGAATAAAGCAAGCAGCTTGTATAATTCCTGGTTCATATTTTCTCATCTCGGTTAGGATCTGATAGTCTAATCCTGAAGAGCTTTTCCTACCTGCATTCTGGACCCCAGGCCTTACTTTAAGTACCATGCAGTCTGATCTTCAGCAATTCCGAGTGAATTAACATTTCTGCATGCCTGTAACCCATTTTTAGTCCACTAGTGTGCTGAAGTATACAGCTCTATGCTAACAGAATATGTGAAAAAGCTTTCAAACCTATTGCTATATTGTAAAATCTGGTTTGAATGTATTATAATCTCATTGTAAAAATGCATTCTCACTCTCATGCCCACCTCATCCCCTTGGATAAATGGATGCCATCGATTGGCTAAGGAAAATGTCATATAGGGAAAAGGCAAAAGTGAAAAACATATTAATGTTTTATTTAAAAATATAAAAATAATTGAGCCACATAAAATAAATGCAACACATTTCTCCTCTGTTTTCCACATTACTCATTCACTCAAGAAAGTGGAAAGGTGAGATGCTAAATGAAAGAAGACAAAGAGCAACAATAAGGTGGGGGCTGTCAAGTGATTGGATCAAACTGGCAAAGAAATTAAGTCATTCTATATTTTTATTGTAAAATCTATTCCAATTTCTCCATATTCTAAAATTGTTTTTTTTCAAATTATTTATAAAAATCAGTGATTTCTACTCATCAACTGCAGCTCAAAGAGAATTCTGCTGGCTAGATTTTCTAGAAGACAGGATAGTGACCTTGATGAGAGCCACCTTAATTGCCTGGTCTCTTTTTGTCAACCTTACCTAACCATTTCACTTCTTCCTATACTGTGCCATTACTGGTTGTAGAGATTATGAGAGCAAATTTATAAATAGAATTTTCTTTATCTACTGATCATGATATGTGCTATATTTTCTTTTCCTGAATGAATTAAGACTGTGAAATTACAGAATGCTCCTGAATGTATCCTTTATTATTTTTTATTGTCTCAATATTTCCTCTCATTTGCTTTCTCAGGAGGTCTTAGAAGTATGTTTTTTCAATGTCTTTTTAAAGATATTATCAATATATGCTTTTAAGTGAAAAATATATATTATGATTTCTTTTCCATATGTACATTTAAGCTACTGTTTGTTTGTTTTCCTTATGAAGATCATTAACTTCTGAAGAGTCAGGTAGTACACATCCTAAATCATATCCCAACTCATCCTAAGTACCTTGCATCTAACCATTCTTGCAGAAGTCTCACTGCTACATTTTCAATCCCATGGCTATTACTGTAAAGAGTGAATCAATGAGTATGAAGCTTTTTAAAAGGGATATATTAGTTTGCTAGGATTGCTGTAACAAATTACCACAGACTAGGTGGCTTATACAACATAAATTTATTGTCTCATAGTCATGGAAGCCAAAAGTTCAGGATCAAGGTGTCACAAGTACATTCCTTCTGAAGACTGTGAGAGAAAATCTGTCCCTTGCCTTTCTCCCAGTTCTAATGGTTTGCTGGCACTTTTTTTCATTCTATGGCTTGTACATTTTTGCCTTCACCTTGACATGTTGTACTCCATGTGTGTGTCTTTCTATGTCCAAATATTCCCTTTTTGTGAGGACATCAATAACAGTAAGTCTACCTCAATGACCTCGTCATAACTAGTTATATCTGCAACAACCTTATTTCAAAATAAGGTCACATTTTGAGGTGTGAGTGTTAGGGCTTCAACACACACATTTTGTAGGAATATAATTCAATCCATAGATCTGGGTATCCAAGAAGACATACATTTAGATGATTTAGACAGTCCCCTCAAAGATTATTTTCAGAAAGAGTTATTGGCAGCAGATTCTCTTGCATCTAAGCATCTAAGGTGTCACAATATGTAACTCAGTTCATAAAAGTGAAGGTAGAGTTTCATTTTCAAAATAATATCATATTTCTTCCTCAAGTTACTCCTTGCAAAGAGACTGAGAACACAATTGTTCTCTTTTTGTCTAAATTGTCTCTAAGCTGCTGTGGTCTGAATGTATTCAACCAATATTCACTTGTTGAAATCCTAAGCACTAAGTGATAGTATTAGAAAGTGAAGCCGGGCTCGGTGGCTCAGCCTGTAATCCCGCGCCTTTGGGAGGCTGAGGTGAGAGGATTGCCTGAGCCCGCGGGTTCGAGACCCGCCTGGGCAGCGAGACCTCATCTCTACAATAAATCAAAAAATCAGCTGGGCGTGGTGGCACATGCCTGTAATTCCGGCTATTTGGAAGGCTGAGGCGGAAGGATTGCCGGAGCCCAGCAGGTCGAGGCTGCGGTGGCCGGGAGCGGCCACTGCACTCCAGTCTGGGCGACAAAGTGAGACTCCAACTAAAAAAAAAAAAAAAAAAAAGAAAGTGAGGCTGTTGAGAGTTATTAGGTCATGAGGGCAAAGCCCTCGTGAATAAGATCATGACCTTATGAAAAGTTTCTAGAGAGCCCCCAACCCCTTCTGCTATGTAAAGACACGGTGCAGTAAGAAGATGACTATACCTTGGTCTTGCATGTTCCAGCCTTCAGAACTGTGAGAAATACATTTCTTTTATTTATATACTTGGTTTATGAAATTTTGTTATAGCAGCCCAAATAAACAAAGATATAGGCCAAACATCATCTTGAGAGATGTTGATTTCATTGTGTATAGACTTGAACTGTCCCCAGAGGTCGTCTTGTGTCCAAAGTAACCAGTTACCCTGGCCAAAGGGAAGGTGATTCTCAGGAGAATAAGGCTAAGCTAGGTCATATGAGACCCAGGAGAGCAGTTCCCAGCCAAAGCTTGAGATAGAGAGGGCACTCATTGTTTATTGAATGACTAAGTTGACTGAATGATGGGGGTGACCAAGCTAAGTGCATTTAATATTGCAATAAAATGCATTTCATAAAGAAGAAAAGAAAGAGCCTGCCTTACAGGGAGCAGAATATATATGCATAGAGAGCTCTGCTTATGTCCTGTTGATTTCACCCTGCCATGATGCAATGCTTAGGGAGCTACTTTATCGTCATTTTAGACTTCTTTAGATCCCTCTTAGTCTTCATATCTTACAAATAGTAAATCAAACAAAAAACAACTGAGGCCCAGAGAAGTTTAAACTGGTTAACTTGCTTTGTAGCAGTGTTAAGATCAGTACAAAAATCTAAGCTCCCAATACCTAGTCGATTTCTCCATCCTAGCAAGTGTCTGAATTTTTTTCTCACTTTTCCAGCTAAGTAAAGTTGCAAAGTTATGGATATCACTGTGGACCATGTCAATGAATTTTACTGTTCACTATTGATTATTTTAAAATATCACAAAATAAGCAATCTGAGACCAGATGTGGTGGTTCATGTCTACAATCCCAGCATTTTGGGAGGTGGAGATGAGAGAATTGCCTGAGCCCAGGGGTTGGAGAACAGCCTGGGCAACTTGGTGAGACCTCGTCTCTACAACAAATCAAGAAATTAGTCAGCATGGGATGTATGCCTCTAGTTCCAGCTACTTGGAAGGCTAGGAGGAAGGATTGCCTGAGTCCAGCAGGTCGAGGTTATGGTGGCCATGATCATGCCACTGTACTCCAGCCTGGGTGACAGAGACTCTGACTCAAAAAGAAAAACATAAAAGAAAAGGAAATAGTCTGTCTAAAATTCTTAATACCATTCATTAAGGTTTTTAAAATAAATATATATATGTATGTGTGTGTATATATATACATTTTTATTCCTTAGAAACACCTATACCACTTACAATAAGCCTGATTACAAAGCATCTATTTAAACTCAAAAAGTAAAGTGAGTACTGCCAGCATCCAGGATCATATAACATCTCCCTCACAATGTAGTTGGGGCCTTCACTCATGCGTAAGTTTGATTTTAGAGTTTTTTTAAGGGTAAGAACCACATATTATTTATCAAGGTTATTAAAGCCTGAAACATGCTAAACCCTTGTGAAAACTAGCTTAGAACTTAACAAACTAATAGAAAACGATGAATGAATGTATAAATAAATAATGTGGTTGTTCTTTGTTCTTGATTTCAGTACCAAGATGGTAATCAAACTATATTTGTTAAACTTTTCATTCAATATCAACATTACTTCAGAGGTAATATATGTGACTACATCTAGTTGAAGAAAGTGAATTTTAGAAAGAAAGACACAGAAGATGAACACAGGCATGATAGGTAAGTATCCAGCTATTTCTATACCTTGGATGTATCCTGAGAAATCGCCTCCTTGCCCAGCCTCACCTTTAGTTAATACAGTTTGCCCTGTATGCATACAGATTTGGTGCTGATGGTTGTGAGCAAGGTTTTGCATTCTGATTCATTTCTTTTGTATCAGAAGTCCTCAAGGTTAGTGACATGGCCTTCTCTTCTTTCTGTTGTCTCCATGGTTACAAGAACTCAGCATCTCATGTCTGAGATATGCTGTTGACTGGATCTTAATTCCAAGGTTTTCTCCTGTGAGTAAAGCTTTAGCCAATTAACATGAATCCAGTGCTGCACATTCTGTCTAGCAGATTTCAGCAAATATTTTATTTGATTTCTTGATTGATTTCTGAGCTCTATCAATAATTCTGCAATTATGAAGTTAGAGGCTTTGCTCTCTTTAAAAAGGACAAATCCTTTGTAATGATGACTAGAGACTGTGGTAGCTGTAGTAAGCAATTATTGGTATGTTCTAATTTAAGTATAAGTATCCTGTTCTCCTAATAACTTGATTGCTAGAAAATCTCTTCATGCAAGTTTATATATTCCAAAATTTCTCAGAAGAGAATGCAAATACTTGGAAATTCTACAGGTAAAATTCCAACCCAATGGAAATGACACTGTTTAAGGGCAAATATTGGGTTGCTCATCACAGAAGGATTAGGCACCTGATGACTGCCGTGAAGAACAGGGTGCCTGGAAGGAGTAGAGGTGCCCAAAGATGGAAAAAGTGTGAAGGAAAGACTGGCCAGTGATTTGAGGGAAAAGGTAATTAAACATGTACCTATTTGACACGTTTCCTCAAATGGAACCTAGAATCTGATAGTTCCTAACATGCTAGCAAATGACAGAAGGAACAGTCATTTTAACATCTAAAATAGCTTTACAAAGAGTTCTCAACATTTTTCTTTCATTACCAAAATGAAGAGTAATTTTTTCACAAAACATATTGTAATATTTAACCAATTATATGTTTTTCATATGTTTCTCAAAACAGAGAAAATACAAGTACAGCAGAAAGGAGAAATGAGTTCATTGCTCCTATTAGGCCTCCTGTCCCATTTCTGTTTGACCTACCCTGATTTTCTCCCCCAGTGTTCTTGGATAAGAAACAAGGCAAAATGAATCCAGGCTGCAAAGTAACTACAGCCATGATCTATAATGGATCTCAAGCATTTCCAAATATCAGGCTTCAGTGAGAGCAAAGGAAATATGGCCTGTTAATAACAAGAATAAACTAAAACTGAATTTTTCATCTTCAGTGCCAACTCACCTGAAATCTTTAACTAGCAACTAAAGTTAGGCTATTTTACTTATACTGTCTCCCAACCTTACTTTGATATCTGGCCCTGCACCAAAGGTGTGTTTTTTCTAGTCCCTATATATGGTGATTTTTGTTGTGTTTTTGTTTTCACTTTTGGAGGCCTCCTCCTGAGGCATGATCAAGATCTTGCTCAGCCTCAGTCACTATTTCCTGATCATCACTTCCTGACACCTCAAACACAGGAAATATTATCTGAAATAGCATCTCTTTCCCTTCCTTGTTGCTTTCATCTACAGACTCCTCATGTGTGCTCCTCATTCAGGCAGACCATGTCACCTGCTTATAGATTTCATGTACATGCCAAGTTCTCCCATCATCCTGGAGGAATTCTGCACTCAGACAAACACCATTCAATTCCCTGGTCTCTCAGTTCTTCATTGGCCTTGTATCCAATGACATGTATCTCTACTCCACTTCAATTGCTCTTTCCCATGACCACATTTCGGTCATTTTCCTTACCTGTAACCACTCGAATTCCAAAATATCTTCCTTTCTGATCATAAAACTTTCAGTGTCAGCTTTTTAAAAAATTATTTGCTAGCCGAGCTCGGTGGCTCAGCCTGTAATCCCACGCCTTTGGGAGGCTGAGGTGAGTGGATTGCCTGAGCCCGCGGGTTCAAGACCCACTTGGGCAGCAAGACCTCATCTCTACAACAAATCAAAAAATCAGCCGGGTGTGGTAGCGCGTGCCTGTAATTCCAGTTACTCGGAAGGCTGAGGCGGAAGGATCACTGGAGCCCAGCAGGCGAGGCTGCAGTGGCCAGGAGCGGCCACTGCACTCCAGTCTGGGTGACCGAGTGTGACTCCAACTAAAAAAAAAAAAAAAAAAATTTTGCTTTATAATCTCTAGCATTCTACTTTTTTTCCAATGTAGGAGTCACACACTGAATACAGCTTGAACAAACAAACAAGTAAACATGATTATAAAATGAAGAGGAAAATGCCAAAGGCCTGATTACAATAGCATCTTTTCCTATATTGAATAGAAGCCTCTAGATCTTGTGGTGTTTCTGGTCTTGAGTTGTTGCGCTGTACCAGATGAAAGCTCAGTTTCCTGCCTCCCAATGTCATTACAAAAGACTTTGATACCCAAAAATGGGTGTGGGTAGAGGACAAGGGGCACAGGGAGAAGCAAAAAGAGGTTTATTACCATTAATAACACTATAGTATAAATTTTATTTGAGACATAAAAATAATCCTCAAAATAATGGCATTTTACTAATGAGGAGTTCAAAAATTATGTATGGTAAGAGGAAACTCTCTTTAATTTTTCCTTACTTGTTATTATTTTCTTCCCAGAGAATTTGAGACACACAAATACTTTCTCTGGACCAGCTGATAAAGGGGTAATTCCAACAAATGTAGGTTATCTGAAATGACGGCTGTAGTAGTAGAAATAGACTTGTACTTGTCCAGAAGATTCCCTCACTGAATTACATCTTACAGAGTAATTCTGGGCTTGCTTTTAGTTTTACTCTATGTGGTCTTCATTGGTTGGGCTTATGGTCAATATGCACAATATTTTATCCTGAATCTCTTCCCTTCATTTCAGAAAAAAAAAAAAAATCCATCTATCTAAAACTCTTGAGATGATTGAAGAATTAAAAATAAAACAAGGTCACTTCTAGTGTGAAGCCTTTCTTGAGTTTTCTTTCTCCATCAGTCTACAAAATGTTATTCATAAATCTGCTTTAGTCTTTAAGC
Source organism: Cephalopachus bancanus (assembly GCA_027257055.1). NCBI lineage: Eukaryota > Metazoa > Chordata > Mammalia > Primates > Tarsiidae > Cephalopachus > Cephalopachus bancanus. The sequence continues at coordinate 15,967,464 of JAPVLO010000045.1, read as the reverse complement.
AACGCTGCAGTGACACTATAATGGTGTCACTATTCTCTTAAAAAACTGTTAAGTTACTTTCTCCAGGAGAGTAACCATGTCTTATCTCTAGTAAACAATAACTCAAAGCACAATAGTGCCCTATTAGTGTTTATAAACATCTGTATGAGTGAATGACTAGGGTTATACCACTATGAGCTACAGTTAATTAATTTAGTGAATATTCGTGAAGCATCCATCACATGCCATTTATTCTAGGTTCTGGAAATATATCAGTGAACAAAGCAAGTAACAATGCCTTTCCCAAGGAGCTTATAATTTTTGCATCCTAGAAGAGAGACAAAGTATGTTGACCATGGAAGGGTATCAATCAGATGTTCCTTCAAAGGAAGTCTGTTGAAAGGATCTGCCACAGTGAGTCGCTATATCCATGGACTGCTCTCACTCAATGAAGGAACACAGAGTGGGGATGAGAGATAGTCATTTCAGCCCACAGGGGGACTCTAATGATTCATCACTCTGGCTTCTCACAGGGCACCTGGCCAAGACTTTCTCAAAGCTAACATTGTAGTCTGAGGCCCTTTCTACCCAATTCTGCTCCCTGCCTTCTTACCTTCTTCAGATGTCAGACTTGTATTATGGCTGGAAGGATCTCCATATCAACTCCACTCCCTCCTTTCCTCTTTATTTTAGAGGTGTATTCCCCTCAAAGTCTCTTGCACTTCTAATTCCCTTTTGGAGGCTGCTTGCTAGAGACACTGCATTGATATAAAAGGGTAGCAAATATTTTTTTCACTTAGATCATTTAATTATGAAATTGTCTTTCATACTTATATGACTGCCTGCCATGTGCTTGCTACTGCTTTTCCTCCACTCTAGGGTTTCAGGAAGTCCACGAAGTGAGAGAAAACAATTCTCTGTATAATCCAAATAACAATTATGCAGATGCATGTCAGAAAACAACACCATTAGCATTCCAGACAATGAAGTGCTAAAGCTGGCTACAGCCAATTCTGTGCAACTTTTCCAGATCCTGCATTCAATGTCATTATGTTGTTAGTTGGAAATCAGCCGTGATGGTGGAGGAGTTTACAACATATAAATTGGTAAGATGTTACAAATCAGGATTGATTTTTTTCTTAGATGTGTGTATGTGTTTGTTTTACCAGACACCTAGTTTACAACTACATCATTGCTTCCAGACCTTATTGCGTATTCCTGATCAGCAGTCCAAGCATACGATGTGTGCCTTTTCAAGGTAAAACAAAAATAAACCAAGCAAAACTGCAGAATTTTCTTCAAAATAAACACAAGCTAATTCTAGGTTAAAAAGAAAAGATAATACTTTCTCCATTAGTTTCCACTTTAACCACTCATGTCTTTCATTTCCATGTTTCTTCCTCCTTTTCACCCCCTTTGCCTCTGTACCATCCTTCCAAGATACCCCTCTCTGGAAGCAGTCCACTATAATTTTGGTCCCTTTATTTTTCATTAATAGGAAGCTTCATTGTGCTATTCTGAGAATATGTCCACAGAGAATGCTTTTGATTCTTTGCAATTAAACACATTCCATTGTTTCCTGATTTGCACATTGAATTACACAGTTGTGAAATACATAAACATCATTGTTGCTAAATACTCAGAATATATCATTTATGACATCTATGTGATTAATGAACAGTAAATAACTGGCATTCATTATTCTTTAAAGCTTATTTTGTACGATTTCTGTCTTATATTTTGATTTTTCATATTATTCCCGGGCTGTACTTGATATCTTCTTTCTTTGCAGTCTTTAGCTATCATAAAATTTATTCTGGTTAACCACTGTGGAAATGTTTTGCTTGTTTTTGTTTGTTTGTTTGTTTGTTTGTTTTGGTCTGGCTTGGTTTGGTTCTCTTTGGGTTTTGTTTCATATTTTAAAAATAAACATCTTATGTGTCTTTGCCAAGCTATATTTAACATTCTGTATTTCTAATTTAAAAAATGAAAGGAATGATATAAAAGACAATTTATTTAAACCATTTAAACCATGAACTTCATAAATTCATTTATACAAATGCACTTTCAGCAAGATATCTGTCAACTTTTCCAGAAGAACAAACTCACTCATTCCTTATTTTTATTGGTACTGAGAAAATGATAACAATATGGAGAACACATTTTTCACATGTTCTTTGACATAGTCTAATATTTTTGAATATGCTCATTGAAAAGAAGCCAAACACAGACTGAAATAAACAAAAAGTAAATGTGTTATTCATGTGACTTTGCTCTCTTGTTCACACACAAACAGGTGACCTCATTAACTGTGGCTATTCTTCTCACCAAGCACAAATGCCTACAATCCTCTTCACAACTGGAATTTGCTATAAATTAAAAATGCTGACCATTGAAGCAAGAGAGAGACTGCCAGCTCCTGGCTTTGCCTCACCACTTCAGCACCTGGCAGGGCTGTGTGCAGAGGAATTACAGAGGCAAGTTCCCACAGAAGAGAACAAGAGAGGCTCCCCACACCATCCTGAAGGCGGGTTAGGAAAGTGTTCTGACTTGCTCCCAAGGAGCAATAGACCTGATCTCTGTGACTGGCAGATCAACTACTCAGTGACTGATCATGGCCCAGAGGGAACATCCTGAGAGCACAAACTTCAGAGGGACCTGACCACTGCTGAGTTCTAGCCGCCCCACTCCCTACCCTGATCCAACCATGGGACAAAGTGTGTGGTCAGAAAAGGATGAGGAAGTGCTCCAAAGAGATGAGTGGTGAGTCAGGGGTTGACCCAAATGCCCTCCTTCCCAGCAATCTTCTGACGGTCAGACCCACACAGCTGGGCCAGGACTGAGAAGGACAAACCCAGGTGGAGCCTGGACGGCAGTTGCAATAGAACTCCATTCCAGGATAGGCCTGGCTGGGAAACCCTGGTGAGAGTACCTACCTAGGGAAGAGACAATCCCATACCTCCCCACAGGAGAAGATCTCCCTGATGAGAGTGGGAGGAAAGAACTGCAGCCCCACCCACCTCCACTGCCCCTCCTCCTTCCCTGCTTCCTTCCCTGAGGAAAGAGTGAAAAAGGTGGATCTGCAGGAGAGATCTGATTAGAGGAACAATTACAGAGCCTGAAAAAAGAGGGCAGGGTTTTTGCTGTTGTTGTTGTTTTTAATTTTCAATTATTTTTTAATTTTTAAGACTTTTTTGACTGTTGGTTAGTTCATCTGTTTTTTAAATATTTTTCCTTTATGCATAAAGATGTATGTGAGAGTTTGATCTGCATCCCCCACAAATTTTTTTCTTTTCTTTTTCTGTTTCTTTCTTCTTTTATTTGTCATTTTCTGTTTATCTCTGTAAGTGAATGATTGAGTGTTCATCTTTCGATTTTGTTGGTGGTGGTGGTTTTTGCTCTTTTGTTCTTGTGGGTTTTTTAATATTCACTTTTTATAGTGTAAGGTATTTGTCAATATATGTATGAGAGTTTGACCTGAATTCTTTTTATTTTTTTAATTTTATTTTCCTCTAGTCTTTCTGATTTTCTTCTTTATTCACTTTGTGCTAGGCATGTGTGTGTGTGTTTAGTTTTCTTGGGGGGTTTTTTGGTTGTTTGTTTTGTTTCACTTTGTTGTTATTCCAATTTGTTTGGGGATATGTGTATACATGCTCAATTGTTTTTGCATTGGTTTCTGATTTGCATCATCATATAGAGTGGGACTCAGGGACCACATACCACAATAAGTGAACATTTTAATGGGCAAGTCGTTTTTGATTCCTAGCACGCCATCCCCTACTTTATTTGAATTTCAAAAACTACAAGAGACAGCAAGCTTCCCATCCACCATCCTATTTCAAAATAGAACAAATCCAGAGCCCTGATCAGGGAAGAATAGAGAACTTAGAAAATCAGAAGGAAAAACTTCTCCCACTGACACTGAATAACAGAACTAAAGAGAGAAACAAGAGATCTGTCACAAATGAGAAAAAGCCAAAGGAAAGCCTCGGGCAATTTCAAATGTACCAAAGACAAAACACCTGAAAAATCAGACCTTGGTGCCAAACAATGGAAGTCACCAATGAGTGTCCCCAGAATATGACAGGGATTAAGGAATGGAGGGAAAGAGTGAATAAGACTCAAGAAAGACAAGTTGCAAAACTGAAAGAACTTGTAGCAGAGATTCTGGTAATAAAAAATTTCATCCAGGAAAAAAATAACAAGATGACAAGCATGGAAAGCAGAATTAATCTAGCTGAAGAAAGAATCTCAGAACTTAAAGACCAGAGCATAGAATTAACCTGATCTGTAAAACACATAGAAAGAAAACTCAGAAAGAAAGAACAAAGCCTACAAGAAATGTGCAATTATATCAAGAGGCCAAACATACGCCTGATCGGTATCCCAGAAGAAGAAAGGGAAATGGAGAACAACTTGGAGCAAGTATTCCAGGAGGTAATCCAAGAAAACTTTCCCTGTCTCACCAGAGGTGTGACCAGCCAAGCACAAGAGATACAGAGGATGTCCACAAGACATCAAATGAGAAGACAAACCCCTAGACACATAATAATCTGCCTACACAAAGTAGGCACAAAAGAAAAATTCTAAAGGCAGCAAGAGAGAAAGGTCGGACTATCTGCCAGAGAAAACCAATCAGAATAGCAGCAGACCTATTGGCAGAAATGCTACAAGCAAGAAGGGACTGGAGTTCTATATTCAACATCCTCAAAGAAAAACAACTTAAACCAAGAATTTCCTATCCAGCCAAGCTCACCTTCATCAGTGATGGAGAATTAAAATCCTTCCCAGACATCCTATCCCTAAGAGTTTATGCAGTGTCCAGACCCACTCTACAGAGGACACTTAAAAGATATTAAGCACAGAATAAAGAAAAAAAATCACCACACACTTCCCAAGAGAACAGCAGAGTACAGAATCAATGGAGAAGACAGTACAGCAAGAAACTTAAAAAAGCACACATACATTAACCCCAAAGCCAAAAGAAAACAAGCAAACAAAGAAAAAACTTTATAAGAACCTCATGACAGGGAGAAACAATCACATTTCAATAATTAGCCTGAATGTGAATGAACTAAATGCACCACTGAAAAGACACAGATTGACAAACTGGATAAGAAACAATGACCCAATTATTTGCCACATCCAAGAGTCTCATCTCACCACAAGGGACACACACAGACTAAAAGTTAAAGGATGGAAAACAAGTTTCCAGGCAAATGGATCATAAAAGAAGGCAGGGGTTGCAATCTTAACATCATACAAAATAACCTTTAAGGTATCCAAAATTTTAAAACATGCAAAAGGTCACTACATAATGATAAAAGATTCAATCCATTAACAAGAAATATCCATCCTAAACATATATGCACCTAACACATGACACCATCATTTGTAAAGCAACTACTAAATAAACTAAAAAAAGATTTTGATGCTAACACTATCATAGCATGGGACTTGAATACACCACTAACAGCCCTAGATAGTTAATCAAGGCAAAAAATCAACAAAGAGATCCAGAACCTAAACTTGATCCAACTAAATAGACTTAATAGAAACCTACAAATTATTCCACCCAACAACCACAGAATACATATTCTATTCATGACCACATGGAACGTACTCCAAGATTGATCACACCCTTGGTCATAAAACAAGTACAAACAAATTCCATAAGGTTGAAATCTTGCCATGCACATTCTCAGACCACGGTGGAATAAAAATAAATATCAACACCAACAACATTTTCCCAAAGCCCACAAGGACATGAACAGCATGATACTGAACAACTACGTCAACACTGAAATCAAGATAGAAATTAAAAGGTTCCTGGAAACAAATGAAAATGAAGAATCATTTGCCAAACCTCTGGGATGCCATGAAATCATTTCAAAGAGAGGAATTTATATCTCTATGAGCACACATCAAGAAAATGAAAAGATCATAAGTTGAGAGCCTAACAAATGACCTAAGGGAGCTGGAAAAAGAAGACCACCAAAATCCCAACTTTAGCAGAAGAATCCAAATCACAAAAATAAGAACCCAAATACGGGACATAGAAGACAAAAATATTATAGAAAACATCAACAAAACAAAAAGCTTGTTCATTGAAACAATTAACAAGATTGATGGACCCCTAGTCAGAATTACCAAGAAAAAGAGAGAAAAATCCCAAATAAACACAATCAGAAATACAAAAGATCAAATCACAACTGACCCTGAAGAAATACAAAAGATTATCAGAGATTACTATGTACACCTCTATGGAAACAAACTTGATAACCTAAATGAAATGGAGGACTTTCTGACATCACACAACCTCCCCAGGTTGAAACAAGAAAACATTGACACACTAAATAGACCAATAACAAGCCAGGAAATTGACTCTGTCATAAGAAAACTACCTACAAAAAAAACCCTGGGCCAGATGATTTTCCACCAGAATTCTAAAAAACATACAAGGAGGAGGCGATACCAATCCTATTGAAAGTATTCCAGGCAATTGAGAAAGATGAAATTCACCCCAAATCATTTTATGAAGCTAACATTACACTGATACCCAAACCAGGTAAAGATCCAACAAAGAATGAGAACTACAGGCCAATATCCCTTATGAATATAGATGCAAAAATCCTCAGCAAGATTCTAGCAAATCAGATCCAAAAACACATCTCAAAAATTATCCATCATGACCAAGCAGGCTTCATCCCCAGGATGCAGGGCTGGTTCAACTTTCGCAAAACCATGAATGTCATTAAATACATCAACAGATGTAAAAACAAGAACCACAAGATTATCTCATTAGACACAGAAAAATCTTTTGATGAAATCCAGCATCCTTCCTGCAAAAACTCTCAAACACCTAGGTATAGAAGGAACATACCTCAAAATAGTAGGTACCATCTGCAATAAACCCACAGCTAACATATTGCTAAATGGGCATTTCCCCTGAAAACTGGAACAAGACAAGGCTGATAACAAACTTGTCTCGCCCACTCTCACCCCTCTTGTTCAACATTGTGTTGGAAGTTCTAGCTAGCGCAATTAGGCGAGAGAAGGAAATAGGGGTATCCAAATAGGAAAAGAGGAAGTCAAGTTATCCCTCTTTGTTGATGATATGATTCTATACCTTGAAAATCCAAGAGAATCTGTCAAAAACCTGCTTACACTGATAAAGGACTTTGGCAAAGTCTCAGGGTATAAAATAAACAACCAAAAGACAGTTGCATTCCTATACACCAAGACCAAGCAGGCAGAGACTCAAATTAAAAGCACAATCCCATTCACAATAGCCACACAAAAAAATAAATACCTCAGCATCTTCCTAACCAGAGAAGTAAAGATTTTTACAATGAGAACCACAAAACACTGCTAAAAGAAATCCAAGAAGACTCAAACAAATGGAAAAATATTCCATGCTCATGGATAGAAAGAATCAACATTGTTAAGATGTCCATCCTACCAAAGGCAATCTACAGATTCAACGCAATACCCATTAAACTACCAACATCATTCTTCTCAGATCTGGAAATGACCATACAGAAATTCATATGGAAACATAAATGACCATGAATAGCCAAAACAATCCTTAGCCAAAGAAACAAAGCAGGAAGTATTACACTTCCAGACTTCAAACTTTACTATAAGCCTACAGTAATTAAAACAGCCTGGTATTGGTACAAGAACAGGCATACAGACCAATGGAACAGGTTAGAGATTCTGAAAGCATTGCTTCAATTCCTCAACCAACTCATCTTTGACAAAGCCTCCAACAGCAACCACTGGGGAGAAGAGAACCTTTTCAGTAAATGGTGCTGGGAAAACTGACTGAGCACATGCATAAGATTGAAATAGGACCCCTACTGTCGGGGACCAGCCCCGACCTACGAGGGGGGTTAGGACCCGCACCAGAGAGTCAAGACGGTGAGAAGAAACCACTCGGAGGCAGTTCTTCTGGGAACAGTCTGATCAGGGCTGAAGCCAAATTTTATTCAAACTCCTTTCAACTTATATACCATTTTCTATACCCTCCAGCAGTGTGATAATCACTTGCTGGGGGTGTACAAATTCCATGCATATCACGCTTTACAAACTACGCATCTTAAGACGATCACAAGACTTGTAAATTCCAAGCAATTACAATTCCATGATGCATGACGTGCTTCACAAAACTTACATTAAAATCACTGGTGCACAATTTCAATACAGATTGTTCAAAGTGTTTTCCATAATGTTCAATAAATCATTCATATTATACTCTTTGTTCCAAACCCTGATTAACACAAAAACTTTTCTAAGTTAAATCCAAGTTTACTGACTCCTAATATTTTTAACGATTAATATTATCAACTTAGCACTATACTATAATCTATAAGTTTACTTAAATGACTTAGTTATTCTATTAACCTATTATGATTCAATGTAGTGTCCTGTAATTCTATAACGATTAAAACTTATTCTTAAACTCTAAAACCTTACCATGACTTAAATGAATTTCCTATGTCTAAACTTTAATTTTTATATAATCTAATGATTGACTTTTAATACTATGCTATATCCTATTAAGCTAATACCTTATCATTAATTCTTTTATAAATCGTATAGTAACTATTATATTTGAATAATGTAGCAAAAGGAAACAAAACAGCAAGCATAAATTTACTCAAATATACTATAAAATGTAAATGCAACTATAAGTGTATATGTATATATTTTATCCTAACAAGTCTACTCTAAAAATCAAATAGTAACTGTCACACTCTTGAACAAGGAAATGCATGGCCGCCATGACGATGACCACAGGCTGAAGCAAACAGAGTTTCGGTATGTAACGAAACTAGAAAAAACGTTCTCCCTGGCTAGAGGCAGGGTGATAAAACTATTATGGTAATTTCGTTTCTAATCTTAGCTCTAGGGGAAACTGCTTTCAGGAACAAGAGCTGACTAACCAGTCTACCAGGAAATAGAAGTTTGAAAATATCTAGAAAGAAGTACAACTTAGAAGGGACAAGGTCATATAAAATAATTCTGCTGTGCAACTTTCCATCAGGTGTATAGAGATTTACTTATAAGTTTTACTGCCATGTATGCACACTGGTCACTAATCACACACCAATATTATAGGTGTTGCTTGTTAGAGGCGATCTTTCAGATGGGCCTTTATAGGCCTCAGTCATGAAGTTATAGATGTTGGCTCCCAACACCCTACCTATCACCATACACAAAAATTAACTCTAAATGGATCAAATACCTAAATGTAAAACCTCAAACTATAAGAATCTTAGAAAGCGCAGGAGACACCCTTATGGAAACAGGAACTGACAACCAATTCCTATTCGGAACCCTAAAGGCCAATACCTTAAGAAATAAGATAGACAAGTGGGATCTCATTAAACTAATGAGCTTCTGCAAAGCAAAAGAAACTATTAAGAGAGCTGGGAGACAGCCCACAGAATGGGAAAAAATATTTGTCAACTGTATATCTGACAAAGGCCTAACATCTAGGATTTACAAGGAACTCAAAGGAGCCAAAAGGAGAAAAACAAACAGCCCCTTTAAAAAGTGGGCAAAAGACATGAATAGACACTTCTCAGAAGAAGATGTACGGGCAGCCAACAGACACATGAAAAAGTGCTCAGCCTCACTCATCATCAGATAGATCGAATCAAAACCACATTGAGATACCACTTAACACCAGTAAGAATGTCCATCATTAATAAAACAAACAACAGATGCTGACGAGAATGCATAGAAAAAGGCACACTTCTACGCTGCTGGTGGGAATGCAAATTAATGCAACCTCTCTGGAAGACAGTGTGACGGTTTCTGAAAGAATCAGAAATTGATCTTCCATATGACCCAGCAATTCCCCTATTGAGAATATACCTGGAAAAAATCGTCATTCTACAAAAAAGATACGTGCATATGTATGTTTGTTGCAGCTCTGTTCACAATAACAAAAACACGGAACCAAGCACGCTGCCCATCGAAGCTGGGCTGGATAAAAATATGTGGTACATATACACAATGGAATATTATGTAGCCATAAAGAAAGACAAACATATGGACTTCATAGCAAACTTGGATGGATTTGGAGTTGATCATACTCAGTGATCTATCACAGAAACAAAGAACAGAGTACCGAATGTTCTCACTCATAAGCAGATCTTGAACAATTATCACAATACTATATGAAAGGGATTGGTAGTAGTGGGAAACTGTCAGGGGAGGGGGGTGGGACTGGCAGTTGAGGGAAACTGCTAGGGGAGGGAGGGGCATACCTCATCAACAAGGGTACCTGCATAATCAATATTTGTATACCTAACCCTGAATTATACCCCACATCTTTATAATAAAAATAAATTTTAAAAGTTTAAAATATATTTTTATTAAAGTTCTTATTTTAAGGGTACAATATAATATGCCTTTAATATTCTAATATGCCTGAATTTCCTCTTGAAGTAAATGATACACTAGGGACCAAAATATCTGTAAATTCTTCACGTTACTGGAGATACTAATGTTTTTGTGATTTATAGATGTCACATAACTGTCTTCTTCCTTGCTGGCCTTCCTTTTTATCTATTTCTAATATTAAAATATATACACAGACCTTAATTTTAAAAGATTTGGAATTTAAAAGATGTGCACTCCAACTATATAAAAGCCTTTATAATACATGAAATATTAATGAATAAGACACAAAAGGAAGTTGTGCAATTATCTGGTATCCTCAATTCAAGTGCTATAAAAACATTTGATTAATAAGAAATTTTAGCAAATGATTATTTTGGCTTCACATGTGAGAAAAACTTCCAGTTATTTGACTCTAAAGTTTACAGATATAAGAGAACACACTCACAAATTTCACTAACAATATTCTGATATACTTTGTAACAATATATCCAATAATCCTTATGTTTATCTGACGGTTCACTATCCATATGTTTGTCCTTCTTTATGGCTACATAATATTCCATTGTGTATAAGTACCACATTTTTTAATCCAGTCCAGTTTCAATGGGCAGCATGGTTGGTTCCATGTTTCTGTTATTGCAAATAGAGCTGCAACAAACATGGGTGTGCAGGTATCTTTTTTGTAGAATGACTTGAGTTCCTCCGGGTATATTCTCAACAGGGTGATTGCTGGGTCACATGAAAGGTCAATTTATAGATTTTTGAAATATCACTCTAAATCATGTAAGCATGTACAATTATTATGTATCAACTAAAATAAAAGAAAAACACACACAGTTTTCCTTATTCACATTTGTTTCCCAAGAGCTAGCAGTGTGTGCCCTACTATTTGTCAAGAAATGTCAGTTAACTCAATGAATAAATAACTTATCAACATCTTTAAATTTGATTTGGCTCCACTTTTCCCACTGTCCTCTCCTCTATATGTCAGTACAGCTAACGCACTTTTACTCAAGGTTTTGTTCCTAGATAGAGTTGTGTAGATAGACTGGACTGCCTTTGCCCTTGAAAATAAATGAAAATCTCATCACATTTGAAATCATTTATATTCTAAAACCCAGGCAGCTGCTGGTTTGTCACTTTGAGGTTCCCTGCAGTTCATCACCTTTCATACTCTATTCAGCCAATCAGCACTTGCTCCAGTATTACAACATTCCTGTCCAACTCATCCCTTCTTCTCCCTTTCCTTCAAAGGAAAGCACAGACACTGGAAAGGTGGGTAATGGGGAAGTGGAAAGGACGTGGGACTGTGACCCAACACGGGCAAGGCATCTGTAGGGCATCCCTTTTTATGGTTTTAAAACATCCTGTCAATTGGAAGGAAACACTGATTAACAGATCTAGGGCCAAACGCTGCACTGAGTTCAGGCTGTATTTAAAACCATACACTCCAATCTATTCCTCTGAAAATCAATCAAGGAGTTATTGTTTGCTCATGGCTTTGCCTGCCATTCAGAATAGTGTGACCCTCATGAGCTGGAACAGCTCTTCACCCATCTGTATACCTTCAAGGGATGGTACAGTGCCTGATCCACAGTGTGCAATGCTATTGAATTAAATTATTAAACTGGACTAAGTCACAAATTATTCATGCATCTTCTGATTTGTTAGATCATCATTTATTGAAAATTATGAGCTAGTTGCTGGAGTTAAAAAAAAAGGTGAATAGAATTTCTTTCCTGTCACAGAGAGCTTCATAATTAGAGTGGGAGATAGATATGAAAACAAATAATTATAATAACAATAAGAAAATTCTCAACACATTTATGCATGAAATGCTATGAAAGCACATAAGATGTAGTGATTCACTAACTCTTCTTGAGAGAGTGGAGGAGTAAAAATCCAGTAGGAATTTGAAGAATGACTATGTATTCAAGAGGCTGAGAATGTGAGCCAAAGAAAAGGAGTAATAAGTGCAAAGGCACAGAAGCACAAATAATAATATTAAAATATTAATAACTAAAGTTTAAATTACTCTATGCGGCAAGCTCTGTCCCAACTCCCCCACACACACACACACACTCACTTAATACTCATAAAACTCTATTCCCAATTTATATAAATGAAGACTGAGATACAGCATGATTAAGAAATTTAGCAAAATTCACATAGGCAGTAAATGGTAAAGGGAAAATACAACCATGCTCTACAATAACTATACAACACTACGTGAATTACAAGACATGGCCAAGAAGTAGCAACTCTTCCTGGCTGAAGTGAACATAGGTTTTGTAATAAACAGTGTCAGAAGATGAAGCTAGAATGATAGACTGGAATAAATTTGTCAAAGTCCTCGAATTTGGAGCCCAAGTTAGGGCAGTACCAGTAGTTAGTAGTTGCTCAAAACACTTGCTTATATGAAGCCATGAAAGATCACTGAGAGCTAGAAAATTATTAGAAGATAATTATATGTAGAAAAGTGCATTTATCAGAATTCCACTCCAAAAAAGTTTTGAATGTGTTAGCAAAGAAAACTCATTAACTACTCAGGACCACAGAGAAATATGCTTGACCATCTACAGATGACTTCTGCCTTTTCTATTGAGATAAAATTAACATTAAGTGCACAACATCTATTGTGTTCACTTGTATAGAATTTGATGGTTGTATACACCTGTGAAATCATCTTCCATAACAAAACAGGATATAAAATATCTTCATTTTCCAGAAAGCTTTATGTGCCTTTTCTAGTTGATTCTCTGTCCCACATAATAGCTGTTCTTTTATTGTAGACCAGTTTTGCCTGCAAATGGGTTTCATACAAAGAGATATATACAACAATTTTTTTATATCTTGTTTGAGGTTTTTTACTCTTGTGTCTTTCATTTAAAATCCTATTTTGGAAATTCATCCATGTTGTTATATGTAACAGTATTCCATTGTGTATGATTGTATGACAATTTGTTAATTTGTTGTCTTTCTAATAGACATTAGGGCTTTTTTTTTCCCCACTTTGAGGAAGCTATAAATAAAATTGTTACAAACTTTTTATACAATTCTGTTTTCCAAACATATATTTGAATTTTTTTGAGTAAACACATAGAAGTGGAATTGCCACATAATGAAATCAGAGTATCCTATCCCAACTCCCTCTTAAGAAAGGTCAGTCTGGTTATTAAATCTTTGCTAATAAATTAACAGAACAAGGTATACAAGTTTGGGCCAGAGACGAATTGCGCAAGACAAAAAAAGGGAGTGTTTCCTTGTCCCCTTTCTCATGAAATACTCAGTCCATATCTAAATAATTGAATTAAAAAATCTATTGATCTAAAGAAAGGCCAAATTATTGACCTGGTAGAAGCACAAAAATTTCTTAGTCTGGTTTAAATATGCCACAGTCATGAATGTGGATTTTGTTTTAAAGATCCTAAGAAGTTTTTTCCTTTCGGTATGTTTTAGTTCCTTGTAGATCCTAGTTGTTAGGCCTTTGTCAGATACACAGTTGAAAAATTTTTTTTCCCATTCTGTGGACTGTCTCCTGCTCTCTTGATGGTATCTTTTGCTTTTCCAAAGCTCATAATTTTGATGAGGTCCCACTTGTCTATCTTATTTTTTATGGTATGGGCACTTAGGGTTCTGATCAGGAATTGGTTGTCAGTTCCAATTTCCCTAAGGGTGTCTTCTGCATTTTCTAAAATCTTATAGTTTGAAATTTTACGTGTAGGTCTTTGATCCATTTCGAGTTAATTTTTGTGTATAGTGATAGGTAGGAGTGCTGTTTCAATCTTCTGCATGTGATCAGCCAGTTTTCCCAGCACCATTTACGGAATAGGTTCTCCTCTCCCCAGTGGTTGTTGGAGGTTTTGTCAAAGATGAGTCGGTTGAGAAATTGAGACTTGGCTTCCAGAATCTCTAACCTGTTCCATTGGTCTATGTGCCTGTTCTTGTACCAATACCTGGCTGTTTTGATTACTGTAGCCTTATAGTAAAGTTTGAAGTCTGGAAGTGTGATACCTCCTGTTTTGTTTCTTTTGCCAAGGATGTTTTGGCTATTCGTGGTTGTTTATGTTTCCATATGAATTTCTGTATTGTCATGGACAATAGACATGAATAGACACGTCTCAAAAGAAGATATACGGGCAGCCAACAGACACATGAAAAAGTGCTCAACCTCGTTCATCATCAGAGAAATGCAGATCAAAACCACATTGAGATACCAACTAACCCCAGTAAGAATGGTCATTATTAAAACAAACAGCAAGAGATGCTGGTGAGGATGCAGGGAAAAAGGAACGCTCTTACACTGATTGTGTGAATGCAAACTAGTGCAACCTCTTTGGAAGACAGTGTGGCAATTTCTAAAAGAACTGGAAATTGACCTTCCATATGACCCAGCGATTCCCCTATTGGGCATATACCCAGTGGAACTCAAATCATTCTACAAAAAAGATACCTGCACACGTATATTTGTTGCAGCTCTATTCACAATTGGAAAAACATGGAACCAACCACGCTGCCCATCAAAGATGGACTGGATTTTTAAAATGTTATACGTATACACAACGGAATATTATGCAACCATAAAGAAGAACAAACATATGGACTTCACAGCAACTTAGATGGATTTAGAGTCGATCCTACTTAGTGATCTATCACAGAAACAAAGAAGAGAGTACCATATGTTCTCACTCATAAGCGGACCTTGAATAATTATCATAATACTATAAGAAAGGATTGGCAGTAATGGGAAACTGCCAGGAGAGGGCGTGGGATTTGCAGTTGAGGGAAACTGCTAAGAGAGGGAGGGGCACACTTCATCAGAAAGGGTACCTGCATAATCAACGTTTGTATACCTAACCCTGAATTGTACTCCACATCTTTAAAATAAAATTAAATAAAATTTTTAAAGTTCCTAAGAAGTGACATAATTAAACCTGTGTCTAACACAATGTGGGGAATGGACTAGAAACTTGGAAATAACTTAAAAGGCTATTGGAAAAGGCCAGGTGAAAAATAGCAAGCTCATTTTCTTTGGGAGTTGTTAGGAGAGAAATGAATTCAAGAGACACATAAACACAGCTTGTGAATGTGTGTTTGTGCATGCACATGCATGTTGCAGCAGAAAATCATTTTGTAACTGTAGCCCCTTTGTGTCTCTTTCATTATATTTACCTTATTTACATACAACAGACTCTACATACCCATTTGAAAGAAAATATTCAGAGCAGCCAAGAAGCTGACCAATCCTCTACCTGCAAGCCCCATGCCTCACACACACACTGGTGCCTATGTGATGTGACCCACTATATCATGGGTTTCTAGTTTGCTTCTGTTCAGAATGTTTCTGAACTCTTGGCCTTTCCAACATTGAAGCTTCAGTGCTCTAGTATCAACTCTGGAAACTACAAAAAAACATAAATACCCAACTGAAATAACATATGAGAATGATGTGAATGTCAAATCCCAACCTTAATGGTACCTGTTTTATTGTTTCTCGATCATTTTCGCACACAAAAATATAGGTAATGACTGGTTGGAAATAAACTTTTTAATGTCAAAGTCAGAGAAAGATCAACAATTTATTATTCTTCAGCCCAGAAGGTCCTGGAAGAACTTACTTTCATCTTCTCTGCCGTGACAGGCTTTGTCATTTTGCTAGCTGGCACATCAAACCATGAGTTCTATCTCTAACTGAAATAAAATGGGTTGGTCGTGGCTTAGGTCACTTCAATACAATATAGAGGCTTTCTGTTTTTTTCAGCGGTATGGGCCCACAACTCTAGAAGAGTTGAAAAAGCTAAAAAATAAAATAAAATAAAGAAAAAGAAAAAAATGAAATTAGAAAGAACCATTTCTCACATCTCACGTTTTTTCCACCTTGTAAGTAGTATATTCTTAGAAACTTCCTTATCAAGTTTACCCCATAATTATTTTAATCAATTCACCGTGGATAGTTGGCCTATTTTTAATATTATCTCCCCACTTTTCCTTAAGTAATCTATTTGAGTATTTTTCAAAATTGAAAATAAATCCTGACTCAATCTTTCATTATAGAAAGAAATAGATTTTAGACATCCTTAGCTTGTAGAGCAAAACTGCAACCCCTGATTAATTAACTATGAAGAGTACTCATAAAATGCTATAAGACTTGGCAACTTTTATAAACAGAGGTTGCATGGCATTTTGTGACTCACTGGTTAATCGGGATCATTGGCTTCTAGGATGTCTGGAAAAAGCTGTGGCTGGGTCTGCCGGGAAGGTGACTTCATTTGGAAGGTAACACACTTCCAAGTCATTAGGGAAATGCATGCTAGCTCTGTCCCTGTAATGCTTTCATTGATTTTGCAAATCATTTATCTAGTGAACACTAACTACACTACATTGGAGTCAATAGGAAATGCAGGTGCTATTTATTTTTTAAGAATTTGCTTGTCTTGGATGGCTAGTTCAGCAAGCTCTGAGTGGTGCAAACACACAGTGGAAAGGTTTCTAGTTGAAGGAAAAAAAAAAAAGGCTTCTCCATGTTGGCACATCTTTCAAAAATTGCTGATGTGATGTTAAGATGTTTCAGGCCCTACACTATATGAGGAAAAGACTGCTAACTGGTTGTAAAGTCAGAACTATTTATTCATTTAACAAGGTGAAAAAGGAATTCAACCTTCTATTGGGAGGAGAAATAAAAGCCAATATAGAATGTGTTTTCTTGCAACTAGGTCAATTTACTTAAATATGAGTATCCATGAACTTAAACGGCACCCTCAGCATTATAATACCTCTATGCTAAATGGAATATGTTCAGTAAGACCCAATAAGGGCTGAATAAGACCAAGTTCTATGAAACAAACTACCTTAAAATGATGAAAGCCTATTCACAGTTATGGGAATATGTCAACTAATTTCTGACAATGAGATAAGTATTCTAATTTCTCTTCAAATTGTCTTCACAAAAAATAATGAATAGTGGCTTACTTTGAAGATATTTTAGTATTAGAACAACTAAGCATAAGAAGCGACATTTGCCTTTATAACAAAATTTATTGTAAAGTTGCCTTTATAAAAACAAGTTTTTTAAATAAAAAAATAGTATTAAGAGATAGTATTCATAATCAGAGACCAAAAAACTGGAGGTGGGGTGTCTTTGAATTTTCAAAAATCTTGTTAATAGTGCTTCTCTATGAGCCCGAGAATCATCCAACTCTTCTGCAATATTAGATTTCATGTGCCCCAAATCCTATTTTAACTTCCCTAAGATCTGCCAAAATGTAATCAAACACCAGGTGGATGCTTTCTAATAGCTGATTTCTAAAGATAAAACCTACTTATAAGAAATACAAAAAGTTTTTTCAAAAGCAATGGTTTTGTTTTATTTGCACATTTATAGTTAAATTGTGTATAAATTTTCTATTTCACATTATAGACATAGTAAAGATGTTATTATGAAGACCTCATAAATACCATTTTCATTATTGTGTAACATTTCAATGAAGAGTCATTACTATACTATTGTAGCTACACATTTTTGTCTCCATTTCATTTCTACTGGGGAGATGAATGTCTTTGGGCATAAGATGCATGCAGCATGGTAGAATAAGCTGAGCTCTGAAATAAGAAAAGAACAATTTCAAATTTTGTCCACTTCTTTGAAAGAGTACCTTGACCTAGAACAAGTTACTTTAACCTTTCACAGTCTCAGATTGCTCACATTTTAGATTGTCAAACTACAGTGATAATTAATTAAGATGATATTTTTAGAGCATCTAGCATATCTCCTGGTATTTATTCTTATGATTAAATTATTTATTACTCTTAACATTTTCATCATCTTCAACTTAAAGCCCTAGGACAGATTCCATATAGTAGCATTACTGAAGGACATTGTTAGTAATTTATTATTCATATTTGATATTTTCTTAGAACTTTTTTTAGCAACTTGATCTGCAATGTTTAATTCCCCTTACCTGTTCTTATATTATATATTTGATATAGTTTATGTAGTTGTTTGACACACTAGGGTTAATTTTTATTATACCTTTAGAATGAATTATCAATATACAGTGAATGTTCTAGTTAATGCTGTGGCCTCGGAAATGCATTTGGCATTATTATTGCTACTCTCACTTTCTATCTGTATTTTGCTGAATATATCTTTACCAGTCTTTTTATTTTCAATCATACTGCATCATATATTGTAAATATTCACCACACATGGCCAGATTTTGTTGTTTAACTCATGAGTGCTGTTGTCTCTCAGTGAATTTTATTTTATATTTAATTTAATAGCTTTTTTAACATCTTGGCTCCCAGGAAGTAGGGATACTGCTTTTGGGACCAACACACAGGTCAGAAGTGTGTAAGAGTCAGGCCACACAATACTGCAGCTGGAGGCAGTACTATATTGCTCTTATCATGATTGTTGTCTCCAGCAGCTGAAACTGGTGCAAGGAAAACAACAGTAAGAAGCAAATACAGAGGATGAAGCAGAGATGAATGGAGAGAATGAAGAACAGGACCAAAGGATGGGGGAGGAGAGGGTCAAGATTATAGTTCTCTTTAAGACTAAGTCAAACTATTTAATGAATAGGGTTCCCCTTTTACGCTGCTTCTCATGTATAATTTGAGCAATAAGGCTTAAAGGGCTCACTTTGATTTAAACATTACTATCTTCCTGTAGTGTATTTCTTCTTTAAATAACATTTTTTCCTTTTCTATTTTCTTTTTTAGTTATACAAATTAATTTTTCTGTAACTCCTGTAATAATGTAGATGGTATATTCAGATTTTAATTGTATTAGTGGGGATCTCAAAATTATATTTATCCAATTTTAAAAATAAAACAACAAGCAGATTTTTTTGCTTAGAGTTATTTAAAGAGAATTTCAGGCTTCTCATTTTTTTCTATATTTACGTAGTCACAATTTCTCACTCCCCTAACGTTTTCTCAGTCTTTTGAAATGTAATTCAAAAGGTATAAATCTGTACTTTTAAACACTCTTTCTAACATACAGATTTTTCTTCATATAGTTTTTATACATTAAATATTGAAGTCAAATTCTATTGGATTTTTTGGCTTAAATATTTATCATAAATGCTTTTTGCCTATAATTCTTATAGTCTATGATTCTCAAATTTCTTTTATTCTTATTCTTAGGTTTTAAACTTTGATTCAGTAATTTGAAGTCATATATTTAGAAAAGGTAACTTGACCAAAAAAATCTGCTTCTATTTTTAGAAACATATAAAACAATCTTGCTATACATTTTACACATGAAAATTAATTTGACCATGCAGAGACAGTTTGGGTAGTAAAATTTATCTTATTGTTTTCTAGAAGCTAACATTATGGAGAGAGGTCTAAAATAAATATAAGTTGAAATCCCCTTTACTTGAATACTTTTAAGGCATCTTAAAATATTGTCTAAAGATATCTAGATAGGGATTTTCATAAATGTCTTAAATTTGCAGTGCAGAAACAATTCTTGCTATTATTTTTTATTATATATTCTGCTTATAAGTTCTAGTATCTCCTTAAAACATTCATTACCTTCGTCTAACTTTCTCTATCTTTATTCTCATATCTGTTTATACTTTTCTACCTTTGATCTAGAAATGTATCTCCAGTTAATCTTTTATACTATGAATTGTAAATTAGTGCTTCTGATTTACTGCACCTGAATATACTATTCATTCACAAACTTTGGTCTCATTTTCCTGTTCTTATGATCTGCTACTATTAACATAGTCAGTATTTATTTGTATCATTTTGTTTTGGATCTAAAATATTTTTGTTTTGCTTGCAGCAAATTTATTTCAGAGAAGCATGATTCCTTTGACACTAAAACAATCATTCTTGTCTCTTAACTTAGATTCCCTCTTAACTTAGATTCCTTCACTTTCTATTTAATAAAGGTGTTGTCATACAGGCAATATTAAAGACAATGAAAATTGTCCTGGGTTCCATCACCATTTTATATAGGGCTTTACACAAATTCTTCAACTGAAGAATTCAGTGTAGCATACTGAGGATCAGGAATGAAGTAATCAGGAGGTGGTCTGGAATTGCAAACTCAAGCCATGTCTTATTTCCAATTCCTAATGGCTAATCTAGATTAGGGGTTGGCAAACTGCAGCCTTCCAGCCAAATCTGACCCACCATCTGTTTTTAAAAATAAAGTTTTATTGGAACACAGCCATGCTTATTCATTTATATATTGTCTATAGCATCTTTCTAGCTATAATAGCAGAAATGAGTAGTTGTGAGAGACATAAGGCCTGTAGAAGCTTAAAATATTTACGATCTAGTCCTTTATAGCAAAAGTTGGCAGCCACATAATCTAACTTCTTTGGCCCTAGATAAACGAAAGTGCTAAGGAAATTTGATCCCTTTTTACCTTCAATGTCATCCATAAATAATGCACTGCCTTTTCCAGTAAGCAACCAGAATAACCTGGGAAACAAAAATATCAATGTATTTCTTATCACAAAGATATCCTTTTAGGGCTGCCAGACAAAATATGGATGCTAAATTAAATTTTATTTTTATGTCTCATGAAATATTTATCTGAAATTCATATTAACCTGGTAGCCTGCATTTTTCTTTGCTAAATCTGGCAACTTTGTCCCTAATATACACCCTTTGGTTATGAACATAGGAAATCAAACACCAGGTCCCACTGTAGTAAAGAATTAAAAATAGCTCATAGATAGAGAAAATACTTATAAACTAGTATTTTAGATCCCAAATAAGGGAAGAACCCAATTCAAACTGAATTAAACTGATGAAATGTGTTCTTTTGCAACATGGAGTCTAGAGTCAGGGAGATATTCTACATCAGGACTACAGTTTTACATTTCTATCATTCCCGTTAAACTGTTCTCCTCTTTGTGCTGGATCGATCTTTAAGATGTAGCAAGATAGCTGCAGAAATTCCAAGCATTATAAACAGAGCTATAAATTTCAGAACCTGCAATGAACCATATCATATTATGTATCTTTTGAAGAAGACGACGACCATTTTCCAAAAACACAATAGCAAAATCCCACTGACAGTTCATCATCTAGAATTGATTTAAAAATGAAAGTACCATGATTGCCTTATGCTAGTCACTTGAGAATGATAGGATATTGAGAAATCAACCATGATGACCATTATAGTTCACCTCTTTGGCTGGCTAATATCTATAAGTATTTTTAGAAATGCTAACCCTACATAAACATTTTCTTATCTTTTCTGGAGAAAGACTAAACATATTTTTATCTCTTCTGCACTCAGATCCAAGTGCAAAGTTTCTGATTTCTGTGCTGTACTCACCATCAAGTTCGTAAATGATTCCTGGTACTTAAAACTTTAAGATAAGGGATCCACTCTCAAAAAACTAATACAAAAACTGGATAAGAGACAATATAACTAATAAAACTACCTGTCAGAATAAAAGGAGAGAGAGAAACTAAACTTGAGAATCATTAGCCCACACTCTATATAGTCTGTTGGAGAGACAAGAGAAGATTTTGTTCCCACGGAAAAGAATATGTTTCTCAAGCAGCCAACCTGGCAGCATTATTCTGTCCTATGTATATACATCCTTGCATATTTTCCTCTATGATCTCACCTCAGATAAGTGGTATAAAGACAGACTTTTGAGAGAAAAGCTTTTGTAGACCATTTTAAATTGTTGAAATGTCCACAGTCAAAATATTTTTATAGTATCATATAGTTCTTTTTAAAATTTATTAGGCTTTGGGAATTTTTACTCTTAGTCAACAATTAAGGATTTTCATTTGATTTGTTCTTTGAATACAAAAATGTCTACTTCTAGCTATATACATCTATGTCTTCCCTTCCCTTTAGGTACTGGGTCAATAGCCTTTGCCTTGAAGGAATCTGAAAAAATTGCCCTCAGAGGGGAGGCATCATCAATAATCTGATATTTTCTTTAGGATTGGCCCCTTCTCCAATAGGAAATAATTGATAGGAGGCACTTAAATGAAGCCGCAATATTGAAAGCTGTGAAATCTCGTCTCTCTGTTGATATATGAACTAACTTTAGCAGGGAATAGAGTAATTGGTTATTCCAACAATCAATGGACATGATTGTACATCAAAGATATGAATGACTTCTTTCTGAGAAGCCATGTTTCTCCCCTGTGTGCATTTGGTTTGACCATATTCAGTCACATCTTATATTTTTATCTTGGGAATTTACCAATGGCATTAGGCAGTATCGAATAATCTCAACATCCCACATTTTCTCTGTGGCTTTCCTAACACTAGAACCCGTATAGAAATTGACCTAAGTCCCAATGCACAGCATGCAACAGTTTAAATGAATGTTGGCAACTGCTTCACCATACTCACCCACTTCCTAGCCTAGAATAGTAGAGTATTCTAGAGCAGGGAATTCTCACTTCCCACCACTATTCTTTCCCCTCAGTAGATACACCTTTAAGAATATGTTCTCTTGAGTACTTTTCTTCATTTCGCCACATTCTGTATCACTTAGGAAGGCTTTCAGCATCAAGTAACAAAATGCTATTCCAAATTGACTTAAATAAGGATATATATTTGACTCCCATAATGAGACACTCAGAAATACGGCAGTGCCAAGTCTGGATATCGGGACACCAATTCCTTTTCTCCATCACATTCCTTTGGAGGGTGGGAGCTTCACACTCAGACTTATTTCAGTAGTCCCAGGCATTAATTTCAGACAGCACAATGTTCTCCCATGTAAGAAAAGAGCTTATTTATTCTCTGTTTCTTTAATAAGGTCAAACAAGCTCCTCCTCCCCTCCCCCCAGAAATAGTCTAGCAATCTACCCTTCCTGTCTCGCTGGTCAGGATTTGCCACACATCTATGCCTGAAACAATCTCTGGAAAGAGAATGGGAAAGCATTGCTTCTTAGAGTAATTACTTGGAATGATTTTCACAAACCCAGATAGTGTATCAAGGCACTGAAATGTGATGCAGTGACAGCATTGTCCTTTGTAGAGATGAAGCAGCAGGGCTGGTGATGTCTATCTCCCTGTTGTATCAGTAATGAAGATTGTTGACCTCTTATCAAGCTTTAAAGTGTGCTAACTTCCTATATCTCAATAATTAGAGAAAAACATGTTATTTTAGTTGAACTTTTTGGTTCTTTGAAGTAGAATTTAGAGATGGAGACAAAAATTAGTATCTGCTGTAATGATAAATACCAATTCAGAAGCACATTTTTTTGATGGCAAGATAACTCAAAGAAACATTTTTTTCCACAGAGTCTGTCTTTTGGGATTTAGGAGAAAGAAAACAATATTAAACTTCAGAAGTTAGTTTCCAATGGTAAAAAAAGAACTAAGATGAAGCCTTAAGGGAACTTCCCATCTATAAAAGTAATTATTTTCCCTGGTAAGCAATACCCTCTACTGTGAGGTATGTGAGATGTGTCCCTCAAATTTTATTCTGACATTTTATCTAGTATGTAGCCTGACTTCCATAATCTCCACAGACTGTATATCAATATAAGGCATTGAAACCTTGTGTACTCAGCATGGCAGGGATAATGTCCCAGATTGCAAGACAACAGACCAAATGTCTGTTTAATTCATGAAGACTATAAAGTGTGGAAGGTTATGTGTGCCCACCTCCCAAACTTGTAATAAACATCCTTTGATAAAGAGTGTCAATTTACCATTCCATCCATCTAAAGTCCCTTTTTATAAAAAGGCAAAACTTAACAGGCATACTCCATCATATATATTGGGAGATGCTAGATGTGTTTTATCAATAGACTGTGGAAGATGTTATCTGAAGATATAGTCCACAGGCTCCCACTTTTTCTAAGAACAGAGCCCCTCTCCTTTATGTAAATCATACTTTGTGCAAGTTAAATTCCCCCATCAACCATAATATACTCAACAAGCATGTCTTGAGTGTGCAACATGTGATGTGCCACCTGAGGCACCAGGAATCCAAAAGTGAAAGAGAAAAGAGGCTGTTCAGCTCTCAGGGAACTCACAATCTAGTAAGAAAAAAAACAAGCATGCTAACAAACTACTGCATTAGAAAATGTCAGGGGCTGCAGTAGAAATTTGTAGGGACAAGCAGAGAACTGGAAGGACAGTAGTCAGGGAAGGCGCCCCTCAAGTGATAGGTTCACCAGATCTAAGTCTTGAAGAATGAGTTTTCCAACCATTTTGCTTCCCAGAACACTGATCCTACCTCTGTCACACAACTTGTACCCGGTATGAATGTATTCACAATATGTGTCTGCCTGAACAACACTGTAGCATCTCAAAGGCTGAAAACAGTTTACTCATCAGTTTTATGTTTTTATTAGCCAGACCTATAGAAGGGATCAGTGTATGTCTTTTTGCAAAGTCATGTCAGTCTTGGACCCCACCTATATTTTAGGGCTATTCAAATTCAACCTATTTAATGTAAGAGTGATCCTCTCTTCAAATTAAGTTCTCTTTCTGATTTGCCAATTTCTATCAATAATTTAGTTACTGTCCAAATCACCTTGACTAAAAGAATCTCTGAATGATCTTTGATTCCTTCATCCCTTTTGCTGCCTGCATCCATTTACCAAAAACATCTTTTTGGTTGTCCTTTCATAGTATCTCTCTTGTTGCCCTTGCAAAATTCTATTTGAGGTCACTTTTGATGCCATGTTTATCTCAATAGATTCTTAATTTCTGTCCATCTTACCTCCCTTTCCTTGCATTCCATTCTGAAACTCACCTCTATGTTTAAGGCCTTCCACTTCTGACTCTGATCTATTTGTCACCTATCCAAAACAAAACGAAAATATATTCCTATGAGATATCTTTTTTTTTTTTGCAATTATGATACCTTTTCCTCATATCAATAGAAAAAGGAAGGCAGACATGGTGGCTCATGCCTGTAGTCCTAGCACTTTGAGAAATTGAAGTAGAAGGAGTGCTTGAGCCCAGAAGTTCAAGACCAGCCTGGGCAACATAGTGAGACTTAGCTTCTACCAAAATATATATATATACTTTAGCTGGGCGTGGAGGTACATAACTATAGTCCCAGCTACTCAGGAGGCTGAGGTAGAAGGATCACCTGAGGTCAAGGTTACAGTGAGCTATAATCATGTCATAGTACTCTGACAGAGAGACACCAACTCAAAAACAAAAAATAAATACATAAAAGAAGAAAAAAGGATAGAGCTAGAAAAAAGATTGTTATCCCATAGTATAGTATCTGTTGCTGCACATGTACACACACTTAGCAACATAAAACAATACACATTCATTATTTCATATTGAATCTGTGAAATAACGAGGTGGATTGCATTCTGTAGATCAAGAGTCTGGGATTCTCTGCTTCAGGATCTCACAAGATGCAATTAAGGTTTCAGCTGGCCTGTAGTCTCACCTGAGGCTCAGGGTTCTCTTCCCAGATCATGTGGTTTGGGTTGCTGGCAGAATTCAGTTCTTTGAAATGAAGGGCTGAGCCCTCAACTCCTAGAGGTTGCCCACAGTTCCCTGCCATGTGACCTTCCCTATAGGCAGCTCACAACATGGAAACTTGCTTGGAGTTTTGTGGTATCATGAAATGTGCTATAATCATGAGAGTAACATCACATCACCTTTACCACATAATATAACATGATCACAAGAGTGAAGACTCATCACATTTTCTATTTTCTATTGGTTCAAAGTAAACTCATGCTCAGTAGGTGGGGATTCCACAGAGGCAGGGCAATAAGTAGTCTGACTCCATTTTTGATGTTTGATTGCAGGCAGCTTCTATGCCTCACCCGTCTTTCTTCCCCTTCTGCCTGCATCTGGACCAGCGGATAAGAAGGTCTGGGTGTTTGTTTTTTTGGAGCCAGTGGAAAGTTCACTCTATACAAGCCCTGCTAAATGTGAGGACCCTAACCCCAGTTTTACCCATTGAGTACCTTAACAACCCCAAGCTAAGTCTCCTTTCCTGTTTTCATAGGCCATTTTTGGACCAGGTTGGGGAGCCAGACTTACGTGGGTAATAAGATTTTTCAGGTTCTCTTGGTGTGTGTGTGCGTGTGTGTAATCATCTGTCTTGATATCTAAATCAAACTGTGGATGGGGTCCATCCTGTTTCTTTTTTTGGGGGGGGGTTGGAGTTTCACTCTGTCGACCAGACTGGAGTACAGTGGCCGCTCCCGGCCACCGCAGCCTCAACCTGCTGGGCTCCGGCAATCCTTCCACCTCAGCTTTCCAAGTAGCTGGAACTACAGGCGTGCACTACCATGCCCAGCTAATTTTGATTTATTGGAGAGATGAGCTCTCGCCAAGTTGCCTAGGCGGGTCTCGAACCCGCGGGCTCAGGCAATCCACTTACCTCAACCTCCCAAAGGCGTGGGATTACAGGCTGAGTCACCGAGCCCAGCTCATCTTGTTTCTACAGAGTATCTAAAACAGCCATGAATACCAGGAGGTGAGCATCATTGATAGACACCTAGATTATCTTCTCCACACCAAGTTTAATGCTGCCACAATTAGAAATAATACATACTAAATCTACTAAAAGCCACTTTCAGCTCTTCTGTTATGGAAGGCATAGGAACTATGCTACCAGAAAATTCTGGCTTGCTGCTATGAAAAAAATGTTGGATAACTATGGATACAAGAAAACACATTTCTGAGATTTCATATTTATAGACATTGGTAGGCAAAAAATCACAAACTTGGTTACATGTGCAATTGACAAAGAATAATTTGGAAGTGAAAAGATAATGAGGAAGTTTTAAATACTTAATTAACATGAAATATGTATATAAATGTGCCATAGGTAAAAATAGAAAGTAGGCTAAATGAACCAAGAAAAACATGATTACATTTGCATCACTACTATAAAAAGTAAATATAGTATTATTGTGTTCCCAGCTGTACCTGGTCACAGGAAAAATTCAAATGGGTTCAGATTAGTATTTCCACTTCTGAGGTGTTTTCTTCATCCTTATCTCCATACAAGGAATCCAAGATCTTTAGTTTTTATCCTGTGGAACTTGTAAGTATCTGCAACTATGGAACTGTAGTTTGTCCATTGGCAATGGGCCACTGGAGAAGTGAAATACATATTAGAGAAAAACCAGGAATGAGCCCTTTCAGCTTTAGTACCCAGTATTTGCCAGTGAAAAATCCAGCCTCTCTTCCATTTGAGACAACAGGCTCCTTTATTTCTCTGTTCTGGGCATAGTCCCACCTCCTCTCTAGCCTTGTCTTACTAGTCTTTGATTACCAAAAATATACCTCCATAAATACGTTTACATGTCTTTCTAACTTGCACTTGGACATGTATCCTTCCACATCTTTTTTTTTATAATTTTAGTGTTGACTTGAAGAGGCAAAGATAGAAGAAAGAAGCAAAGAAAGAAGAAAAGAAGGACAAAAACAAAGAAATAGCAATGATTAGTATTTTGAACTATAATTCTGCTTTCAAAAATATATTTGTTTTAAATTAGATACTTCCCCTAAAGCAATAATAAAATATCCACTAGTGAAAAATACTTGAATGACACAAGTATTTTGAATATTCCAGCTATATGGGAAGCCTACTGTGAGAAGGCGTCATGGTTCCTGTATGGGAAGCCTACTGTGAGAAGGAGTGCATGTGAGGCACTTCAGGCACTTAATAGATGTGGATGTAATTAAATTTTATATGCTTTACTTAAATAACAAGTGCTTAGTTTAATTAGTAGAGATGTTCTTATTTATGCTAATATGCTATTATTCTTTCTCATTTGGTTTGTGAAGATGAACATGTGTTCCCTTGGTGGAGTGTAAAAAATGAAATAGATTAATTTTTATCTTTTGGTGAGTATTGGTTAATATGGTATACTGACTATGACTCTGCCACCCAATATTCAGTTTTTCTTTGTTATAACATTGTATCAGTTAGTTATTGCTGCATAACAATTTGTCTTAGGACTCAGTTATTAACCTAACAATTATTTTTTATTAAATCCCATGAGTCCCATCGCTTGGTGTTAGTTGATCTTGACTGGACTTGCTCATGTCCTGCAGGTTAGTTTTACTCCATGTGTTTTTCATCCTCCACCCTAGGATATAAGGGGTAGCTCACACATAGCCTTCTCGTGGCAATGACAGAGTGTATAAAGAGCAAAATTTTTCCACTTCAACACTAATATTTTAGACTGACAATACATTTTATTGTAGAGAGTTATTCTGTCTATGACAGGGTGTTCAGCAGCATACTGGGCTTATACCCGCTACTTGCCAGTAGGCAACCAAAAATGTTTCGAGATGTTGTCAAATTCCCTTAGAGGCAAAAACGCTCCCAGTTGAGAACGACTTGTCTAGAGTACAAGCAGAAATATGCAAGGTTCATAAACCCTGGAACTGAGGCTGATATGCTATCATTTTTACCTCATTCTGTACCTAAAGCAAGTTAAATGGAGAGCCCAGAGTCAAAAGGAGTGGCAGGAAGACCCTGCTCACAGCAAAGTTACATGGGAAAGGACATGAACATAGGAATGTGAGAAGAATTGAGGCAGTAAAATAATAAATTTGTCTTTTTTATGAGTCCAGGAACTATACTCTGGTTCAGACTCTCTTACAAGTTATAATAACATTTTCCATAATTTGTGATCTTATCTAAGCCCTTAGCCACACAAGCTCTCAGGACTTAGATCCCACACTAAACTCCTTCCCTTTTGGTCTGATTATTTGCAATACTGAATAGAAATAATAAGTATTAAATAAATAAAATACACATATTTATATGCTAGATTTTTCAATATGACAACAAAGTAATAAAATCAAAAAGTTATTTATACTATAATATTAAATTCTATAAATGATAAAAACAGTAATTTCGTATCTAAAATGGTATGTTCCCATATAACCATGTACATATACAGAGCAACATAGAAAAGTTCACTTAATGTTAAAACAATTCAAATGTAACATGCATGCTCTATGAATCACAATTATACCTATGTGTGGTATACTTAGGTGACACAATTATTTCTAATTTAGAAAGAAATCAGGTTGTAGAGGTTGGTTAATACTTTCTTCTCTTTTTTTTTTGAGTTGGAGCCTCACTCTGTCGCCCAGACTGGAGTGCAGTGGCTGCTCCCGACCACCACAGCCTCGACCTGCTGGACTCCGGCAATCCTTCCGCCTCAGCCTTCCAAATAGCTGGAACCACAGGGGCGCGCTACCACACCCGGCTAATTTTTTGATTTATTGTAGAGACGAGATCTCGCCAAGTTGCCCAGGTGGACCTCGAACCCACGGGCTCAGGCAATCCACTCACCTCGGCCTCCCAAACCACGGGATTACAGGCTGAGCCACCGAGTCCAGCCGGTTAATACTTTTAAAAGAGAAAAACAACTACGTTTTAGAAGAAAGAACACATTGAAACTGATTTTGTTTCACATATTTTGGTAACCTTGAGCAAAGTCATTTAATCTGTGTGAGATCTATTTTACTGAGCCACCAAGTATATTGGGCTAAATCATATTAAATTTGCCAATATTCATTTTTTACCTTTAAACATGTCAAGTTCATGTGGTTCAATCTAACAGATAATAATAACGGCCCAACAATGTTTCACAGAGGGTTAAAAGAGTCAGAATTAGTTTATATTCTACCAGAATTAAACATATACAATGGCAAATAATCAGAGAAATGTAGACATTCATGATATCAATAGAACACTCTCTAAAACAAAAGCACAACAGCATTTTCCAGGAAGCATCTGCTCCTTTTTAATAGCTTTGCTATAATTCCAAATTATAAAAATGAGATCACATCAAAATTAGAGAGTTGCTAAAAACAGTTGGAGGTGGTGAAGAAAGGGAAAAAGAATAAAGGAAAAGAAAGAACACTTCCTTTAAAAATAGAACAAAAAAATAGCACAAAAGAGACTAAAAAGAAATCAGGGCCTGTTATTGTGAAATATTCCTGAAGGTGGGAAAGATGAATCTATTATTGTTTTCTGATTCTCTAAAGCAATCAAACCTTACCCTGGACATTAAACACAAAGATTAAAATGTTTTGTTTTCCAAGCTGGATAAAAGATGAGTCATGCTTTGAGGCAAGTTTCCTAAAAAGAAATTTTAAAGAGAATAAGGTGATAAAGAGACAGTATGAACAGAAGTTTTTATAAATTCCTTCTTAATTATAAGAGAAGATGACTCAGTTGTGAGTCAATTGGTCTCTGTGTTATATTGCTATGCTCATTTTAAGAGTAAAATATCTTTTAAAAAGCAGGATGGCTTCCCATCCTCTTACTTTGAGTCTGTGTATGTCCTTTCTAGTGAGATGGGTCGCTTGAAGGTATATTGTTGCCTGGTGATATTTTATCCATTTTGCCATTCTATGACTTTTCAGTGGTGCATTTAGTCCATTCACATTCAGGCTAATTATTGAAATGAGAGAGTTCGTCCCTATCATAGAGTTCCTAAGAGTTGTTCTTCCACTTGTTTTTTTGTTTTTTGTTTTGTTTTGTTTTGTTTTTGGGTTTTTTTGGTCTTTCTTTTGGTTTGGGGGTTGGTTCATGTATATTTTATTCTTTTCCCTGTACTCATGTGAAGAACATTGTTCTTTTTTCCTTTTCTTCTGTGGTTAGTACTTTCTTAAGTGTTTCATGTAGAGGGGGTTTGGTGGCAGCATAAGTTCTTAGGGATTGGCTATCTGGGAAAGATTTTAATTCTCCCTCACTGATGAAGCTTAGCTTGGCCAGGTAGGTTATTCTTGGTTGAAATTGTTTCTTTTAGGACTTTGAAGATAGGGCTCCAAGCTCTCCTAGCCTGCAGGGTTTCTGTAGATAAATCTTCTGCTATTCTGATGGTCTTCCATGATAGATGATCTGGCCTTTTTCTCTCGCTTCCTTTAGAATTTTTTCTTTTATGCCTACTTTATTTAGGCAAATTATTATGTGTCTAGGAGTTGGTCTTCTCATTTGTTGTCTTGCAGGGGTTCTCTGAATCTCTCGTGTTTGAATTTTTGCATCACTGATTGGATAAGGGAAGTTTTCTTGAATGATCTCATGAAAAGTTTGTTCCAGTGTGGTCCCTGTCTCTCTTTCTGCCTCAGGAATGCCAATTACTCTTAGGTTCGGTCTCTTGAAGTAATCGCTCATCTCTTGAAGGTTTTGTTCCTTCTTTTTGAGCTTGTTTTCTGTGTTCTTAAGAGTTTGGGTTAGTTCTATATTTTGGTCCTCAAACTCTGAGATTCTTTCTTCTGCTTGGGTAATTCTGCTTTCCATGCTTATCAGTTTGTTATTTATTTCATTCACAGTATTCTTTATTACTGTTATCTCAGATATCAGCTCCTTCCTAGTTTCTTCTTGTGTCTCCTCAATTCTTTTTAATCTCTCCATTAATGTCTTGATATCTAGGTTTGTAATCATCCATCATGACCAAGTAGGCTTCATTCCTGGGATGCAAGGCTGGTTCAACATTCATAAAACCATAAATGTAATTAAATATATCAACAGATGACAAAACAAAAACCACATGATTATATCATTAGTTGCAGAAATAGCTTTTGATGAAATCCAGCACCCCTTCTTGATAAAAAACCTTCGAACATCTAGGCATACGGGGAACATACCTCAAAATAGTAAAAGCCATCTACGAGAAACCCACAGCCAGCATACTCCTAAACAGACAAAACTTGGAACCATTTCCCCTGAAAACTGGAACAAGACAAGGATGCCCACTCTCACCCCTCCTGTTCAACATAGTACTGGAAGTCCTGGCTCGAGCAATCAGAGAAGAGAAGGCAATCAGGGGTATCCAAATAGGAAAAGAGGAAGTCACGTTATCTCTCTTTGCAGATGATATGATTGTGTACCTTGAAAACCCAAGAGAATCTGTCAAAAACCTCCTTACACTGATAAAGGCCTTTGGCAAAGTCTCAGAATACAAAATAAATGTGCAAAAGACAATTGCATTTCTTTACACCAATTATAAACAGAAACCTAAATAAAAAACACATTCCATTCACAATAGCCACAAAAATAATGAAATACCTTGGCATCTTCATAACCAGAGACGTGAAAGACCTTTACAATGAAAACTGCACAACACTGCTCAAAGAAATCAAAGATGACACAAACAAGTGGAAAAATATCCCATGCTCATGGATTGGAAGAATCAACATTGTGAAGATGTCCATCTTACCTAAGGCAATCTACAAATTCAATGCAATACCCATCAAATTACCAGCAACATTCTTCTCAGACCTAGAATAAGCAACACAGGAATTCATATGGAAACACAAACGTCCAAGAATAGCCAGAACAATCTTCAGCAAAAAAAAAAAAACAAAGCAGGTGGTATCACATTACCAGACTTCAAACTTTACTATAAAGCTGTAATCATCAAAACAGCTTGGTATTGGTACAAGAGCAGGCATATACACCAATGGAATAGAATTGAGATTCCAGAAGCAAAACCTCAATTTCTCAACCAACTCATCTTTGACAAAGCCTTCATCACCTACCACTGGGGAGAGGAGAACCTATTCAGTAAATGGTGCTGGGAAAACTGGCTGACCACATGCAGAAGATTGAAACAGGACCCCAATCTATCCCCATACACAAAAATTAACTCCAAATGGATCAGAGACATAAATGTAAAACCTCAAACGATAAGAACCTCAGAAAATGAAGGACATACCCATATGGAAATTGGAACTGGCATCGAATTCCTGAACAAAACCCAAAACCCACAGGTCATAAGAGAGAAGATAGACAAGTTGGACCTTATTAAACTGACAAGCTTCTGCAAAGCCAAAGAAACCATCAGGAGAGCAGGGAGACAGCCTACAGACTGGGAAAAAGTATTTGCCAACTCCAGGTCTGACAAAGGCTTGACATCTTGGATCTACAAGGAACTCAAATGTGCTGAAAAGAAAAAAACAAACAACCCCATTATAAAATGGGCAAAAGATATGAACAGACACTTCACAAAGGAAGACATCTGAGCAGCCAACAGACACATGAAGAAATATTCAACCTCACTAATCATCAGGGAGATGCAAATCAAAACCACAGTGAGATACCACCTAATTCCAGTCGAATGGCAATTATCAACAACTCAAAAAATAACAGTTTCTGGAGAGGGTGTGGTGAAAAGGGAACACTTCTATACTGTTGGTGGGAGTGTAAACTAGTGCAACCTCTGTGGAAAGCAGTGTGGCGATTCCTAAAAGCTCTAAATATCAACCTCCCATATGACCCCACAATCCCCCTACTGGGAATATATCCTGAAGAACTCAAATCACTCAATAAAAAAGATACCTTCACACGTATGTTTATCGCAGCATTGTTCACAATAGCAAGAACCTGGAAGCAACCATGCTGCCAATCAAAAGAGGACTGGATTAAAAAATGTGGTACATATACACGATGGCATACTACGTAGTCATAAAAAAGAACAAAATCATAAATTTCGCTGCAACCTGGATGGAACTAGAGTCTATAATACTGAGTGACCTCTCACAGAAACAAAGATCTGAGTATCACATGTTCTCACTCATATAATGGACCTCGAACATCCAATGTAATACCATAAGAAAATGACTGACAGTAGTGGGAAACTATGTGGGGGGAGGGAGATGGGATTAACGGTAGCAAATATCTGTCTGGGGACGGGGAAACGCCTCTTATCAACAGGGTGCCTGAATGAACCGTATTTGTGTACCTAACCCTTAACTTAACCCCACAACATCATAATAAAAAATATTGATTAAAAAAAAAAACAAAAAAAAAAAAAACAGGATGGCTTATGTCAGTAATCCCAGCACTTTAGGAGACCACAGCAGGAGAATTGAGCCTAGGAGTTGAGTCTAGAAGTTTGAGACCAGCCTAGACAAAAGAGTGTGATTTCTCTACAAATTTATTTTATTTTTTTAATTAGGTGGGCATTGTGGCATGCACCTGCAGTCCCAGCTACTCAGGATACTGAGTCAGAAGGATCAACTGTGCCCCGGAGGTCAAGGTTATGGTGAGCCACTGCACTCCAGCCTGAAGGGCAGAGTGATACACCCAGCTCAAAAAAAAAAAATTTTTTTAAGGCAGTAAAGAGTAAACACTGAAATACTTATTAGTGGTTCCAAAGCCCAATTTATCATCAGAATTACTTGGAATCATTTCTTAAAATAAAAAAAATAGAGCACAGAAACCCCACCCTGGTAGACGAAATTAGAATCTCTGGACTTCTGATCTTGAGATTCAATAATATGTTTTTTCCAGAAGACCCACAACTCATTTTGATAACTTACATTTGAGAAAGTTCAGCTAAAACTAAGTCCTTTTTTTTCCTTTAATTTAAATTGATCTTACTTTCACACACCGGAGGTCTAGTCTTTTTCAGATTCTTATTCCTGTTGTCACTTTACTTTTCAAGTGAAACTTATATCTTGTCTTCTCTGTTCTCTGAGGCTTAGTCTGACATTAAGTTAATAACCAACTGCTCCACTCAAAAAAATCAAGCTCATTGGTTTCAGGATGTGCTTAAGAGTATCACTTGTGATGGAGAAATAATATTTAAAACAAGTATGTAAGCTGTGTTTACATATTTTATCTAAAAGGCACAAGTATCCAGAACACTGTACAACATCTAAGACATTGAATAAGTGATTATATATTGATTAATTTTACTCTCTTTAGAGGACCAAGAAGAATATTTATGATGCCACTCCATGAAGCCCTGGGCCCTCTCCCTGGACTCTTCCATTTTAAAACTCAGTGGTTCCCTTATAGGCAGGAAGCAGGAAGTACTGTGTTCTTGTGGAGGACTCAAAAAAGGCATATGGAGATGAATATATTTGAAGGAGTTTCAAAAAGAAAACTAAACAAAAACCTTTAATTTACAAAGACAAGTTATTGAATTTTTTTGGAGAAAGAAAAGCCACAGTAAAAAGGTCTGCTGGATTTAAGTCATTCGCGCTTTTCTTTCTGATTAATCCCAGATCAGACTGGATACAAAGGATTGGATCTTGGATGAGGCAAAGAAAAACAAATTAACTTTATTCACAGCAATTTCACTTATTGGACTTTATTTGAAGAAAATAATCGGACATGAGATCAAAGATATAGGTAAAGGATGCTCGCCAAAGAGTTAAAGACAAAAATAAAAATAGAAATCATCTAAAATACCAAAAAAGGAGACTCTCAAGATAAATTATAGTATCTCCAAACAATGGGATACATTGCAGTCATTTAAAGTGGAAATTCCAAGAACTTTTAGTGATACAAAAATATTCCCTATATGCTATTAAATAAAAACAGCAAATATAGAACTATGTATATTAATACTATGGTAATTTTGCCTAAGTATAAATAGATAAATTGATAAATAATACTCAGATAAGAAAATTAAGTATATCTGTGCATATGAAAAAAGATCAAAATGAAGTATAATTTTTTAAATGTAGCTGTTATTATTTCTGGATGGTGGATTATTTCTGAATGAAGAATTTGTTGGTTTTTTTCTCTTTATAGTTTTTTTTATTTTCCAGTTCTTTGGTAATAAATATTTATTACATGTATAATCAAGAACAAAAATGATTTTAAATAACAAAAATAAATAGAACTTAAATGAATGAAAGTCACAGTGTTACTTCTTCTAACCCTTGGGCAAATGAAATAGATTTTATACTTACATGCTTTGATTGACCTTTGGGCACTTAGACAGATGGAATGGATTTTATACCTACTTACTTCTACTGACCTCTCTCTAGGGTACATTAGCATTTCACTCCCCTTATAAATCTAAATTTCCTACACTCTAATTCTTTATCTTTCTTTATGATTTCTTCATCTTGAGCCAACTAAATTGACCTATGGTGTTAAGAATATATAAATGAGTTTTCCATTTCCCACTTCTGTGAGTTTAATTTTAAACACCTACAATGTAAGATACCTACTGGAAAAATAAGTATAGTCATGTGTCAATTAACATTGGGGATTTTTTCTGAGAAATGTGTTGTCAGGTGACTTCATTGTTATGTGAATATTACAGAGTGTACTTACACATGTGAATATTACAGAGCGTACTTACACAAACCTAGGTGGTATAGCCTACTACACACCTAGGCTAGATGGTGTAGCCTATTTCTCCTAGGATACAAACCTGTACAGAATGTCACTATTCTGAACACTGCAGATAATTGTAACACAATGGTAAGTATTTGTGTACCTAAACATATCTAAGATTCAGAAAAAAGTAGTGTTATGATCTCATGGGACTGCCATCATATAAGTGGTTTGCTATTGACCAAAATGTTGTTATTTAGAGCATGTCTGTAGATACATAAAAGAAAAAGTTGACTTCAAGAGAGATGTTAGGATGGAGGTGCATCCATGAAAGCCATCAGCTAGAAGCTGTGGTTGAGAACAAGAAGCAGGTAAGATCAGCCAGAGAAACTCCTCCCATCAAGAGAAGAAGGCAATGAACTGAACCCTGAGAACTGCCAACCCATAGAGACGAGCTGACAAAGGAAAATGAAATTATAGAGGAAATTGTAGGATTGATAGAGTGCAAGGCCAAACAAGAAAGGTGTACTGGAACACGAAGAGAAGTCAAAATTGGTGTCATTGGGGAGGAAATGTGATCAGATGAGGAAAGCAAAGAGAAATGGGCATTTAAGTCAAGGTAAGTGGTACAAGGAGAAATAAAGAGAGATGATGGAAAATTTGAAATGCAAAAAGGGGTTGGGAGCCGAATTGTGAAAGATGTTGAATTCCAGGTTATAAAGATGAGATTTTATGCCCTAGGTTCTAAGAGCTAGAGTGTTTAGTTATAGTGAGTCTGTATTTAATGTGAGAGAGGAAAAAACCTTCCTAAATTCTACAGCTTCCTTTTATGTATAAGAATAAAGTTTAAAGATCTAAGAATAGAGCTTTAATGTAAGCAATATTCTACAGAGATGATAATGAGAAATGCCCTTCTAGTGTGACAGGAGCTTGAATGGACGCATTCACATGAAGATATTGCCCAGATCCCTGCAAGAGGGAAGAGAAGACAAGATAGAAACACCAAGAGAGTCATCAAATGACTTCAGAGAGTATCCAAGAACACCCTGGCTGTTCCCTCACTGCTCTGACTCTTCCAAGGTGGCATAAGAGGGTAGTATCTAGGAGCATTCACCTAGGGCAGCATATCCTGGCTCACTGCCTGTGTGTAGGTATCAAAATGAAGCCCCTGTGCCACCAGTTGGGATGCAAAGGTATGTGTTTGTGTTAAGGGGAATCTGATGAATGCCATGAAGTCAGAGTTAAGGAACCCAGAGAGTGGGGGCTTCAGAACTGGAAGGTTGAGGCAAGAACCCCAGGTTTCAGCAATGGGTTCCAACCTACTGTTTAAAATGACAAAATGCTGGGAATCTGCCTGGGAAGGAGGGACACCGCTCATCAACAAGGATACCTGCATAATGAGCATTTGTATACCTAACCCTGAATTGTACCCCATATTTTTAAAACATATAATTAATTAATTAATTTTTGAAAAAAAAAATGGTGGAACCGCATCTCATCTGATCACAATATGAGATGCCCAGGGACAAGGAGGAATGCAGGCATTCTGTACTCCTGAGGTCAGTGCAAGACAAAGGACAACAAGAGATCCCTGCCCCATCAACATGACAGGTGAGTTTCTGTCCTGACCCAATTGTAATTTTGAGAAGGAGGAGGGAGAGATGAGAAATTTTTCCCAGGTGGAAAACTTACCCTTGAAAAGGAATTCAAATGACTCAATATTTACATAAAGAGAAATTTTTAAATGAGACTGATTTCTTTTTATGTGGCAAAGTTGACATTCCTGCTTTTGGCAGAAAATATACTTAATAAGGCAAGATCAGGTATAAAAAATACAGAGAGTTGCAATTTCAATAATTCTGATGTGAGGTAATCATGAACCATGACATGGGCCAGATGAGAGACAAGAGGAAGTGTATTTACAGGGAAAAAAGGTTTTGAAAGCCAAGGAAATAATACTTGGAATTAAGAAGTATAATTTTGGAAGAATAACATTTTTCTACTAATCATACAAAGTCTCAGACAGCTCAGTCTTTTAGCCATGTGACCTTTTGAAAGTTTCTTGGAAGGATGAAATAATTTCATGTAAATGTTATTTACATAAAGTAAATATTTTAGAATAACAACTATAATATAGTACACATGCAATAAAAATAAGCTACCAATAATATCCCAGTTGTCCCTTGCTCACACATTGATAGGTTACCATTTAGTCAAAACATTAACATGAAGGAAGAAAACTGAAGCTGTCAGTGCAGGTGTAGAATCTGATGCCGAGCAATTTAATCTCTGTCTCTCCATTTTATAATAAATAGAAAAGAGTACAGTAAATTTCTTCATGGAAGAGCTGAATATCCATTTATATTCCAAGGAGGGTGGCCTGAGTGATGAGGGTGGTTAGTGAAACTATTTAAGCAATCTT
Source organism: Cephalopachus bancanus (assembly GCA_027257055.1). Lineage (NCBI taxonomy): Eukaryota > Metazoa > Chordata > Mammalia > Primates > Tarsiidae > Cephalopachus > Cephalopachus bancanus. Next base: position 15,928,650 of record JAPVLO010000045.1, on the reverse strand, counting down.
CATGCTTAAATATTACATATATGGAACATAATTATAACTGTATTCATTTGCACAAGAAAATGACTAGAAGCAAATAGAAAGCTTTTGTGGAGCTTACTTTGCCAAGGAAAACCTCAGGTGTGGCTACAACAGTTTTTGATTTTTGAATCCCTAAGTCCCCCAAATTGCATCCATGCAAAACCTTTTTTTTCCCCTGTAAAAACACTCCCTCTTGTCTCTCATCTGGCCCATATCATGATTACTTCACATCAGAATTATTGTAATTGCAACTATACCTGATCTTGCCTTATTAAGTCTTATTTTCTGCCAAAAGCAGGAATGTCAACTTTGCCATTTAAAAAGAAATCAGTCTCACTTAAAAGTTTCTTTCCATGTAAATATTGAGTCATTTGAATTCCTTTTTAAGACTGATTTTTCCTCCTGGGTCTCATCCATGGAAAGAGGCTAAGGAACCCCAAGAAAAGACATCTTCTCCTAAGCCCTTCTTGGAAGAAGCAACAAAAGTAATGGGTAAACAGGAACTCCTCTCACATCCCTTTCCTTCCCCAGCCACCACCACACACACACACAACCTACACACACAGGTTAGATTCAGAAGACAAAGGACAAAGGAAACTCCCTAGAAAGAAGAAAACCAGAAGTTGCCAGATTTGCTATCTGATGAGTTCAGCACCTGCCCGCATCTCTTCACCAGGCCTAGCTGCTGTGTTGTTGGCTTCCAATGGCTCTCTTCAGAGCCACCTGACTCAGAGATGCCTGGGTGGTGACATAAAACCCAAAGGCAAAATGGTGGCAGCAGCTAATGTCTCACTAATACAAGTACAAAAATCCAGCCCTCTTGTTTTCAGGCAGGACAACTTCCTGTACCATCCATACTCCCAAACTCCATTTGGGATGAACTTGAGGCTAGAGTTTAACTGAAATCATCTCTTTGCCTAGCTTCTTCCTCCACCCCTCCTATTTCCCTCGCTGCCTTACAGGTTTCTGTTGAGGATGCTCTCTCAATAAATGACTGGCATAAGAATCATCATCTCAGGCTCTGCTTCTAGTGAAACGAAACAAAGGCATTACCAGGACCCCATTGCTACAGCAGCAAGTCCTTGCTTTGACTGCCTTGAAGCTTTTGATATTTGCTGGGAAACAGCAACTACTGTGAGTTTCCCATTATCCCCTTTCTGAATTGGAATTATAACTTTAGTTATAAAAGAGTCATGGGATTCTTAATCTATGATGTATATTTAATGTGTCAGAAGCAGATAACTTATCTTTTAGTTTATAGCCCACCAGACCATGGGATGCATCACATGAAACACTGCTTTGGGATAAAGATAAATCTATTCTGTGAATGAGAAGATGCATATTGGTATTGGGTAACTAAACTGGTGTAGAACGGAGGATTTTGCTGCTACCTACCTAATCTCTACCTTTTTTTTTTTTTGAGTCAGAGTCTCACTCCGTCACCCAGGGTGACCCACTCATGGCCATCCCAGTGTCGACCTGCTGGGCTCTGGCTATCCTTCTACCTCAGTCTTCCAAGTAGCTGGAATTACAGGCGCATGCTACCATGCCCGGCTAACTTTTTTATTTATTGTAGAGATAAGATTTCACCATGTTGCCCAGACTGGTCTCGAACCCACGGGCTTAGGCAATCCACTTACCTTGGATTACAGGCCTGGTCCTCTTATTTTTTAAAAAAACAGAATCCTGATTTTGTTTGAAGTGCTATGACACTATCTATAGTTACATTCCCTGCTTCATAGCAGTGGAGGGTCACTACATAACCTAGTTTTGAACAGTAAGATAGAGGCAGAAGTCATAGGACAAAGCTTCAGGGAAAACTTTACATCGGAGGAGACACAACTGACATGAGCTTCTTGCTGCTGGAGGTAGAATAACCATCTTATACCAAGGGGACAATTATAAAACAAAAGCTACATGCTAAGAATATTGTGAAGAATTTGTAAAATCGCAATATCAGCTCTCACTTACTTAAGTCACTGTATGTCAGATTTCTTGTACATCAAGCATAATATTAATTCATAAGACACATAGAAAGGAAAATGATGAAGGATACAATAAGACAATTTACAAAAGAAATGCAAATTTCCAATTATCAATAATGTTTTGTTTTATTTTGGGGTAAAAGATTGACAAAGGTTAAAAGTATGAAGAAACATAGAGTATCAGAAAGCACAAAAAAGCAGCTATTCATGAACTGTTCGGAAGACACACTGACAGACTCTTTCTGAAGGAAGGTTTAGTAATTTTCTTCATGTAAAACCATTCTCTCCAGGTTTCTAGTGCAAGAAGCCAATCTCAGTGAATACAGTTATATTTTATTCCACCCAAAAGCTTCATAAAATAACTGTAATTGTCATTATTCACCAAAGAATTGAACCCAAAAGAATGTAGAAATAAGTTATTAGATTAATAAGTGAATTATAGAGGAACGATTGATAAAAGTCAAAACCTGAAAGAAATGTACATTAGCAGTAAAATAGACAGTAAATTGTGCCATTTTTGCACAATGTAGTTATTTAACAAGGAGAATGAATGAACAAATGTTACATGATTGGCTCTTACAGACATAATATCTAGCAAAAGAAGCCTGATATAGGGTACATACTGTATGATTCCATTAAAATTAATTCAAAAGCAAGCAAAATGAAACTACGGCATTTGAAGAGAGGAGAATGGAGGGGTTTCTGGAGAAGACATGAAGCTTGGGAGTTGTTGTGGTGCTGGTAATATTTGTCACCTGTATCTAGGTACTGTTTTCATGAATGTGTTCATGTCATGAAAATTCAGTGAGGTGAACGACCTGTCCGGCACTTCTGTAACTATGTTGCGCTTCCCTAAAATTTGTACTTAAAACACATGATAGCAAAGCGATTTTAAAAAGTGTAGTATAAAACCACCACACAATAAATGTGCATCAGCAGAAGCTTAGAAATTCAACAAAGTTCTGAAGAAAGAAGTTTAAGCTGCATGAGGCCACAGGTAGATGCTTCAGTTGACAGCTCCAGCTGAGCAACCAGCATCAATTACCACTTTACGGATGAGTCACTCATTTTTTTAAATCATCCAGCCCAGCTGAGCTTTCAGATGACTACAGTTATAGCTGAAATTTGACTGAAACTGCAATAGAATCCCCAAGTGAGAACTATCTAAGCAAAATTTCCAAAAGCTCCAATTTACAAAATCTTGAACAAAATTAAAAGGTTGACTTAGGAAGCTAAATGTTGGGGTTATGTGTTACACATTCATTGGAAAACAAGAGTATCTTGGGTCTTATATTAGGAGTTGCAATAAGAGAGAAGAAAGAAAATGGAAGATCAAATTATTCTTTTTTTTTTGAGTTGGAGTCTCACTCTGTTGCCCAGACTGGAGTGCAGTGGCCGCTCCCGGCTACTGCAGCCTCGACCTGCTGGGCTCCTGAGATTCTTCTGCCTCAGCCTTCCAAGTAGCTGGAATTACAGGCGTGAGCTACCACACCCGGCTGATTTTTTGATTTATTGTAGAGATGAGGTTTCACTGCCCAGGCGGGTCTCGAACCCGCGGGCTCAGACAATCCGCTCACCTCAGCCTCCCAAAGGCGTGGGATTAGAGGCTGAGCCACCGAGCCCGGCGATCAAATTATTCTTAAGATAAGAACAATATATGAGAAAATTATCCAGTGCTCAAGGGAAACAATAGTTGTTAAACAGAAAGGGCTCACTGAGTGCTAAGCAAGATAAATGAAAACAGATGCTCTCTTTGATATACAGTTGTGAAACTTCAGAACATTAATATTTCTACTTCTGGTTCAATAAGGTAAGCCAGAGATCAGAGGGCAGGAGACATCACCTCTACTAAGCAGGAACAGATTTTTTAAAAAAATATTCTGTGATGTAGACACACATACTCACATATAAGATTATTATATATTAGTTCAATGTTATTATTTAGATTCATATTTCTTGACATAAAGAGTTGGTCATAAGATAGTAGGAGACAAAAAGAAGATTCCACAAGAATCTCTGAAGTTTGCCAAAGAAAAATCAACATTTGCTAGATAAGGTGATAAAATATGGAGTCAATAGGTTTAGTGATAGAAAACAGTCGATATGCAATAATGTATATAAGACCTTGGAAAAAAAAAGAACTAAACCAGGAGATAGGAGATCTTAGATTTAATATGTGATTTTTCCACTAGTTATTTGCATGTGAGCAAAACAGAAAAACTTCTCAGGAACTTGAATCTTTCTTTGTAAAACAATAGGGTTGTACTTGTAAGCCCTCCTGAGTGAGATTGTGTTCCCATGATTGAAAAAATCCCAGAGCTTTCCCCAACATCATCAGTATCAAGGAGTTTCGTGGGGAAACGGAATGCCTTAATCCTTGGGGCAGATTACACCTCCCAGTTAACACATCCTTGAAATGTCACTGCTCTAACTACCTAGCTGAGATAAAGTGAAGAGCTAAAGTAATTATCTGGGTAAATCTAGTCACTTCTCATTAACACCTTGTTAGAAGCATACAATAATTGGCTTAATTTTTCACTCTATCTAGATGTACCTTGAGAATTCTAAAATTATTTTGTGCAGCATGCAAATACAAATTATCTTCATAATTTTCACGACCTTGATTCGGAGATTAAATTGTCAGTATTGCAAACATCTTCTATTCTCTCATTTATGCTGCTGAGTCTTTCTCTTGACAATAAGTTTTTAGTACATACTGTAGTTTAAATGAAATTAAGAAAAATACACCAGATATTAAATGTGTTTTAAAGCAATTACAGACCAGGTGTTGTAATTTAAAATATTATACACTGTTTTAAATTTGTGAACTGTATCAAAGTATGAGTATTGACCTCCAAGCCTTATCTTCTTAATCAATTATTGTAGAAGCTCTTCTAACCAACCACCATTTAATGAATCTTGGCTTACTAATACTTCTTACATAAAACTTAAATCTAAATGCTACTGTACACTGAACATGCTCCAATCCTAAACAACTCTCTCGTATTCCTGAACACTTCCTCTTGCAGTTGAATTATGTGCTTATTAAGAATTTATTATAGTCAGTCTCCAACCATTTCATGACTGTTATATTTGTATTATGACCACATTATTCAAGTAAATGTTACATAAACACACAAGATATGAGTATAAAAATAAAATGATAGACTAGAAGGATCCTGCTCTGAGACTGATTATACTCAATTTCCAATGAAATCATAACCGGATGATATAGAGTGAATATTTGTGTCATCCCAAAACTCATATTAAAATCCTAATCCCCAGGGTTATGGTATTAGGTGGTCTGGCCCTTGGGAACTAATTAGATCATGAGAGTAGAATCCTCATAAATGGAATTAGTGTTCTCACAAAAGAGGCCTGGGAAAATTCTCTTGTCCTAATCCACTATGTGAGGACACTGCAAGAAGACACTGTCTATGAACCAGGAAGTAGGCCTTCACCAGATGCTGAATCTACTGACACCATGATCTTAGACTTCTCAGCCTCCAGAACTGTGAGAAACAAATTTCTATTGATTATAAGAGTCCCTGTCTATGGCATTTTGTTATAGGAGCCCACATGGACTAAGGAACTGGTTATTAAATAGTGAATTATAGAGTTGATTATTCCAGAAAGATGGTACTGATCTGTAAGCACTGAATCCATACTCAAAGAAAATGCCTACCAAAATGCAGGCAAATAAATTTACTCTTCTAGTTTTAATTTAGAACCAATGGTTTTATTTTTGTGTATTCGTCAGTCAGGATGTCTGAATTATGCTGCAATAACAAACAATCCCCAAATTGTATTCATCTAGAGAAACAACAGTTTACTATGCACACATACTATATATCCGTTGTACTATGTCTGGAAGAAGGATACTTTAAATATTTATGGGTATCTCTAATAAACAATGGCATTGAATCTAGCCAACTGCAAATTTAGAAGAAATACAGCCTATGCAAGACTATCCTTACTTCTGACACCAATTGCAAATCTGGTCGAAGTGGTTGAGCAGTCTTTAAAACCACCCTCAAGTTAAATAACCTACTAGAAGGACTCATAGAACTCACTGGAAGCTGTTGTACAGGTTTTGACAATTAAATTCATGAACTTGCCACCATGTGCTTATATTGGCAGCACTGCACAAACAACTCAGTAAGGTTTCATAACCTTGGCATAGCAGTGTCTCAATGCTGATCACATACTATTCATGTGTCCATGTAGACACATGGCAGTGTCTTGCTGAGTGGCATTAAGTATTGTTGTTGCATGATTTTGTGTGCTGTCATGAGAATGTCAGAGCTTGAATTAGAGCAAGGAAAAACATTAAATTTTTTGTTAAACTTGGTAAGAGTGGAAGTGAAATCAGGGACATATTAGTCCAAGTTTACGGGTATAATGCCATGAAGAAAACAACAGTGTACAAATGTATTAAACATTTTTCTGAGGGAAAGCAAGCATCATTGATGAAGAGAGGTCAGGATGGCCAGTAACAAGCAGAACTGATGAAAACATTGCAAAAATTCATCCTATTGTGCATCAAAGTGGTCAAGTGACTGTGAGAAGCATAGCAGACCAAATAAACGCTGACAGAGAAACAGTTAGGAAAATCTTAACTGAAAACCTTGGCACGAGAAAAGTGTGTGCAAAAATGATCTCAAAGGAGCTCCTGCATCACAGCAATGCACCAGCTCACAAAGGACTATCTGTGAGGGAACTTTTAGCTAGTAAACAAATAACTGTATTGGAACACTCTCCCTACTTACCTGATCTGGCCCCAGTGACTTTTTTCTTTTACCCAAAGTTAAAGAAATATTGAAACAAAGATATTTTGATGACATTCAAGATATCAAGGTGCATACGACGACAGCTCTGATGGCTATTCTAGAAAGAGCCCCCAAATTGCTTTTATGGGTGGACCAGGCACTGGCGATAGTGCATCAGTTCCCAAGGGGGGTATTTCAAAGCTGACCATTGTGATATTCAGCAATGAGATATGTAACACTTTTCCTAGGACGAATTCACAAACTTAACTGTCAGACCTCATATTCGTGGTTATGGTTCACAACAGGGAAATGACTTAGGTTTAAATCACCCAGTAAAAGATAACATAAAGAACAACTTAGAAAACCTACCAAACACAGAGATTCTGCTATCCTCTACCCATGGAATCATAGATGAGTTACTTTCCCAGGACTAACGTATGAAAATTCAGAGCATTGACAGGGGAGCTCACACAAGTTCCTGGTATCCAGAGATTTTATTGGGGCTTGATCACATACTATTCTTGTGGCTCAATCCCATCACAGAGATTTGGGCTAATACCTTTATTCTTCAGTCTCTTCATCCTAGCAAAGACAGTTCTATTAGGCAGGATGTTCCAGGGGATTAAAGATCATCTCCCAGTAGCTGAATTGGCCAGACCTCACTTTGGGTTAACTTGATTCTTCACTGTACAGTGCTATGTTATTATTTCACATTTTACTTACTGACTTTTTGGTTAATTGACCAAATGCATGACTTAATTTTATTGAATAACAGGACTCCTACAAAAATTAATTTGTCCCAATAAACCATTTAGTATTAGCTGGATAATAATTATCTCAATAATATATTACCATTATGGGGTGGGTTGTTTAATAAAGTGGAGTAGCTTCTACATAGTGAGGGAAAATTTTTCAAGTAGCACCCAATTTTATAATTGTCCCTTGATACTAAAAGTCACAGTTATCCTTATTGCAACACATACTCTTGACTTCACTTCAGAGAGCACATTTCATGGAAGGTGTAGTCATTCTTTGATAAGAGGCAGTTAAAGGTAGTGTATTAAAAGAGAAAAAGATATTTTAAACTGAACCTGTGAAGAAGCATAATAGGGTTTATAAAGAATTGTGGTTGATGAAAACTCAGCATTCAAAATATGAACAATTACAGATAGAAAAACTGAAACCTCATTGCAATTCAAATGAAAGCTTTGATAAGAGTATAGCCAGAATGTCCACTTGCTGATGCATATGTATCTATCATTTCTGTAGGAGTTCATAGGAATTAAGATTGAGGCATGACATAACATTAATAAGGATACCTGATCTCAAACCAGGCAAAGTGGGGACCAAAGGAAGGCCCAAACTTTACCTGTGTGATAACCACTCTTATATACCTAATCCTGAATTGTACCCCACATCTTTAAAACGAAATAAATTAAAATTTTTTTTAAGGATTGAGGCATGATTTATAAACAGAGAGCAGTTTATAAGTCATGTGCCAGAGAAATATAGATTTTGAAGAGATGTATAATTAAATTAAAATCAAGTAGGGGAAAAGACATTCCAGACTAGAAAAGATTTATGACTCAAGACAAAGAAACAAGCTATATCCAGATATCTGTGAAAATCTGATAGATCTATTTGGATAACAGGGAAAATCCTAGCCAGAGATGCAAGGAGAAACAGTAGTTAGGTTTGGAGAGAATTACACAGAAGCCCAACTGTGGAAGGCTAACATAAAGCCTAAATTTTATCTGCAAAGTAAAAGGAAACGCTCAAGTTTTTGGTAGATTAGGTGGTGTGTATAAAGAAGTGTTTTTTTTAAATAATATTTATACAGTAGTCTAAGAAACAGAGTGAAGGAGAGAAACACTGCAAGCCAGAAGATCAAATGCCCCTCTTGAAAATGTTGTTAACTTCCACTTCATATTGGGCCTTGCATAGACACCTGTCACATATTCGAATTTGAAAGGCATCGAGTTAGACACAGTAGATGGCTCACACCTGTAATCCCAGCACTTCAGGAGGCTGAGGTGGGAGGATCCCCTGAGACCAGGAGTTCAGGTTAAACCTGGGAAACTTAGTGAGATCCCATCACTATAAAAAATTCTAAAAAATTAGCCAAGCATGGTGGCACACACCTGTAATCCCAGTTAAATGGAAGGCTGAAATGGAAGATTGCCTGGGCCCAGGAGGTCAAGGCCATTGTAAATAGTGAGAGTGCCATTGCGCTCCAGCTGGGTGATAGAGTGAGACTCTGATTCAAAAAAAAGTTCTGGAATTTTTAATGTGAATTTAAATTAATTTTCTTTTACCAAGCAATTTCCATAATTAGTCCCCATTACAGTGTTGCAAGAATATTTTATCTCAACTAGTATTCACTCAGTCATTTCAGATATAATACTCTCAAAATCAGAATTCTCTTGTTTCCTTCATTTCTACAGAGCTAAATTCATGTTCCAGGGCTGCTAGATGTATTAGCATGATATGGCTGGGAGGAGAGGAGGCGCATGCTTCTTACCTACTCACTATCAGTTATGGTACTTAGAAGATGTCATCTTTGCTCAGTGGTCCTGGACTCTTTGTGGATGAAGTCTGACTCCATGCTCCACATATATAGGTGGACTCCCCTCAACATTACCACAATGTATCTTCCATCTGAAGAACTTCCTTGGCCACTCTTATCATCTTCTTAGAGCAACTGGATACTTCTGTATACTCCCTCATGCCAGTTTGAGCCCAAGGTGACCCACACTGAAGAGTACAGGGATGGGAATGACAAGTGTTGTCTCAGCATCTCTTAACCTGAATATTCCCTCCTGCTATACCAGGCTGCAAATTTCTGTGCAAGGCAACACCCTGGCAGGTAAATACAGGTTCACTCTATTCTCAGAGACACCCAAACTCATCTAGAGTTTCTAGCTCCATCCCTCTTATCCAGAATTATCTCCTTCTAGCTGTTTACTTTGTTGTTTTCCCAAGGTCATCAAAAACTGTGTCCTTGATGATTGGAAAATTGGTTCAGTCTTTTTAACTATATTTTCTTTGGTATAAATATTAATTTCTGCGGACTTCAGACCCTTTGAAAGTTTCCCCCAAATATCTTTCTCTTCTAGTGAGATCTTTGCAATGGAAAGTCTTGGAACAGATCAGGGTGGTTATGTTAGTAAATCCTGGAATGAGACCTCCAAGGGTTGAAACCTGGCTCCATCACTTACTATAAGCATGAATTGATGTAAATTGCTTTACCTTATCATTATAAAATGAAAATTATAATTATCAATATCATTTTTCTGAAGAAAACGTCTATGCTATATAAAAGTCTCAAGCCAGCACCTGCCATATAATATATACTCAATAAAATTGAACTGTCTTGTGTTTTAAAGAGCATTGTGTCAATTGTAAGTTTTTCAAAAATCAAGGTTTTTTAATCTCAGCACTATTGTTGTTTGGAGTCAGGTAATTACTTGTTGAGGAAAGCTGTCTTGTGCGTTACAGACCATTGAGAAGCATACCTGGCCTCTACCTACTAGATGCCAATACAATCCCACCCAGGTATGACAATTAAAAATATCTCATGTTAGACTTTGTCAAACATGCCATTGCATGGGTGAGATTATCCCCAATAGAACTACTCCTGGGTAGAATTTTAAAAATAAGATTTTGAGTATTTTTTTCTCTTTTAGTCTTTTTTCTAGGTAATAAGCCTCAGACTTTCAACCTAATTTCAGCAGATGGCCTGAAGGGTGTTATAGAATAATGGGGGGGGAAGCAATTAACATAACAATATTATACCACTTTGTTTAGTAAAATTTGAACTATAATATTACTGGAAAGCAGTAAATAAACAAGATGATACCTTCAATTCTCCTAGTTTTGCCTTCCTTGGTTAACATAATAAAAAATGGTGATATTTCTGTTACAGTGACCATCTTTAAAATGAATAACACAAATGCTGTCCAAAATACAGTATTATAAGGCATAGACTCATTTAAAAAATTCAATTCACTATAATGACCACCTTAATTAATTAAAAATGCTGTCTACATACATATTAAATAGCCCATCTGTATTTCATAGCTGAACAAGAGCTCTGCTTAATAATCTAATGTGTACTACAATAAAAATAAAATCAGTTTCTGAATATTACTAGTAGTTTACAATTTAATTTACTAGTAATGGTTTTCTTGATGTAGTATATGCCTCCTTATTCACTGCTTGAATTTTGAATCCAAGTTTCATTCAATAATTGTTGTCATTGTATGACTCATTGGGGTTTGAAATCTGATCAAAAAGAGAATTGTGGCTTAATGATTTATGTTAATATGACTTTGTAATCTAGCCTTTAATAATTTTCTCTCTATTTTTTCTTTGAATTCTTCTATCTATTTTAACTTATTATCATACTACCATCTGAAGCATGTGGTATCTCTAAATTAATATAAAGAAAATTTCAAAAGTTAAAGTTAAGAATGAAGGGAGAATGACTTGGTCCATGTGACCTTGGCCAAGTCCTTAAACTCTTTAGGTTTCACTCTTCTCATTTACAAAGTTTAGAAAATAGCAATACCTACCACAATATTATTATGAGAACTAACCAGAATTCATATATGCAAAGAGATTAAATAAGTACCTGGTTTATTTCATAATGAGCTTGATGTGTGTTAGTTATTTAAAGTAAAGAGAATAAAATGGACTGGGCATGGTAGCTCACCCCTGTAATCTCAGCATTTGAGGAGGATCACTTGAATTAACTAGTCCAAGACCAGCTTGAGAAACATAACAAGACTCTATCTCTTCTCTCTCTCTCTATACACACACACACACACACACACACACACACACACACACACACACACACACAGGTGTGGTGGCATATGCCTGTGGTCACAGATATTTGGGAGGCTGAAGTGAGAGGATTACTTGAGCCTGGGAGTTCCAGGCTACTGTGAGGCTATGATTGCCCCACTGCACTCCAACCTGGGAGACAGAGTGAAATGCTGCCCCTAAAAATAAAATAAAATAAAATGCATGAGATTTTTCAAGAACTGAAGTATTAACTAAAACTTTGTGACTCTGGGAGTAGGTTGAGATCTAACTGGGAAAGAATTTGAATATCAGGCAAAGCAGTTTCAAATTTGGTTTGGTGGTTAGTGGGTGGCAAATAGTTTTGTTTGTTTGTTTGTTTAAGTTGTTTGCTTTGGTAGGTGAGTGGAACCATCCATTTTCAAGAACAGAAATATTACCTAAAATTTTCAGCCTTTAATTGGAGATTTGATATTTTGACTCAAAACCAAACCTAAGAAACTATACGGAATTTAACAAAAGTAATATTACTAAGTAGATAAATATTTGTACACAAAGAGATAACGATCATAATGATTCACATTTCTAGGATTATAGCAATAATAATAAACACTTTTGAGTAATTACTATAGGTCAAGTCCTTTTTATTAATTATCTCAATCAATAATCACAAGGAATATGTGAGTAGATATTATTAATCCTATTTTCCAGACTGGAAAAATGAGACACATGGTTAAATAATCTGCTTAAAATCAGACAGATGCAAATACCACATGTTCTCACTCATATGTAGAACCTAAAAAAAAATGATCTCATGAAGGTAGAGAGTAAAATGATGGTTCCCTGAGGTTGGTAAGGGAAGAGGGAAGGGAGGGTCAAAGAGAAGTTGGATAATGGTTACAAAAATACAATGAGATAGAAGGAAAAAATTATTGTGTTTGATAGCACAGTAGGGTGACAATAGTTAATATATTATATAGTTCAAAATAGCTAAAAGAGAATACCTGGAATGTTCCCAACATAAATAGATGCTAAATGTTTCAGGTGATGGATATCCTGAGTACCATGATTTGATCATAGTACATTGTACGCTATATTAAAATACCACATGTACCTCATAAATATGCACAGTTATTATATATCAAGAAGATATATATTTTAAACAATTTGCTGAGAAAAAATTCTCAAATTTAATGTTTTAATAATTGTTATTTTTTAGGTATATATTTAAAGACCATTAAAGCAAATAATTTTATAAAAAGTATCTTCCAGTTCTGCTATAATATATATGTCTGCTATAATATATATGCCTTAAAGTTTTTAAAATTCTAAACTTTGTAGCTTTTGAAGATTGCACCCATTTTCTCAGGAGTCTTCTTAATCTGATAAAGTCATTAATGGAAACAAGACGTATTTACATATCAATTCTAAAATATCTTGCAATTTCCACTTCTGTTGTTATCTGTAGAACCTAAAATCTCTATGCTTTTGTTATCCAAGAAACCATGAGTCTGTCCTAAAAACATTTACAAAATGAAATTTATTTGAACAACGAAGATTATTAGGAACTTAATTACATTTAATTTATTGCTGAATTGAATTGAAATTTAAAAATTGAATCACCAAATATGAATTTACTTATAATAGCAAGAGAATGTAATATATTATCTTGTTATTATAGAATTTATAATAGCAAAAGAAATCGCTTTATCTGGTATATAAAATAATTAATTATATTAGAATTTTCTTACATTTTACAAAAATTATTCATGAATGTACAAAACTTAACAGATAAGCTTTGTATATTTGGAGATTGTTTCTACTTTTAACTTATGGAAAAGTGTAAAATTTTTTGGTTTGGTTTGGTTTCTTAAATCTGAAGAGTTCAAGGTGGGTTTTTTTTGTCTGTTTGTTTTGTGTTGTTTGAGTTGGAGTCTCACTCTGTCGCCCAGACTGGAGTGCAGTGGCCGCTCCCGGGCACCGCAGAGGATTATAGGCTGAGCCACCGAGCCCAGCTAATTTAAAAACCACCTTGAACCTTTGGGAGGCTGAGGTGAGTGGATTGCCTGAGCCCGCGGGGTCGAGACCTGCCTGGGCAGCAAGACCTCATCTCTACAATAAATCAAAGTATCAGCCGGGCGTGGTAGCCCGCGCTGTAATTCCGGCTACTCAAAGGCTGAGGCGGAAGGATCGCCGGAGCCCAGCGGGTCTAGGCTGCAGTGGCCAGGAGCAGCCACGGCACTCCAGTCTGGGCGACCGAGTGAGACTCCAACTCAAAAAAAAAAAAAAAAAAAAAAGATTTATTGAAGACTAAACAGTAAATCATTTCTTAGCAAGGAAAATCCACCAAATATAATCAAAATTAATTTTTGGTGGATTTTCTACTAAAATGATACAATGTCCAAAGGAAAGTCATATGTTCACTGATGATGGCAACCACATTTTCAAACTTGGTTAATTACCAGGAGGAGAAAATGCCAAACAAAAGTAAATTTATTTAAAAGTGTAGTAAAAAGACTTGAAATGATTCCCAAATCTTGTAGAATGATAAGAGTGGCTCAAGGATAGAAAGTGATAAAACCTAAAATGAATAAGGAAAAGGGAAAACGAGCCTTGCCTTTATTACAAAACAAGGAAATAAAACCTCTGGTATTCAAGTGGACCCCGGATAAACATATGATATTGATTTGAGTTATGAGTTATTTTGAGTTAGTCCAAAACTGTCAAAGCAGTACCTCTTTGGTGACATTTGTTTTAAGAAGACGATGTGGTAAACAGAAAAGAGCCTGAGATGGGGGCTTTAGATCAGCGTTTAGATCTTTCTCACCTACTAGCTGTGTAACACTGAGCAATTCATTTAACCTCTCTAAGTCTACAACTCCTGCACTTTAAAATGGCACTGATGATACCTACCTACTAACGGGAATATTGTTAGAATTAACAGTAATAATGTTTGAAAAGTGGCTGTTATGCAATAAATGATCACTATTTATATGTGGAGAAACACAGACTCTCAGACCAGTTTTATTCAATGGCAAGTACACCCAGAGTGTTGGGGCCAGAAGGATACAGAAACCAGTTATGAGCAGTGGAAAGAAGAGACAGTCAAGTACAAAGAGCCGAATATAAATTAATTGTTATTAACAATAGTGTTACTAACACTTTCGTTTCTATTTCTAATAATTTTCTACCTTAAAAACTAAAATAGCCATAAGGAAGGACAAAATTATGTACTTTGCAGCAATTTGGATGGATTTTGAGTCTATCGTACCCAGTGACCTATCTCAGAAACAAAGAACTGAGTACCATATGTTACTCATAAGTGGACCCTGAACACTTATCATAATACTATGTGAAAGAGATTGGCAGTAGCGAGACATTGCCAGGGGTGAGGTGGTGGCACATGATATCAATAAGATAATCCAGATGAAGTGAGGTCCGATGAGAGGCCCCAGACTTCACCTGCATCTAAACCACTTACATACCCAATCCTGACTTGTACCCCACAACTTTAAAATAAAACAAAAGCAAAATAAAATTAAACCTCAAACCTGATCTCCCTGTGCTGTTAGAGCATATCATGAGTTATTCCATGATATGCTGGAAATCAAATAGAATTGTAAAAACCACACATATTAGCCTTTCTGTGGCCCTTCCAAGCCACTCCCGGGCCTTGATTGTCATAACTGAATACCAAGCAACAGCTAGACCATCTCTCACAGAATGCAGTTCCCAGACCACCTCCCACACTGGCTCTATTAATTTCTTGATGGTACTGGTTTAAAAAAAATCCACAAATTTAGTGGCTTAAAAAACCCACATTTAGGATCTTACCGTTCTGAAGGTCAGAAGTCTCAAACAGGTTTCATCAAGCCAAAACCAAGATAGTCAGCAGGATTGCATTACATCTGGATGTTCTAGAGGAGAGTCTCTTTTCTTGTCTTTCCAACTTTTAAAAACTGCCTACATTCCTTGGCTCGTAGTTCTTTCCTCTATCTTCAAAGTTAGTGTTTTCAAAGAAGCATAGCATCTTCAAATCTCTCTCTGATTCAGCTTGTCATTGTATTTTTTTTTCTTCAACTCTTAAGAACCTTGTTATTTCATCTGGGCTACTCTGATAATCTAGGACTATATCCCCATGTCAAAGTCCTTAATAAAATCTTCAAAGTCCCTTTTACATATTCACAGGTTCCAGGGACTAGGATGTGGACAACTTTGAGAGGACTATTATTCGGCCTGTCACCCTGCTGGTTTCCATGGTTCTAAAATGTTACTTAAATCTTTCCAATTCAGACATTTGTCCTTAACAATCCTTGAAGTTACTTTTATTTTGTTCTATTTTATAGCATGATGATATAAGAGGTCAAGAGAAAAAAAGTGACTAAGCATCTAATGAAATGAACTATATACAACCTACAACACATACACACACGTTAAAAGATCTGTGTGTGTATCTTTATGTGCATAGTCATTCTATGCACCCACCAACAATCTACAATTTATATATAAATGTAACTAAAATGTAGTTCCATGAAACATAAAAGGAAATGACAAAGGACATGTTTCTGGGGTTGGTCCAGGTCTGAGTCCTTATCGCTTTTTATCACCCCAGTTTTCTGCTTTCTGACTTCTTCAGGATCACAAGGATAGTCATTTCTGAACTAACAACTTTTCTTTTTTCTTTTTTAATCAGAGCTGGAATATCATCTCTCACAGACTGCTGTTCCCAGACCATTACCCACATGGATTCTATTAATTTCTTGTTGGTAATGGGATTAAAAGTTTTCCCACATCTGCCTTCGATGGCTCAAATTTAAATTCCTGGGTGATCAATTGTATTTCATCACCCATACTTCTTTCTGAAGGATGCAGTATAGAGTGAAAGTGAAGAACACAGACTTGAAAGCCAGTGTCCCTTGGCTTGAATTCAGATGTCACTGACTATGTGTCTTTGGGGAAATTAATCTAACTCTACCTCAATTCTATAACCTGTAAAATGAAATAACAAACAGCTACCTTAGAGGTAGCTTAGAGGTTGTTGCAAAGGTTAAATGAAATAACTACTAGTCTTTAGCTAATGGCTAGCACTCATTATATGCAAATGTGAATACTTGAGTAGGTGTCATAGAGATACAATATACATTTATAAACATAGGTTTAAAGTTCCGGAAAGAAATCAGAGACTTTAAAGACGAAGGTCATATATTTCTCATGAGGTGTTCTTTTCAGATTACAATTCATATCTGAAAACTGGGATTTGAAATTTGTCGTTTTGACATTCCCTTATTACAATTTTTTATGATTCATTTAAGCCAAGAGTATTGTATATAGGCAAATAAAGTATATTATAGTAGAGTATATAGGTAAAAATAATAACTTGAGGTATACCACCACCTGGTTCCAAAATGGAGTTAAAAAGATGGTCCAGCTGGACACAGTGGCTCATGCCTATAATCCTAGCATTTTGGGAGGCGGGGACAAGAGGTTTGCCTGAGTCCAGGGGTTTGAGACCAGCCTGGACAACTTGACGAGTCCTCGTCTCTACTTTAAATTTAAAAAATAGCCAGGCAAGGTGGTGCACCTGTAGTTCTAGCTACTTGGAAGGCTGAGGTGAAAGGATCACCTGAGCTCAAAGGTCGAAGCTTTGGTGGCCATGAGCGTGCCACTGCACTCCAGCCTGGGCAACTGAGTGAGAATCCAACACACACACACACACACACACACACACACACACACACACACACACACACACAAAGATGGTCTGACCAGAGTTGGAGATTTGGAATGGCCACAGCAAGAATCACCCACTATGAACAAATTCAAAACATTAAACATACTATCAAAAATTGTAACATTAGTAAGTTAAAAAAAAAAAGTCCTGAAATATAAGTGCACAATATAAAGTTTCCTTTCTAAATGAGAAATACTAAGTCTTCCTTAGTCCTAATCAACATTAAACCAAGTGACCTATGGAGATTTTGAGTCCAGATTCTGTGAGAAAGTTAGTTGAGACAAAAAAGTATCAACTTATTTTAAAAAATAAAAAAGCTATAAAAATCATAAGTCAAGCCCCTTTTACTAATATTGCCTATATATACCACATTCTGTGACACACACAAAAAAATGTTTAAATATACTTAGAAGGAATCAAATCATATAAAATATATATCTGAAAACAGTAAACTTTAATTTTAAATTAATAACAGAAACATGTCTGGGAAGTTCGTAAATATTTGAAACAAAATTGCATGTTTTTAAATGTCTACATGGAAAGTATATTGAACTGAATGAAAATAAAAACATAGCATATCAAAATTTGTGGGATGCAGCTATGGCTTCACTGAAAAGCATATAGAATCAAAATATCTATACTAGAAAAAAAAGTCTCAAATCAATTAAAACATCAATAGGGTACCTGATCTCAAATCAGACAAAGTAGGGACCCAAAGAAGGCCAAAACTTTACTTGTACAATGACTCCTGAATTGACCACACAGCCTTAAAATATTAAATTAAAATTAAAAAGAAATAGAAAAAGGACAAATAAAAACCAAAGAAAGTAGAAAAAAGGAAATGATAAAGGTCATAGCAGAAATCAATAATATAGGAAACATTAAAACAATATTTTTTTTCTTCCAGAAGATTGAAAAGAAGGGAAGATTCACCAACTCAGTCTATAATGCCAGCCTTGCTTTTATATCAAACCAGATAAAGACCTTGCTAGAAAACAAAAATAGACCAATATCCCTCATGGATATAAATAAAAACATCTTAACAAAATTTGCCAATTTGAATTTATTATTACATAAAAAGAAAAAGTCATCATCAAGTTATGCAAAGTTTAATATTCAAATATCAAATAATATAATAGCCTATATTAACAGCTTAAAAAAGAAAAACCATGTGGCCATCTAAGTAGATGTGAAAAAATATCTGATGAAATCCAGCATCAGTCCTGAGGAAAAACTCTCAGCAACTAAGAACAGAACTTCCTCAATCAGTTAAAAATATCAGCCTGGTGTAATGACTCATGCCTGTAATCCCAACACTTTGGAAAGCTGAGGCTAGGGGATTGCTTAAGACTAGGATTTTAAAACCAGCCTGTGCAATGTAGTAAGATCCCATGTCTACAAAAAAAACTATAGCTCACATTATAGTTTCTAGTAAAAGACTGAATGCAAAGATGAGGGAAAAGGCAAAGATGTCAGCTTCCAGCCCTATCTGGATAACTGCTTTGTTTTTGCATTTTTCTTCACATGGCATCCCATCTGCTATTTTAATGAGTGCCTCAATTTGCAGAGCACTACAACTGGGACAGCCAGTGGAGATAGAAATGTCTCTCTTCAGGTAGTTTTAAATAACGAAAAATGATGATTTAAGTTTCTGCTAACAGAAAGCATTCCACAGACGACACTGCCTGGGTATCTCTAATGTAGCTTCAGATGGGACTTGAATGTGAGTGTGATGAGGTGTTCTATGGCTTCCTTTGCCCCGCCTCCCCCCAAAAAAAGTTTTTTTCAAGTTTGGCAAGATAAAGATTCCCTTTTTAGATTTATTTAGACTTTATCTCTTTTTTAAAAAGAATCTTTAAAGAACCATAATCTTTTCAAATTTTAAGATGTTTTCACACAGATCCATTGAATCCATATGTCCTTCAAAGGTGTGAGCATTTCGACTTGCTTTATAATCACCACACAGCATTATGAAGTTACTGTGAGGACAAGGACCGGCAGCTCTTGGCTGATTAGAACTTGAAACTATCTGCCTCCCAAACTCCCCCTGTTGCTATACTCAAGAACTTTCTAGTTTCCCAGTCAGAGGAGACAAATTCTTCTTTGTATTCCAATATTACTTCTATACAACCCACATGTTTTCAAAATGCTTTCTGTCACATGCAGACACTAGTGAAGTAACTTATCAAGTGGGGTTGGGAACAGAAGCCAGCATCTCATCTCTCACTTCTGGATGATGGGAGTGGGCACATCAGTTCTACCTATCAGCATAATTACAGACTTGATGATTCCCCCTTCTCTCTCTGCCTTGAACTCACTGCTACAAAAGAGAAATCTATGTCTCATCCACCCATTCACCCTTCCCCCTCTTTGAACATCTTTCCTCCCTTACATATGTGTGTTTGTGCAATATGTCTTCAGATCATTCCTTTATTCCCATTAATTTTTAAGGAAGAAATATATTGTGCAATACATAACTACTTATTACTAAGAATATGCACTTAAGGAATTCTAAGTATTCTACAAGAATAAATATAACTCTGTGTGATCGAAATTTAACTTACTGCCGGGCTCGGTGGCTCAGCCTATAATCCCACACTTTGGGAGGCCGAGGTAAGTGGATTGCCTGAGCCCACGGGTTCGAGACCAGCCTGGGCAACTTGGCGAGACCTGTCTCTACAACAAGTCAAAAAATTAGCCAGGCGTGGTAGCGCACGCTTGTAGTTCCAGCTACTTGGAAGGCTGAGGCGGAAGGATCGCCGGAGCCCAGCAGGTCGAGGCTGTGGTGGCTAGGAGTGGCCACTGCACTCCAATCTGGGCGACAGAGTGAGACTCCAACTCAGAAAAAAAGAGAAAAAAAAAAAGAAATTTAACTTACAACTTTTTTGAGAATTCACTGTTTAATGGGCTGGGACTGGCATTCATTCTCCAAGTGTCCCCATCCTCATTGGCCACAGCTTATTACAAATGACCATCGGTGGAACTTTCAGAGGAATAGTCATCAAGCTAGTTCTGTTTCTGCTGTTAAAAAATTAAACAAATAAATGCAAATTATTCTCTTTCTTCTAGGAGATTAAAGAATGACAAGTTTCAGTTCCATATACATTCAGCATTAAATTCATCCTAAGAAAAGTGTGAAACTACATGTAAATCCATTGTGGAAATAAAGATATGACTACTCATAGAAATTACAATGTTATAACTTTTTACATATACTCTAACAATAGAGCTAGAATAGATGAAACTCCATCATTCGTTGTGCATTTGGCAATTTCTCTAATGTTGCATATGATGCATTTAGCTGCTGTCTTTATGAAATCATAGAAAAATGAAAAAGAAGAACCTACTCCTGAAGACAACATACAATTAAAGGCCTACTATGCATTGTGAACAATTTTTCTATATATTATATATGCATATGTTATACATAATATGTAATACATATGTATTACATACGTTTTACTTACATCAATGTTATTTCATCGATATAAGAAGCTCAAGGGGTATAAGATACACATTTTGCAGCTAGGCCACTGATGCCCAGCAAGCATAAATAACCTACCCAGTGTCACTCAACCAGGAATAACAGGACTATGCCTTCTGACTCTGGTGTATCTATTCCAAATCCCTCATGTTTTCACAATATCATGGAAAAAGTTATGATCCCTAGTGAAATGTACCTAGAGGAGATCAGTGAAACATATGCTCTGACAAAGTCATTTCATTAGAATGTTGGTCAAAGTCTGAAGTGACTCATTTTGTGGATGTTGAAAAGACTTCAGGTCTCTGCCAAATGTGGCTGAGTTAGAAACAAATAAAAATAAAAATAATCACAAAGGAGAAAAAAACATACACATAAAGGAAATGAAGTGGTTTCCAATAGCTCAAAGAACGGATTCACATGACTAAATATCGGGCTATATGCAATAATACAAAATGTTTACACAAAGAAGTAACCAAAACTCCAAGCAAAAGAAAGAACATCGCCATTACTAGATGCACTCAGATAGGATCCAAGATTGTGGCGTTCCTTGTAAAAGAGAAACTTCGCATCCTCTACAGTATACTGGGTGTTTACTCACAATATTTCGGGGAAGGATGTGTTGAACTACATGTAAAGATCTAAAAATTATCTCCCCTCAAATGACAAGCAGAAAAGCTAATTTACTCTATTTTTCTGCCAAAGTAGAATGATCATCAACAACAAAATGTCGTTTTACAGAAAAATTCCAAAAGAAAAATGTGATACAACATAGTTACTGCTGAAACCATAAGGAGAACAACCACAATCGATGCAAAGAGATAATTAAAGCCTTCCTTTAAATCATCATTAACGGCAGCCAACAGCCTAGCTTCATTAGTAAACCTTGAGGTGCAGTCCAACTAATGGAACTCACTGACAACCTCAATAATGTTCCATTTCTGAGAGCCTTTGTGGTGAAAGGGACTTTGGGGGAAAGGAAGGAGGAGAAACGCTTAGTCAATTTCCTTTAAAGATCCTTGCTGCATATAAAATTATAAATCAATTCTTAATGTGGTGCTTAAGAGACTAAGACAATAGAAACAAAGGGAAAAATATTTTTTGAAGACACATTTCTATTGTTGACGTGAAACAACAGATCACTAAAGCAATCTAAACCACTGCAATTTTTCCCAGATACATAAAAACATCAAAGCTAATCAACTGCCATATTGTCAGGCTCAATAACATACAATCCTATCTCACTACATAAGCAATTTTCTTCTTTTCCTGTTATTTCAAACATTTACTATGAAGTAAGGGATAAAATTATTTTGAGTCTTTTGACAGAAGGACATTTGTAAAAAGGGAAAAAGAAACCACATGGCATGATGAAGGTAAAATAACTGACTCACAATTCCTTGCTGAGGTAGCAGTAAAATAAAGCATGAGCATGCCCATCCAAGGTGTGTATCATTCCCATCAGATAATGATTCATTATCTTTGTGGTCCCAAACCTGGGCTTATTCCTGCATATTTTAGAAAAATAAAAACTTTAAATTAAAGTCATAGTAACATAGTTTAGATTAGAAGAACCTCTATTACATCTCTGATACATTTCCCTTCTGAGTCATCCAGAAAGATTTAAACCTAGTATAAATTCATTTTACATTATGGTCTTCTTCTGGAAAGACCAAATAAAATCAAACCCGGCATGAGATTGAAAAATATGACAATATCATTATCTCATAAAATATAAATGAGCACAAACAACAGGCAGCATATGACAAAACAAAAAGCATCAAAGACGAAAAGTCAACAGAAGGATAGGAATTCATCTTCTTACATGATCAGATATTAATTAGTTTTACTGACTTCAATGCTTCTTTGAAAATTTCTATGATCTAGGTTGAAATAGTATCTGTCCTATTCACCCATCAAAAAGAGATGTATATCTTATTCTTTTTAGCCTTTCATGGACTCAGATTTATTCAGGTTTAGTGAATAAAAAATATTGCAAAAAGGCTTTATCTAATACATAAAATGTTCTACAATGCCCAGCATCTAACAAAGCCAGATAACTCAGAAACATGTTCTGGTATTTAGCAACATAAAACATATGGTCTATGAGGTATCTTTCACAACTTTTGGAACAAAAGTTTTCTTTTTTAAGTAGCTTAAATATGATCTCTACAATCACTTTTTAAGCAATTCTGAAATTTGCAAAAAATAACTCAAATGTAGCTGGCTTTGAGTTTCAGAATTAATTTTAAATTAAAGTGTTTAATCAGGATTCTGTGCACTACAATGGCTATTCTCTTCCACAACTTCTCTTTACTTTCCTGGTCGATATAATCTCTCATTAAACTTGTCAGTCCAAATTAAAGTTGGCCAAGCCTAAAGATATGAAGCCAAGAATTTACCTTTGGTTTCAAATTGACTTCAAATACCATCAGATTTAAAATTCACAATAAAACTTGCATAATAGTATATTAGTTTTCTATTGCTATGCAACAGATTCAGAAGACTAGGGCACGGTCTAATTGGGTTCTTTGCTCAGGGTCTTACAAGGCTGAAATCCAAGTATTGACTGGAGCTGCATTTTCTCTTCCACACTCATGCAAGTTGTTGCCAGCATTTGGCTCCCTGCAAATATAGGACAGAGGTTTCTGTTTTTTTGTTAACTGTCAACTAAAGTCCACCCACTATTCCCTGTCACATGTCCCCTCTCCACAACATGGAAGTTTGTTCCTTGAAGGACACCAGAAGAATCTCCTTCACTTTAAATAACTTTCCTCTTTTAAGGGCTCACAAGATTAAACAAGGCCCACACCAACAATCTTTCTTTTTGGTTAAAGTCAAATGGTTAAGAATCTTTTGATTATAAAGATTGTGTACATGGGAACAGAAATATTAGAATTCTGTTACCATATATTCCTGTAAAAATAACACTATCATAAAATTCCACTTTACATTATGAAAGGTTCGGCTATTTTTGTTTCTTGAAATAACAATATTATTTCAATAGAGCTTACATACATGCAATTAGTGTAAAATGTTACAGTCCATTACTACAAGCCTTTGGATGTCATGTAATTTGGTCAAATTCTGAAGCATTCCTGCTATGAAATTTTTTTTTCCTCTTCCAAATGTAAAGCACACTGTGCAACCAGGAAAAAAATAATCAGCTTTGGTTAGATAAGCCTCTCTCTCCCCAGCCTAATTCAACCACAGAGACTAAGGGGTTTGATTCAAAACATCCAGAACCTGTGTCAGGTTTAAAAAGGTCAGATAAACTTTGAGGCTTAGAGCATCATGGGATGGAAACTGGAATTCATAATTCTTCAATAGATATGGTACCTGAGTGCATGCTACATCCTGCAGGATCCTGGGCACTGAATAGCTGTTCTCTTCCACAACTTCTCTAGACTTTCCTAGTCAATAGAACTGGGTTTCTGACACATTTCTGAAGTATAATATATGTTCTACCTTTGAACAAACTCATTGAAATGAGCCTGTGACCACCTGTCTCAGATTCTGCCAGGCCCTCACTTGAAGCGTTAGGCACGCTCCTCCATGTGTTTGGCTTCGGGCCACATCTTGTTCCCTGGATTTGGAATAACTAGACTTTACTTCAAATATCACCTCGGACCTGGATTTCTGCCATCGTGTTCTTCTTTCGGAATTGATCTTTTCTGGATTCTGGATGAAAATACCAATCAGAATAGCAGAAGTAGCTCGGATTTATTTAGTGTCTACAAAATGCAAGGTACTCAGCTGTGTATTTTGTATTCATATAAGTCTTTTAACAACTCTGAAAGGAATTACTATCTCTACTTTATAGACCAAGGAAGCTTCACAGTAACTGAGATTTTCTCAATTAAATCTATATACAAAGTTCCTAGTTTACTGATAATCACAAAAGAGGTTTTCAAAATATTTAGTGATTATAATAAATATGGACACATACACAATTGTAATATCTTTGAATATGCATATAAAGGCACATACATTTAGTCTGTTATTATACAGGTTTTCTCATGTCTGGATCCATCATTTTATGGTCTTCCATTTTTAAATGAAAGTCTTATAAGTTGAAGCTATGGTACAACATAGCACAAGGTACACTATGCAGTATGAACTATAAAGAACACAAATAAACTAATTTTGACTAACAAGGCATTCCTAAATCTACAGTTTCCACAAAGCCCATAATGATATTCACAATTAATTGTCATTTCCCTTTTCATTAAGCAATGTTCTAAAGGTATTACATGCATTCTCTAATATTTTGAGATTTTCTTTTAGAAAGATTTATATATATAAATTTTTAAGCTAGGAAAATGCTATTTTAGGAAATCATTATTTATCTATGCTTCCTAGAAATACTTAATTTCACAATTCTAAGAGATCTTGCTTCCATGGGGATTCTCATTCAATTCTTTTCACTTTCCAAACCCTTTAGGGGACAAATGTAAGTAATTCTGGGATATTTCTTATAGATCTGACTTTGCCTTCAATAGAAGTCATGAGCAAGATGACTGTACTGTCATTATAAACTCTAAACTTTAAACATTAAAACATAAACTTTCCATATAGTTTTTCATCACATTATTGTGTTTGAGCAGTAGTTAAATTTTCTCTGTGAGATAAATTTAAACTCAGATAAATTTAGGAGACACTATTCTTTTCATTCCTTCTCCCAGTACTCATTAATGCCTTAAAGCTTTTAAGAAGGTTGGCAATAAAGAACCCAAAAGAATTTGGTTATAAAAATCTATCCCCCAAAACATCTTCAAGGATCTTTGAACCACAGTTACATGAAATACACTTTGACAAATGCTCTTCTAAACAAGAAATCTTGAAACTGGCTTAGTGTGTGGCCATGTCTCCCACCATGAACAAAAGAAAACTAAAGACACAGAAATGCACAGATACATATGAAACTGAAAGAGCCCAAAGGAGGGAGGCTGGGCCATGAATTGTATATTGAGTGAGGAGCAATTTACTACACTGAAGACTCCTTTACACTGAAAACTCCCTTATGGTAAGTTCTGGGTAATCCCATAACTAGAAATATTTCCTAGCTCCCCTGGGAACTGGCATCCACAACTAGAACACTTTAATATAAATTCCCCATTTGCCGAAAGTAGAGACAGAATCATAAACCCTGCATGGACATTCCCAGTTCTTTAAAAGGGTGGCAGTACCAATCCAGCCAAGTAGCCAGGGTAAGTTTAATGGTCAACATCAGAGTACAGTGTGTAATGGTCAACATCGGTGAAGTTTATTTTCACTGTCATGCTGAAAGAGAAATTGTATCGACCAGCAGTGATAGTGATAAAGCAAACAGGTTCATGAAGGCCAATTGGCAGGACAGAGCCGGGTGTTTCTTGGCATACATCTACAAAAACCTAGGTAAAATCTCAGCCAGCAAACCCAGCAGCTAAAAAGTAAAATTTCCAGGGAAACGTGGAAATGGGGAGTCATCAAAAAGGTACATAAGAAGCTCCTAGGCTTAACTAGGAATTGTCATTTGAAAAAAAAAAAAAAGCTTATGTTCATGGTACTGAGCCAATCTGCAGCAGAAGAAAATCAATATTCTCCTTTCTTTTTTTCCAGATCCACCCAGAAGGACTTATCAAAAAAATATTAATATAGGCCTGGCACTTGTGACCCCTTTCATGGGTTTTAATTGGCTTTACAGTGGTGGTCACTCTGCTCATTGAAAATGGGAGTGGCTAGAGCAGAATTCAGCATCACTGGCATTTGGGGCCAGACAAGTCTTTGCTTTAGATGGCTACCCTGTGCACTACAAGATGTTGAGCAGTACCCCTGCTCTCCATCCATTAGATGCTAGTAGTACCCTTCCTTCCAAACGTTATACCAAATATATCTCTAGATATTGAAAACTGTTTTCCGGGAAGTAAATTTGCCCCTGGTTGAGACTAGAGAAAGTGTATGGGACAAAACTCTCAGCAACTTACATGAAAATGAAAAACGGACTGTATTTATAGCAGTAAGTCTTAGCAGGAGGTTTGAGGCTGAGGCTAATGGAGTGGGGTGGTATTTTGAAACCTTCTTCCATACTCACCAGCTGCATCCTGAGGTTGGTTAAATTTGGGGAAGCTTATCCAATGTTTATTATGTTTAATAGTATTTGTTGTGAGTTGCTTTTGGCCACATCTCAGTTATCCATTTGCCTAGGCTAATTTCTTTACTGAAGTTGCCAAATACTGTGTGAGTGATACTAGATAAGTAGGTTCATCTACCACAGGATACAGGATGGGTTTAGCCTGAAGCATAAGCATAGCAGCTAAACGGAAACTAATGTAAACAAATATATGTAATTTATTCCTTTAGTTTTCTTTTGATCATAATGGAAGACATACCCAAGCATTAAAACAGTCTCAAAATTTATCATAGTTTAGAAGAGCATTTTTCAAAGTCCACTCCGTGTAGCCATAGTCCAATGAGATCCTCGAAGATATTTGGGAGGTTAGATTTTTATGACCAAATTATCTGGGGTTCCTTATTGCCAACCTCCTCAAAAACTTTAAGACACAAATGCAGAGATCCTCAAACTTTTAAAACAGGGGCCAGTTCACTGTCCCTCAGACTGTTGGAGGGGCAGACTATAGTTTTAAAAAAAAAACTATGAACAAATTCCTTTTTTTTTTAAACTATAGTCCACCCTTCAACGGTCTGAGGGACAGTGAACTGGCCCCCTGTTTAAAAAGTTTGAGGACCCCTGCACTAATCTATTCTTTCCATTCTTTCTCTCAGTGCACATGCGTGCACACACACACACAAACATACACACACATATATTCTATTAGAGCCCATTAGCAGTTGCAGTTTAAGGGTGAGATATACATTGTTCATGGTCAGCTATTTTAGAAAATAAACCTATGGTCATAGGTGTGAATTAAGCACAACTAGAATGTAATAAAATGTGTTGTTGTTTCAGTAAATGTACAGGGAGACAGACTTCTGTCTATTTTCATGTGGAATCAGTAGTTGCAAATTTGTATAAGTTAGAGAACACAGATTTAGGGTGGGATCAGATAAGAAGCCAAATAGTTGACTAGGCTATCTACATAGCCTGTGTAAGAGCTACACTTTGATTTCACTTTTCTGATTATTTGTTCTATAGTGCTTATGTGCATGTATATCTAATGTGTATATATATATATATTTGTTCCATTTTATATATGTATATCTAATGTGTGGTGTACGAACACATACACACATGTATATATATGCAAAATATATCTGCTAATATACTTTGATTCATAACAAGAACAAAATGACCTGAGATTTATAGCCCATTACTCTGAAAATTCTGGCATCATAAATGTAAAAAATCACCAACAATAGATGATGGATATTTGTGGGATCATTGTGCTCTTTTATCAACTTTTTATTAGTTTTAAATTTCCATGATGCAATTTTTTAAAAATTAATTAACATTATTTTCTACAAATTAGGTATTCTATTTTAGTAGTACCTAGTATTTACACTGCTTAAGCAGAAAGGGACATATTTCTTGCAAGATAAAAGTCAAATTTCTATTTATACCTTTCAAAAACAATGCAAAGTTTTTATGACATTATAAACACCTAGTTATTTAAATTATATTTTAGGTCACAGTTACAAAGTTTCTAAATAAATTGTACTTCTCTTGCATGCAGTGCATTAGGGACTTGAGCTTTTTTATTTTATTAAAATGCAAACTAACTATGCCACCTTAACCTTTATGAAAATTCAATTATATTGGAAATCAACTAGAGAATATTGTCTTTGAGTTTTGGGTGATTCAGTGAACCATAAATGTATGCAGATTACCAAGGAAGAAATTAGACAAAATAAAAATGACAGCTATAATTTGCTCATAACTTGAAGGTTTACAAATACTTATTATTAATCTTATTGTTTCCATTCAGTGTTATGCCTCCTGACCTTCCAAGCTCCCAAATAAGATGACTTTATCAGTCTATAAGTAGAAACAGGAGAAACTACTTAAACATTGTTTAATAGTAAAGTACATTTACTAGTTTATACATTTTTCTGCCCCTACATTGTATAGTTCATATGAAGAATGTATACGTGTGAATTGTATTTTCTGGCCTTCAAACACTTCTTTCCCATCATCCACACAATGAGTCATATTTCAGAATCCAAAAGACTGGTGCTTGGAGTTCTAGTGAAGGAGTGGCAGTTTTATCCTAACCTCGCTCATGTGATTGTGGCATTGCTTAACTATAGGATGGCACAAATCACAGCAGACACTCTACACATTTCTAGACTCCTGTATGGTGTCCTGTCTTGAAATGCATTTAAAGAAGCTATCGAGAGTCAAACTATAATGAGCAGATGAGGGTCTGCAGATAGTGAATTCTGCACATTGCCCTCTTTCTTCATGTTCATAAGAAGACCCACTCTCGGTGCCCTTCAAGTTCTCTAAGGTTCTTTCTTGATCTGTAAGCTGTAATGAACTATCAAGCATTTTAATATGAAAGAGTTTATAACAAATGGGAAACCTCATGTATTTCACTGATTGACTGATTAAATCTGCTAAATGATACTTAATCAGATTAATTTTGAGAGACAGCCCACTTATTGACATTCTTAAAAACCTCTGTCTCCACTGTTATGCTTCACTATTGACTAAATTAAATTCAAGAAGCTTGAGAAATGAGGAACAGATTATCAAATATTGGGAGCCTTTTCCATACAATTAAAAGCATACATAATGGTACCATCAAAAGGATCTTTACTGTGAACCAACAGACAACATGCATTAAGTGAAATTCCAGAGGTTTAACAATTAATTTTTCCTATAAATTGTAGAGTTGAGTTTCAACTCCAAAAACAATTCATACTTTTAAGTAAAGCCCATAATTAATAAAGCAGTTTATTACAAAATTTGAAAAGGTAAAAATGAATCTGGTTCACCTTGAGAAAGAGACACAGAGTAACAAGTTAATACAGTTGCTAAGGAAACATCAATTGTTTAAGAAAGATAAATAACTGCAAAAAGAAATTAGACTCAACAGGCTGATCTCAGTGTTTCATTGTACATGCAGGATAACAGATCGATGAGGGCCTGTCAATTAAATTTGCCATATCGAGCAGTGCCATACATAATTACATGATACATGTAACAGATGTGGCTTCCCGTAAGGAAAACAAAAAGGTAACAAAGAAATGTACTGATTTAGCCAGGCTCGGTGGCTCAACCTGTAATCCCGCGCCTTTGGGAGGCTGAGGTGAGTGGATTGCCTGAGCCCGCGCGTTCAAGAGCCGCCTGGGCAGTGAGACCTCATCTCTACAATAAATCAAAAAATCAGTCGGGCGTGGTAGTGCATGCCTGTAGTTCCAGCTACTTGGAAGGCTGAGGTGGAAGGATCGCCGGAGCCCAGCAGGTGGAGGCTGCGCAAGGAATTGGTTTGGAGAATGGTGTATGGGTTCACTAATGAGATTCATTAGAAGGAACTGACGTTTTCACTGTGCTAAAGAAATTTCATGGCTAAAATGTATTTCTCCATTGAAAACAGTCTTAATCTTTTCCCCATTTTTTGAAATGTTCCTCTTTAACCTCTTATACCTGATTTCCTTTCTCAATCTTCCTTGTCTGCTTCTTTGTCTCAGTTATTTTATATTTCAGTTATTTTGGACACATATCCTTGCATAAGAATAAATTTAGAATCTAAGCTAAAAAGTGTTGTCAGAGGATTCAAAACTGTGAAGGGAAGTCCTTTAGCAAATGAGATAATTGAGGAAAAGAAGGCTATGGTAATAAGAAAACAAGGAGTAAACACTAGTCAATCTAGAGAGTGCATAATGAATGTGGGCTATGTATCTAGTACATGCTGAGCGTTTTTTATATACTATCTCATTTAATTATTTTCATTGCGCAGATGAGACTCAAAAGAGTAAATAATTTGCTCACGGTCACACAAGGTGCAGGCTGAATTTGAACCCAGGTCTTTCTTAGTTCAGCACCCGCACCCACACTCTCATTGCCACACTACATTTTCCCCTTCCAGGATATCTAAAAAAGCACACGTAAAAAAGTGAACTGAAACATACTTGGAAGGCGGCAACTTTAGTAATGTTTTCTTATTCTGGATGCCTGATACACAGTGTATTTTTTAGACTTAGTGTTCAGGGGCCAAGAATATGAATGGAAAGGGCACAGATTTTATTTAGAAATGAACAGAGAATGAGAGATAGTGATTTCAGGTTATGTGAAAGATAATAACAGGGATGCTAAGAGCTGAGAGATGTTTCTCATATAAGAAAAAAAGCAGATGTTTGTACAGAGGAGAAGGAATTTTTAAAAACAGCCAAAACAAGTTGAAAAGAAAAGGAAGTGGCAGGTTTCAGATTTTTTTTTTTAAGAAATCTAATAACTCAATAAAATCTAATTTATTAATTTTCTGAAGTCTACTATATTAATACTATAACTCAGTTATGAATTTTTCATGGAGATAGATGCTCTGATACTTTAGAATTAAGAAATATAATTTGGAGGTTTCCTAGGTAATGAGTGAAAATAAGAGGAACGTGATATAACAATAGAATATTTGCTTTTCATAGCTGCTAGAGAATGACAAACTATGTAAAAACTTTTCTTCTGTAATAAATATATTTTATGTCAACACATTTTTCTCACAGATAAATGAGTAGATAAAAAAAGGATGGATATAAATAATAAACTGCATGAAAAGCAAATAAAATTAGTGTTTCCGAGTGGTTAAAGTCATTATATAAACAAAATCGTGTGACATTGGACTAAAAATTATGGAAGTTTGAGATTAAAAGAAAAGTAAGCACTTAACTTGATGTCATAAATGAGTATTTAAATGATTTTTGCTTTAAAATAGTTATCTTAGTGGCTTAATGAGTTTTGATTATACTTACCCATGACTTCCTCACTCTTCAGATCATTTCAAATTACAAAATTTCAGAGTGGCAATTTTTCAAAATTTAAACTGAGGCATTATTAAATTTCTAATATTTGGAAACTTGGGTTCAAAATTTTAAATTCACATAGAAATGTAGTAAAGATTAAGCGATATAATGTGTCTCTAGCACAAAAATTCCCCATGTGTTCCTCAGCTACAACCCTGCCAAATAAACTCTGGTTACTGGAAAACAGCAGATATCAGAGAAGAAAGGGTACTCCCATGCAGTGTGAAACAGTGAATGCTACAAAAGTAACCCATTACCTGTAAATATGAGTTCTTTCAGTCTCCTTTTATTTTTTAGTAGAGTGCAAGAATATATACTATGACCATTTGATGTTCTTTTGTTTGGAACAATTTATTCTAGGACAAATTTTGTACCCTAAGCCTTGAAAATGAATAAAACCAACAGGACTTTAAAAATATACATAGAAAACAAAAAGGAAGAGAAGTCAGGAGGAAAAAAGAAAGATGAGTGAGTAGGTGGTGAGCCTCAGGAAGTCTCCTAAAATTAAATCAGTTCTCCCTGAATTACCAAGGGCAAGACTGTGACAATGTAATTAGAGCTTAGCAGTAGGAATGGTGTTTGCTGGGAGACACCTTTCTCCCTTGAGCTCAATCAAATTTTCCTCTAGGAAAAAAAAAAAGTTCAAGTATTCTCTTAAAAAAAAAATCCACCTTCTTGATTTTTTCTCCTATTCAAAAGTGAAGAACTTATGAATTCTTAGGAAAAAGAAAATCTAAAATATATGAAATAATTTTCCACCAAAATATTGAATGAAAATGCAAAATTTGAAAGATAGATTTTATTTTGCTTATAGAATTTCTTTTGCTTATATAATTACTTCTTTCTATGTTATCTCAACTTTCCCTTTTTTCTTACCTCCTCCATGTGCATTGAATAAAATTAATGAAAAACTGAAACAACAAAAAGACCTTATCATCAGTATAGTAATGGTCTTAATCTTTTTTAAATTTATGAAATATTTGTACTTATAGAAAAGTACAGAGAATAATACTATAACAAACTTGCATTTAGCAACCACCCAGTAGTTCTCAAATATTTGTATTTTGTCATATTTTCTTTTTTATTTTAAGAAAACTGTAAATTAATGAGAAGTTCAAGCCTCCTGGCTACCCTTCTGTGATCCCAGCTTCTCCCTTTCCACAAATAAAGCCAACTCTCAGTGAATTTTATGTTTAGGTTCCTGTGAATGAACTCTGCAAGTGAAGCTAGATGTGCTGTCATCAGGTTGACACATTGGTAAACATTCGAGTAGAGCATATAAAGTTGGACGTGTAGGTCCCTCATAGGGACTTCACTTTAGGGAATAAGCCCAGAGGACATTTTGGTGGTGCATACAGGGAGACATGTTGGGTTCAAGGAAGCATGAAGTGTGTAAAATGGAAGTAGAGAACAAAGAAAAAAAGAAAAGTGGAAAAGAAAAAATATCTTGGCCAAGCTCGGTGGCTCAGCCTGTAATCCCAGCACTTTGGGAGGCTGAGGCAAATGGATTGCCTGCCCGCGGGTCTGAGACCTACCCAGGAAACTTGGCCAGACCTCGTCTCTACAATAAATCAAAAACTAGCTGGGCATGGTGGTGCATGCCTGCAGTTCCGGCTACTTGGAAGGCTGAGGCGGAAGGATCGCTGGAGCCCAGCAGGTCGAGGCTGCGGTGGCCGGGAGTATGCCACTGCACTCCAGTCTGGGCGACAGAGTGAGACTCCAACTAAAAAAAAAAAAAAGAAAGAAAAAACATCTTTAGGACAGATATAAAATAATATTGTTAAGCCATATATTTTCTAGACTTTGTGACAATTGGTTTAATGAGCAATTATACTTTTCTATTCCAAGTATCGTCCATGGACTAGAAGAGCATCTTCTGAGGGTGTGTTTTAAAACTCCTGAACATCAGATTCCAACACAGATTTACTGGATTAGAATATGCATTTAAACAAAATTAACAGGTGATTTGCATGCACCTTAAAGTTGGGAGCACAAATCTAGAGCAGCTTCCTTTGATTTCCATGTCTCAGATGCCGATAGGTCATTTCTGAGACATGAGGTGAATAACAAATATATTGTTACTATACATAAATAAGGTACGAAAATTTTCAAATGACTTAAACAATAGAACAAATTTGAAGTGCTTCCCACAGTATCATCACTCAAATCATGTGCATTTCCTGAGTGGAAGAACAGGAGTTGACATATTACTCTGGAGATAGGAATGTGCATCACTACATGCAAATATCTGAGTGCTTTTTTGGAAGCTGCAAGGGGAACCAGGTACCTTGTGGCTATTGGAGGGTAAGGTGGTGACTGTGACAGAGTTATCATCTCAGAAAACAGATATACCATTGCTAACAAGCATCCACTCACAGAAAGGACCATTCACTCATAGAATATGTTTACTTATCCCTTACACATACTTTTTCTCTGTTAGACCCCAGAGCCCAGGGGTGAATGCCACAGACTCAGTTCTTCCTTAATAGAACTTACAGTCACTAAGGGAGGAAATATTAATAAGTATTTGCCTTAATATTGAACAATAATTCAATAAGTTTTATGAGAAGAGGGACATGAATCTTATGAACATATTTAGCAAGGTAGATAGGTAGGTGATTGATAGATGATACAGAGATAAAGAGAGGGAGCCTAAGGACATATAGCTGAGGGAACTCTCACAGTCTGCATGCTAGATATCCAGGTGTTAGAAGCATGTGAGAGGTTAGAGAAAAGGGAAATGTCTGACTTTAACAGAATGTGTGGAATTCTTAGCAAATGCAGATGAAAAGAGAAACAAGGCAACACGATTTGGACCACTGACTTTAAATAAGATGATGAGACATACCAGATTTTAAAAAGTTATTATTTACTGTGTTGAGATAGACACAAAAATCCAGAAAGGCAGTAGGTTATTTGTGAAATAGCATGAAAATCTTGATTCAAAAGATATTTGGATTTCTGAAGACTTCATTTATGAACTTTCAGATTAAATTCTATAGTTCTTCCCTGGTGCAGGGAGCTGAAACCAGCTCTCTCTCTCTCTCTCTCTCTCTCTCTCTCTCTCTCTCTCTCTCTCTCTCTCTCTCTCAATGATCTCTTCAGGGTCCCCAAACTTATTTAATTTTAAGAAATGGGAGCATCTTAGGTGGAAGGGTTTTTTTGTTTGTTTGTTTGTTTTTGGTCTGTGCTGTATTTTCTGCTACTTACTACTGCTATTTTCCCAGACTGCCATTGTGGTAGAAAACAAAGAATAAAGGGATCAGATAAGGCTGCCCTGTCTGGTGATTTAGGTTTTTATTAAGAATGTGGCAGTGGGGGCCGGGCTCAGTGGCTCAGCCTGTAATCCTAGCACTTTGGGAGGCCAACGTGAGTGGATTGCCTGAGCCCGTAGGTTCGAGACCCGCCCAGGCAACTTGGCGAGACCTCATCTCTACAATAAATCAAAAATTAGCCAGGCGTGGTAGCGCACGCCTGTAGTTCCAGCTACTTGGAAGGCTGAGGTGGAAGAATCGACGGAGCCCAGCAGGTTGAGGCTGCGGTGGCCGGGAGCATGCCACTGCACTCCAGTCTGGGCGACGGAGTGAGACTCCAACTCAGAAAAAAGGGATGTGGCAGGGTCAAACTAGAAAAGTAAAGTGATAAGAAAATAATATATGCATATATTATATATTACTATTTATAATATACTATATAATCCATAAATATATACTATGTGATATTATAATATATTATATGTAATACATACTTATATACAGAATATATGTATACATAACAAGTGAGTGTGCATGTGTGTATTTTCTTATGGTACAATACTTTTTATTTTCTCAGTGCTCCTTCTGCCATTGAAAGTTCATTCGTCCTTGGAGAAGGGGTAAGACAGTAGAAAGAGAAAAGAACAAACTCACATTTTTCCTTTCAGTTTTGAATTTCAAAATCTAGCTTAACTTTCACAGAGAAAAAGAAAAGAACATAGCATTTGAGAGACCCTAGTAAAGAGAACATACCAGGCTTCTCTGATGAGCAGTTTATATAAGGGTCCTCTGATCTGCAGGAGAGAGTCAGAAGGGAAGTGAGAAGAGTCTTGGGCCCTTGATAAGATGGGACTGTTTTCTATGCTTCCTAAGAGGTCAACCCTTCGGAGGATACTAAAAATCACAGAAATGTTTTGGAGACCAAAAGCAGAGACAACCTAGACCTTGATTCTTAGGCAGAGTTGGGGAAGTAGCAGAGCCTCAGAGAGGAAATGCCTTCATGGTGAGTTTAGCCAGAGGGCTTTACTCTGACAGGGGAGTTTCTCCTCCCCAATGTAATGTGGTACCAAAAAACCAATTGTTTACCCAAAGTGTCACAGAAGTTAGATGATGCTGTAAGTAGCTTAATTTCCATGACCCAGACTAGTATGGGAGCTTCATACCTGCAGAGCAAAGACGTACTGAGAATGAGCTGGGCCTGAGGGAAACTGACATCAGGAAGCATGGATAATGCCTGTCTGGCGGACTGATGGCCAGCGATCTGATGGGAACAGAACCTCTCATCTGATGCCAGATGCTTGTTCTCCCAGGCCATACACCTCAGCTTGGCACTATGTAAACCCTCTAAAATTCATATGAGAGGACTACAGTAGAACTGTCATCACTCAGTAGAATAAGGACTCAACGTAGAAATCAAGTTCAGTTATATGACAATAAACTTACATTTATTCACCATAAAATTTTAGTCTAAAATTTGTATTCATTACAAACTTGCTCTGTATTTGTATTGGATGGAGGTTTGGAAGGGAGTATATTTAGAGAATACTTAGGGGAAAAGGGAGCTGTCTCCCTTCTTCTCTGCCCTTCTTATCTTAGAGCATTGGGTTATGTATGATGAAGAATTTCTGTTCCTGCAACATCCTGCTGTCTTTCTCAAACTTGTCCATCAAGCTCTTATTTTCTCCATGCTTGCCTCTGGAATCAGAAACAATGAAGACAACCAATTCCAGAAATGTCTGAGGCCACCCTCACCTGCAGGTAACACCCACTGCACAGAATTCTGCAAGTATCACAAGTTCTACCAGCTCCCAAACCCACTTATCCTTTCTTTTGAAGTCCAAGTTATTCTAAAGGTAAAGATACAAAATCTTTGTATCTGGCATCAGATGAGATTCTGTTCCCATCAGATCGCTGGCCATCAGTTCACCAGACAGGCATTATCCATGCTTCCTGATGTCAGTTTCCCTCAGGCCCAGTTCATTCTCAGTACATCTTTGCTCTTCTGGTATGAAGTTCCCATACCAGTTTGGGCCATGGAAATTAAGCTACTTATAGCATCCTCTAGCTTCTGTGACACCTTGGATAAACAAATAGTGAACAGATAGCAAACACATATAAAGAGGCAAGGATTGAAGAAAATATGAACAAAGGTGAAAAATGTTTCAGAATACAGCTGTCCCTGCTGGACAACGTGGACGTGAGATTTTTGTGTTGAAAATATATACCAGTTTGCTAGCCAGTCATTTCTCCTGTCAGGGAGAATATATTTTTTTCATATATTTGTGTAAAGCCAAATACAATGCCTTATGCAGATTCCCATGTGTGGACATGGGAGCACTGGGGAGCAGCTGCATCTGAGTCTCCAGGGAGCTGAAAATTATTTTTGCCCTTTTAAAGCTTTTTTTCCCTTGCCAAGACAGATGCTGTCCCATGAAACCCTCGCTCTTCCTGCTCTGCTCCTGTGTTGCTGATGCTGATTCTTTGTCAAATGGTAGGCAGGGAGCCAGCCCCACAAAGCCACCATTTCTATACTCAGATCAACAGATGAAATTATGTTGATGATGGTGAAAAACGTTCTGTCATCATTAGCTCTTCACCCTTCCTGATCCAAGCCGCTGCTGGTTTTTATTATTGAAGAAAGTCCTCAGTGGGAAACCCTTTGTAATCCTCCAAGGAAGCTTGCCTGTGTGTTCACCATGGGAACTGGCTGCTACTTTTTCAGTGAATTTAATGGGGGACTTAATGTGGTGTGGCCATGCTGTCACAGAAAAGACCCGTGGATAGACTTCCTCACTACTTACATTCACAGGGGAAATCACCCTTGATTTGTTTGTTTGTTTGTGCTTGTCTAGAAACAAACACCACTGCACTGCTTAGAACAATTTATAGTGGTCGATGGCAAACACTGAGATATTTGCAGGGAAGGAGGAGAGGTGTGTGTTTTGTCGGGTCCCTGACTGTGGCTTTTGTGTGAAGCCATTCAGCACTTAACTGCCCTGTGCTGACTCAAGTTTCTGTGATTAGTCTCTCACTTTAGGGAGCACTAAAATAGACAAGACCTGAGCAGAGAGCTTGAGGTGAAGGTGGGAGAGAAGACAATGGACTGAGCACAGGTAGCTTTGTCTCCATTTGTTTGGCTTTCTTTCTTGCTACCCACCCCTTGACTTGTAGTTAGTATTTATTAAATATTTGTTAAGTGAATGAATACATGTCTTAGGGTGAAATGATTAATTAGACTTCAGTTACTTTGGTAATTAAGTTATGGGCAATAATGTGACTATAAGTATTTGGTCTATTTTTTGTCTTCTGCAGACGTGTGGTTTTTATGACTACACTGTCTAACAATTTTACTAATAACTCAGCCATTATGATCAGACAATTTATTTTCTTTTTTGAATTGGAGCCTCACTCCATCATCCATGCTAGAGTGCAGTGGCACACTCATGGCCACCCCAGCATCAACCTGCTGGACTCCGACGATCCTTCAGCCTTGGCCTTCTATAGCTGAAGTCACAGGCATGCACTACCATGCCCGGATAATTTTTTGTTTTATTGTAGAGATGAGGTCTCACCAAGTTTCCTGGACTGGCTCGCACCCACAGGCTCAGGCAACCCACTCATCTCGGCCTCCCAAAGTGCTGAGATTATGGACTGAGTCACCGAGCCCAGTCTAAGTTTTACTATTTCTAAGAACAGTCTTATTAGGTTCCATGAAAGAGGAGTCTAAAGAGAATGCCTGTATATGATAGGATTAACCAACACCCTCTCCCCACCACTGGGGAGAGTATTTGGGGTCTGAGAGAGTCCACTTGGTGATTGCACCATCCAAGTCATGCAAAGCCATTATTCCTTTATGTGAGGAAGGATTGCTTCCAATGGAGGCAAAGCAGAAAGGAATCAACAACCCTTGAGATCCTTATTTCTCAAAGAGTAGGAGGAACATCCTGTCAATGGACACTACTTTCTTATTTTGAGATTGTACTCCCTTTTCTTAGGTGAAATTCTACAGGAACATGGTTGCAGTCATTATTGTAAAGATCTTCTGCTGGCTGATTCTATTCATAAGTGCACAGCTTATAGTCATCAGATCCAGTAGTACCTGGATGAAGAAAAACTTCTATTAACATTTTGTTGAAGTCTGAGATGGCAGAGTTTGCAATATGCAAAAAGAGATGAGAACATTAGTAGACTTCTTTCTCATTTGGGGAAGATAGAATTTTCCTAGAAGTGGAGAGGGGATCCAGGGAAAGATGGGTTCTCCAAGGAAGAAGAGGATCAAAGTGTTGTTTTGGGAAGAAATGGATGCTGCTTGGGAAGATAGAATTATGAAACAAGAAAATTCCCGGGTGGAAGTTTTCCTCCAAAGGTCTGAATGGAAAAGTTGTATTTTCTGATGCCTTTGTGTGATTAAAAGAACAAGTTAATTAAATAAGGTTATAACTCCTCATCCTATTTTCTACTCTTTTATGATGCTTGTTTGACATTTTTGTAAAACACTATTCAAACCTTTATTGGAGCTCGGAATGTATCTGAGAGTGAAAGAGAAGAATCATGTGGTTGGGAAGGGGAAAGTCTGGGTCTCTAGTCAGGGACACCTGTTGTCTCTCTCACTTTCTTGTAGATTACAAGGCAGAGGATACTGATCAGTGAACAACCCCAGAAAGACGGTAAAATCTTTTCCATAGACTTCTCTACCCAAGACAGGCTGCTGATATGCGCTGGTTCATTCTTCAGGATAAAAGCGTTTTTTTCATTTTTTTTTTATTCTTCAGGATAAAAGGGGGACCAAAAAACCCAGAATGTATTTATGAAAACATTGTGTATTTAGACTTACACGTTTAGACTTCAGTCACCTTCAAAGTACTCTTCATTTGATGCAATGCATCTATTGAGATGCTTTCTTTTTCCGCTGCTGGGTTTTTTGGGCCTCCCTCATAAAAATATTATAAAAATTAAATGCAAATGCTTCTTTTTTCCTTATTTCAATGTGGCTATTAAAATTTTTTAATTGTATTCATATGGTTTGCACTTGGGGCATTAACTATATTTCTATTGAACAGTGGTGATTTAATGTCCTGCAAATGCCTTTTTAGATGCCAAGTATCCCAAAATAATAATGCCTGTGGACTCTGGTCACCCCCGAGGCCTCTGGTGCTCATTCCATCTTTTCATTTTCACACCCTTGTCCTAGAGAAAGTTTTTGTTATGTCCAACAAGAATGAGGCATGCAATTAATGACAACAAACTTATGACCATATCTCCTATTTAAGAACATTTGAAAAAATAAATTTTAAAAAAGAACATTTGATGTCCAATATCAAAACCCTTACTTCTAGCATTAGTTGTAAAGGCCAATGGCCTTTACAGCCACCCAAATCCAGTCAGTGACTTAGTCATCATCTTTCAGAAACTCTTTTTTCCTGTTTTTGTGCTTTTAGTCTCAATTTTTTTCTGCTCAAAGATGCTCCCAACAAAATGTACCTGTGACCACTTTGCCTAGAATGCATTCACTTTTATTTCAGTACCTCTCTCATAAGCTCTCAGTAAAGCTTAATCTTTTCTCTCTTTTAAGTCCCTATGGGTTTTTGCTGGCACCTCTTTGATGGCAGTTACCACATGATACCTTGTGTTATAGCTCATTGTGTATATTTTCTGTTACTTCTCAAAACTGAAAGTACCTTCAGAGCAGGTTCCATTTATATAGCCCTCAGGACAGAATCTCACACTCAGTAAGTGTTTGAATTAAGTGAAATGTAATTTGAAGTCTGCAAGGCTATCAGAAGAGGGAGGGTTTGTTCTATAACACTTACAGAGTTTGACCCAGAGCTCACAGCAATCTAAAATGATTTCTAGGCAGCCGACATTTCTGTAGCTAACTCACTTGCAAATGATGTGAGGTAATACAGCAATAGGAAACTCCACAGAGCAGTCATTTTTTTATCTTGACTTTTCAGTTCAAGGGATTCACAGGTTGACAACTAGCAACAGAGAAGCCAACGCAGAGATAATGATTGGCAGGGCCATTTCAACATCTCTCAACACCTGCTTGCTTACTAGATTGGACTATGTCACACTTAAAGAAATGATTCATTTGGTATATGCAGAGAGCAAACTGGAGCAAAAAAGTAACAGGTTTGAACCCACAACTCTAAAATTAAAAATAAAATAAAATTGGAAACTTCTTTCCAAATAAAGTAATTTCTCCATTTCAGAAGAAGAAGTAGAGGAAGGAGGAGGAGAGGAAGGAGGAGAAATGTACCCAGAAGAAACATTCTAGAATAAAGGCTAACACTGAGCAGACATCTTGAGGTCATGAATCATAGCTAGCTACATTATAGAGTCAAGACGAATTGTGTGTTTGTGTATTGTGTGTCCTCAATTGGATTATATATTCCAATAGACCTGAAACCATGGCTTACACATTTGTTTGCTTAAGTACCATCTCATTGATGGGTAGATACTAGGGTACATTATATTTTTTGAACAACGAAATCCAATTTTTTTCCAGCTGGTGGGCATCTGAAATTACTCAAGAGATTTTATAATTTCCTTCAGACTAAGCAGTTGCTCTAAATACTTCAATTGTCTTAATAGAGTGTGGAGAATGAACTGTCACAACTCCAGCAATCTTTCCATTGTTTGCTTGTGATACAGAATGCAACATCAAAGGCAAGCTATGTAGGAATGAAAAATATATAAAATCAAGACATTGGTTTCTAAAAAGAGAGTAAACTGATCCAGATTACAGTTTTTGTTTAACTGCTGTGGGCTAGTAGGTCTTTCCAAACATTACAATCTTTTTGGTAAAGGAATTGCCTCATGAGTCTGATGGTTGTGGTAGGTAGATGAGAAATGTTGTCTCGGTTTCAGTGAGGGCATTTTTTGTTGGTTTGCTTGCCTTTCAAGACACAAGCCAGTAGCCTTGTATACACGTCAGTGATGGGAAGGGAATAAAAAGGATTCACTAAAGTATATGAGCTCTACCATGGAGGGTGAGCTTCAGAACAGGCTACGGTCTCAGCAAAAGTTTGGAAACAAACCAGAAATGCCATAGGACCCATTATCATGGCCTCAGTGCAAAAAAAGAGAATATTTTAGAGGGGGAATGTAGACAGAAAGGCAGGCAGAGGAAGAACATGGCAAATGCTGTCAAAAAGTTGTATATTTTTATGAGAATGCACACAACGTTGAATCATTCTGAATGGGAGAATAGGTGAAAGTTTCATAGAAGAAATGCATCAGGCACTCAGAATAGCAAAGCAATCTTAATCCCAGACTTTGAAAAACTGGTCTAAAAGGAGTCTGGCTCTCACTGGTCAAGGACTAACCCAGGGATTAGTCAAGTTTTCAGATCCTGCAGCCAGAGAGGGACAAGACAGGCCAATGCTCATGGTGGGATTCCATTTTGAAGTAGTAAGAAATATGACTTCGTTAGCCGGGCTTGGTGGCTCAGCCTGTAATCCCGTGCCTTTGGGAGGCTGAGGTGAGTGGATTGCCTGAGCCCACCGGTTCGAGACCCGCCTGGGCAGCGAGACCTCATCTCTACAATAAATCAAAAAATCAGCCGGGCGTGGTAGTGCATGCCTGTAATTCCGGCTACTTGGAAGGCTGAGGCGGAAGGATCGCCGGAGCCCAGCAGGTCAAGGCTGTGGTGGCCGGGAGTGGCCACTGCACTCCAGTCTGGGTGACAGAGTGAGACTCCAACTCAAAAAAAAAAAAAAAAAGAAATATGACTTCACAGAAGCAAGTGATATTTTTTCTCCAATTCAGGTTGCTAATGGAATTTCTTTTCTTACAGCAATAAAAACAAAAATAGGTTGAAACTTTTCCTCATCAACCTGGCAGTACTCATAATGTCTGTCTACCAGGAAAAGCTGTTATGGGAAAGATCTTGAAAAGATTGCTCTGTCATGTAGAGCAAAAATATTGTTTCCCAAAAAAGATAAACAAATTGGAAAATAAGAAATGTAACTATCTTTATTTGCAAGTGATATGATTGTCTATGTAGAAAAACCCAATTAATTTTTAAAATATTTTTAATTTTAGAAAATTAAATGTTAAAAAAAAGCTTTTGAAACTCTATGTTCAGCAAGATCACCAAATACAAGATCAACACACACATATCAATCATATATCTATATACAAGCAATAAATATGTGGGGAACAAAATTTAAAATACTTTAGTAGGCTGGGTGTAGGCTTATGCCTATAATCCTAGCATTTTGGGGGGGCTAAGGTGGGAGGACACTTTGAGTCCAGAAGTTCGAGATCAGACTAGACAATATGGTGAGATCTCAATAAAAAAAATTAGCCAGGAGTAGTAGCACGTGCCTGTAATTCCCAGCTACTCAGGAGGCTAAGGCAGAAGGATCACCTAAGCCCAGGAGGCCAAGGGTGTGGTGAGCCGTGGTCATGCCACTACACTCCAGCCTGGGGTGACAGAGACTCCAACTCAAAAAATAAAATAATTCAATAAAACTGAAAAAAGAAGAAGAAAAACACATATAACATCTGTATGCTAAAAGCTACAACACTCTAATGCAGGAAACCAAAGAAGATCTAAATAAATGAACATATTATATTCATAGTTTGGAAGACTCAGCTTAGATGTAAATTCTTCCCAAATTGATCTATGGGTTTAATACAAGTTCTACCAAAAATTTCAACAAGATCTGTATCCATATAGAAAAGCTTATTCTAAAATTTATATGGAAAGGCAAAGGAATTGTAATACTAAAACAATTCTGAAAAAGAA
Organism: Cephalopachus bancanus; assembly: GCA_027257055.1. NCBI lineage: Eukaryota > Metazoa > Chordata > Mammalia > Primates > Tarsiidae > Cephalopachus > Cephalopachus bancanus. The sequence goes on along the minus strand of JAPVLO010000045.1, from coordinate 15,884,892 downwards.
GAATAAATCTAGACAAATCATTCTATAAGATATTGATTTATTATATAGCTAGAATAGCCAAGACATACTGGAGGAATAGACACATAAATCAATGGAAGATAGTTAATACAGAACCCAACAGTAGACCCACACAAATATGCCAAATTAAATTTGAACAGAGGTACAAAGAAATTCATAGAAGGAAGGATACATTTTTCAGCAAATGGATGTTAATAAGCTGAAAAGATAAGCTACAGACAGAGAAAATATTTGTGAGCCATATATCTGACCAAAAAAATTTTATCTAGAATACACAAAGAACTCTTAAAGCGCAACTGTTAAAAAAAATTTTCAAATCAAAAATGGATCTCAAAAAACCCCATAAATAGACATTTCACAAAAAAGTAAATATATATGGCAGATGTTATAAAACATTCATCATTATTAGCCATTAGGAAAATGCAAAAATTAAAACCACAATGGGAAATATCCCCACAAAAGTATTAGAATGACTAAAATAAAACATAGAAATAATGCCAAATACTGACAGGAATGCAGAGAAACTGAACCTCTTATACATTTCTGGTGGAAATGTAAAATGGCACAATCACTTTGCAAAATACTTTGGCAGTTTCTCAAAAAGCTAAATATGTGTTTACCATATGATACAATAATTACAACCTTGAGCATTTATCCCAGAGCAATTAAAACTTATGTTCATATAAATAACTGTACACAATTAACCATAGCTGTTTGATTTGTAATAGGCAAAAACTGGAAACCACTCAAATGTCCTTTAATAAGTAAACAGTTAAACAAACTGTAGTATATCTATACAACAAAATACTACTCAGAAATAAAAAGGAATAAACTATTGATAGATGTAACAACTTGGATGAACCTTAAGACATTATCTTTAGACACAGTTGCTAGGAAAACTGTAATTCTAGAGTAGAATTTGCTTTCTTATTAATTTGACAAACATTTCTCAAGCACAGAAGAGGTACAGTTCTACTACTAGAATACACAGAGATGAAGGGAGAACCATGACCAGTCATGAACTGTCAAGTATGCAGAATGCTGTGTTGAGTGCAATGTATCCTATATACTTATATGATGGTTAATTTTGTATGTCAGCTTGACTGGTCCACAGGGAGCCCAAATATTTGGTCAAACATTATTCTAGGTGTTTCTGTAAGAGTATTTTGATGAAATTAACATTGAATCAGAAAATTGAGTAAAGCTGGTTACGCTCTCCAGTGTGGATGGGCCTTATCCAATTAGTCGTAGGTCTAAATGGAACAAAAAGTCTGACCATCCTGACAGCCCACATTGGCTTTCTTCCTGCCTTTGGATTCAAACTGAAAAACTGACTCTTCCTAGATCTTCAGGCTTTCAGCCTTCGAACTTGAGCTATACCATCAGCTCTGTGGGGTCTCCAGCTTGCCGACTCTTTCTGCAGATCTTGGGACTTGGCAGTTTCAATAATTATCTGAGTCAATCCCTTATAATAAATCTATCTATCAATCTGTCTATCTATCTATCTGCCTATCCATCTATCTACATATTCCATTTTCTACTGGGTCTGTTTCTCTGAAAATTCTAACTAATATACCCCCATTAAATTCTCAATTCTAAAAGAGCAGTATAACTCTTATTTGCACTTCAAAAAATGAATCAACGTCAAGTAACTTGCCCAAGCTCACATAGTTCACAGTTGCCAAGCAGGAATTCAAACCAAATCCAACTCAAAAGGCAAAGTTTTTAAACACGTCTTCTAAACAGTAACTGTGAAGACACAAGGAACACAATCATATTCCTTGGAGAAATGTGGTAGGTGTTATACCTGAGGTGTGGGTAAGCCACTAGAGAAGCAAAGAGGATAAGGGGCTGAGAAGATATGCTTTCCTGGCAGCAAACTTACTGTAAAGTGAGCAAGTAAGCCAGGTTAGGTGGTATCAAAAGGAAAGAAAAAGCATCATTTTACAAGTTTAAAGATGGGAGATTGTATACAACAAAAGGGGGATTCCCAAGAACACAGCGGAAGAGTCTTTAAAAAATGGTCATTTGGGGATAAGGGTAGAACCAGAAGGTGACAGTGCAGGTCCACATAGCAATGGGAGTACTAAAAAGGACAGATGAGCAGATGGATTTCTATTTTGGGAGAAGATGAAAACATAAATAAGCACAGGCATCCTGAGCTGGAAAAAGTAAGAGATGAATATACAGCACTTCTAAAGTTAGGGAAAAAGACTAACGAAAGGAGAAGGAAACAGTCAAAAGTTATGCAGGTAAAACAAGCTCTTCAGGAGAATAATTTTAAATGCCTTGTTTCCAGAGGTAGGGTGGGGAGGGGAAGGTAAGGCAAGTCCAAGCTATTTGGATAAGTTAATGAATGCTGAAAAATGGAGGTGACGTTAGCTATACGGATCTTAATTTGACCTGCTCCAAAATGTGTCCCGGGAAGTCTATGGTTAAAGACAATCAAGAGTAAAAACTCTGCCTTTGAAGAGTGGAGAGATATCAACTAGTATTTTTTTTTAAAGAAAGAAAAAGCCCCAAACCAGGGCTCATAAAAGGAGAGAGGACAAAAAAGGAAGTAATACTGATAATTTTTAATCAACTTGTGTCATGGTTAGTTAAAAACAGACCTTACTCAAGCCTATATTTATTTGCTAGGGCCACTGTATCAAAGTAGCACAATTGGGTGGTTTAAACAACAGCAACACATTTTCTCACAATTCTAGAAGCTAGAAATCAGGGTGCTGGCATGCTGGTTTTTCCGAGGCCTCTTCCCTTGACTTAAAAATGTCTGACTTCATCACCCTGTGTCTTGGTTTTTTCCTTCATGTGACTCTGTATCCTAATTTACTCCTATAAGGACTCCAGTCATATTGGATGAGGGCCCACTTCAATGACCTCATTTAATGTCAATTACTTTTTTAAAGATTATATCTCCAAATACTGTCACATTCTGAGGTACTGGGGGTTAGTACTTCAACATATGAATTTGGGGAAGATACGAATTTGGGGGAGATATGAGGTGGAACTGAGTCAGTGATTCTAGCACTGGGGAGCAGCTGCAAATACAGATTAGCATTAGCAGCAGGATTTGACTGCACAGAGACCATAATAAATCAATTGCTTGCAGACTCATATCAAAGTCCTATCAGTGAGTGGCAGTTGAGTCAATGTACAACCAATTGCATGGCTGCATCTGGTGGCAGACTTTAAGTCAGAATCTGACATGTATTTTAGTTCACATGTGGCCTGCCCACTGTTTTATTTACCACTTCTGTCCGTGTCTTTTTTTTTAATGGTGAGTTGTATAACTATTTCATTATATCTTACAGTGCAATAATAATAGAAATAAAGTGCACAATAAATATTATGCACTTCAGTCATTCTGAAACCAATTCCCCAGCCCATTGTCCATGGAAAAATTGTCTTCCACGAAACTGGTCCCTGATGCCATAAAGGTTGGGAACCACTGCTTTAGCAGGTGTCCCTTTAGCAAAAGTCCATGAAGAAAGAGACCTAGATTAAATTTGTCTGTGTAATCAGGTAGAAGAAGAGAAGTATGAGATACTCTCAGAAAGCAGAGTATCTCATGTTTTCTTTACAACAAAAAAGAAATTCTGAAATCTCAATGTGTGCAAATAAACTGATTAATGTTCTTGCCTAATACCAAGTTCATATTGAAAGTACTTCTATTTCCATCTCATAGTTAGGAAATTCAGCTTTTACTTATTACATGCATGGTTTTCTAATCATCTTCAGTATACAGAACTATCCTCCAAAAATTCAACACAAGTTTAAACAATGCACATAACTGTGCTAGAACTGAGATAAGATTACTGTGCTATTTTGGTGGTATTATGGTAAGGGAAGTCCAAAATATTTTAGTTGGGCCCCAAGATATAGAAATGTCTATCCATAGGTCTCTGAGAGAAATACCTAGCAAAGAAATAAAATATAATAGTTGGAACATTTTCCTAAAATCTAGGAGAAGGGAACTGTGGTGAATTGGGATAGCCTACAGGGAGCAGCCAGTTTTTTTAAGCAATTTGTTACTGGGGACCAGCTCCAGTCGGGTTCAGGGTACCCCAAAGGTGGAGACGGTGTCGGTGATTGGGGGGATGAAGAGAGAAAGAGAGAAAGAAAGAGACTGGACTCCAGTCTAGTGCAGAAGCGATGTGTGTGTTATTGGGAATTACAACGGGTCTTTTATACACAAAGTCAGATGTGGGAGGGGCGTCCCCCACCCACCAGAAACTTTAATGCATGAAAACTTAATCAATGATTGCCCTTAAACCCTCTTCATAAGATAATCTTAAAATCCCATAACAAAGGATAACCTAATCTGTGACTGACATATTCTATAAACCTTTTTCATCCTAAGCTGATTGATTTATGCCAAGTTAAACAATTCTATAGAAGCTTAAGTATTTACTTTACATATGAAAGTGGCCCATCCCAGAATGTTTGGAATGTGGCCCAGTCCAAAGTTCACAGTGGACTACCTGCAAGTAACCCAGCTGCATTCTTTCAACAAAATGGCTGTCTTCTAAAACTGTATTCTACAATTTACACCTTCAATAAATCCTAAGATCATGACCCAGAAGCCTGTGACCAATACTAAGGCTCTTCGATGTGACACGAGTTTGAATTATAAGTTGTGTGAAAGCCAAAACTGCAGTTTGTGAAAGCCAAAACTGCAGAATGGAAGTAATGAGCTTCTAAAGTTAGCTTGTGTTTGTCCTGATCTCAGAGTTTCTATGCTTTGAGCTCGCAGGAGCTTAATCTGGTTAGTGCTGAGTAGAAAGGGGGAAGAAATGGGGTCAATAGCTCCCGAACGCATCCTACTGGTCTCGGGATCAATGGCCCTTCCTGATCCCTAACGCTCAGTGGGCCTCCATGGCCGGCTCCCAACAATTTGTATTTTGCTTCAGTGATTTCACCACCCACTAAGTACTATTCAAACAATTTCCTGGAATATGACTATCAAATTAGTATTTTTTTGCTTTGGAAAAGAGCAAGGAAAAGAAAATGAGGAAGAGTTTGACAGTATTTCTTCACTTAAGAGCCTACAGAATTTTCTATTAGGGCTTTTGTTAAAAGGAAAGTAACTTCTTGAGAAGAATTTAATCTGCATTATGGATTGAACTATATCCTTTTACTCTCTATCCATCAATTACAGCTTAATATCCATTTATCACCAAAGCTAAGGCTAGTTGTGTCTAGTTTGTTGTTCTCATAACTCTTGTTCTGAGTCATTGTTTACATCTGCTTCCTCATTCCATGCTGATCTGTGTCCCAAGCTGACCCGAACTGCTTTACTTCATTAAATCAGAGTTGTGTGCTTATTGCAAAATATTTTTGTTTCTTCTTCTCTAATTGCTCAGTGTGCAATCTGTAAATTGTCAACCCCTAACCTTCATTATTCTATCTATGTTTGTTATGGTCTATGCAACATTGAAGTGATGGATGCAATTTGACATCATTGCCTGCCCCCTAAGGTAATGACTACCACAAGATGCTGTGTTTATGACTAGAAGAGAGAGCAGGGGATAGGAAGGGGCCCCCGGATTTGGGGAAAGAAAAAGTTCAAACTTGTCAAGTCACAACTGTTTTGAATGCTACTTAGAAAACTCTCACTCATCACCAATTTGTCCTTTTTTTTTTTGAGTTGGAGTCTCACTCTGTTACCCAGACTGGAATGTAGTGGCCGTTCCCGGCCACCGCAGCCTCGACCTGCTGGGCTCTGGTGATCCTTCCGCCTCAGCCTTCCAAGTAGCTGGAACTACAGGCACGCACTACCACGCCCAGCTAATTTTTGATTTATTGTAGAGATGAGGTCTCACCAAGTTGCCAAGGCGGGTCTCGAACCCGCAGGCTCAAGCAATCCACTCACCTCAGGCTTTTTTTTTTTAAGTCGAGTTCTCAGTCTGTCACCCAGGCTGGAATAGCAGTGGCACAATCACAACTCACTGCAACCTCAACCTCCTAGACTTAGGTGATCCTTACCTCAGCCTCCTGAGTAGCTAGGACTACAAGTGTACACCCAGATTATTTTTTTATTTTTTTCTGTAGAGATGAGGTCTCACGATGTTGCCCAGGCTTGTCTCAAACTCCTGAGCTCAAGCAGTCCTCCCCCTGCTTGGCTTCCCAAAGTGCTAGGATTACAGGCATCAGCCACAAAGCCCAGCCTCATCCATTTTGATTTTTTCCTACTCACACTTTTAAATTCCTCCTTGCTTCCAGCAGCTGTGATCAAATATTGTCCACTGCTAATTTACTGGGATTTTTTTTTTTTATTCAACAGCTTCACGTGGATTTGTTCCAAAAGAGAGTTTTTAATTGCTCATTATTTTAATAATATGTACACCCTAATGAACACTTATATCGGGCACTGTTCTGGATACTTTATTATCACTACCTTATTTAAATAATGCAATTTTAGTAAGTATGTGTTATAGTACCCTTAAAAAAAAGTCTAGGATACAGAATGTTAAGTAATTTTCAAAACAGGTTAGAATTTGAACCTAATCTATAGACCTCAAAACCCATACTCTTAACTATCGCACTAGGATTGATTCTGGAGGATCAGTTTGATATGTCAGACTATCTGTCTTGAACTTTCCTGAAACTAAAGAATTTGGCCCCCAAAGAACCCTCACACTGTAGTAAAAAACAGTTGTGGCTTTACAGATTTTCTATGCTGCTGAAGTAATGAACCTTAACGTTTTCGGGAGAAACTTCTGCTTCCACCCAACCCATTCCCTGAGAAGAGATAGGAGAAGAAAATTAATCAAGGCAAAACTTCTTATTTCTATACACTCCTTATGTTGTTGAAGACTGACTCTCCATCTTTTTGTTTCCACTCCAAAAATTCTGCAAAAATAAGTGCTATTGTTGGGGGCATCAGATAACTTTCTGCACATCTCTAATTGCTCTGGTCCTTGGGGTTGGCTAGAGACTATTATTTACTGGTAAAATATATTATGAGTGATATAGAGAAAAAATACAATTCTGAATCTAACCTGAACAGAGGTCAAATGAAAGGCATACACCTACTATATACAAGTCAGAGATGGATGACAACTATGGTCTTAATCAGAGTTCCAGAAAAGATTTTGTGTGACTCCTGACTCAGACAGTCAAGGGAAAGCCATTTACATTTCATGTCTGAAGCAGAACAATCTGTCACTTAGAAATATTTGGGTCAGTAATAACTGAGAATAAAAATCATGATGAGAGCATGAGAATGAGCATAAATAAACTAGATAGCCAGAAAGACTCTGAAAGCAGAAATGTTTTTTCTCTTTCTTTCAAGCTATGTATAAACATCTCCCCACCATGGGATTGGCAGATGGTATGTGGTTTATAAATTTCATCTAGATTAGAAAATAATTAGATTTTCTTCATCTTTGACAATATGATGAATTTTACTCAGAAACATTTAGAAGTGTTAGCAGAAGCCAAAAAATGGTCTCTCAAGGAAGCATATTGTGATATGAAGTAAAGATAATTTTGGTATCCAAGTGTGAATAAAAATAGAATAAATTGAAATATTTCAATTTTTGATAAAATGACTAAGAACCTGGTCTCAAGTGATTTTCTACTTAAACTAGATTTTTAAAAATTGTACACTTTCTAGATAGTTGGGCTCAAAAAGAGTGGTAGTTGCTATGTACAAATGTTATGTGATTAAAAAGATTAAAATCACATATGTATAAATATTTCTCTAAGGCTGAAGTTATTGATGGCAGAGATGTCTCTGTTTAGCATAAATCTTGGACTCAAATTCTTCCAAATGTACTTGTTCTAAAAAGGATGTCACCCTTCTGTTGTCTGTATACTCAGTATGGTGAACAGAAATTTTAACCACACCCCAAACTCTGCTGCATTGTCTAAGCACTACTTTATTGTATCTTAAAGCATCCCTTCTGCAGAAAAGATCGAGCTGTCTCATTATGGCTGCTCTTGAAGCTGCTCGGCTCTGCTGTCCTGCAGTTTTCTATTTGCACTCTACAGCCTGGATGGTTGCTAAGCAGCAAGCAGTGCTTCCCTGCTCAGAGATCTGGTAACGTTTCAAGAGCTCCTTGCACTGGATTTTCTGTTTAATGTTAAAGAAGATTAAATAAAGCCATACCAGTCAAGCTTTTATTTTAAATCTTTCCAAATTTTCTGATGTAGTGATTATTTTATTAACAACACTTTATTTGCATCAATATAAGTTAATGTTATCTAAAGAGCATTCAGCCCAATACCCCCTAGTTTACAGATGAAGAAACTGAGGCTCAAAGAGCTGAATTGAAAAGTCTAATTCCTGGAAAATAAACATCTTACAGCCCTTAGAACTTAAATTTCAAGTATGAAACTCACTGTCAGAAAAATCATCAGGGAGAGTGAGTTGCTGCCAAGAAGTTGCCATTGAATAAAGGACTCACTCAGTTATAACATCTTTCCTAAAAACAGTGATTCTTTCCTCTTCTTATTCTTCACAGACCTGTTTAAGAAATGGATAGATGTCAGGAGTAAAGAAAAATGCACATAACACATATGCATTTCACTTAATTTAAATTCTGAGAGCACACAATTTCTCGGACGCTCATCTACAAATCCTCTAGGTTAAGAATCCCTTTTTCAAATGGTCGCCATCAGGGTGCTGTTTCTTAGGCCTTCATATTCAGACTAAATTACACCACAGGCTTCCCTGTGTCACTGGTTTACAGACAGCAGATTATGGAACTTCTCAGCCTCCATAATTGTGTAAGCCAATTTATTACGATAAATAAATTTAATATGATAAATAAATTGGTTGTTTCTCTGGAGAACCTTGACTAATATAAGACTCCAGACCTCATCAAACCTTTGGAATCAGAGCCCAAATTGTATTAATACCTTCAAGTAGTTAACTTGTACATTCAATTTTGAGAAGTGTGACTCTAGATCATCCCCCTCTCATATTATTTGTCAAGACCAAGAGAATAAGCCTTTTGCCCTCAAGAGCCTTTACTCTCCAATTATTTTCCAAAGTAAAGATCTGACACCAACCCTTACCCCTTCTGAGGGGATTTGTGGTGTATTTGGCCACAGAATGGTAACTCTAAAGTGCTAGAAGTAGTTGCCAAGCATTAATTTTGTTTATTTAGGATATAAGAGGGAAAGACATGTTTAAAATTTGTTAGACATATTTGGGGTTATAGATGTAAATTTTATGGTCAACAAAGTTAAGGAAGAAACTGAAACTATTAGAATACATAGAATTAGTCAAGAAGAACATGCAGTGGGAAGAGTTTCTCTAACATTTTAGAGTGATTGTGAAGAAAGAAGGGAGGACTTGCAAGCTTTAGTGACATTATATGGAATATGTAGGTCTTACAAGCCAAGAAAATAGTTTGAGTGATGGACAGTATCATCTGAAACAAAGATGTCAAGTAAGTTTGGTGATTACTTGGTCACTAGTGATCTTATAAGAAGAATTTCCAAAGAGTAACTGGGATGGACATCATAGGCTGTGGAATAAAAAGTGAATGAGAGATAAGGAAATTAAGGCAGTGAATAGAGATTTTTCTTTGGAAAGGTTTATACAATTGTAAACACTCTATTACAGATCAAGGAGATTGAGGGAGCAATTAAAGGGCCTAATTTATCAATCTCTATCATCTCCAAAGGAAAAAACATTTACTTACCCATGAATGGATCTTGTATTGCCACTGCATAGAAAGGGAGATCAAAATGAAATCAAGCTCAAAGAAACATTTTTTTTTTATTTCAACAGCTTTAGGAGTACAAATGTTTTTTGGTTAATTAGATGCATTGTACAGTGGTAAAGAAGTCTGGGCTTTAGGTGTACCCAGCAACCCCACCTGGGCACATTATACTGCACAGGTGATTTTTTTGGTCCTTTCCCTCCTTCCCAACCTCCCCCTTCCAAGTCTCCAGTGTCCATTATACCATCCTCTATGCCTTTGCAGATTCTTAGTTTAGCTCCCACTTATAAGTGAGAACATGCAGCATTTGGTTTTCTGTTCCTGTGTTACTTCACTTAGGATGATGGTGTCCATTCCATCTACATTGCTGTAAAACATCATTTCATTCTTTTTCATGGCTGAATAGTATTAAAATATATACATAGTATAAATGATTTTCATGATCAGTTGGTGGGCATTTAGGTTGTTTCCTCATCTTTGCAATTGCGAATTGTGCTTCAAAACAGCATATTTTGAATAATGAAAAACAAAGTTCTGTACCAAGTAGTGGATGGGCTATAAAGAAATGCAATGAATTTCATGTTCCTTTAGGCTCACCATAATGTACAAACTAGACCCAATAATAATAAAGAATTAAGTGATCATAAAGCAGCTGAGAGTCAGAGCTTAAACATGAATTGGACACCAGTAAATGATTACCACTTTGTTTACATGCAATCTAACTATCCCCATTTACCTCTCCGTGAAAAAACCGGCCCCCCAACAACCAAACTTCCAGTCACACTCCCAATCCAGTCTTTAAACTGCTAGTTAGAATCAATACCAAAACAATCTTAATACAAGGTTTAGAGGCCCACCAATCTCCCCAGCTAAGGTCACTGAGTGGCACAGCAGGACCAGCTCACTCCTAAAAAGAACCCTAGGGCAATAGGAGAGAATAAAGGTCGCAAGGCCGCTTGACTTCATGGTCACATTTCACTCTGTCTTGCTTCTATAACTAAACCTAAGTCTTGCATACTAAACCAAAGACCCTGACTCTAGGCTGTTTTTCTCAAAACGTTGTTTGAGTCTCCATGCTAGTACCTTCCAGGAGCCCGTTTTATCTGAATCTAGGTTCTTGATTTGTGTCTTCCATAAAATTATAGGCTCCAGACCCAGAATTAGTTCCTTTCATGATATCTGACTTACAGGGTGCTGACCAGACCTGGACCCCCTGCCGTTACCAGTATCAGCATGCTCTACCTTCCGTCCCAACTCTATTTCCCAATCAACTTCTGATCCTGGAGCATAGCCTGCCATGTCTTGACGCTTGTCTCTAGTCCCTGAGACCCTTCCTGTCCCAGATTGACCCATCCTATTCCACACCACCACCCTAATTCCTCACTGAGTGATTTTTATTGGTAACTACAACCTCTTCCCAGGAATAAGACTTGTCAATTGCCGTGGGTGTTACCCATCAATTTAATGAACAATTAGAAAAATCATAAAATATGTATTCCTGTATACAATTGATACTGTACTTTAGAGCTGGCTAATATTTTGGTGGAGAAAGGGTTTAAAGAAAAGTCAAGTACTAGTAAAACTTTAATTTAAAAATCAAGAAAGTAATCTATCAACAGACATTTTTCAATAGGTATTATACACAATGACAATATCACCTTCATTTACATAATGTATATCTACATAATCTTTATAATATATCATTCCTTTTGAGCCTCAAAATAAACCTATAAAGTAGAGTGGCAAGCATTTTCATAATATATATTTAACTAATAAGAAAATCAAGGTTGAAAAACCCAAGTGACTGCCCCAAGTTCACACAGTTGGCAAAGTGGTAACATTGGGGTTTGAACCTAGAACTTCTGCCTCTAAGATAAAATGGTGTCAGTTTCATCTCCCCAGCAATTTCCTCAATACCCTACCTTCCACCCTCATTCAATGCAAGTCTGACACTTGCCTGTCTCCATTTACTCCATATCTTTTGTTTAGTATGTTCTTCCCATTATCTGTCTGCCAGGCCAACTCCTCATTCTTCTTGGACCAACCCCAAGTCATTTTCTCTATAAATCCTGGCCTGATTCCCCAACAGGAATTGGTATCCTTTACTCTCTGCTCAAACAATCCTTTTGTGTTTCATATTTTTTTTATATGTCAGGTCCAGATCATTTTTATTGTTTAAAATAAACTTTCATTACTTAACAAGGTGCTTATGGTATGAATATTTAACCTCTCCAAAACTCATGCTGAAATTTAATAGTCATTGTAACAATATCGAGGTGATTAGGCCATGAGGGTGGGAGTGGTATTGTTAGAAAATGGCAAGTGGTTCCTTCTTGTCCTCTATGGCCCTCTCACCTTCCACCATAAGATGATACAGCAAGAAGCCCCTAGCCAGATGCTGACACTTTGATTGTGAATGTCCCAATATCAAGGACTGAGAGTCAATAAATTCGGATTATTATAAATTACCTATTATGAGGGATACTGTTGTAGAATTACAAAGCAGACTAAGACGCAAACATTACATATGCATAACAGAAAGTTAACAATGTGATTAACACACGAAGAAGATTAAATGACCATATTCCTACAATTCAGAGACAACAACCACTAATACATTTTTATAAATTTCTTCCACATCTTTTTCTATTCATAAGTATAAATATGTGCATTTTGATGGAAACAAATCAAACTGTTGTCATTTTTTTTTCCCATAGACTGTTAATTATTTGAGGAAAAAAACTAACTTTTACAATTCTATCACAGGGGTATCTGGCTTAGGGTCTGACCCAGAACAAAGCCTGATAAATATTTTCACATATATGCATGGAATACACAAATTTTAAAAAGAAAAACTAAAAATTATTTCAGTTTGTTGCTGTTCACTGAGAAAGCCTTATGAGTCACATATGAGGTCCATGGCCCATGGGTCCATCTTGACTGAATAATTAATAGTACCATGGAGATCTGTATGAAGAGAATGTGTTTGAGTTTAAAGGATAAAGAGATGTAGGTGATAACCAAAGATGGGACCAGGAGTTGAAGTAGACATGAGTGTGTACTTGAGTCACTTCTTATAGAAAAGATGGCCACAGCAAGAGTTTCCACAGGCATGGTACTATAGCCTTAGCTTACACAAATATGTAGCCTACGTCAGAGATTCCGATTTTCTTTTGCTTCATGAAGACATATGCACTTATATCTCAAAAGAACAGTAGTGCATATCTTTACTTAATGCTCAGTAATTCTCGTATTTTCTGCAGAAGCATATGTACCTATAAAGGTGTTTAGAAGAAAAATATGTAAACTATGTGGAAGGGTAAATGTACAAGAGAGTTTTAGGTTCTACCTAGATCTCAATAACATGGAAGCAGGATTTAAATCTTATGGTCTTAGGCAAGTCACTTAAGACTTGATTTCTTTAGCGACTGTTAGTTATTGCAACACAACCTGCCTTGGTTAATTATTGCCACAGAGTTTTCTGCGAATTAAGAAAAAAAAAACTATTACCTCACTACTCTGTGCCTCAGTTAACTCATCTAAAAAAGGAACAATAATAACATCTATTTTATAGAGTGCGGTAAAAAAATTACTTAAGTATATGAAATACTGAGAACTGAATCTGACTCACAGTAACTGCTGAATATGTTAACTATTAGCATTAAAATTTTTATTATTATTTTATAATGCATCATTACTTGTTCATGTTTTCGTTTAAAAATAAGAAGACTAATAATAATCAGTTTGAGTTGGCATCTCCTTATTAAAGATTAATTTTAAACAAAAATGGAACTGTTTTTTAGAGTAATTAAAAATCGAGGGAAACAAACTCTATAGCAGAGATTGGCACTTGATAAAATCTCCAGAGCCTAGTTTGAGATTTGGTAAAGATAGAGGATTTTTTTTTAATGTTTCTTGAAGGAAAAAAAAAATACCTGAATGAATGCAAGAATGAACTTGAGACTAAAAGTTGAAAACTATTCAGCTACTGGGTATTTGATAGAGACCCTTACATCTATCACTCTTAGGCTCAGTGTCCGTGGTGGTGATTGCAGGATTAATGGTCACCGGGGAAACTTTATACAACTTTCATGACAAGCTGGTACCTCTGGGCGAAAGAGGAGGCTGTCAGCCAGTACAACTGGTTCTGAAGTTTGAAAAGAAGCTGCAGTCGCCTCTGGGGCTGATTTCGCCAGAGAAGCAGATCCACGGAAAAGAGTTTTGCCTGGTATTTCTTAATAATGTTAAGTCATTTGAGATTATGAACATGTACTATACCTAGCCTGATAAGTTCATTACATTTACAATACTCAATTCAAAATGCAGTTTAACCTGACAGTAATTCCCACCTGAGTGGTTTGACTTAAGTTTATATGTCTTCCACTGGTATCACAAATGGAGGGTAGGTTTCTGTATTCAGAAGTACTAAACTTTGACCGGCACAGTGGCTCATACCTGTAATCCCACCACCTTGGGAGACTGAGCCTGGTGAATCGCTTGAGGACAGGAGTTCAAGACCAGTGTGGGCAACATAGTGAGGCTCCATCTCTGCAAAAAATAAATTAGCCAGGCATAGTGGTGCATGCCTTTAGTCCCAGCTACTCAGGAGGCTGAGGCAGGAGGATTGCTTGAGCCCAGGAGTTGGAGGTAACAGTTAGCTGTGATTATGTCTCTATACTCCAGCCTAGGTGACAGAGTAAGACCCTTTCGCTTAAAAAGAAGAAAGAGGAGGAGGAGGAGAAGGAGGAAGAAGAAGGAGAAGAAGTACTAAGCTTCATCCTTTAGTACTGCTAATAAATAGCAGAACAACTCCAGGCAAGAGAATATTCCAACAACATCCTTCCTATGGTCACAAAGATGCAAAAGTGTCATTTTCAGATAAGGAGCTACATGAAAGAAGTAAAAAAAAAAAAATGTAGGCCCTTCCTTAATGTTCTTTCCTCCAAGGAACTGTCTAAACTGTCCTACTTTCTAAACTGTTGTTGTCAGCAATTCTTGTTTCTTCAATTTTATGTTTATTATCTAGAATTTCTGAAAAATTATGTTTACCTGTGCTGAGACAAATCCCCCTCCTATTATACATTTGAGTTTAATTCTTGAATTACAAAGTGGCTCTGGATGTAGGTCAGTTCTCTCGTGTACTGTAGAAGCTAAAAGGAAATGAAGCAAGAGTGATCATCAGCTGAGTCACACAAAGCCCGCCTCCTCAATGCGGGAAGACGCCCCAGCAAGTCCGCCAGCCAGTCCTTGACCAAAGCTTCAAGGGGATACCCTCTTTTAAATCCATTCTTAAAAGACAGCATGCTGCCAAAATATATCAATTCATTTTTTAAAACTTCTGAGCACTTCCTAGGATCAGGCACTGAAATACTAGGACAGGATTCTTGCCCTACAGCTATGTGAAGTCCAGGCAGAGAAACAGACATGAAAATCAATGATTAATTCCAAAAGGATAAGCATAGTACTATGGATGTGAGATGTAGGGGAACAGAAGGGTTGCCATTACCTTAGCTAAGAATGCATAGCTCAGTAAATGTTTTCTATAAAGCAACTAACGGGTAAAAGATGAAAAAGAGTCAGCCAAGCTGAAGGGGTAGGGTAAGGTAGAGAGCAGGGAAGGAGACAAGTATACTACAGGAGAATCACCAGCTTGTTCCTATCATTTGTGTTCCAGAGGGATTTGCTATGGCTGGAGAAAGGGGTCAAGGTAGAAATGTGGCAGGAAATATAAGGCAAAGGATTAAAGCAAAAATGAGGCCAAGAAGGTACTCATGTGCTTTCTGATAAATTTGAACTGTATTCTGAAGATTGTTGGGAGTGAAGTTACATGAAAAGATTAGCCCCTTCAGAAAGACAACTTAGCAACACTGTGCAGGGTGGATTAGAAAGAATGAGACAGAAATGGGCAAAACAGTTACAATGCTATTGTTACTCTTTAGCAGTGACATTATTAAATCTAAACTAGGAAAAATGTGGTGGAAATGAGAAAGACAGAAAAGATTAAAAAACTCTTCCTTAAGGAAATGGTAAAGTCAGCATTTAAGATTATGTGTTATGAAGTTAGACTGCCTGGATTTCTCAGCTGTATGTTTTGAAAAAACATAACTTAATCAATATTTTTGTGATGTTTACTGTTATGTTATTATAATAATTATTATTCAAAGCATAAAAGGGGAAGAAGCCTTACTATAATCCCACCCCAAACTAACCCACTACTAATAAATCACTATGTATACTTTTTTTAAAACAAAATCAAGGATATACTCTACACATTTGTTCTGAAGCCTATGTAATAAAAACTAATTATAATTTTAAAAATTTTTAAACTCCAAATAATTTAATGAAAAACCAAATTAACAATTGCTGGTTATTTTGTTATAAAGGTTCAAGGTCTTTTTTATAACACAAAATGACAAATACACTCAAAGTTCCACTTATTCCATCATTCTAAATACCACCTCCCCTTCCTCAGCCACCACTATAATAATTTTTTTGGTTTTTTATTTTTATTTTAAAGATATGGGGTAAATTCAGTGCTAGGTGTACAAATGGTCATTGCACAGGTAAAGTTCGGGCCTCACTTTGGTCCCCACCTCACCTGGTTTGAGATCAGGTACCCTTATGGATGAAATGTGTCCCCGAGCTCCCTCCCCTGGCAGTTTCCCACTGCTGCCCATCCCTTTCTTATAATATTACAATAATTGTTCAGACTCCACTTAGGAGTGAGAACATGTGGTACTCAGTTCTTTGTTTCTGTGCTAGATCACTGAGTATTACATACTCTAAGTTCATCTAAGTTGCTGCAAAGTTCACAATTTCATCATTCTTTATGGTTGTACAGCATTCTGTTGTGTATATGTACCACATGTTTTTTATTTTTTACAATCCAATGATTTTTAATCAATTGATAGAGTTGTGCAGTCAGCGCTACAACCCAGTTTCAGAACATTTCCATCAGCCCCAAGGTATCACTAATGTCATTTATAGTCAATCCCAGCCCCATCTCAAACTCCTGGCCTCAAGCCGTCCTTCTGCCTTGACTCCCTAAAGTGCTGGAATTATAGGCTGCATCTGGCCCATTTTTCTAGCACATTGCTCGTTTTTTTCATATTCATTTGTGTTAAGTTCTTTATACATTCTGGATGCATTTCTACTTCTGTTTCTATTGGTCCAGGCCTTTTGAAAACAGTTTATTAAGTGACTTTCTTTGAGACAGGGTCTTATTCTGCCTACTGCAGAACATGTTTTTAATCCATGGGCAGCCTGGTTTGCTCCATGTTCTGCTATTGTGAATAATGATGCAGTGAACATGTGTATGCAGGTATCTTTTTTGTAGAATGATGAGTTTATAATAAATTTAGTATATATGCTTCCATGTCTCATATATCTGGAAGCATATTTTAATGGTGAATAATATATAGCATTCTTTGTGTATATATCTTTAATTGTATAAAAGGAACTAATAAGGTGTGAACTCTAAGAAGGCAGCAGAGCATAATGGCTAAAGCTTGGTCTCAAGAATCAGACTGCCTGGATTTAATCCAAGATCTCTCTTACTAACCAGCTGTGGAAGCTTGGGCAAATTCGTATCCTCATTGCCTGTGCACCTTGTCTATGAAGTGTATTGCTGATTTACTGTGATGATTAAATGAGTTAATACATGTGCAGAGCTAAGAACAGTGATACATAATAGGGCTTCAAAAGACGTTAATTTTATTACTCATATTAATCATTCTTTAACTGTTTTTTTTTCACTGTTCCAAGTGCCCTGTGATATAACTGTCAAATTTACAATTGACAAATAATAATTGTAGATAGTCATGTGGTGCAGAGTGATGTTTTGATACATACAATGTATGGTGATCAGATCAGGGCAATTAGCATTCCATCATTTCAAATATTTATCATTTCTTTGTTGGGAACATTCAATATTCTCTTTCTAGCTATTGGAAACTACATATGATTGTTAACTATAGTTGTTCTATAATGGTATATAGAACACTACAAGGCCGGGTTCGGTGGCTCAGCCTGTAATCCCACGCTTTGGGAGGCCAAGTTAAGTGAATTGCCTGAACCCGTGGGTTCGAGACCCGCCTGGGCAACTTGGCGAGACCTTATCTCTACAATAAATCAAAAATTAGCCAGGCATGGAAGCACGTGCTTGTAGTTCCAGCTACTTGGAAGGCTGAGGTGGAAGGATCGCTGGAGCCCAGCAGGTCAAGACTGCAGTGACCGGGAGCGTGCCACTGCACTCTAGTCTGGGCGACAGAGTGAGATTCCAACTCAAAAAAAAAAAAGAACACTACAACTTATTTCTTCCATCTAACTGGAATTTTGTACCCTTTTAAAAAATCTCTCTCTATTCCTCCCCTTTCCCTCCCCTTCTCAACCTCTAATGTCCTCTGTTCTACTTATTACTTTTATGAAATCAACTTTTTTAGCTTCCAAATAGGAGTGAGAAGATAAGGTTTTTAAATTTTTGTTCCTATATTATTTCATTTAAAGTAATGTTTCCCAGTTTCATCTGTGTTGCCATGAATGACAATATTTCATTTTGCATAGCTGAATAATAATCTATTGTGTATATATATTACATTTTATTTATTCATTCATCTATTGTTAGACACTTAAATTGATTCCATGTCTTGGCTATTGTGAATAGTGCTGCCATAAACATAGGGGTGCAGATCTTTCTTCAATATAGTGATTTCATTTTGCTTGGATAGATTCCCAGTGGTGGTATCCAGCAATGGAATTTCTGAATCACTGGGTATAAATTCACCAGTTTATGAGATCCCACTAAATTCCCTTTTAATCTGGTTTTGCCAACTCACACTTTCATTTCCTTATATCTTTATCAATATTTACTATTGTCCAACTATTTCATTTTTGAAAATATGATCATAGAAAATGGTGTCCTGTTTTTGTTTCAATTTATACTTTACCTATAATTAGTGAGGAAGAGCATCTCAAAATTGACAATTCAGGTTTCCTTTTCTTTGATATGCTTGTTCATTTTTCTTTCAATTTATTTTTCTTCTGAATTTGTAGAATTTCTTTATACATTTTGAATCCTCCTTCTTTAACTTACATAAATTGCAAATATATTCTCCTGGTCCATTGTAGAACTTTTTAAAAATTTTTTTATCTTAACATTTTCTTTGTTGTACAGAAGACTTTAATGTTGATGCAATTTGATCATTTCTTTTCCTTTATGGTTTAATAAATCCTTCTCTAACCCAAGGTCATATTTTTCCCCTGTTTCAATCTAAGAGGTTAAATATAAAGGTTCATGTTATGCATTCGGAATTTTGATCCATTCAGAATTTTTGCTGAGTATAGTGTTATAAAGGGAATGCAATGTGTCCACAACATTTATTTGTAAAGCCAATTCTGTCATATATCAAGTTCCCATTTAAGTCTGATTCTGGGGTTTCTCATTCGACTCCCCTGATATAATCATTTATCCTTAACTGCTTGTTTTAATTACATTTAGTCATATAAGAGAGAAGATTTGAATCTAGAAATTAGTTTTTTAGTCAATCTCTCATCTTGCTACTAAACAATGAAAAGAACTCCCAGGAGAGGAATAGAGAGAGGAATTGACAGTCTGAGCAGAATTTATTTATTTTAAAATTTTTTATTTTGAAGATGTCAGGGTTAGGTATACAAATGTTCATTATGCAGATACCCTTGTTGATGCAACGTGCCCTCCCCAGCAGACTCTCACTACTGCCAATCCTGCACCCACCACCCCACCACCCCACACCCAGCAGTTTCCTGCTACAGCCAATCCTTTTCTTATAGTATTACAATAATTGTTCAAGGTCTGCTTATGAGTGAGAGCATGTGATACTCATTTCTTTGTTTCTGTGATAGATCACTCAGTTTTATGGACTCTAAGTCCATCCAAGTTGCTGCAAAATTCATAATTTTGTCCTTCTTTATGGCTGCATAATATTCCATCATGTACGTAAAAGACAAACAGGAGTAAACAGAGTTACAAAATATTTGGGGGCTAAATTCAATAGAACTTCACTGTATATGTTGAAGAACTGGAGGAGTGAAAAATGCTGTACCTAGTCAACATGTTGTAGCATAGATGACTATATGTGTGTAACATTGCAAAGAGAGGTTAACATTAGCAGAAGAATGGTTAGAGAGGAGAATGCTGAGCTTAGTTGTAATTACTACATTACAAGTATTCAAAGTGTATAACAGTTGCACTGACCAATAGGAAGCTAGACACACAAGTCTAAAGCTCTTCAGAACTTCTTGACTCAAGAGATTAATTTGCAAGTAATCAGTAGGTAGATGGCAGTTAAGTCTCTAGGACTAAAGGTGCTTACTCAAGAAAAAACATATCGAAGAGTTTTCCCAGAGTTTAAGGAAAAAAGTAGAGAAAGAAAAATTTAACAGAAGAGGAAGATATTAGGAAGACAAGGAAATGCTAGTATCAACTGAAGCAGACTGTCAGAAAAATATCTCTTGGGTTTGACAATTTAGAAACAGATGGTTACTTATTGAGTAAATTTCAGACTAATAGAAGCCAAATCGTGATGAGTTATCAAGTGAAAGAGAGAAGATTGAGACAATGAGTGTAGACAATCCAATTGAGAAAATAGTATTTATATGCCTCACACAAGCTTGGGTCAGTAAGCCTCATTGCCTCATGCAGACCCTTTTTTGAACTCTGTAAGCTTGCTCTCATCAATGAATTCCCACAAACTCTTAATCTTCTGCCACCGAGTACAGAGTGATTATCCTGCTCATTGACTCAGTTCCCTCAGACCCTCACACCCAAGAAGCCTGAGCACCTCCAACAGGCTAGGCTCTGCTTCCAGTCCTATTATCCATGCTATCATTTATCAGGAGGTCTTTAAGTAGTTGTGACTCAGTAGGCTTATGTTTCCGCTAGTGAATCTTCTGGGAATGCTGTAACTTCATGCTCATTCTAGCAACTAGAATCCTTCCATGTTCCTATTATAGAACCTCTTCTAAGAGCCAGCCCCAGCCTTATTTCTGACAAGCTAATGTTAGCAACTTCCCTAGGATATGGACTTATGCTCACCAGGCTGCCCTGTGCTGGCCTTTTGGCCCCTGGCTGGCTCTTATAGGAAGAGAGACTTAAAAACTTGTCTTCTGACCTCTAATCTGAAAAGCTGCTTGGACCTCTGTGTTCTCCCTGCATCTCATCTTTCTAGAGCCTCCATTCTACGTTTGTATACTTCTTCATTTTTTCCTTATGGCCTTTCAGGGATCCTCTGGTTCACTCTGATAAGTCATTGAAGATTTGAGGTACTGGTTTAAGTTCATGGCATAGCCACTGAGTTCCTATCATTAAAATAACCTCTTAATCGGCTCTGTTTCTTGTTTCAGGTTTTTCTCCTGATCACTAAGTTCCAACTCTATCTTCACTTATAGATGTGGCCAGTTATTTTAAAGGGCAGTCAGCAAATCAAGATGTATATTGATGCACACCATACGTTTGTGTCATGCTGCACATTATAGATGTTATAGACCTAAGACCTAAGAGAGAAAAGACATGAAAACATGATATTTAAAAATCAATGAAAAATTAGAATAGCAGCAGATTTATCTACAGAAACCTTCCAGGCTAGGAGAGCTTGGAGCCCTATCTTCGAAGTTCTAAAAGATAAACAATTTCAATGAAGAATAACCTACCCAGCCAAGCTAAGCTTCATCAGTGAGGGAGAATTGAAAACTTTCCCAGATATCCAATTCCTAAGAACCTACGCTGCCACCAGACCACCTCTACAAGAAACACTAAGAAAGTATTGAACAGAGAAGAAAGGAAAAAAGAACAATGTTCTTCACAAGAGTATAGGCAAAAGATTAAAAACACACAAGAAACCAAAAACCAAAAGAAAGACAACACACAGAAAGAACAACAACTCTGTAAGAACATTATGATAGGGATCAACTTTTACATTTCAATAATTAGTTTGAATGTGAATGGACTAAATGCACCACTGAAAAGACATAGAATGGCAAAATGGATAAAATATCATCAGGCAACAATCTATTGCCTTCAAGAGACTCACCTCACTAGAAAGAACACTCACAGACTCAAAGTAAGAGGATGGGAAACAAATTTTCAGGTGAATGGGACACAAAAGAAAGGAGGAGTCGCGATCTTAACCTTAGACAAAATACCCTTTAAGCTATCAAAAATTTAAAAAGATACAGAAGGCCACTACATAATGATAAAAGGTACAATCCATCAACAAGAAATATCCATCCTAAACATATATGCACGGAACATAGGAGCACCAACTTTCATAACACAGCTCCTAGGTAAACTAAAAAAAGACATCGACTCCAAAACCACCATAGCTGGGGACTTTAATACCCCACTCACAACCCTAGACAGATCATCAGGACAAAAATCAGCAACAAGATCCAAAACCACAATGTGACTCTTGATCAAATGGACTTAATTGAAACCTACAGAATCCTCCATCCAAAGACCACAAAATACACATTCTACTCATCACTGCAAGGAGCATACTCTAAGATCGACCACATACTTGGCCACAAATCAAGCATAAGCAAATTTAAAAGGACTGAAAATTTACCATGCACCTTCTTGGACCACAGTGGAATAAAAATAAACATTAACTCCAACAAGGTACCCCCAAAACCCACAAAGGCATGGACACTAAACATGATGCTAAACAACTCCTGGGTCAATGATGAAATCAAAACAGAGATTAAAAGATAACCTGGAAACAAATGAAAATGAAGACACATCTTACCAAAATCTCTGGGATGCCATGAAAGCTGTAGTAAGAGGAGAATTTATATCCCTACAAACGCACATGAAGAAAATGGAAGGATCACAAATTAACAGCCTAACAAGCCACCTAAGGAAGCTGGGAAAGCAAGACCACAAAAACCCTAATTTCAGCAGAAGAATCCAGATCACCAAAATAAAAGCCCAAATCCAGGACATAGAAGACAAAAAGATAATACAAAAAAATCAGTGAAACAAAAAGTCAGTTCTTCAAAAGGATAAACAACATCAATAGTCCCCTAGCTAGACTGACTGAGAAAAAAATAGAAAAAGCCCAAATAAACACAATCAGAAACACAAAAGATGAAGTCACATCTGATCATGAAGAAATACAAAAGATCATTAGAGAATACTACGTACACTTGTATGGAAACAAACTTGAAAACCATTCCGAAATAGAGGACATTCTGTCATCAAACAACCTGCCTAGGTTGAAACAAGAAGAAATTGAGACCCTAAATATACCAATAACAATCAAGGAAATTGACTATGTAATAAGAAAACTACCTACAAAAAAAAGCCCGGGACCAGATGGCTTTCCAGCAGAATTCTACAAGACATTTAAGGAGGAGCTTATACCAAACCTACTGAAGGTATTCCAGGTGATTGAGAAAGATGGAACTCTCCCCAAATCATTTTACGAAGCTAACATCACATTGATACCCAAGCCAGGTAAAATTCAACAAAGAAAGAGAACTACAGGCCAATATCTTTGATGAACATAGATGCTGACATTCTCAACAAGATCCTAGCGAACTGGATTCGACAACACATCTCAAAAATCATCCATCATGACCAAGTAGGCTTCATCCCTGGGATGCAAGACTGGTTCAACATTCGTAAAACCATAAATGTAATTAAATATATCAACAGATGTCAAAACAAAAGCCACATGATTATATCATTAGATG
Source organism: Cephalopachus bancanus (assembly GCA_027257055.1). Lineage (NCBI taxonomy): Eukaryota > Metazoa > Chordata > Mammalia > Primates > Tarsiidae > Cephalopachus > Cephalopachus bancanus. Next base: position 15,861,466 of record JAPVLO010000045.1, on the reverse strand, counting down.
CAGAAAAAGCTTTTGATAAAATCCAGTGCCCCTTCTTGATAAAAACCCTCGACATCTAGGCATACGGGGAACATACCTCAAAATAGTAAAAGCCATCTATGAGAAACCCACAGCCAGCATACTCCAAAATGGACAAAAACTGGAACCATTTCCCCTGAAAACTGGAACAACACAAGGATGCCCACTCTCACCCCTCCTGTTCAATATAGTATTGGAAGTCCTGGCTAAAGCAATCAGAGAAGAGAAGGCAATCAGAGGTATCCAAATAGGAGAAGAGGAAGTAAAGCTATCTCTCTTTGCAAATGACATGATTGTGTACCTTGAAAAACCCAAGAGAATCTGTCAAAAACCTCCTTACACTGATAAAGGACTTTGGCAATGTCTCAGGATATAAAATAAATGTGCAAAAGACAATCGCATTTCTTTATACCAACAATAAACACACCGAACCCAAATAAAAACCACAATTCCATTCACAATAGCCACAAAAAAAATGAAATACCTTGGCATCTTCCTAACCAGAAATGTGAAAGACTTTTACAATGAAAACTACAAAACAGTGCTCAAAGAAATCAAAGATGACATAAACAAGTGGAAAAATATACCATGCTCACGAATTAGAAGAATCAACATTGTGAAGATGTCCATCTTACCTAAGGCAATCTACAGATTTAATGCAATACCCATCAAATTACCAGCAACATTCTTCTCAGAGCTAGAAAAAAAACACAGGAATTCATATGGAAACACAAACGACCAAGAATAGCCAGAACAATCCTCAGCCAAAAATACAAGTAGATGGTATCACATTACCAGACTTCAAACTTTACTATAAAGCTACAATCATCAAAACAGCTTGGTATTGGTACAAGAACAGGCATATAAACCAATGGAATAGAATTGAGATTCCAGAAGCAAAACTTCAATTTCTCAATCAACTCATCTTTGACAAAGCCTCCATCACCTCCCACTGGGGAGAGGAGAACCTATTCAGTAAATGGTGCTGGGAAAACTGGCTGACCACATGCAGAAGATTGAAACAGGACCACTATCTATCCCCATACACAAAAATTAACTTTAAATGGATCAGAGACCTAATTGTAAAACCTCAAACCATAAGAACCTTAGAAAATGAAGGACATACCCTCATGGAAATTGGAACTGGCATCCAATTCCTGAACAAAACCCGAAACCCACAGACCATAAGTGATGGGATAGACAAGTGGGACCTTATTAAACTGACAAGCTTCTGCAAAGCCAAAGAAACCATCATGAGAGCAGGGAGACAGCCTACAGACTGGGAAAAAGTATTTGCCAACTCCAGGTCTGACAAAGGCTTAACATCTTGGATCTACAAGAAACGCAAATGTGCTGAAAAGAAAAAAACAAACAACTCTATTATAAAGTGGGCCAAAGATATGAACAGACACTTTTCAAAGGAAGACATCCAAGCAGCCAACAGACACATGAAGAAATGTTCAACCTCACTAATCATCAGGGAGATGCAAATCAAAACCACACCGAGATACCACCTAACTCCAGTCAGAATGGCAATTACCAATAACTCAAAAAATAACAGTTGCTGGAAAGGGTGTGGCGAAAAAGGAACACTTCTACACTGTTGGTGGGAGTGCAAACTAGTGCAAGCTCTGTGGAAAACAGTATGGTGATTCCTAAAAGCTCTAAATATTGACCTCCCATATGACCCCCAATGCCCCTACTGGGAATATACCCTGAAGAACTCAAATCACTCTATAAAAGATACCTGCACACGTATGTTTAAAGCAGCATTGTTCACAATAGCAAAAACCTGGAATCAACCATACTGCCCATCAAAAGAGTACTGGATTAAAAAAATGTGGTACATATACCCGATGGAATACTATGCAGCCATAAAAAAGAACAAAATCATGAATTTCACAGCAACCTGGATGGAACTAGAGTCCATAATACTGAGTGACCTCTCACAGAAAAAAAAGATCTGAGTATCACATGTTCTCACTCATATAGTGGACCTTGAACAGCCAATGTAATACTATAAGAAAATGACTGACAGTGGTGGGAAGCTATGGGGGCAGGGAGGGGAAGAGAGATGGGATTAACGGTAGTAAATGTCTGTCTGGGGACGGGGAGACACCTCTTATCAACAAGGGTGCCTGAACAAAGCATATCTGTATACCTAACCGTTAACTGTACCCCACAATATCATAATAAAAAATATTGATTAAAAAAATAAATAAATAAACATTTAAAAAATCAATGAAAGATACATAACAACAATAAAAAAAGGTTCACCTGGGTAGCATATTTCCCAGTGAGTGGTACAAATAATAACAACTCTTGGCTGTAAACTGTACAAGAGAATTTTATATTATTTTATTTGAGTTTCACCATGACATTGCCAGATGGAAATAAAAAATTATCACAAAGGGAATTTTATCAATCAGAAAATAGACGTGTACAAATTTCAACTGAATCACAAAATTGCACTTGAACTCTCGTATTGTTTCTAGAGCCTGAGTATGATTTGAGACTTCTGATGGTAAAACTAAATCCATACTGCTAAGCTGACATTAAGGCCCTGCACAACTGACTCCTGCCCCAAATGCTGCAAACATCTCAGTGCTTGCTGTACTTTTTCACACCATTAAGCTTTGTAAATAAGACTCTTTCTTTTTGCAATGTCTTTCCCTCCCACTTCTCCCAAGTAAATTCAATTCTCTGAATTTTTTTGTCAAAATTATGTATACCCTCTCCTGAGCTCAAGCAGTATATTTTTCTGATACCTGCATTAAACCACAAAATTTTCATGTCATCTTTTTTGTTTGGGGAGTTGCTGTGCTTTTGTTTTTGTTTGCTTTATATGTAAAATTCTCAAATATAAAACTTTTTCTCCTCCAAAGAGCTTAGTGTAGGATTGGCCAAAGTGAAGAACTCAAAGCAACATTTGTTGAATAACGTATAAATGCAGGTGGTTAGTGAAAGTTTGTTCAGTTACTGAATATTTTCTGGAGAAGCCTTGTCCCTCAAAAGCAATCCATGTATTCTGTAGTGCTTGGACCCAGTATCCATGGTGAATGAAGAATTAGTGGTTAAAAAAGGAATCCTCTGTGAACATTTGTGCCTGAAACTCTGGGGGAAAGAGAGATGGATTACAAACAATAGAGCTACACTTGGCAATCCTCCATGCTCTTTTCTCTTTCCAGTTGTCTTGAATAGAGTAACTCTCAGGGTGACATTGGGAGCCATTGAGTTGGATGGTGGAGATAAAAGATGTAAGGAGCCTAAACTCCTAATCTTTGCATGGAGGAGAGCCTACCAGCCAGGAATACCACCATTATATTACTGTGCTTCAGTTGATAAAATTTGGATGTTATCTACGATTGCAGCTAGTATTGCTTTAACAGAGTAATAACATAATATGACATATATATTAAAAATATGCAAAAAGTACACTTTTAGTACAAAAGTAGATGCATATTAAATAGAATGGTTGCTTAGGAGAAGAGATTGGTGGATGGAGTTGTAGAGACCAGTAATGATGAAGTACCTTCTGAGGTACAAACTAAAGAATGTACCTCTGATCCTGAGGTTCAAAGGAGGGGGGAGGGGAATGTGATTATGCAAGAAAACTAAGGGCATTTGAAAACTGTATGACTGAGCAACTGCCCAATGGAAGTAAAGAATCCAGCCCTAGAGTTTGACCTCAGATGGGGTAATATAGAGCCACTGCTGAAATGCCCTCTCCTTAGCAGGTAAAGTAGTGCAGAACTGTGGTATTCTCTGGCACTAAATTGAACTTGGTGGTAAAGGACCATAAGACCCAAATCACAGCTGGAAACTGTGATGATTCTGATATCGGGGAGTTAAACCTTAATCTTAGTCATCACAGATTTGCTGTGCACAATTGAAACATGCACTTTATGAACAATGCTTTAGTCATCTAAGCTATAGCATGAGTATAATTACTACCTTATCTATTTTAGTAGAGTACATGAGACCACATAGAGGTGAAAGTAACGGCAAGTAACAGCAACTCAAAATATCAGCGGTGGTGGCGGTGGTGGTGGTGATATGTGTGCATCTGGGAAATGAGAGGAGCTTACAAATCAGCATGCTCAGTAGCTGCAAGAATCTGGCCACAAACTGATTTTAATTATCTCACCTGAGAGAACAGATCTAATGTTCCTCTTCAGAGTTAAACATAGTGAGAAAGGCTCAGGTAAGTGTGGCCTACATAATTCGTGGTGTTTCTGCTGTAGATTGCCTAAGGGAGATGCTCTTTGGGTGAGACCACAAAGATAAGAGTTACAAGAGTATTCAGTGAAGGAAAGCAAGCTCAGAATTGAAACTTTCAGGACAAGGAGAACTGGCCTGGAAAAATGTGCTATAAATAGAGTCCCTCTCTGGGCCAACTATCTACAGTAGTTAATATCTCTAATTCATGAATTCTAAATATTGGGCACTTGGATCACTGAACGTCCAGAAATGGTATGAAAAATTTTATTCATACGCAGTTATATACATTTTTCTGGAGATAAAGTGGATTTCTTCAGATTTTTCAAAATAATTACTGACTTTAAAATGGCATGGAATAATGGGTTTTGATTCCTTTAGCGATTTATAAATGTATGTGGTATGCCAAGCACCAAATGGGAAACAAAAGTCCTCTTGAATCCAAGGCAATACTGGTCAGTAAAAGGAGTCAACGCCAGACTGGAGGAGTAATTAAGTTAATCTATAAATGTCATTTATCATCCTGGATGTGTCTGCAAAACTACTTTTCTTTTTGTGGGATGTTTAAGGAATCTGCCCTGACTGGTTTTGAACTTCGTTCTATTTGAAGGAGATCACTCTGTAAGTTTGTAAAGTATTTTATTTAATTAAAAGGAAGGACAAAGTTCATCCCTTTGTCTTTCAAAAACCTGTTGCCAAAAATCTACATCTATGAGTCTAATTAAGCAGCTCTTTTGGAAATGCTGGTTACACTCCCTGTAGAATTTTAGGGATGGCAATTGATTTACCCCTTTCTGCCCTAACTCATTTACTCACTTAGGAGCAGGTTGAGGCTAGGATTTGGGTAATGATGGAGTATTAAAATTTACAAGAAGAGACTAACCTCAGAGATGTTAATTAAGTTTAAAGATGGAGCAAATTTCAATGTTAGGTAATGCTCAGATGTATGTTATTGGGCATATGCGTGTCCGTTGCAATACACTATTTGGTAAAACATGAAGGTAAAATGTGTTAGTTAATTTAGATCAAGAAAAAAGATAGAACTATCTAAATGCCCTGGATATCAAATACTCATTCCAATTAAATTGCCAGATACCTTATTTGAGTCAGAAGTGGTAGGCAACACAAATACACAAATGCTAAGTGACATAAAACAAGTGACCTTGCTTTAAAAAGTATAGTACACCTAGAGAATAGGATAAACATAGAGGCTGCTAGGGAATAGGAAGGGGGTGGATCACAAAGTCGCTGTATTCTAAAGATCTTTACCTTGCTAAGGAAGGCAGTAATGGTTATTGACAAGAGTTCCCCATCTTGCAACTAGTCTGCAGCTCCTTGGAAGTAAAAGTGAGTGATATATGTAGGTAACCTCTAGTCCTCTTTTAGTAGAGTGCATGAGATAGCATAAATGAATTGAAATTTTCCAAGTCAGTTTTCCTTGTTCTGAAATTTTCAATTCTGGGCTTGCTTTGCTTCAGTGAATACTTTTGTAACTCTGATCTCTGTGGCCACCTAGAGTATCTCCCTTAGGCAATCTACAGCAGAAACATCATAAATCATGTAGACCACACTTACCTGAGGCTTTCTCACTATGTTTAGCGCCACAGAAGGGCATTAGATCTGCCCTCCTGGGACCTAGAGAGACTCGACAGCATCACCGAGACCCTGTGACACCCAGCCTCCTACTCAGCCGCACAACTGCCTTCTTAAGCTTCATCCTGACTGACAAGAGGCAGGTGCCCTGTTCAATCTGGTGCTTCTGCAACACTGTGCCTTCAGAGGTCATTCCACTCCTAGGTTCTTTTCTGGCCTTTGGTACCAGAGGAATCTTCCCCAGCAGACTTCTGCTCATAGACTGAAAAAATATGATTCCTGTACTCATTTCTTACAGAAATTCTAAGGAAAATACCATTATCTAAACCCTTATAAATGAATGTGCCCTCTCTGCTTCCTTCAAAGGTTTCATTTAATGGAACCAATTCTAATTGTGCAAACCTTCCCAAGGACCCTGAACCTGTATGAATTAGGCAGTTATGTTCAATGAGCTAAAAGAACTTGCAACAGAAATGTGAGTGTAGGATGGGTTGTCCCATTACCAAATCACAGTCTCTTTAACAGTGAAGTCTTGGGAGGCAACCCCTGCTTGGTTGGGCAAAGGAGACAAGAGGAGAAACAAATATCTGGTAGGTGGGATGAAGGGAGTGCAGCCAGCAGGTATTTGTAAACTACATTTTAGATCCATTTATTTAACAGTATTTCTTTTTTTTTTTTTCAGTTGGAATCTCACTCTGTTGCCCAGACTGGAGTGCAGTGGCTGCTCCCGGTCACCGCAGCCTTGACCTGCTGGGCTCCAGCGATCCTTCCGCCTCAGCCTTCCAAGTAGCCGGAATTACGGGCGTGCGCTACCACGCCCGGCTGATTTTTTGATTTATTGTAGAGATGAGGTCTTGCTGCCCAGGTGGGTCTCGAACCCGCAGGCTCAGGCAATCCACTCACCTCAGTCTCCCAAAGGCATGGGATTACAGGCTGAGCCACCGAGCCCGGCTTATTTAACAGTATTTCTAGACCATATACTACGTGCCAGGAACTGTACTAGAGCTAGCAGCTACATTGGTAAATAAAACAGAATAAAATATCTTCTTGCCAGGCTGCCTTTGCAGCCTTGGCAGTTACTTTGAGGGGCTGCCTAGAGAGACAAAAGGCTTTTGAAGTGCAAAGACGCTCAAAGCTGACATATCAGTGAAGGAAGAAACTGCCTGGAAATTTTCCATAGATGATGCTTTACTGAGAGCCAATGACTGGATGTCAAGTTATCATCTATTTCCCTTCCAGAACTACTCTCCACTTTTCTCTATCCTACCATCTGCCCTGAGAGTTTAACCTGCACAGCCTCTATCAATAGGTATCTCCCTGTGCCCACTGACTTCCAGTTGGCTACTGTTGATGGGAAACAGATTGGAGAGAAAGAAAAGGGTAAGTTCAGAGTATTTATTCCTCTGGCTCCTTCCTTTCAAAGTTGAATAGAGCTGGTAGTGCCCCTTAAAAGGGGGAAACACACCATTCCTCTTAAGGAAGGCTTCTAGCCTTAAAGATATGGAGTACAATTAAGGATTAGGTAGGTAAGTGGTCATCATACAGTTGAAGTTTGGGCCTCCCTTTGGTCCCTACTTTGTCTGGTTTGAGATCTTATTTTTGAGTTGTGGGGTACATGTGAGGATTTGCTACATAGATAAATTGTGTGCAGATGATGTCTGGGCTCCTAGCAAGCCTTTTCTCCATCTGGTAGTGGACATGGTGCCCAATGGGTGGCTATGTGTCCCTTAAGCCCCTTCTCAGCCTTCTACCATTACCAGTGTCTTGCATTGGTTATTCTCACCTTTGTGCTTCATATGCCCAATGTTTAGGGCTTGCTTATGAGTGAGACCATAGGCATTCAGTTTTTTGTTTATGAAATAGTTCATTTAGAAGGATGGTCTCCAGCAGCCATGTTGCTGCAAAGGACATGATTTTGTTCTTTATGGTTGCATAGTATTCCATCATGTACCTGTGCCACATTTTTTTATCCAGTACACTTTCAGTGCGTATCTGAATTGGTTCCATGTTTTCGCTATTGTGAATAGTACTGTAATGAACATAAATGTGCAGGTGTCTTTTTGGTAAAGCGATTTATGCTCCTCTGGGTATAGTCCCAGAAGTGAGATTGCTGGATCCTATGGTGGCTTAATTTTTAGTTCTTTGAGAAAACACCACACTGATTTCCACAGAGATTGAACTAGCTTACATTCCCACAACAGTGTGGAAGTGTTTCCTTTTCTCCACAACCTCACCAATACCTGTTGGTTTTTGACTTTTAATGACAGTCATCCTGATCAGATGGTATCTCATTGTAGTTTTGATTTGCATTTCTCTGATGATTAGTGGAGCTGAGCATTTTTTCATGTTTGTTGACTGCTCAGATGTCTTCCTTTGAGAAGTGTTTGTTCATGTCCTTTGCCCACTTTTTAATATGCAACCACACCCACACCCACAACAAAACATCTACCCAGCTTGCTGCCATATCCTGATTACACCATGCAAGCTTTTATGGAGATCCCAGGACTCTAGGACCCACTAAGCCTAACTTGATCTCTATGTTGAAACATGTTTGGGAGCCCAGTAACTCAAGAAAAATTTCTCCCACTGAGCTGATGGTGGAAGAGCATAACAAAATATTGATGTTCCCCATCTCAATATGGCCACTTACACCCCACATTTCTAGCTTCCTCAGACTAAAAACCCAAGATAATATTATTTGCCACTATAAACTAAAAATAAAAGCCTAAGCCCCTCAGCTGACTGACAGGACTGCCTCTTGGTCAAGGAGACACCAGAGAAACTTTAAAAACTAAATTCCAGGCCATGATGGAACAAGAAGTCAAACACACCTCGTTGTCTCCCCTCCCTTTTGGTCAGACACACCTTGTTATACCCTCTCCCTTTAGACACAACAACTGACCATCATTAATGTTAAAATAGAAATCACAAGGTTGATAGAGCAGACCTCTTTGTGGTAATAAAATAATAAACTATAAAAAAGACTTAAGGTCATGCCAGGTAAGAGTTAATAAACTATGTTCTTACTGCCACGAGGTTTTCTTTTTCTCTAGCAGCTAAATAAGCACTGACGTCAAGATAAGCAATATTAAAACAATTACAGTTTATCTACCACCCAGACACTGACTAACTGACTCCCTGTTTTACAAGTCATAACTACAGCTTTGGTTGAAGAGGTGACTAATATCAATAACTTTCTCTTAAGAAGACCACCAACCATGAACTGGTTCTGGCTATGTCCTGAAAAGATCTTTTGTTGTATAAGGCCTAATTGTGATACATTTAAATATTAAGACTGCATTCCAAAGTGATATGGGTTATATGTTACATGCATGTTTGTTCAGTCCATGTGAGTCAGTGCCAACTTCATGAATATTCATGGATTCTACTATGACCTGTTGCTATTGTATACTTGCCCAAACTGTTCAGCATAAGTCCCTGTTCCAGTCCTTCCTTTTTTTAAGTGACTGCCTTTCAAGCTTCAGTCAGAGGCTATGCTTCAGTCTATCAGAATGGCTACCTTACAGGTTGTAAACCTTTATAAAAAATAAAGCTCCTCCTTCCAAAAGTATGAATTTGTGATTTTTAATACCATCACAGTCTAAACTTAGTACTTAATTTTGAAAAAATCAGTAAATCATATATTTTCCAGGTTCTTCTTTCTCTTTATCACTCAAAAGTGTCTAGTTAGAACAGAGAAAATCTCTATTGTAAGATGATCTCTCTTTAAAATCATAGCTCAAAACCTCTTGCTTCTGATTTCTTCATCTTTGCCTTTAATGAAAGGTTGTGTTTTTGTAGCATCAGCAAATAGGGTCAAAAAAAGGTGGAAACAAATCATGCATCTAGTGCAAGTATGGATAACGCAGAACTATTTCAAGATGAGGTGAGAAACACATATAGCTGTCTGTAATAAATTAAGGAAATAAAGATAAGTTCAGATGAAGTGGGTATACCTGTATGAATTAGTACAGGATGTTTTTGAGAGAAGATAAATAAAAAATATAAAATCAGTCTTCTGTTTCTGTAACTTACGTGTAGTCAACAAAGTGCAGTTTTATTCCCATCAGCTGCCAGGCTCCGGTTAGGGCTACACTAAATAATAGCAATGCTAAGATCATATAACTACTAGCAAGTCAGGTTTGCCATAATGTTGGATAGATTGCTATAGACAGAATGGACCCTAGTAACAGATAAAGCCAATATCCAAGGAAGAAATAACTATACTATTTTTTCAATTAAATATAAAATGAATTCTAGTAAAGCTAAGAACATAGGCAACAAAAATATCATTAGGTTTAGTTTATGACTTTTCTTTACAAGTAAATAAAGCTAGTTATTAATGATCAAAATCATAAAAAAGAGAAAGCATAGTTGGTATATGGTGAAAAACAATTTTCAAGAAACATATTCCTTTGAGAGAACAAAGAAATAGGAGCCTAAAAATCATAGTTTTTGAAACTTCCATTTTTTTAGAAGGAAATGGCTCTGACTGATTGCTACATTCTAAAGAAATGAGTTCCAGATTCATAAGCTGTGTATGAGAGACACTCTAGAAACCATGATCAGTTTTTATTAACTTTGCTACTTTAGTTTTCAACCTCAGACATGACAGAAAACAATTATCCAAAACTATATAATGCCATTAAGTATATTTAGGTATATTATATTCATATACATAGGTCATATTTAGGTCATGCCTACATTCTTCTATAATGAGCTCTTAAACAGTTTTTTAATAATGAAATGACTGCCTGGTTACTAACAAAATAGTGAAGGAGACTGAGCTGTTGACTCTTCTCCCGACTAACTTTGGAGAACTTCTAGAGGACTTGTAACTTTTATACATATATATGCCCCCTTTAAATCATTATCCTGAGCCAATAAATTATTTCTTTACAAGTGGGCAAATAAAAATGTGACTTAAAGTGCAAGTTGAGAAATCAGATAAATCTAGGTTAAAATCCCAGACTTGCCTGCGTTCTTAAGAATTTTACTAAATCTTTTTAAGTCATAGTTTTCTCGCCTGTAATGTGGATAGAATTTTGTGAAATTTAAATGAAAACATGCTTGAAAAATAATTCTCAATAATCTCTGTTCTTTTATAAATCTCTCAAATTCATCTAGGAGCTGACAATATCTCATTGACTACAAAATGGATAAATTAATAGTTGAAACACCAAGTTTATAAAAAAGGAGTTTCTTAGAATTTCTTTAAAGTATCTATGGATGCAGACTTCTCTAATAAAAACTCCAGAAAAAGTTTCTTGTAGAATTTGTCACATCACTTCTAAAATTTATATAAAAATGCAAAGAACTAGAAAAGCCAAAACAATTTTTAAAGAAAAACAATTGATGGAATTACATTACCAGATTCCAAGATAATATCTAAAACCACCATGTCAATGTTGTACTTGAATATTCAGGCAAATAAATTAATGGAACAGAATAGAGGGTCCAGAAATAGACTAATACATAGATGGTCAATTATTTTTTACAATGCAATTCAATGGCACTGAAACAACTGAATAAACAAATGATAAGAAAAATTAATCTCTACTACTACTGCAAATAATATAATGAAAAGAATAACATCAATAAATTGATAACAACAAATTTAAAAATTGAGTTGGAGTGTAGCTATAATTGTAAAAGTTGAAATAATAAAGGGTTTAGAACTATGTTATCCAACATAATAACCAATAACCACTTGTAGCTGTGAAAAACTAAATGAAGTTAATCAAAATTAAATGAAATAGAAAACTGTTTTTCAGTCAAACTACCTATGTTTCAAATATTCAATAATCAATGTAACTAAAGACTACAATATTAGATAAGGCAAAAAGAAATTCTATTGAAAGGTGCTGTTTTGATGACCACTTATGTACCTAACCCTAAATTGTACCCCCTATCTTTAAAATAAATAAATAAATAAAATTTTAAAAAGAAAGATGCGGTTTTAAAAGAAAACATTAGAATGTTTTCATAAGCTTGAATTAGTATCTTAAATTGGACGCAGAGATTACCAACTATAAATGTAAAACTGATAAATTGGGCCTTCTTAAAACTAAAATGTCTGCTCATCATAAGATACTGTCATAGAATCTATAGACTAGAAGAAACACATATATCTAAAACCGGGTTCTGTTACAGAATTCTAGACCTTTAATGACACAAAAAAGGAAAAATGAGTCAAGAAGACTTGAACAGAAAAGTCACAAGGGAAGTTATAAAATGGCAAATAAATACACAAAAACATTTTCAACATTGTCAGTCATCAGAAAAATGCAAGTAAAACCACAAAGACATCACTAGCTCCTCATCATTCTAGTTAAATTTAAAAAGAATGATATACCTGACATTGACAAGGATGTGGAACATTCAGCACTCTCAAAAATTGCAGTTGAGAATGTAAAATTGTTATGATCACTTTGGATAACTGTTTGATAGTATCATAAAATTAAACATATGGGTATATGTTTACACTATAAAATGGGTCTGACATACAATTTAACTTGAGCAATTTTCTTATCCACATTACAGCACATTTCTACACAAATACTTTTTAGCAACTTTATTTATTAGCCCAAAACTGGAAACAACCCAAATGCCCTTCAATAGAAGAATAAATAACTAAATGTTGACATATTCATATAGTAAAATACTACACTGCTGTGTAAGATGGGACAAATTGCTAGTGCACAGAGGAATCTGAAAACTTTATGCCAAGATACATAACCTACATCCAAAGAATAAACACTGTATGATTTTATTTATAAATTCTAGAAGAGGCAAAACTAATCTATGGTAATAAAAATAGGAACAGGCCTCTGAAAAAAAGGATATTGACTGAAAAGGATATTGACCAAGGATATTGGTGCAAGTGAATTTTCTGGAACAATGGAAACGTTCTATATCTTATTTGAGGTGTTGCATTCATGGTTAAATGCATTTGTGAAAAATCATTAAGCTACATTTATAATATGTCCATTTCACTGTATGCAAGTTATTCTTCAATTTTAAAAAAGTTCTGGAGTGATTTTTCAAAAAGAGTTCATATGCATAAAGGTGTTTTCCAAATGTGCTTTCTTATTGGTACTTACAATTATTGTAGATCTAGATACGTGTGCCCCCTGCCCACCCATACCCAAGTACCCTCATGCAGCATTTATTATGGAAATACTCCATTATTGAGTTCCATGGCAGCACTAGAGACCTTGCCTCTTGTGGTTTCCAAAGCCTCAGCTAGCAGAGCCCCAGTCTGTTGTTAATGCCTCCCATTTGGTTTATTGGACACAACTCATCACAAAGAGTCCGGCAAACTCAACATGTCATACACAATGAGACCTCTTCTTATTCCAACAGCAGCTGACTCAACCATTAGTCATCTCAGAGATCAAAAGTCTACTTTCTCATTCTAGACTTATAAATCTAGGCCCAGACCTCAGCACTCATCTTAAAGTCTGTGGTCAATCGATTTTTTTATTTTACGTTCTATAAACCCAACAATAAATAAATAATAATGTTCAAACATCCACTTTGCATTTGTTTTATTTATTATTGCATATTTGGGGATATCTTTTGATTTCCAAGTGACCTGGATATGCTCAAACATATATTGACATCAAGTAGGTTGCCATGGGAACTGAAGGCAACTGCACATTGAGATTTACAGGCAGGTAATTTAAGAAACCCTGGAGCAAAGGATGAGTGCTTAATAGTGTCCTAGTTGCCCTAGGGCATATCAAAATTAAATAAAACACTAAGTCTTGAAGTGAGGAATGGTTATTATACAGTGAATAGTAATTGAAAGAATAAAGCATTTTTCTCAAAAGACATGGCTGTCAGAATATGCATTATAATATGTCCATTTGATGTAAAATATCAGATCTGAATCCTGTGTTTACTCACTAGATCAAAAAACTTAATAGTGATATAAATATGCTTTTGAACAACATTATTTGACCCTCAAAAATGGATTAATTCTAACCATTGACTTAAAATCAAAAGAATGCTTAAAAATGGCTCACAAATTAGGGTCTGATGACCCCTTGATTACAGGAAAGGGTCCAAGAATATGTACCATTAAGACTCCCAATGTGGAAAATATTGATTTGTCACTCTTATCACTCAACACAAACACATCCTTGACAAATCATTAAAAAGTGGTGTCTGGCCTCTTTTTAAACACTCCCAATGGCATGAAGCTGAAAGTCTCAAAAAGAATAACAGTAAAGTGTGGCTTTTGTAAGATACCTAAATAGTGGGAGATTCCATCTTCGCTTGTTATCTCTACTACAGATAAGCAAAACTGAAAGAAAGGTGAATTTTATCTTTTCTACCTTCCTACTTATTCACTAGCATAGCATCAGCACCCAAAGCTGAAATTCTTTTTAAACTATTCCCTGATTTCTGTACTTGAGGTACAATTTATTATTTTCAAGTGCTATGTCACTATTGAAAAAAAAAATACATAAAAATGTCACAATCCATAACCCTATTACTTATTTTATAATGTTTGTCTAAAACATCCCATTGTCAAAATCAAATTTTTATAAAGACAGAGATGCTCATACTTTATAAATGGTTTCCTGATTTATAAAATATTTCCTGACATAAAAATGTTGCTCAAATTTTAGATAAAATACTATGCAATGCCAAAATGTTCTCTTAGAAACCTTGAATTTTGGAAAAAATTTAATACTTTCTAAAAGCAAGTCCATAATTATATCGTATTCTGGAAAGAACACAAGATTTAGAGTCATAAGAACTCAACTTGAGTCTTGAGTTTGCTGCGTACACCAACTGTGCTATATTACACAAGATATTTCACTTCTCCAAATCTGAGTTTCTTTTTTGTAAAGTCATGATGATAATCACGCCTAGCCCATGAGGTGTTGATTATCATTTTTAAATCATAAAATAATAGGCAGCCATAATGTTCAATATTTTGAAGCTAAAAATTATCATTGTTCTCATTACTTTGTCACTAACAATGGACAATAAGCTTAGACAACATAAAATGTAATATGGGTTATAGCAACAAGGGCTACAATTTAGTGATGAAGTTTTCACAGTTAACATAACCCAAATAATAGTCTTTGCTACCACTTACTGAATGCCAAGAAATCTGCATTATATCATTTGATCCTACTAATGAACCCTAGAGAGAGATCTTAGCTTCATTCTTTTAAAAAACTGAAACTAGATGTGGGGAAAATATAGTTTTGAACAACCAGCATCACATTCTTTAGCAAACCATGTCTCCCCATTCCATAGCCTCTTAAGGAAACCTTCTATCACAGCTTTTTTAGTTCCTCTGGTTGTAGGAAAGGACAAATACAAAGGTATACCATTAAGTCATCTCTTTTTGGAGATATGAATTCTGGAGGAAAATTTCCTTTCTGCGTTGTTAGGAAAAAAGAATTCACATCTGAAGCTGCAGGTGGTCATCTTGACTCCTCTGGGCTACAAACCTCTGTGCAGAATAAAGTCAAGCACAGATCACACAGATGATCAGCACTGAGGACAATGCCCCAGTAACATATTATGAACCTGATCTAACTAAAACTAAGCTTGGAGGCACCACTCTTTCAAACCCAAGTTGCAAGAGCAATGAATCCCTTTTTCATTGTCTATTTAAATTGATGTGAAAGAATCCTGAAGGAAATAGAGTTCACTCAAATATTCAGAGAAAAACTTTAATGAGAGGAATAGTTACAGTTAGGGGCCGGATGTTAGGAACAGCGGGAAGCTCTAATCACTCCTCTGGCTAAACGGATAAAGAGAGGAAATAGTGGTTACCCCAGCCTAGTAAGAACTGAAACAAAGGAGGAGGGCTGAGTTCACAGGAATAGATTTACAGGAATGGGCAGGCATGAGCACTGAAACAGTGAAGGAGTGGGAGGGAAAGACTCTAGACCCTCTCTCCAATCACTCCCTGACCTCCTGCAGGTGACAAACGCAACCAGAATCAAACTGGCAAAGGGGCCCTACTCAGTAGTCTGTGAGGTCAGCATCACAGGACACAGAAGGCAAAGGACTATCTGGGGACCAAGAGAAAGCATAAAAAAACAACAGCACTACTGAGTTTCTTTGAAACCAAGGTATCCCAACTATTTCCTTGGAAACATGCCTACAATGAAACAGCTAATAAGTGCTGAGCAGGATTAATCCAGGTCTATTTTATACTAAAATCAATGCTCTTTCCACTGTTTCAAGTATTTGATGCACTGATCTTTCTCTGTAATTGATTGGTTTTCACTCTGCAAGATCTCAGTGATAAAGTGCTTGTGCCTCAAGCCCTGTATAATTTACAAAGTAGTCGTTGATTGTCTTCTATCCAATACTTTACCGGCCTTTGTGGTGTTCTATCATTCTGGCTTCATCTTTAAAATGACACCATGCTGCTAATGTTATGGTGAGTCAGTTTTCTGACTCACAATGATGTTAGGCAATGCCAACTAGTTACTCTTCCCCTCACCACATCAAGGAAGCAGCACTTGTATCATTCAATTCCACATTAATTTCAGAGTGAAATGAAGGACCACTAAAGTCCCCAAGTAGTTTGGCATCATTTGTGATTGTAATGTATATGCAGTATGGGCAGAAGAAGCCTCTAAAGAGCACAATCAGCATGAACAAAATGGAAAAGATAATTATAGAAGGCTCAAAGTTAAAACTGAGGCTGAGAAAACACATTTAAATTCTTAATATAGAACTTTAAAAGTAAGGTTGCTTAATTTTAAGCTGAGACATTACAACATAGATTTACAGGCAGTATTAAGTTCCGTGTCTTCAAAGAAATGAAATATGGTCATATTCATTCATTCATTTAATTCATACAACAAATGTCTCTGGAGTACCTATTATGTGTGAGACAGAGTTCCAGGTAAATCTGAGCCCACATGGAGTTTACATTTTAGTGGGGAAATCAAAATATAAATTATGTAGTATTCTCAATGTTGCTGAGAAGAAAATTAAAGCAGGAGAAAAGTTGAGGAAATCATTGCAATATTAGAAATAGAATTGAGAAAGAACTCACTAAGAGAGTGACATTTGGGCAAAACGTAGGTGAGAAAGTGAAATATGTAACTATTAGCGTGAAAAACATTTCAACCAGAGAAACAGCAAGTGCAAACATTCAGAGGTAAGCAAAAACTCTCTTAGGCAAAATTTAGAAATGTTTCATGACTAAAAATAAATATATTCCAAAATAGTAAATAACCTCAAATAATTAAACACTCATAAAAAGAGTCCATATGTAATTTATGCTGGGACCAAGCAATATTAATACCAGCATATGCACACAAATACTCATCTGTAAATTGTAAGAACATATTTATCTAATATACAATTTATCTAGCATACATTGAAGAGCTCTATCCATATCAAATAGTGAAATTCTGAGTGAAATGAGAACAAAAAATAATATGACATGTGCTTCTGCACATGTAACAGTAATAGCACTTTGCAATTCAAAACAGTACTGAGATACATATTCTGAAGCTTTGTAAGTCTTCATTCAAACCTTATACTACAGATGCCCCGTGAGAATTCCATTTCTAGAAATATGTACTAGCATGCAGAGTGACAATAGAATAGAACACCAAAAAATGCTGGATAGCATGTATCTTAAAATTTTTTAAATCACAATTGAGCTAGCAATGGAGAAAAACAATTTGAGTCCAGAAATGAGAAAGCAATTCTACAGGGATAAGCTAGGCCTGGAAATAGCAATTGCCCTGACAACATCTGATAATTCGTACATGCCTGGAGCCTGAATTTAACAACATGAGGACAGCAGACAGGAGTAATCGCTTATGGGCAGATATGAGACCCCAGATATAGTTAAGATGGCTGCAGGGGGATGTGTCAGGAAGTGAACCAGAAATAACCCACCCCACAGAGACTTTCTGATTGCAGGTCTAATGATAAAGAAAGAAAAAGAAAAATGATTCTTCTTTGAAAATCTTCAACTGCAATACTAAAATCGACATTTATTTTGTGACCCCTAAAAAGCCAAACTTAGAAAATAATTAGAAGTGAACCTAGATTGTTGTACCCCTTCAATAACTATAAAAAAACAAGATGTCCCATCTCTTGAAGAAGAATTTATCTTTAATTGTAAGTCATAAAGAATTCTCACATTATACAACTCAAAGGAATATATATTCACAATCAAAACTCACAATCATACACATTCACTATTCACACACACACACAAACAGACACACAAAATCACTATGAACAAAAACCTGGAGGAACAGATGTGTGAAGGTTCAATTTAAAGTCATTTTTTTCTTCTTCTCTTTTTTTTCTTTTTTCTTCCCCCCCCCCTTCATTTTGGATTGGGCATGTGTGTGTGTGTGTGTGTGTGTGTGTGTATGTGTAGGATTTTCCTGTTTTTTGTTGCTGTTGCTTTTTGTTTTGTTTTGCTTTGCTGTTATTCCAGTTTGTTTTGGGTGTGTGTGTGTGTGTGTGTGTGTGTGTGTGTGTGTGTGTGTGTGTTTTGCTTTGGTTTCTGTTCTTGTTGTTCTGAGCTTTTTCTATTTTTTGTTTCATAAAAATTTTTGTCCATCTCACTTCTTTATACTTTTCTCTGTTCTCCTCATTGCTGTTACTGTATCTTGGGCTCAGGGGATACACACATGTACCCATTGTGTCATCATGTAGAGTAGTGAGGGGAAGTGGGTATCAGGGAACCAATACCATAAACATTGTGATTTGTAAGTAGTTTCCGAATCCTAGCTCCCCATCCTCCATCTTATTTGACTCTCAAAACTGCAAGAGACAGCAAGTCTTCCCACCCACAACCCTATTTCAAAATAGAACAAATTCAGAGCCCCGATCAGGGAAGAATAGAGAGCTTAGCAAACCTCTCCCACTGTCACTGAATAACAGAGCAAAAGAGAAAACCTCTCCCACTGTCACAGAATAACAGAACAAAAGAGAAAAGAAAGGCATCAGTCACAAATGAGGAAAAATCAAAGGAGGAACACAGATAATTCCCAGTGTTACAAAGAAAAAAACACCTAAAAAATCAGACCTCAGAGCTCAAACAATGGAAGTCACTAAGACTGGCCTCAGAATATGAAAAGGATAAGGGAATGGATAAAAAGAGTGAATAAGACTCAAGAAAGACAAGATGCAGCACTGAAAGAACTCATAACAGATTTTGGCCATAAAAAAATTTTGTCCGCCGGGCTCGGTGGCTCAGCCTGTAATCCCGCACCTTTGGGAGGCTGAGGTGAGTGGATTGCCTGAGCCCGCGGGTTCGAGACCCGTCTGGGCAGCAAGACCTCATCTCTACAGTAAATCAAAAACTCAGCTGGGCATGGTAGTGCATGCCTGTAATTCCAGCTACTCGGAAGGCTGAGGCGGAAGGATCGCCGGAGCCCAGCAGGTCGAGGCTGCGGTGGCCAGAAGCGGCCACTGCACTCCAGTCTGGGTGACCAAGTGAGACTCCAACTCAAAAAAAAAAAAAAAAAAAATTTTATCCCTGCCAGGGGAGGAGGAGGCAAACCTCATCAACAAGAGTATCTGCATAACTAAATTTATATACCTAACCCTGAATTGTACCCCACATCTTTAAAATAAGATTTTTTAAAATTTCATCCAGGAAATAAATAAAAAGATGACAATAGTGGAAAGCAGAATTAATCAAGCAGAAGAAAGAATCTCAGAACTTGAAGACAGAAACATGGAATTATCCAGTCTGTAAAAAAACAAAGAAAGAAAACTAGGAAAGAAAGAACAAGGCCTTCAAGAGATGTGAGATTATATGAACAGCTAAACCTATGCCTGATTGGTATTCCAGAAGAAGAAAGGGAAACAGAAAACACTTTGGAGCAAGTATTCTAGAAGGTTATCCAAGAAAACTTTCCCTGTCTCACCAGAGGTGTAGCATTCCAAACATAAGAGTTACAGAGAAATCCCACAAGACATCAAATGAGAAGACCAATCCCTAGACACATAGTAATTCACCTACACAAGGTAGGCACAACAGAAAAAGCCCTAAAGGCAGCAAGAGAGAAAGGTCGGACTACCTACTGGGGAAAACCAATCAGAATAGCAGCAGACCTATTGGCAGAAACACTAGAAGCTGGAAGGAACTAAAGTCCAATATTCAAAGTCCTTAAAGATAAATAATTTCAACCAAGAATTTCTTAGCCAACCAGGCTCAGCTTCATCAGTGATGGAGAATTTAAATCCTTCCCAGACATCCAATCCTAAGAGATTATGCAACTCCCAGAACAGCCCTACAGGAGACACTTAAAAAGGTATTAAGGACAGAAGAAAAAAAAAAATGACCATGAACTTCCCAAAAGAACAGCAGAACACAGAATTGACAGAGAATACACCATGACTGCAAATTTGAAAAAACACACATACATCAACCCAAAAGCTACAAGAAAACAAACAAAGAAAAAACTTTATAAGAACCTTGTGCTGGGGATAAACAATCACATTTCAATAATCGGTCTGAATGTGAATGGAATAAATGCATCACTGAAAAGATACAGAATGGCAAGTTGGATAAAAAACCATGACCCAATAATTTTCTGCATCCAGAAAACTCATTTTACCATAAAGGATGCACACAGACTCAAAGTTTGAGGATGAAGAACAAATTTCCAGACAAATGGATCACAAAAGAAGACAGGAGTCACAATCTTAACAGACAAGCAACTTTTAAGCTATCAAAAAGTAAAAGGGTACAGAAGGACACTACATCATGAAAAAAGTTTCAACCCATCAACAAAAAAAAATGCATCCTAAACATATATGCACTAAACACAGGAGCACCAGTGTTTATAAAGTAACTCCAAAGTAAACTAAAAAAAGATATTGACTCTAACATGTATAACTGGAAACTTAAGTACACCACTAACAACCCTAGATAGATTATTGAGGCAAAAATTCAACAAAGAGATCTAGAACCTCAATTTGACACTTGATCAAATGAATTTAATAAATATCTACAGAATATTCCACACAACAACCACAGAATATACATTCTACTCATCGCCACATGGAATGTACTCCAAGATCAATCACATCCTCGACCATGACTCATTCATAAAAAAAGCTCATAAAATTAAAATACTGCCATGCACTTTCTCAGGCCACAATGGAATAAAAATAAATAACACCAACAAAATTCCCCCAAAACCCACAAAGACATAGACATTAAGCAGTATGATGTTGAACAATTACTGGATCAACACAGAAATCAAAACAGAAATTAAAAGATTCCTGGAAACAAATGAAAATGAAGAAACAACCCACCAAAACCTCCAGGACGTTATGAAATCAGTTCTAAGAGGGGAATTTATATCTCTATGAACACACATCAAGAAAATGGAAAGATCACAAGTTGAGAGCCTAACAAATCACCTAAGAGAGCTGGAAAGAGAAGACCACCAAAACACTAACATTAGCAGAAGAATTCAGATCACCAAAGTAAAAGCCGAAATATAGGACATAGAAGACAAAAATATCATAGAAAAAAATTAACAAAATAAAAAGCGCATTCTTTGAAAGAGTAAATAAGATTAATGGACCCCCTAGCCAGAATGACCAAGAAAAAGCCCAAATAAACACAATCAGAAATGCAGAAGATCAAACCACAACTGACCCCAAAGAAATACAAAAGATTATCAGAAATGACTATACACACCTGTATGGAAAAAAACTTGATAACCTAAAAATGAAATGGAGTACTTTCTGACATCACACAACTTCCCAAGGCTGGAATAAGAAGACATTGAGACACAAAATAGACCAATAGCTACCCAGGAAATCGACTCTGTAATAAGCAAACTACCTTTAAAGGAAAAAAAAAAAAAAAAAACACTGGACCAGAAGGCATTCCAGTGGAATTCTACAAAACATACAAAGAGAAACTGATACCAATACTACTGAAAGTATTCCGGCAATTGAGAAAGATGGAATTCTCCCCAAATCATATTATGAAGCTAACATCACACTGACCCCAAACCAGGTAAAGATCCAACAAAAAATAGAACTACACACCAATATCCCTAACGAATATAGATCCAAAAATTCTCATTAAGATTCAAGCAAATGGGATCCAACAGCACATCTCAAGAATCATCCACCATGACCAAGTGGACTTCATTCCCAGGATGCAGGGCTGGTTCATCATCCACAAGACCATAAATGTAATTAAATACATAAACAGATGTAAAAACAAGAACTACATGATTATATCATTAGATGCAGAAAAAGCTTTTAATAAAATCCAACATCCCTTCTTGATAAAAATCCTCCAACACCTAGGTATAGAAGGAACATACTTCAAAACAGTAAGTACCATCTACAGTAAACCCACAGTCAGCATGTTGCTAAATGGTCAGACACTGGAAACATTTCCCCTGAAAACTGAAATGAGATAAGGCTGCCTACTCTCACCCCTCTTGCTCAACACTGTGTTAGAAGTTTTAGCAATTAGACAAGAGAAGAGAATCAGGGGTAGCCAAATAGAAAAAGAGGAAGTTAAGTTATCCCTTTTACTGATTATATGATTTTACACCTCAAAATCCCAAGATTATCTGTCAAAAACCTGCTTTCACCAATAAAGGACTTAGGCAAAGTCTCAGAGTAAAAAATAAATATACAAAGACAGGTGCATTCTTATACACCAACAACAAGCCGGCAGAGAACCAAATAAAAAGCACAATCCCATTCACAATAGCCACACACAAAAATGAAATATCTCAGCATCTTCTTAACCAGAAAAGTGAAAGACCTTTACAACAAAAACCACAAAA
The DNA here is from genome assembly GCA_027257055.1 of Cephalopachus bancanus. Classification (NCBI taxonomy): domain Eukaryota; kingdom Metazoa; phylum Chordata; class Mammalia; order Primates; family Tarsiidae; genus Cephalopachus; species Cephalopachus bancanus. The sequence continues at coordinate 15,838,841 of JAPVLO010000045.1, read as the reverse complement.
CATCTCTCAAAGAAACCCAAAAAGACACAAATGGGGAAATATTCCATGCTTATGGACAGGAAGAATCAACATTGTTAAGATATCCATCCTACCCAAGGCAATTGACAGATTCCATGCAATATCTATTAAATAACCAATATCATTATTCTCAGATCTGGAAATGACAATACAGAAATTTATATAGAAATATAAACAACCACGAATAGCCCCAAACAATCCTCAGCAAAAGATACAAAGCAGAAGTTATAACACTTCCAGACTTTAAACTTTACTATAAGGCTACAATAATCAAAACAGCCTAGTATTGGTACAAGAATAGGCATATTCTTGAAACAGGATAGAGATTCTGGAAGCAAAACCTCAATTTCTTAACCAACTCATCTTCGACAAAGTCTCCACCAACAACCACTGGGGAGAGGAGAACTTATTCAGTAAATGGTATTGGGAAAACTGGCTGATCACATGCAGAAGATTGGCACAGGATGCCTACCTATCACCATACACTAAAATCAACTCTAAATGAATCAAAGACCTAAACATAAAACCTCAAACTATATGAACTTCAGAAAATGCAGGAGACACCTGAAGGAAATTGGAACTGGCAACCAATTCCTGATCAAAACCCCAAGTGCACATGTCATAAGAGATAAGACAGAAAATGGGACTTCATCAAATTGAAAGCTTCTGTAAAGCAAAAGAAACCATTAAGAGAGTAGGGAGATAGTCCAGAGACTGGGAAAAAATATTTGTCAGCTGTATATCTGACAAAGGCCTAACATCCAGCATCAACAAGGATCTCAAACATGCTAAAGGAAAAAAACAAACAGCCTCATTAAAAAGTGGGCCAAAGACATGAATAGATATTTCTCAAAAGTAGATATACGGACAGCTAACAGACACATGAAAAAGTGCTCAGTCTTACTAATCACCAGAGAAATGCAAATCAAAACCACACTGAGATACCACCTAACCCCAGTAAGAATGGTCATCATTAATAAAACAAATAACATCAGGTGCTAGCAAGGATGCAGAGAAAAAGGAATGTTTCTACACTGCAGGTGCGAGTACAAACTGGTGTAACCTCTTTGGAAAACAGTGTGGTGACTTATAAAACAAGTAGACATTGACCTTCCATATGACCCAGCAATCTCCCTACTGGGAATATACTCAGAGGAACTAAAATTATTCTACCAAAAAGATACCTGCACATACGTATTATTGCAGCACTATTCACAATAGCAAAAACATGGAACCAACCGTGCTATCCATCGAAACTGGACTGGATGAAAAAATGTGGTACATATACTTAATGGCATATTATGCAACCACAAAGATGGACAAACATATGAACTTCATAGCAACTTGGATCAATTTAGAGTATATCATACTCAGTGATCTATCACAGAAACAAAGAACAGAGTACCATGTAATCTCACTCATCAGTAGACCCTAGGCATTTACCATAATTCTATAAGAAAGGGATTGGCAATAGCGGGATGCTGCTGGAGTGGGTGGGGGAGGGGGAACACAACATCAATAAGGATACCTGATCTCAAACCAGGTAAAGTGGGACAAAAGAGAGGCCCAAACTTTACCTGTACACCTAATCCTTAATTGGACCCCACATCTTTAAAATTTAAAAAAAAGGAATATCAAACTGCAGAATCAACTTACAATGACTGTAGTTATTGGCTATATCAGACACAGAGTATAAATTAAGCATATTTAATATACTTACAGAAATAAAAATGTAGATTGAAACTTTAAGGAAGTGACTATTAAATTTTATCAAGCAATTTGAAAACTAATCAACAAGATCATTTTTGTTTTGTTTTGTATTTGCTTTTGTTTATTTTATTTTTTTACTTTTGAAGATGGTGGGTACAATTCAGGGTTAGGTACATAAGTGGGCTTCATACAAGTAGTTTGGTACTCTTATTGATGTTATGTGCTCCTCCCCAGCAGTGTCCTCCTACTGCCAATCCTTTTCTTATAGTATTATGATAAATATTTAGGGTCCACTTATGAGTGAGTACATGTAATACCCAGAACCTTTTTTCTGTGATAAATCACTGAGAATTATAGACTTTAATTTCATCCAAGTTGCTGCAAAGTTCATAATTTTGTTTTTCTCTATATCTGTAAAATATTATATCGTGTAAGTGTACCACATTTTCTTTATCCAGTTCACTTTCAATGGGCAGCAGTATCTTTTTTGTAGCAGGATTTGAGTTCCTTCAAGTATATTCCCAGAAAAGGGATTTATGGGTCCTACGGAAGGTAAATTTTTAGATCTTTTAGAAATGATGACACTGTTTCCACAGAGATTGTACTAGTTTATACTCCCACTAACAACATAGAAGTGTTCCCTCTTCCCCACATCCTCACTGGCATCCATTGTTTTTTGATTAGATGATGGCCATCCTGACTAGAGTTATGTGTTATCTCAGTGTGGTTTTAATTTATTTGATGTTTAGTTAGGCTGAGCAGTTTTTCATTTATCTATTGGCTGTTCATATGTCTTCTTCTGAGAAGTGTTTATTCATGCCTTCTGTCCATTTCTTAAAAGGGTTGTTTTTTGTTTTTGTTTTCCTTTTGGCATGCTTGAGTTCCTTGTAGATCCTGGATGTTAAGCCTTTGTCAGATATACCATTGACAAATGCTTTTTTCCCATTCTGTGGGCTGTGTCCCCACTCTCTTGATGATTTCTTTTGCTTTGCAGAAGATTTTCAGTTTGATGAGGTCCCATTTGTCTAATCTTTTTATGATATTTGCTTTTGGAAAGTTGATCAGGAATTAGTTGCCTATTCCAATTTCTGTAAGGTGTTTCCTACATTTTCTTCTAGGATTCTTACAGTTTGAGATTTTACATTTAGGTCCTTGATCCATTTAGAGTTTTTTTTTTTTGTATGGTGATAAGTCGGGGTCCTGCTTCAGTCACCTTCATGTGATCAGCCAGTTTTTTCAGCACCATTTACTGAATAGGTTCTCCTCTCCCCAGTGGTTGTTGGTGGAGGCTTTATGAAAGATAAATTGGTTGAGAAATTGAGGTTTTGCTTCCAGAATTTCTTTCCTATTCCATTGGATATATGCCTGTTCTTGTACCAGTAACAAGCTGTTTTGAAATTGTAGATTTATGGTAGAGTTTGAAGTATGGAAGTGTGATACTTCCCATGCTGTTTCTTTTACTAAGGATTGCTTTGGCTATTCCTGATCTTTTATGCTTCCATATAAATTTCTGTGTTATCATTTCCAGGTCTGAGAAGAATGATGTTGGTAATTTCATGAGTAATACGTTAAATCTGTAGATTGCCTTTGGTATGATGGATATCTTAAAAATGTTGAATCTTTCAATCCTTGAGCATAGAATATTTTTCCATCTGTTTGTGTCTTTGATTTCTTTGAGTGGTGTTTTATAATTTTTATTGTAAAGGTCTTTTGCTTCTCTGGTTAGGAAGATGCCAAGGTATTTCAATTTTTTGTTGCAATTGTGAATGGGGTTGTGCTTTTTATTTGGGTTTCTGTTTGTTTATTGTTGGCATATAGGAATGCAAGCCTCCTTGCACTGATAAAGGACTTTGGCAAAGTCTCAGGGTATATATTTAAAAAGTGTAGCCAACTAGAGCATTTTAAAATAAAAGTACAATAATTGAAATTGAAAGTACAATTAATAAGATTAATAAGTTAAATAGTAGTTTAGAAGCTAGAGGTGGAATTTCTGAATTATAAAATATTTCTATAGAAATTGCTCAAAATATACATATTAACAATTTTACTATCTATATGTATCTCATAACATCATGTTATACATATTGTATACCTTAAATAAATACAATAAAATTTATTTTAAAAGGGAGATAGATGTCTCAGAACATAGTACAGAGATACAAAGAGATTTTTTTAAATGACAGAGACATTAAAGTAGAAGATAGAGAAGGCCTAATTCATATCTAATCAGATTTCAGAATAGAAAAAATAGTGAGAGGTAAAAATAAATAAATAAGAGATAGTAGCTCTAAATTTTCCGGAAACCAAATGATCAAAGAAATTAATCCTAAGAGCCTGGAAGCCCCAGCACTCATAAATAGGATAAATGTAAAGAAGTCTACACCCAGACTTTGATAATACTTTAATAAGTAGAAGTACACTTTAAAATAGCAATAAAAAGTAGACTTTGATAGTACTAAACATCAAAGGCAAGGAAAGAATATTTAAAACAACCATGGAGGAAAAAGAAATTTTACACAAAGCATTAAAAGCTGACTTCTCATCATGAAAAATGCAAACTAGTAGTCATTGGGGAAAGCACAAAATAACTTACTCAGAATGGTACACACAACAAAAATTATATTTCAGTAATAAGGATAAAATAAACACATATTTATAAAAATTAAAACTTTGAAGTATAAATACTTCACATAAATATTTTTTAAATAATTTTTAAATCTACAGAATGTTTCTCAGTTGATGGGTTTCTAGAACACTTACCTAGTGGGGGAAGCCTGTATTAAAGGGGTAAACACTCTAAAAAAAAATTGGGGGGGTTCCCCTCATATAAAATATAATTTTTTATATGAATCCAAATATGTTAGAGATTACACCTTTATCTCCATAGTTAAAGTACAGTCATGTGCCACATAACAATGTTTCAGTCATTGACAGACCATATAGATAATGGTGATCCCACAGGATTATAATGGAGCTGTATAATTTCTATCACCTAGTGACATCATAGCTGTCATAATGTTGTAGCACAACACATTGTTTCTGGTGATACTGAGGTAAAGAAAACTACTGCACTGCTAGTCATCTAGAAGTATAGCATATACAATTACATACAGTACCTAATGCTTGATAATGATCATAAACAACTATGTTACTGTTTTACTATATTTCATATACTGTATGTACTATTATATATACTAAATACTGTATTGTATAGTATTTACTATACTATACTTTTTATTGCTATTTTAAAGTATACTTCTACCTATTAAAAAAATAAAGTTAACTATAAAACAGCTTCAAGTAGGTCCCTCAGGAGGTATTCCAGAAGACGGCATTGTTAGTAGCTCCATGCATATTATTGTACCTAAAGATTTTCCAGTGGGACAAGATGTAGAAGAGGAAGACAGTGATACTGGTGATTCTGATCCTGTGTTGGCCTCAGTTAATGTATATATTTGTGTCTTTGTTTTTGACACAAAATTTTGAGTAAAAAAAAGTTAAGTATAAAAATAGATAAAGCTTATAGAATAAGGACATAAAAAACAATTTTGTATAGCTGTGCAATGTGTTTGTGTTTTAAGTTAATACAAAAGAGGTCAAAAGTTTTTTTTTTAGAAAGTTTATAAAGTAAAAAAGTTACAATAAGCTAGGGCTAATTTATTACTGAATAATTTTTTTATAAATAGTGTAACATAAGTGCACAGTATTCATAAAGTCTACAGTAGCATACAGTGATGTCCTAGACCTTCACATTCACTCACCACTCACTCACTGACTCACCCAGCTCTATTCATAGTAAGTGCACTATGTAGTTGTCAATTTTTTATCTTTTATGATATATTTTACTGTACCTTTTCTATGTTTAGATACACAAGTTTTTATTAACCATTGTGTTACAATTGCCTGCAGTATTCAGTACAGTCACAGCCTGCAGAAGTGTGTAGCCTAAGACCAATAGACTATGCCATATAGCCTAATTGTGTAGCAGGTTATACCATCTAGGTTTGTGTAAGGACATTCTATGTTTGTGCAATGACAAAATTCCCTAGTGGCACATTTCTCAGAAAGTATCCCAGTTGTTGAGTGATGAATGACTATATAAAGAATGCCATATAAAGGACAGTTAAAAAAAGAAAATAAAGCTAGCTTAGCTATATTGCTATCAAAAAATTGACTCGTCAAAAAGATTAAGAAGCTCAGTTCACAGAGAATATGTTGTAGTCTAAATTCATATGCCCTTTGTAAATCAACTTTAAATTTATAAAGCAAAAAATGACAAAACAATAATGAGGAAGGAATTAATCCACCATAATAGTGAATATTTTACCTCAATCCCATCAGTATTTGATATACTATACAAACAAATATCAGGATAATGAGATTTTAAAATTTGATCAAATTGCTTTCATAGTTATATAAGATAACAGTAGGTTAGGTAATAAATGGCAGTGTGTTCACACAACAAATAATAATACATAGCCAAGAAAAATAAATTAATCATACATGTATCAAAAGGGACGAATTTGAAGAAAAAGCATAAAACAATCATTCTCCAGTATCCATGGATATTGGTTCAAGGACCCCTTAGATACCAAAATCCTCAGATGCTCAAGTCCCTTATATAAAGGGCAGAGTAGTCACATATCAGTTATGCACATACTTCTGTACAATTTAAATCATTTTGAGATTACTTAAATATCTAATACAATGCCTACACATCACTTCATTCATGTGGATTCAGTGTAGTACTCAGCACACGGCAAATTCAAATTTTTCTTTTTCGAAAATGTGGGTTTTTTCCTGCAAATTTTTGAATTATATTTGGTTGAATCCACAGGAGCAATCTGATGGGCCAACTGTATAGAGTTTTAAAAAGCAAATCTCAGTAGAATTCACTTAATGTGATTCAATGTATATGAACTTGAAAAATGGGCATACTAAACAACATATTTAAAGACATAACATTTGTGGTAAAATAAAAGAGAAAATGAACAGAGTGTTTAGCACAAAAATCCAGAGAGTGGCTCATTCTATGTAGGAGGGACAGACACACTCAAAAGGGAACTTGCAGGACTTCAAAAGAACTGGTAAGTTTCTGGTTTTTTTAAAAGATAATTGATGCCTAAATATTCACTCTTTCCTCTTACTATTTTTGTTGTATTTAAACTGTGGTTGATTGTGTGTGTGTGTGTGTGTGTGTGTGTGTGTGTGTGTGTGTGTGTGTGTGTGTTGTGTATAGACATTTACAAACGCACAGAGAGTCTAATGGAAAAACTGTACTGAAAAGAGTGACTTTCTAGAGCCTACATGGTGAGCCTGTAGTCACATTCAAATCACTAATTTTCCTGCCTGGGCACAAATCAGCCTCATCTATAGAGGATGACTCTTAGCACGCTAGACTTACATTAAATGGAGTTTTATTCTACAAGAGCTTTGCTGATAAAACACTGTGATCAAGAATCTAGGCTGAGGTTGAGTGCGGTGGCTCAGCCTGTGATCCCAGCACTTTGGGAGGCCAAGGCAAGAGGACTGCTTCAGCCCAGGAGTTCCAGACCAGCCTAGGCAACATAGTGAGACCTCATCTCTACAAAAAAACCTTTTTTAAAAAAATTAGCTGGACATGGAGGCAAGCACCTGTAGTCCCAGATACTTTGGAGGCTGAGGCAGAAGGATTGCCTGAGCTCATAAGGTCACTGCTGCAGTGAGCTGTGATGGTACCACTGCTTTCCAGACTGGGTGACATAGTCAAAAATATATACATTCTAATGATTTTTTAAATTTGTAATTTTTATGGCTATATAATCATTGTGCATATTTATGGAGTACATGTGATATTTTGTCACAAGTATACAATGATAAAATCAAAGTAATTGGTACGTACATCACCTTAAGCATTTATCATTTCTTTGTGTTAGGGATATTCCAGTTCTGTTCATTTAGTTATTTCAAAATATACAATAAATTATTGTTAACAAAACAGCACTAAAATATTTCTCAAATTTGGGACAGGACAAATGTGATGAATTTCACAAGCAATTCCAACAACATGCTACAGCAGATAACTAGGTAAAATAATAAATAAATAAAGACCTATCTGAGTGACTGAGAGTGGAATCCATGAATCAACTTCAAGCACAAGCAGGAACTTGTAAGGAAGGGAGAGGCGGAGAAAGGAGGCCAAAATTATTTTGTGAAAGGATGTTCCCATTTTAAAAACATTTAGATCCTCAAGTCTGCAAAACTGACATGCATTTAGCTTTATTTTCAGAAAAGAAAATTTATATTAAAATATGTTAGAAATATTTTCTTAAAGCTGTTTAATAAAGCATTTATCCTTAAATATTTATCAGCACTAACACTGGTAAGATTCACTGAACTGTAAAAGGCTGAGTTTCAAGCATTAAACATTTAGCACCTTATTTTTATTCATAGATATTTTGCCCTAATTTCTAAATATAGTTGAGAAATTTACTTTAATTATCTCTGTCCTCCTTTTATTCTCAACCCCATGCTACTCTGTGGTATGAAATTGATAATGAGAAGAAAGCTAATAAAACATGTGGGTGCAGAGGCTGAAATCAAATTTAAGATGCTAAAATAACTTTGCAAATAAAATAACAATATAAATTTTTGGAGAATTTGGGTTGGTTTTATTTTTAGGATGTTTTAAAATGAATTTCTCTCATGCTAGGATCAAAACTCTTACCATATCAAGATAAAGTCAAAGCTGAACCAAGTACTGCAGTTCCATGGAGGTCAATAAATAAGAAATCTCTCTGTTCCTGCATGCCACACCAAGGTTGATTAGACCTAGAAGGGCCTGTAAATATATGCTGTATTATACAAATTTGAAACAAAATTTTCTAGACTACTTAATCCAGTGGTCCCATCATTTTTGGCATCAGGGACCAATTTCATGGAAGACAATTTTTCTACAGATAGGGGTGAAAGGGGTGGGGGGATGTGCAATCAAACACCACTGCTAATGTTAATCTGTATTTGCAGCTGCTCCCCAGTACTGGCATCACTGTCTCAACTCCACCTCAGATCATCAGGCATTAGATTCTTAAAAGGAACACACAGCCTAGATCCCTCATATGTGCAGCTCACAGTAGGGAATCTAAATGTTTATAAGAATCTAATTCCTATGAGAATATCTAACTCCTATAAATCTAACTTCTATGAGAATCTAATGCCACCACTGATCTGACAGGAAGCGTGGCTCAGGCAGTAATGCCAGTGGTGGGAAGCAGCTGTAGATACAGATGACGCTTCACTCACTCGCCCACCATTCACCTCCTGCTGTGCAACCTGGTACCTAACAGGCCATGAACTGGTACCAGTCCATGGCCCTGGGGGTGGGGGACCCTTGACAACCCAAACATAAACATCATCCTGACACCAAGTTCACGGTTTCTCACTGGGTACAATTTTTTCAGTTTCTGTTTATTAATAAATCCAGATTTAAAATTGATGAAACTAACTTCCTGAATGCTACCCCTGAGGAACATGATTAAAAACTCTCTTACTTAAGAGATTGAGTTAACATGAATTTATTCTTCCATGTAAACAATTCCAAATATGTGCATGACATGGTTATGTTTAAAATATTATTATATTTTCTAAAGTATAGCTCCCCATTTGACCTTTTAACTACTCTATAACCAAGCTGCTTTCAAGCTGCTAGGCTACTGCTGTGTGATTGTCTCAGGAGAGAAGTATGTCAAGGCAAAAAGCCTAAATGAGTTTTCTTTGCATTGACTTCCTAAAGAAAAGTGAAGAAAACTTGAAGCTTAGACAAATTCATAGTGGCATGTTATGCAGCCATAAAGAAGAACAAAGTCATGACCTTTGCAACAACATGGATACAGCTGGAGATCATTATACTAAGCGAACTATCACAGAAACAAAAAACTCAGTGCTACATGTTCTCACTCATAAGTGGGCCCTGATCACTAGTCACATGAGCACAAAGGTGAGAACAACAGGTACTGGACATCGCTAAAGAAGGGAGGAAAGAAGACGGGATAAGGGACACACAACAACACACTGTGTGCCAGGTCTACTATCAGGAGAGAGAGAGCTCACTAGAAGTCCTAGCCTCCCCGCACGTAATTTACTTATATATTAAATTCTCATGTGTACCCCACAAGTCTAAAATAAAATTTCCAAAAAAGAAACTTAGGCCAGTTTTTAATTTTTTCAAAAAAGGAAAGATTAGAGAGAGTGAAAACTTACCTGTGGGTCTCTAAAATGTGTGCCCAGGCTGGGAAAGGTTTGGAGAAAAGTGATGAAGAATTTACTGAAAACAAAGACCTAGGAAAGTTTGGGAAAGGAGGAATTGTTAAAGTAAAGGACTACTTGGAATGAAAAGTTGTTCTATGGTTGCAACCTCTACACGGGAGAACGTAAATAACGAACTTTCTCATTGATCTTCTGTTGGGACTTCCCTCTAAAAACTGCCAGTGCTTCCTCAGAAGACTACCAGCAGTACTAATGCTTTCAATAGCCTGAGATTTTGCCCAGTTTATATACAACTCATTCCATACAGTCTAAATGGGTTTGCTACATACCAGAACAGGAGGAACTCAAAGAGAAAGAAGGAGGGTGGTGTCCCAAATACACAGTATCTGGTGAGGAACAGGTAAGGAAAGACCCGTTTGATTCTTGGCCACTAGGATCAGGGTCTAAAAAGAACAAGTTCCATTTTCCCTAAACAATGTCCCCCACCATCACTACTCCTTGCCTCTAGCCAAGCTGTGCAAAAGAAAAGAAAATGTTATAACAATACTTGCCATGCTTTATAGTGTACAAAAGATTTCCTCATACATAACCTTATTTGTCTTTACAAAACTCTATGTGATAGGCAAGTCAAGTTCCATTGTTTTTTCCAGTTTACAGATGAGTGAAACTCTGGCTCTGGGAGTTTATGGAATTTACCCAGAGCACATAGACACCAGGATGTGGGTGAACCAGGACTCAACTGGATCCAGTGCTTTCATTCTCTGTGGTTCTATTGTTTCTTCACTACTGCTTTGGTCCTGCATAGAGGTAGAACAGGCAGTCACCCATGATTTAAGAGGCATTGACTCTGAAAATGTTTCTCCTCAGGCCTTCCTCGATTCTATAGTATCCTGCCTCAGAGAGATTCCTCTAAGTTCAGGCAAGGTCTTCAGGAGCTCCCTGGTAAAATGACACTATTCACCAATCTACTCATTAAACACAAGCTTCATTAACTGAGATTTACATGGGACAGCAGGTTAAATGAGAGAACAAACAGTGCCTACTATGAAATAGAGACTCAATAAAAAATGCAAATATTGAAAAAAATTTTGAAAAAAAAAATTCCAGAAATCAACCCCCTCAACATGTTTTTGACCTCATAACATAACCTCCTTGCAGGCCAGGTAGGGTAGCTCATACCCATAATCCCAACACTTTGGGAGACCAAGGCAGGAGGATTGCTTGAGCCCAGGAGTTTGAGAACAACTTAGACAACATAGCAAGACCTCGTCTCTACAAAAAAAAAAAAATCAAAAAAATTAGCCTGGCATGGTGGAACATGGTAGAGCAAATTACTAAAAATTATTTTCACTGAACTTACTGAAGTTATCAAGTCCCCTGGTTATGTGACATATAAGCATAAAAATAATACACCCTGGGGGTATGTAAAAACTGAGATTAATATTGAATGAGCAACAAAGGATAAGCAGGACTTTCTGCCCTGCACTCACTGAAGACAAACACAAACAGTAAGCCAAGAAGCAGACATGAATCAAACCAATGAATGCATGCATTGCTTACTGCAATACCAACAGGGCTTTTAAAATGTCAAAAGAAAAGTATACTTTAATAAAAATACGCAAAAACTGTGCTGAAAAATTAATGTAGCACACTGTGTGCAAATAAACTCCTACATGAATAGAAAGTTGAGATTAACTTCATGCATCAGTAAACTTTAGGCAACAAATCACTGTGACAATTTCTCTTCCCCTTTCAAATATGATTAGAGGTCTTTGGGGATAGTTGATATGTAATGGGGGTCAAAATTTTTAACTCACACAACTTGGACATTCAGAGAATATGTTATTTTGTTTGTTAATAGTTTTCCTCATGAGTTTTCAACCCCTGGTTAGAGGGAAAATTTTTAAATGACTGTCTAACCCAGTTTAAACCTAGTCTGACTTGATCATTTAAGTAAGTCCCTTCAGGCAATAATTAGTCTCTCTTGTTGGGGAGGGAATCTTAGTTTCCCAGATTTCCCCTGCCTCCCCTCACTTATCTCAAAAAAGAAGGTAATTGGGTGTATGAACAGGGAAAGGAAAGTGTGAATAGGTAGACACAGTGACTTTGAGCACGGTGTTCTGGTCTCCTAGATGAAGTCTTGTCATCTGGCTGCTACATTCATGACATCTTTAGCTGGTCTCTTTCTCCCAACTTGGTTACAGTCCAGTTTACTCCCTGAACAATTTGTTCTCGTTTTGGTGTTGCTAGCTCCAAAACCCTGAAATTCCCTGATAGCCTCTGCTGTCAAAACCTCCCCATGCCTCAGCAGACCTTAAAGAAGATTTTGAGGCTCAGCACCCAAACTCCTTGGGACTGGAAAGTGGCTCAGAACAGCTAGCCCTTGGGACCTCTGGTTCCTTAGCAACATTACACCATGAAGGGCATGAGGGTATGTTTGATACAGAAAAGTTAAGGAGATTCTTTATTTGCATAGTCCCAAAAGGGGGCCAGAGGCTAGTCTCCTCCTTTTATCTCCCTCATAAGGGTCATCCTAGATTTACTCTCCCGAGTCCAGAGAGGGGAAGTGAAGGCACACATATGACCAATGTGCTCCTTCCTTCTCTTTTTCTCTGGCCCATTTTCATACTCATCCCTCAAAGCTAGATAAGAGGTAGACTTTGCTTTTACTTCTACATGTTGTCTCAGTCAGGCCCACAGCTTTGCTGTCATGGATGGAAGGATAACTTCTCTGCTATAGGACCCTCCAGGTTTAATACCTGATATGTAAGAGGGAGGAAAAGATTCTGGGAAATCATCTCTCAAGATCATAATGCTTTCATTTTGCTTTAATTCTGTTTTGCGTGTCAGAAGTTATATATCATTCTCTCCACATTCTTTATAATAAATTCTCCTCCTCCCTTAGTCAAATGACTCTCAGGTTAACTAGCACAAAAGTCATGGAAAAAAGGTAAAGGCACTTTAGTAAATTCAAAAATTGTACCATTTATCCCCACATCCACATACGTCAGGTTATTCCCAACATAAACATTACATGTTTAACTCAGCATGGATGGGTATGCAAAACTACTATTTTATACACTATTTCATATAAACATTCTGTTACATAGGACTTCTTAAGTCAAAGGGCTTTTTTTGTTGCTTGATTGTTTCTAATTTGAAATCAAATGTATGTTATTTTGATAATTATCACTTCTCTGGCATTACCAGAAGAAAAACAAATTCCTGGCTTTATGGCAAATGTGATAACTGTGTGCTAACAAATGTTGGTTTTACAGATGCTTGGAGTAAATGGACATGTTGATAAAATGGTGGGAGTAGGAAAGAGTGTGTATAGCTGCCTTCTAGAAAAGTATGAGCAGACTAGAAGTAGAAGCCAGGTTTGTTCCATAAGACTTCAAGGAGCAAAATGAAGATCAAGCAAAGAATTAATGAGAAAACATCCTTCTAATTATCAAGCTGACTAAATGTGGACCGGGATAACACCTTGTGAGTCAATGTTTATATGTTAACCAGGATTATTCAAGCCAGGCCAGGTGACCACGAAGTAAAGATGTCATGTTAATTATTCAAGGGTGTTAAGCTTGCTTCCAACACCCTGAGCTTCCATGCTTTTTAGAGTTGTCAAAGCTGGAAGCCATAGAAGATAAAAAATAAAGGACCAAAGAAATATGAATGCTGCTGGCAGGGAAATTAGCTGTGGCCATTCTTTGCTAATAATCACTGAGTCATTGACTAAGAAAAAGCCAATTTATGACAAAACTAGAGACTAAATTATAGTTTATGACAAAATTGGTGAAAGAAAGGTCATAGAAGAAAAACTGTCAGGTTTCAGAAAAGAATTCAAGAAACTGAAAATGACTAGTTTCATTGTTTGGTAAAACAAACGTTAGAAAAAGCATCATTGATAGCCGGGCTCAGTGGCTCAGCCTGTATGTAATCCCGCGCTTTGGGGAGCTGAGGTGAGTGGATTGCCTCGAGCCCATGGGTTCGAGACCCGCCTGGGCAACTTGGCAAGACTTCATCTCTGCAATAATTAAAAAATTAGCCAGGCGTGGTAGCGCACGCCTGTACTTCCAGCTACTTGGAAGGCTGAGGCGGAAGGATCACCAGAGCCCAGCAGGTAGAGGCTGCAGCGGCCGGGAGCGGCCACTGCACTCCAGTATGGGCGACAGAGTGAGACTCCAGCTCAAAAAAAAAAAAAAAGGCATCATTGATAGAGATTCTGAAAGTAGAGAAAGAAAAACTGTAAGGTATAAAACCATAATGGTGTTGTTAAATTTGAGAAGATGGGTCAATCCCTGAAGGCCCCTCCCACTCTGGGAGTTTTCCTGTTCTTTCAATAAATCCTGCTTTCTCACACAAAAAAAAAGAAAAGAAAAGAAAAGAAAAACTGAGAAGATGACAGTTTTTTTAAGATTAACATTATTTTAGTGATTTTCAAAGAACCTCAAATTGTATCTTTATTCTTTCATTTCCTTATTTAGAGTTCTGCCAGGAATGATAAGCATAGACAGGATAGCTGTTGACAGATAGTTAAGTAATAACAGTGGTTAGGTGTTGGAAAGAAGTGTGGAAGGAGAGGATAACTTGAACAATATAAATAGGATGCTGCATCATTGGTCATCCTTGTCACAGTGTCATGATCCACAAGCCCATATTTGTCAGGGAGAAGGAAAGGAAAGGGATAGTCTAACCAGCCAGACCTGAGCCTCCAGTGCCTAGAAAGTCAGTGGAATTGGTCCATGCAGTATGAAGCAGGGACGTCTCTGAGCAGGCATCAGATGACAAGAATGAAGGCAATGAAAAAGTACCAAGAGCCAGCTATGGTGATAGGCATTTTCACACTGTTAACTCTTTTCTCTTCAAAAAGTGTTACTGTCTTCTTTTCATAGTTCATATAAATTAAAATGAGGCCCAGAGAGATTATTCCAGGTCATGCAGTCAGTAATTGTTTTCTGGGATTTAAAATCCCAAAGCTCATGGTCTTTCCATTACATCATACTAGCAAAATGTGCTCAAGCATGAGCAGATAAAGATAAGCGGTGAGTGATGCCAGAGACAGGAACCAGATGGCAAAAATGAATCAAGCTGAAATGGATAAAAACAATGAGGCAGGTGGGAGAATATACTTTGAGAGGACTGGAGGTGTCTAAGCTCACAGCCAGACAGTCCATTTGACCTAAGCCAGAAATCAAGGAGACAGAAAGATATCAACACAGAAGAGCGTGGAGAATAAAAAAGCAAGGGTTTTCTAAAAAAATTTAAAAATAAAAAAAAATTAGTCAAAATGTTCATTTTGTTACTAAAGTTGTGCTTTAATTCTTCATTCTCTTTAACAGGATATTCCCTCTCCCAGAAAGGCAGCTGTAGCATTTGACTTCCTCATATCATTCTTCGTTTTTACTTCATCAGCATTATGGCCTGTGATTCTCAGCTATCTAAGGTCAAACTGCATGGAGAGGTAAGAACTGAAACAAAAAAATGCAGAGATATTAGAAGGGAGTCACCACCCTGTTTCTTGTTCTCAAATAATTCAGGATTCATTTTTCCACAGAATCCATGAATTCCTCACAGTCATTAGTATCATCTGAACAAAAATTTTAAAAAGGAAGAAGACAAAGCAAGCAAGAGAGGCTTGTCATCTATTTGGGTCAGGATTTTCCAGACTAATATCATATATATATATATAATACATATATATTTTAGAAAGAGAGAGAGACAGAGAGAGAGAAAATGAATTCATTAGAGGAATTAACTCACTCATTAGGGAGGCTGAGTAGTCTCACAACGGGCCATCTGCAAGCTAGAGAACCAAAGAAGCCAGCAGATGGCGCAAGCCAATTTGAAGGCCTTAGAACCAAGAAAACCAAGGGTGAAATTTCAGTCTGAGACTGAAGGGCTAAGACCTGGGAGTCCAAAGGTTAGAGAATCTGGACTATGGTTAGAAGAAGGTGTCCCAGATTCAGAAGAGAGAGAGCAAATTTGCCTTTTCTCTGCCTTTTTGTCCTATCTGGCCCCCAGTCAATTGCATGGGGCCTACCCCCATTGAAAGTGACTCTTCCAACTCAATCCACCGACTCACCCACAGTCTCCCCTGGAAACAGTCTCACAGATACACCTGGGCAGCCCAATTATTCTAATCAAAAGCAAAACCACCTGCCTCTTTGTTTCAGCAGAAGAGGGGTGGACTCAGTGCCTACTGAAGCATTGAGAATAAATAATGTTTAACCAGTTATCTGAGTATCCATCAATGCAGTCAAGTTGACATCCACAAACGGTCTCACACCATCTTAAAGGCTGCAGCACTGCATGGTCAGATGTAGTAATTTTTATCAACTATAATCCCTATTTGCATTTGGACAAAAAACCCTCGTGCAATCATTTTCCAAGAGAAAGCATTTTTTAAATGTCTTAAAAATGAAACAGTCAAAGGATATGCTATATAAGATGCTCTCAAAGAATATGGTAATTACCACAAATATAATGTACTATAATTATGTTCTCAGAAATAGGTCTATTCAAAAAAGTCATTCATACATGTGATTATGCATGACAGCTAAGTGAAGTAGGCATTAGCAAGGTTGTCAATATGCAAATGCTCTTTCTTCTAGGCCATATAATTTATCAAATGGAATTAAATATCTCAAAGGAAACAGACTTCTCTTATTTTGCTAACACATAGCAAACATCACTATTTCTGTACATGTGAAACCATCTCTTCATTTATTGCAATACATTTCTCCTAATAATGGATATTTTCTTTGGATTTTGTTTTTAAGGGTGAATTTTTTTATAGTGACTATATCTTGTTACCATGTGGGTAAAACTCTTTGAAAAGATTTGTATTACTGGAAGTGGGGGGAGGTGGGGAAAGTAATACCCATTAGCAACTGTTTTGTTTCCCCAGGAAGTTAAAATACAATGTATTCTAGACATGCAATGAATATGCTCCTTGTACTTTTCAAGGCCAAGTTAGCACCTATGCAAACATCAAAGTGCACACATTTATCACACACACACACACACACACACACACACACACACACAAACACAATTTCCTCTCTCTCTTTGTCTCTCTCTCAAAGAAATCCAGAGCATCTTTTACTAGCCATTCATTTTAATTTAATGGCATATGATGGAGATGTCCAATTGCCATTGTATAAGACTTCTTACTGTCATCATTCTAAGCTTCAGGAAAAGAGCCCTGTGATATATTCTGCAGATTCTACCTCTGCTGGCTTTTTACAAATGACTGTCAAAGCATAACATGTGGCTTCCATAACTGAATGTTATTTACATCAGAATGAAAAGCGGCTGTGAAACCATCACAACGCTTGAAGTTCATGATTTCTACATTACTGACTAAAGAAAAATTTTTCTGTGTCCAGGAAAACCATTTCCTGATTTGCCATGCATTTGATTAGCAATCTCACTCGGGGTGAGCAGAGCCAAGGAGCATTCAGTGTGACCCACGCCTATCTAGCCCTCACAAGCAAGGGAAAGGAAGGAGGCTGAAGTTTGGCCTTGGCAATATCTCCATCACACTCCCAGGGAGATGCAGGGACTTCTCTGTCAGTGCTTGTCTGCCATGAGAGAGCCTGAGGCATGACAATGGGGATGACTGCATAGCTCCAGGTATGGGAGAATAGAAACATTAAAGTAGCATGACATGATATGGTGACTGCTTCTAAATGAACCTAAAAGAGAATGCCATCAAGGTCAGAGACTCCATCCTCTCAGATTTCCAAACTCAACTTAAGGAGCACACTAGCCCACAAGAAAGAAAACTGACTTAAAAAACAAAAAAAAAACTAAGAGAATCTTCCTTCTAAGGGGAATCCAATTTGCCCAGAATTGGGGTATTATTCAAAGAGAGAAACTACACTATCCATTAGCATGCCAGAACAAATTAAAAAGGCATATTTGCTTCAGAACTTCATTGAAACAACCTCCTTGCATGTCTAGCTTTGTCTACTTTTTAGTTACATTTGACAATTGTGGAAAACCTTTTATATCCATGTGTCTTAGGACTAAACTCTGATCTTTTTCTTCACCTTGCTAACTTCCTAATTAAGGGTCTTGGGGAGATATTTTTTTTAATTAATTGTATACAGTGTTAACTTTCCAATCTGACTCTGGAATGACATCACATAACAAATAAAGAAGGAATATAAAGTATTTTATAACCCTGTAAAGCTGTCTTTTGGAGACCCTAAGGCATATTTTAAGACACCTAATCTCTACCACCTATGAAGCTTTATCTGCATGTCAAGAAACTTGACTCCTTTATCATTGCTCAAGCTGCCTATTTCCTTTACTACTTTAAAAATTCCTTAGATGACTCTTGCTATTTGCCAATCAAGAAATCTTTGAATCCACCTGTAACTTGCAAGCCCCAACTTGGAGACATTCTGCCTCCCCAAGATGAACCAATGTAAAATCTCACATGTGTTTATTTACGACTTCTTGTAACTTCTGTTTTAAATGTTTATAACCAAGCTACAGTTCAACCACAGTGGGCACATGGTAGGTCCTCCTGGGGATGGGTGTCACAGGCCTAGGTCACTCACATTTGGCTCAGAGTAGACCATCTTAAATAGTTTACAGTTGTTTCAACAGCATTCCTGTCCTAAGCATTATGAGAACACCTCAGATAAATAAAACCTAGTATGTGACTTCAAAGAGCTAGTAAGAGGGACAATCCTATGAAAAACTAGTCTAGTAATAATAATGTTTTTATAACTGCTTATAAAAGTAATAGTACAATGAATAGTAGCTTGATGGCATGGGAACAGCAAAAGACTTAAAGTAAGGGATATAAGATTATTGGTTTCATCACACTTCAGTGCCTGATGTTTTATTTAGGGAAAATCACTAATGTCTCTGATTCTTTTTCTTTTTCTCTAAAATAATAACCATCATGCTCACACTTCCCCCTTCCAGTGTTGTCTTTGGGATGAAATGAAATATACTGACAGAGCCTTTAGAGACTAGATGGTTGTGATGAATAATTTTATGTGTCAACTAGACTATGGGATACCCAAATAGACACTATTTCTGGTTGTGTGTAGAAGGTTTTTTTCCAGAAGATATTAACATGTGAACTGTGGACTCAATAGATTTCCCTTCCCAATGTGGGTGGGCATCATCTAATCCCTGAATACTAAAAATAAAACAAAGGTAGAAGAAGGAAGAATTTGCCTTTTTTTCCTGCTTTCTTTCTTGAGCTAGGACATCTCATTTCATATTCTTCTGCCCTCAAACTAGGATTTATACCATCAACTCCTCTGGTTTTCTGATCATTGGACTCTAACTGAATTATACCCACCAACTTTCCTAGGCCTCCAGCTTGCAATTGACGGATCAAACAACTTCTCAGCTTCCATTGTCATGTGAGTCAATTCCTCAGACTAAGTCTAGATAGATAGATACATAGATACATAGATACATAGATACATAGATATGGATAGATACAGAGATAGAAAGATGATAGAGATAGATAGAGATGATAGATTAGATAGATAGATAGATAGATAGATAGATAGGTAGATATGACAGATATAAGATAGATACAGATATAGATACAAATGTATAGAGATACAGAGTCATGCATCACTTAACAATTGGGGATACATTCTGAGAAATAAATCACTTGGCAATTTATCATTGTGTAAACATTAGAGTGTACTTAAACAAACCTGAGTGGTACAATCTACCACACACCTAGGCTATATGATATAACTTATTGCTCCAAAGCTACAAACATGCACAGCATATTACTGTACTGAACATTGTGGGCAATTATAATACAATGTTAAGTATTTTTGTATCTGAATCCATCTAAACATAGAAAAGATTCAGTAAAAATACAATATAAAAGTTTTTTTTAGTGGTCAGCCTGTATAGGACCGTTACCATAAATGGAGATTGCAGGACAGGAAGTTATTCTGGGTGAGTCACTGAGTGAGTGATGAGTGACTATGAAGGCCTAGGACATTGCTGTATACTTTTATATGACTGGCAACACAGTAGGTTTGCTTATAGCAGTGTCACCACAAACAGTTAAGATGTGCATTGCTCTCTGACATTTTGACAGCTACAGCATCACCAGGTGACATGACTTTTTCAACTCTATTATAATCTTATGGAACCACCATCATGTATGCAGTCCATTGTTGACCAAAATGCTGCTATGTGGCACATGACTGTAGATATAGATAAATTAGATATAGCTATAGACAGATAGATCTCCTATTGGTTCTGTTTTTCTGGAGAACCCTGACTAATACAAACGCATTTCACAGATCTAATAGCTAAAAAGAGCTAGCATTAATTAAGTAATTTGTGCCAGTGACTGTGTTAAGTAACTTATTTTTTTTTAATACTTGTGCTGTTAATAACTTACTTTGTGTAAATAAGAAAACTGCGGCATCTGCAGCATAAAAAAGTTTAGGAAACATGACTGAAATGGCATCCTGACTCCTAACCACTCTGTCATAATGTTAATTTCCCATTACTTATTGTTCAATGACTTTAAAGAGTCCTTTAACCTCTTAAGCCCTCAATCTTTTCAAGGATAAATAAAAATACTACCAAAAAAATTCTTAGACCAAAGAATACTAAATGCTACAATAGAGGTTGCAATTTTTTTAGGAGCACAGATGAGAAAATATTACCTATTGATCAAGTGTTTATCATTGTAGCATTAACCCCAGCTCATTACCCAACTTTTGGTGCCTGCTTTGTCAGCTAATCTTTTTGTGTTTTTATGAATACTCTTAGTCCTACTGGCAACTGTGTCTTACTCATTTTTGTTGCCTTCCCTGGAATCTTATAGGTGTTTGTCCAAATTATGGGGTGGATAAAAGAATCTTGCCTGATAACCTGATCAATTTTGGCCTTTGGTAACTTTTTTTTTTTTTTTTTTTGAGTTGGAGTCTCACTCTTTCACCCAGGTTGGAGTGCAATGGCATGCTCACTGTCACTGCAGCCTCAACTTGCTGGGCTCCCATGATCCTTCCACCTCAGCCTTCCAAGTAACCAGAACTACAGGCATGTGCTGCCATGCCCAGCTAATTTTTGATTTATTGTAGAGACGAGGTCTGGCCCAGTTGCCCAGGTGGGTCTCGAACCCGTGGGCTCAAGCAATCCACTTGCTTCAGCTTCCAAAGTGCTGGGATTACAGGCTGAGACACTGAGCCCGGCCTGTATCTTTTTTTCTTCTGATCACTTCCTTACTTTCCCAAACTTCTGGACCAGGTTGCTAAGGTTTAAATATGTTCCCACAAAAGCATGTATTGGATACTTAATACTCAAACCAATAGCATTGGGAGTAAGGACCCAATGGGTGATATTTAGGTCATGAAACCTCCACCCTTATGAATGGATTAATACTGATTATAAAAGAACTTGAAGCTGCAAATTCAATCTCTTACTTCCTCTCAACCTCTTGGTTTTCTGCCTTCCACCATGATATAGCATGAAGGCCCTTGCCAGACGCCAGTTTCATGCTCTTTGACTTCACAGCCTCTGGTACTGTTAGTCAAATAAATTTCCCAGATATTCTGTTATAGCACCACAAAATGAACAAAGACACAGGTCAAGTCCCTTTTCTATTTATTCCCTTAACTTCCTGTACATTATTGTGATTGTCTAAGGATGCCTGTCTTCCCCGTCAGATTTTAAGTTTCCTGGGATGAGCACCATTTTGTTTACCACTGTTTCTACATCACTTAGCTCATAGCAGATTATCATTAAATACTTAAAAATCAATGAATAACTGGATAAATTTTCTAAATTCTATCTTTTTAGATGACTTAGTCTTTGGCCATCCAAAAGTACATTTTTCTAGTAAAACCTTTAGGAACCTGGTATTACTGCTCTGTTTCAGATAAAACAATATACTTAAATTCAATATTTCTAAATATCAAAAGAGTAATTATGTGTTACCCTTGTTAAATACAATTCATGGGAGGCTATAATTTTGGACTAAGTTCCTTCACTAGGTCCCAACAGAACAAGTCAGACAAGATGGAGTCATTCTTGTTAAGTATTACATAAACCAATTGAACTTTGAAGCATCAGTTTTTCAAAAAATAGGAAATTCACAACAACCAATCAAAAGGAGCCTGGTTTTTCTAAGCCAACACGATAAGTTCCCTCTTTATTAAACACATGAGAAAAGTAACTATGAAAAGATCGATCTACTTTTTGTTCCCTACTTTTGCTTTTTAGCCCATTTTTTGCCTATAAAGTCAACCTCTTTTGTTCAGCTCAATGGAGCACTCATTCAATTTTATAGAATGAGATGTTGCCTAATTCTAGAATCAAAAACAAAAGCCAATTAGATCTTTATATTAAAAGTGCTGAAATTTTGCTTTTTAAGATATGTTTTCATGAAAAGAACAGATGCACAGATACAAAACTAAGGTAAAGATAGTGTCTTTGTTTTTCTGTTGTTACAAAGGAATACCTGAGGTTTGGTAATTTATAAAGAATAAAATGTTTATTTGGCTCATAATTCTGATGGTTAGAACGTTTATGATTGAGCATCTACTTTTAATGAGAACCGCAGGCAGCTTCCACTCATGACAATGCAAAGGGGAGCCAGCTGTACAGAGATCACATGGTGATAGAGGAAGCAAGTGGTGGGGAAAGCAGTCCCAGGCTCTTTTTAACAACTCACTTTCATGGCAACTAATAGAACAGGAACTCACTCCTCTCCCCTCCCATCAGAAAGCCATTAATCTATTCATGAATGATCAGTCCCCATTACCTAAATACTTCTCATTATACCCTATTTCCAACATTGGGGATCAAAGTTTTACATGAGATGTTGTTAGGACAAACAAACCATATGGAAACAATAGCAGATGGTTTCTAAAAACTGCCTCAAAGTTACATGCTAAAGATGAATCATATTTAGTCCAACCATCTACAGATTCTATTTCTATATTTTGGACCTAGATATCCTGGAAAACACTACTTGAATCTAAAGTATGAAAGTGAATAAACAAAATTCAGTCTTGCTTTCTAATGTAGGAGAGTGAAAGAGACATTTCGGAAAGATTTTTAAATGTTTTCTGATTACCTTAGAGATCAGGAGAATGAATCTGAACATACCTTAGGTAATTCCCAAGCTTAATGCTTCTGCTAACTCAAGCCAAATATTTGAATCATACAGTCAACTTCCCTTTATCTCATTCCTTGCTGACTATATCATTCAAGGTCCAACCAGAAAAACAGAAAACATTACAATATATTTAAAACACAAAAAATTTGATAAAGGAAATTGGTCTCACAGTAGGAGTTGCTGAGATGTCAAGTAGGAGTTAAGAGGAAACCCCATTCTGTGAGCTGTCTCCCCACTGTCTTGAAAAAATACTTCTCAAAAGGAAGACATATGGACAGCCAACAGACACATGAAAAGGTGTTCATCCTCACTGATCATCGAAAGTGGAATGGATTTTTTTTTAATGTGGTACATATACACAATGGAATATTACACAGCCATAAAGAAGGACAAAATTATGGACTTCACAGCAACTTGGATGGATTTAGAGTCTATAATATTCAGTGAACAAAAACCGAGTACCACACGGTCTCACTCATATGTGGATCCTGAACATTTACCATAATACTGTAAGAAAGGGATTGGCAGTAGTGAGAAATGACAAAGTGAGGGGCATACACAATAAGGGTACCTGATCTCAAACCAGCAAAGTGGGGACCAAAGGGATGCCCAAACTTTACCTGTACAAAGAACACTTGTATACCTAATCCTGAATTGTACCCCACATCTTTAAAATACATTTTTTTAAAAAGAGGCAAATCCAAAAATTAGCATCCACAGAGAGTCACAAACACTTCTGGGTTTAAGAGACAAAGGTAAGAAGGAGTATTACTGGAGCCTGGGACCAAGGCACTTGATGGAATCAGGAACCAGGCAGGAGACTCAGTCAGCACCAAAGAAGCCACCTAAGCCAGAGACATATCATAAAACACACCCTTTCTTTTTTTCTTTTTCTTTTTCTTTTTTCTCTTTTTTTTTTTCTTGTCCTCTAATCTGAGGCACTAGAATGCAAGAGTCACCTCCCCTGTGATACAGAAAGGAAGGAAAAGCCAAGGAACCAATGTGAGGGCTAACAGGTCAGCACCTATCGGCATTTGTCTAGCAGTCTACTGATGATCTGCTTAACCATATATTTATTCCTGAATCACTAAAGCAAATCTCTGACTGTTCTAACAGCTGGTTCTCATTGGATATTAATAAATTGACATTCTGATTTAAAATATTTTATTGTTGATAAGAAACCTCGTTCAAAGCTGTTGTTCTTAAGTTCTAGTATTTTGTATTCATTTCATATTTAAAGTTTCTGTTTCAAAAGCTAACACTAACCTCTATATTATTGCAAAATACATGTCACTTTTAAAAATTTATAAAGTATTAAGGATTATTCACAATAAAAGGTAAGAGCTAAAGAACTTGATATGTGCATGCCAATTTGCTTCTTCAAAATGAGAAGTGTGAGTAAAATTAAGATCTAAGAGAAGAATTAACAAAGGAGATGCATAAAAACTCAGAGGGCTAGTAGATTGCTAAATTTCCTGACAAATTTCTTATGCCAAGTAATGTCATTTGGAAAATAAAACCTTTCTTAAGGCATGCCTAAAGTCACTGTGGCCAAAAAGGTCTTACAGGAATTTAAATCACTTGATGATCCAGAAAACATATCTTGGCATATACAGCATGCACAAGACCTGCCCAGCTCACATTAAATATTCATTTTGATTGACTAGTTCAATCACTCCACTGTAAAGCCCTGACATGCCCATGGCCATATTTCTTTGGTCCATGACCTCATGAGATTATACAAGTAAAATAACTGCCAAATGTAGACATCATTGTTTGAATAGTCTTCTCTATCTGTAAATCGTGATACAGGAACTCATTTCTAAAGGTTGTGTGAGGCAACTACCTGTAATATTAGTACCTTGTCCTTCTCCACTACAGCGATGCTTTCAATCACAGGAATCATTTTCTTTTCAAATCATCAGAGTTTATATTGCCATTAAAATCACCAGGAAGTCGGCTTAAACATGCCTAGTCCTGACACTCTGCCAAGGCAGGCTCTGTCTTCTAAGGTGTACAAAAATCAGAGTTCTAAACAACTACTGTCCATTAAGAACCCTCTGGCAATTTTCCCATGATTAGGAATGGCCATGCTACTGGGAAAATGGCATTCTTACTTTATCACCCCTATGATTTTAAAAGCATTAGATCTTTCTGCTTTTTCTGCTTTGAAAAGGTAAATTAAATAGTTATGTTGTACACTGCTACACAGTTACTGTATTTCTTCCCAGTTACTGTATTTCTTCCCAGGAAGACAGAGTTGAGGGGAAAGAGTCTCATTAATTCAGCATGACCCTTGAATATTACCTGTCCTTAACAAACCAAGAAGCAATGTTTACCTCCTTGGGAATATTTAACCCACTTTCCTCAGAAAGTGAGGAAAAGGACAGGGAAAAATCAACTTTTTTCTAAAGTGTCCTAAAATACCCCCATAAATGCAGTTTTATTATTTAATACACTTTAAACAGAATATTATTTAATACTATTTAATATACCTTTAAACAGAACCAAAGATGAGAAATGGATACCATGGGACAGGAAAGTAGTCAACTATGATGAAATATCAACCTAGACACAAGTTTTAAAATGCCAATCTAGCTGGGCTCAGTGACTCAGCCTGTAATCCCGCGCATTGGGAAGCTGAGGTGAGTGGATTGCCTGAGCCTGCGGGTTCAAGACCCACCTGGGCAACTTGGCGAGACCTCATCTCTACAATAAATCAAAAAATAAGCCGGGCGTGGTAGCGCACGCCTGTAGTTCCAGCTACTTGGAAGGCTGAGGCGGAAGGATTGCTGGATCTGGCCCAGCAGGTCGAGGCTGCGGTGGCCGAGAGCGGCCACTACACTCTAATCTGGGCGACAGAGTAAGACTCTAACTCAAAAATAAAATAAAATAAATAAAATGCCAATCAGCCCAGATGAAGAAGAGAAAATAGAATTGTGAGGAAGAATACAAATTTTTACCCTAGAAATGAATCCAAATGTGACTATCAGAAGTCTTTACTGTTTCAGAGTAATCACGAAAAACTTAAATAAATTTGCTCCTATTTTCCCTCTTTGGATAAAAGGGGATATGTGTACCTACTCCACAGTAGCTCTTTGATACCTTTGCTGTAGTATCAAACAAACTTAAATTGCTTGAAACTAAGTAGTTTCGGGAAAAAGTATATTAAAAAGCAGGATATAAAATTGAGAACATTATAGATCTCATTTTTTTTTTACTTTTTTTATGCTACTGAAATGTCACTGACCAGCAATTCCTTGTCCTAACTTCTCAATTAGAAATGTCCCAGCCGGGCTCGGTGGCTCAGCCTGTAATCCCGCACTTTGGGAGGCTGAGGTGAGTGGATTGCCTGAGCCCGCGGGTTCGAGACCTGCCTGGGCAACTTGACGAGACCTCATCTCTCAACAAATCAAAAATTAGCTGAATGTGGTAGCGCACGCCTGTAGTTTCAGCTACTTGGAAGGCTGAGGCGGAAGGATCACCAGAGCCCAGCAGGTCGAGGTTGCAGCGGCTGGGAGCTGCCACTGCACTCCAGTCTGGGTGACAGAGTGAGACTCCAACTCAAAAAAAAAACAAAAGCAAAAACAAAAAAAAGAATTTGTCTTAGAAATGCTCCAAATTGCATTTTTTTCTTATTTTATCTTTTTTCCTTTTTAAATTTAATTTATCCTTTTGTTCTTCTGATCATTATTTTTTCCCTTAATATTATCCTGATGTATTTTATTTTCATAAATGGTTTTAAAATAGTTTCCAATTGTTTGTTGCTATAACAAAGAAAAATGAATTTTATGTTGATTTGTTTTTTGTAGCAATTCTAACTTTACTTGCCAGTATTTTTGTGGTTTTAAATCAATTAAGAAATTTCTCTTTTTAATTTTTATTTTAAAGATAGGTATAGTTCAGGGTTAGGTATACAAATATTCATTGTACAGGTAAAGTTTGGGCCTCGCTTTGGTCCCCACTTAACCTGATTTGAGATCAAGTACACTTATTGATGAAGTATACTTACTTCTTCCCTTGGCAGTTTTCCACTACTACCAATCCCTTTCTTATAGTATTATGATAAATGTTCAGTGTCCGCTTATGAGTGAGAACATATGATACTCAGTTCTTTGTTTCTGTGATAGATCACTGAGTATTATATACTCTAAATCCATCCACGTTGCTGAGAAGTTTATAATTTTGTCCTTCTTTATGACTGCATAATATTCCATTGTGCATATGTACCACATATTTTAAATCTAGTCTACGTTCAATGGGCAGCATGATTGGTTCCATGTTTTTGTTATTGTGAATTGCTACTGTTTTCCACAGATGTTGTACTAGTTTATGTCCTACCAACAGTGTAGAAGTATTCCCTTTTCCCCATATCTTCTCCAGTATCTGGTTTTTTTTAAGTTATTGATGGTGGCCATCCTGACTAGAGTTTGATGGTATCTCAGTGTGGTTTTAATTTGCATTTATTTGATGACTAGTGAAGTTCAGCATTATTTCATGTATCTGTTAGCTGCTCCTATGTCTTCTTATGAGAAGTGTCTATTCATGTCTTTGCCCACTTTTTAATAGTGTTTTTTAAATCTTTTCAGCACGTTTGAGTTCCTTGTAGACCCCAGATGTTAGGCCTTAATCAGATATACAGTTGGAAAATATTTTTTCCCATTCTGTGGGCTATCTCTCCACTCTCATGATGGTTTCTTCTGCTTTGCAGAAGCTTTTCAGTTTGATGAGGTCCCACTTATCTATCTTATCTCTTATGGCATGGGCATTTGAGGTTTTGATCAGAAGTTGGTTGCCAGTTCCAACTTCCATCGGGGTCTCTCCTGCATTTTACATAAAAGCAGTACTGAGGAAGGAATTCATTTCTTTATGAACACATATCAAGAAAATGGAAAGTTCACAAGTTAGCAGCCTAACAAATCACCAAGGGAGTGGAAAAGATAAGACCACCAAAACCCTAACTTCAGCAGAAGAGTCCAGATCACCAAAGTAAAAGCCCAAATACAGGACAAAGACAAAAATATCATAGAAAAAAATCAGCAAAACAAAAAGCAGATTCTTTGAGAAGATAAACAAGATTGACAGACCCCTAGCCAGACTGAATAAGAAAAAGAGAGAAGCCCAAATAAACACAATCAGAAATGCAAATGATCAAATCACAATAGACCCTAAAGAAATACAAAAAAAAATCAGAGACTATTATGCACACTTTTATGGAAATAAACTCAAAAACCTAAAGGAAATGAAGGACTCTGTGACATCACACAATGTCCCAAGGTTGAAACAAGAAGAAATTGAGGCATTAAATCAACCACTAACAAACCAGGAAATTGACTCCGTCATAATAATACTACCCACAAAAAAAGTCCTGGACCAGACAGCTTTCCAGAGGAGTTCTACAAAACATACAAGGAGGAACTGATACCAATCCTACTGAAAGTATTCCAGGTAATCAAGAAAGACAGAACTCTCCCCAAATCATCTTATGAAGCTAACATCATATTGATATCCAAAACAGGTAAACATCCAACAAAGAAAGAGAACTACAGGTCAATATCCCTGATGAGCACAGATGCAAAAATAGACAACAAGATCGGATCAAACAACACATCTCAAAAATCATCCACCATGACCAAGTAGGCTTCATTCCCAGGATGCAGGGTTGATTCAACATTCACAAGACTATTAATGCAATCAAATACATCAGCAGATATAAAAATAGGAATCACAAGATTATATCATTAGATGCAGAAAAGGCTTTTGATAAAATCCAGCATCCATTCTTGATAAAAATCCTTGAATACCTAGGCATAGAGAAAGCATACTTCAAAATAGTAAAAGCCTATGATAAACCCACAGCCAACATATTGCCAAATGGGCAAAAATTAGAAGCGTTTCCCCTAAAAACTGGAACAAGACAAGACTGCCCACTTTCGCCCCTCATAGTCTTGGATGTCCTAGCTAGGGCAATCAGACAAGAGAAGGAAGTCAGGTATATCCAAATAGGAAAAGAGGAAGTCAAGTTACCCCTCTTTGCTGACAATATGATTCTAAACCTTGAAAATCCAAGAGAATCTGTCAAAAACCTTCCTACACTGTTAAAGGACTATGGCAAAGTCTAGGAGTATAAAATCAATGTGCAAAGGACAGTGGCATTCTTATACAGCAACAACAAACAGGCAGAGAACCAAATAAAAAACACGATCCCATTCACAATAATTACAAAAAAGACGAAATACGTTGGTATCTTCCTAACCAGAGAGGCGAAAGACCTTTAAAATGAAACCTACAAAACACTGCTTAAAGACATCAAAGATACTGCTAATGTGAGACAAATATTTGAGGGGGGTAAAGGTTGCCCCTAAGATGACCTGCCTACTTTGCAGGATTCCTGGGAGTTGAGATCTGCTCATACCCCCTATATTAAGAAAAAGAAAGAAAGAAAGAAATCAAAGATGACACAAACAAATAGAAAAATATTCCATGCTTATGGACTAGAAGAATCAACAGTGTTAAGATGTCCATCCCACCAAAGGCAATCTACAGATGTAATGCAGTACCCATTAAATTACCAGCATCACTCTTCTCAGACCTGGAAATCATACAGAAATTTATATGGAAACATAACCAAGAATAGTCAAAACAATTCTCAGTAAAAGAATCAAACTGGGAGGTATCATACTTCCAGACTTTGAACTTTATTATAAGGCTACAATAATCAGAAGAGCCTGGGATTGGTACAAGAACAGGCATATACACCAATGGAATAGGATAGAGATTCCAGAAGCAAAACCTCAATTTCTCAACCAACTCGTCTTCAACAAAGCCTCCACCATCATCCAATGGAGAAAGGAGAACCTATTCAGTAAATGGTGCTGGGAAAACTGGTTGACCACATGTAGAAGATTAAAACAAGACCCCTACCTATCCCCATACACAAAGATCAACTCTAAATGGATCAAAGACCTAAACTTAAAACTCAAACTATGGCCGGGCTCGGTGGCTCAGCCGTAATCCCACGCTTTGGGAGGCCGAGGTGAGTGGATTGCCTGAGCCCGCGGGTTCTAGACCCACCTGGACAACTTGGCGAGAACTCAACTCTACAATAAATGTTTTAAAAAATTAGCTGGGCATGGTAGCGCGCGCACCTGTAGTTCCAGCTACTTGGAAGATTGAGGCGGAAGGATTGCCAAAGCCCAGCAGGTTGAGGCTGCCGTGGCCGGGAGCGGCCACTGCACTCCAGTCTGGGTAACAGAGTGAGACTCCAACTAAAATAAATAAATAAATAAATAAAAATTCAAACTATAAAAACCTTTTCTTATTTTAAACATCAGTTCTTTCTAATGTTTCTTAACTTTGGTCCTATCCACATTTTTAAGTATTATGAGAATGTCACCTGCTATGGCTTGAATATATCTCCTTCAAAAGTCAGGTGCTTCCAGGTGGGCCTTTAAATGGTAATTAGGCCATAAAGACACCTCCCTTATTAATGGAAAGAGGCTTCACCTCACATTTGGCTAGCTGGCTAGCTTGGTCTTCTGCTCGTCTGCCCTGTGAAGGCATAGAGTTTTCCTTTGCCATTTTTCCCCCCAATATGTGAGGACACAGCTCTAACCTGCTGAAACCTAGATCTTGGACTTCACAGACTCTAGAACTCTGAGAATTAAATTTCTGTTCTTTATAAAGTACCCAATCTCAGGTATTTTGTTATAGCAGCACAAAATGAAATAAGGCATGCCTACACAAACCAAACCATAGCACAATACAGTTATTATTTTTTTAAAGCAGGATTTATTGAGAGGACAGAAAAGTTCCCACAGTGAGAGGAGACCCAAGGAGGCTGCCCAATACAGCTATTTTTAATTGTTTGAAAGCTAAATGTGCAATTACTAAAGTTTCCACTTCTGCTTAGGATGAGAAAGTCACAAGACAATATCATTTCTATCCTAAAAATTGAAAACTCTGGGTGTCCTATAAGAGTATAACTTTTCTTAAGCTTATCAGATAGCTGAGGTTGCAAGGCAATCAAGGAAGCCAGATTATAGTGTGACAAATGTGTCTCCTGCTTCTAGCCAAAAAGTAATAGGTCCAAATTTACTTCCCACTTGAAACAACTAAAAATATAAGAAAAAAAAATATGAAACAGTAGTTTTTAGACATTGGACCAGCAAACAATGCAGGAGAGAAGGAAAACAAGAAGAGTGAACCTTTAAATTGTCCCAGCTGCTGTCTGGACAGAGTTTCTAAGTCACAGAGCAAATAGATGGAACATGAGTGGAGTCCAGCATTCTTCCTTAGTGGAGGAGACAAAGTTGAGAGACCAGAGAGCCTAAGGTGACTGAACATTATGTGGCAGAGTAAAGATAGGAGACAGCTGCCAATGAAGAGAGCTCCAGAGATCTGCAGAGGGACCTATTCTTCAGCTGAATGATAACCAGTGTATTCCTATGAGAAAACAACTGAAGTCTGAGAAAGAAACACCCAAAACGATTAGAGGGACCAGTTTCCTGAGTTCATACTTTGTATTAGGAATACTTTGTGTTCCCAGCCAGTCATTGTAGGGTACTGGGTACAGTTCTCAATGGGATACTGCCTCAGTGTCATGACAAAATTACCGCTGAACTATGTCTACTCTATTCAGACCTAACAATTAGAGAGTTTGGAAAGCATCAAACTGTTGACAGGTAACTTAACTGAACCCCAGAATAAATTTCAAGAGCATATGTAGGAATAATGAACTAACTAAATGTCTAGCATAAAAATATTTGAAGACGTAACAGTTGAAAATTTTTCAAAATTGATAAAAATTTATAAACCTAAGGGAAAAAAATTAATTGTTGTGATAAGCTGTTATCCTCAGAATCCTGTGGTCACCCTCCTCTTACTTAAGAGAAGACAAACTGTTTGGCACGTTTTTCACAAACTGAATAAAACTGGACCCTGATCCCGCATCAACAAAATACCATTTCTGAAATCACTACTACTTCTTATGTGGATATCAAGCTTATAGTTACTCTCCCACTCCTACACACACACACTAACCTAAACTCTAGCACATGCGATAAAAATCCCTTTTCCCTGAAAAGAAGGAAAAAGAAAGAAAAAGCACAAATCATGAAAGAAAAAATTGATAAATTGGATTTCATTTAAATTAAAAAGTTAAACTCTTAAAAAGAGAGTTAAGAAAAAAATTTTAAAAGCCATAGCGTGAAGGAAAATATATGAAAAACATAACTTATAAAGGACTGTGTCCAGAATATATAAAGAAAACTTGCAAAACAATAATAAACAATCTAATTTTTTAAATGTACAAGAATTTAACACACACTTTACTAAAAAAGAGACAGAACTAGAAAATAAAAACATGAAAAGATGCTTTCTATCATTAACCATTAGAGAAATGCCTGCATGTCACAATGAATGCCTACAATATAAAACACTGACAATAGCAAGTACTGGGGAAGACGTTGAACAGCAAGAATTTTCAAACATTGCTATTTGGAATGCAAATTAGTATAGCCTCTTTGTAATACAATTTGGCACTTTCTTATAAAGCCAAACATATAACATAATGGGACTCGGAAATCCCACTGCTAGGATGGCAAATGAAACATATGTTCACACATAGACATATATACGAATGTTTATAGTGACTTTACTTATAGTAGCCAACAAGTGTAAACAGTCCAAATGTTCATCAACTATTGAGTGGGTAAACAAATTGTTGTATCTCAACATGATTGAATACTACTCAGCATTAAAACAAACAAACAAAAAAAACATGATGCAACAAACATGCATGAATTTCCAAAAAAGTTGTGCTAAGGGAAAGAAGTCAGATGCAAAGGGCTGCATGATGTATGACTTTATTTATATGTCATCCCGGAAAAGGTAAACTATAAGAACAAAAATCAGGTCAGTAATTTGATAAGTCCAAATAAAAACTTATACTCAAATATTTATATCAGCTTTATTCTTAGTAGCTCAAAGTTAGAAACAAATTGAGTATCTATCAACATGTGCATGGATTTTTTTTAAAAATGTGGTAAACCTATGCAATAGACCACCAGTAAGCAAAAAATAATAACACAGATATAATATGGAAAAAAATCTAAAAATCATTAAACTGAGAAAAATAAATCAGACATAGGCGGTTATAGACTGTATTTTTTCCATACAACATTCTAGAAAGTGCAAACTAGCCTAGAGTGACAAAAACAGATTAGTGTTTGCCTGGGGTCAGAGCTGAAGGGAATGATAGATTGGAAAGGATCATAGAAATCTTTTGGCACGATGGAAATGTTCTCTCATAATTGCAGCACTGACTTCATGGGCATATACATCTGTAAAAACTCATCAAATGGCAAGTTTTAAGGAGATTTATTTTACATAAATTATACCCCAATAAAAATGATTTTTTAAAAAGCCTGATTGTAATGGGAGGCTTAAGTTAACACAGTTAATTCAAGGTCTCCTAAAATGTTTTTCAGCTTTTACCCCAATCAGATTTATCTTTTCCTCAGTAGGGAAGATATTACAGGATCAATTTCCAAAAAGCTGACAGTCCAACAGCATGTATGTATATATGTGTTGGACTATACGAAAACTTAACTAAGAAAGAGCAGTAGGTCTTTATGAAAGCAGCAGTCACTTTGCAGGAGCAGAACAAAATCAGTAGCAATATCTAGTAGCACGTCCTCTTACCGTACCGGCAATGCAGCAATTCTCAACAGCCCCAGCAGCACCTGAAACAGCCCTCGACTCCCTGAATTTGATGTGGCTGAGCCCCACCATTAGATGGACACTGAAGCCAGAACAGTTCTACTAATTCCCCTTTGACACAGGATATTACCTCAAACATCCGAATATGCCAAGAATTGTAGTATATTCCATTATTTCACTTGGGAGTGGTCTAAATAGAAGAACTTGTAAATATAAGGCCAAAACTTATCTTCTAACATACCCACCATTTCAAGTCAATTTTTGGACATTTCCTTGAGCCTTACAAATTCACCATATTTTGCATTCAAATTAATTAATTTCCACATTCTCAATGAAAGATAAAAAAAGAAAATTCAGCTCAGAGGTGTCCTAGAAGGTCTCTCCTTCACTAAAATTGAGATTACTTTTTTAAAACAGCTTTTACAAAGTGAACTGCCTACCTTTGGAGCAGAAATATGAGGTTTGGTTTTTCCATCTTCGTGGTCTTTATGAAACCAAAATATACTGATAGGACACAAATTAACTAGTTATTTGGCAATTTACTTACTGACACAAAACTTCTGGATTTTCTTCAAATTTCCAGAATTCTGTTATCCTAGGAAAGAAAAAAGTCTGTAAAATGATTTAAATTTTTTTTTTATTTTAAAGATGTGGGGTACAATTCAGGGCTAGGTATGCAAATGTTCATTGCACAGGTACCAAGCAGTCTCAAGATTCTGTACACGTGGTCCTATAGCAGCATACCTTCTTAGTAAAATAATCCACGTTTTAGAACATCTGCCTGAAGGAAGTACTGTACACTGTGGTTTGTTTTTCTAATATCCCTGTTTGTCACGATGACAGTCCTCTCCTCCACTGGTTCCAAATGTGATCACATGAATGGCTAAAAGCAATGTAACTGAAACAATCTGTTGATGCAGGAATCCATTTTGAAAATTTACCAATCCATCTAAGTTGTAGTATAAACAAAAATTATTTAAACATTGACATGATTTTTGTCTTACTATTTAAATTCTTACTATCTAACTATATCAGATTACAAAATGACGAATGAACAAAATGCTAAAGAAAATACACATTTTCAATGAAAGAAAAAGATGAAGAGACTGAATTAGACTCACCAACAAGATCAAAGAAGGTTGAAAAGTGATGGTTGACAAGTTCACATTCCTTATTCCAGTTTTGTAAGCATATCATTGCAAAAAGAAAGGTTTTCACTTATAAATTCAAGTATCATCTGCCTAAGGTGACACAAGACATGGTACCTGTACCATATTCCCCCAAAATGGAAAAAAAAAAAACCTAACATGAAAGAATTTACAAAATGAAAACGACTTGACAGAGTCAGGGATCAGGAAGGGTGCTTTTGCAATTCCAAATTTTGGGAATGATTCATCTTTTCCTTGAAAAGTGTCAATTGTAATAAAGTTCACCAGCACTTTTCACACTAAAATAATTAATGTAGCATTATACTGATAATAAATTCTAAGATAATACCCTTTAAGCAAAAGCTTTTTTGTTATAATTTTTTCAGAAATTTGATTCTTAAATTAATCATTCTAAATTCTTAAAGATTTAGGCACCAATACATCTAATAATTATGATTCTATCAGCAACTTTTTAAACACAGATATGAAAGTAAATATGATGTCTAATAGAAAAATAATAAAAAGTCTAAGTGGAAAAGCATAAACTAAACTGCAAGCAAGTAGCATACATCTCAAAATGTTTCCCTGTAAAATTTGGAAACTGGGCAAAGCATCTGTTTGGCTGGCTGGCAATCATCCCAAGTGATTATTCATGCCTTTTGCTTCCCGAGAAAAATAATTCAGTAAGTCCAACAGTTTCTTCCAACTCCCCCAAGAATTGAAATTATCAAGAACTCTGAAATACATTATCAAAAAATGTTAGCCCTGGACCTTGAGCAGTCAGGCTTTCAAGATCAGAAAAAAACAAAAATGTGGGCATGGCATGGAGCCTCTGTTCCACTTGCATCACCTCTACTCAGCAAATTGTGGCTCTGGTTCTGGTTTTCCAGAAGCCAGTTCCAAGTCCTGCGCAGGTAGCCTTCCCTCACAGACTCCTCTTCATTCTCTCAATCCTTCCTCTCTTCCAAAGGGATGCAGAAAAAGCAGAAACTTGAATGGAGCAGTCCTGACCCTGTGGGATTCAATTTCTTCTATGAAAACAAGACATGTATCTAACCACTGGGGCTGGAGAAGTGAAAAGATCAAGTACTTTTGTTTAGACCATCCTAATAAGACAAAATACACCTATATAGCACAGCTCAGGAGTAAGAAATAAAGAGAGGAAGATCACCAACTCTATGTCATCACATATCCTATATAAGCTATAGACTAATATATTAGAAATATTGCTCCATTAATGCACATTGTAAAAAAGAATTAAACCTGTTAAGAGGATTTACTCTATATTATAATTTAATTACCAACATGTCTTCATGTTCAATTATAGTGTTGTTTCATTAGGCACATGCACTGAGATTTTCTAATTATAACCCTCCCAGGTAACCCAATGCTCAGCAGATTTGATTAGCATTTTTATCTTTCTTTTCCTCATTGAAAGTAAAATAACCTGTCTTGGTATTTAGTAGTAGTCTCTTCCCTAGGTCTCCTTTACATAGACACTATTCACCACAATTTCTGCAGATTGCCTCAGGGAAGAATTTCACCTTGCAATATTCTATCAGAGGATGCTACAGTTTGGTAATGAACAGAATACCAATTCTCCTTGCAACAGTGCACATAGTTTAGGAATTAAGAGGCTTTGAGTCCTTTGAATTTACCCAGTTTCAAACCCCAGCTACACCACTAACTAGCTGCACTCCTGGCAAATTACTTGACCTCTGTGCCATTTTCACATTTATAACGTGGGACTGTTATGAGGCGTAAACAACCCACATGAAAAGAGGCTAGCACAAAATCTGGCACATCGTAAGTAATCATTTTATTGTTGTACTGTTACTTGTGTTGTTCTTATCAGGATATGGATGAGAAAAATATTCAGAGATTTCAGTTAAGGTAAAGACATAACTAAGAGATACTGTGGATTGGGTTCCAGATCACCGTAATAAAACAAATATGGCAATGAAGTGAATCACACAAACTTTCTGGTTTCTCAGTGCACATGCAAGTTTGTACACTGTACTATAGCCTGAGTGTGTGGTAGCATCATTCCTATTAAGAAAGTATCTTAATTTAAAATTACCAGACTTCTAAAAAAAATCAACAATCGTCTGAGCCTTCAACAAGTCATAATCTTTTTGCTGGTGGAGGGTCTTGTCTCAATGTTGATGGCTGGACTCATCAGAGTGGTGGTTGCTGCAGGCTGGGGTGGCTTTGGAAATTTTTTAAAATAAGACAACAATAAGGTTTGCCATATCAATTCACTTTTTCTTTTGCGAAGTTTTTTTGTAGCATGTGCTACTGTTTCACAGCATTTTACCCACAGTAGAACTTCTTTCAAAATTGGAGTCAGTTTTCTCAAACTTTTCCATTTCTTGGTCAACTAAATTGGTGAAATATTTTAAATCCTTCCTTGTCATTTCAGCAGTGTTCCCAGCATCTTCACCAAGAGTACATTCCATCTCAGGAAATCACTGTCTGCTCATCCGTGAGAAGCAATTCTTCATCTGTTTAAGTTTTATTACAATATTGCAGCAATTCCGTCTAATTGTAATTCTTTTGTTATTTCCACCACATCTGCAATTACTTCCTCCACTGTAGTCTTGATGCCCTAACAGTCACCCACTTCTTCAAAACTCCTGAATTAGCCTCAGCTTACAAATCGCAAATGTCATTAATGGCATCCAGAATGATGAATACTTTCCAGAAGGCTTTCAATGTACTTTTCCCAGATCCATCAGAAGAATTACTACGATAGCCATAGTCTTACAAAATGTATTTCTTAAAAAATAAGACTTGGAAGTCAAAATTATTTCTTAATCCATGGACTACAGAATGGATGTTGTATTTGTGGGCATAAAAACATTAATCTCTTGGTACATCTTCATTAGGGCTCTTGGGTGTCTAGGTGTATTGTCAATGAAATGTAATAGTTAGAAAGGAAACTGTTTATCTGAGGAAAAGGGTTGAGCCATGAGTTTAATATATTCAGCAAAGCATGCTATAAAAAAGATGTGCTATCATCCAGGCTTTGTTCTTCCATTTCTGGAACCCAGGCAGAGTAGCATGAGCATAGTTCTTCAGGGCCCTTGGATTTTCAGAATAGTAAGTGAGCAATGGCTCCAACTTCATGTCACCAGCTGCATTAGCCCCTAACAAGAGAGTCAGCCTATCCTTTGAATCTTTGAAACTAGGCATTGATTTCTCCCCTCTTGCTATAAAAGTTCTAGAGGGCATCTTTTTTTTTAATATTGGCTTTCGTCTCCTTTGAAAATCTGTTGTTTAGTGTAACTGCCTTCATCAATGATCTTAGCTAGATCTTCTGGATAACTTGCTGCAACTTCACCATCTGTACTTGCTTCACCTTATACTTTTAGGCTTTGGAGGTAGCTTCTTTCTTTTAACCTCATAAAGCAACCTCTTTTAGCTTCAAACTTTTCTTCTGCAGCTTCCTTGCCTCTCTCAGCCTTCACAGAATTGAAGGGAGATAGCATCTTGTTCTAGTTTAGTTCTTGGTTGACAGGAATGTTGTGACTGGTTTGATCTTCTATCCAGACTACTTAAACTTTCTTAATATCAGTAATAAGGCTTTCTTATCATTTGTGTGTTCCCTGGAGAAGAACTTTTAATTTCCTTCAAAAACTTTTCCTTTGCATTCACAACCTGGCTACCTGTTTAAGACAAGAGGCCTACTTTTTGTCCTTTCTCAGTTTTTGACATGCCTTCATTGCTAAGCTTAATAATGTCTAGCTTTCTGTTGAAATGAAAGACATGTAACTCTTCTTTCACTTAGAGGCCATTGTAGAGTTATTAATTGACCTAATTTCAATATTGTTGTGTCTCAGAAAACAGTGAAGCCCAGCGAAAGGGAGAGAGATAGGGGAACAGCTGGTCAGTGGAGCAATCAGAACACATTTATTCATTACATTTCCTATCTTATGGGTGTGATTTGTACCCCTTCAAAAGAACAATTACAAGAGTAGCATCAAGGATTACTGATCAAAGAGCATCATAACAAATATAATAATAATGAAAAAGCTTGAAATATTGCTAGAATTACCAAAATGTGACACAAGGGACACAAGGTAAGCACACGTTGGTGGAGAAATGGCACCAACAGACCTGGTCAACACAGGATTGCCATAAACCCTCAATTTGTGATAAATACAATATCTGTGAAGGACATCAAGGTCACTGCTCTGGTTTAGACTTTCATCTTTCAGCTGTATTATCATAGCCCATTGAACTAGTCACCCTATATTTTAGTTGGGATCAAAGTATTCCACAGTCCAAGTCTTTTGCATAGATTGCACAGTCCTCCAAAACCTGGTCAATCTCCAGTCACTTAACTATACTCCATGTGGCCATTGTAATATATTGAGGTATTCCTGAATCTATTTCCCCCAGGGAACTTAATTTTAGACTAATAACAGTATCAGTTTAATTTACTGAGGATCTATATCACAAGCATCAATGTTCCATAGACGGATTGCCACTCATCTATTTAACATTAAAGTTTGAACAAGTTGCTCGTGCTGGTTACTTTTTATTGCACCACTCATTCCATTCTCTGTCCTTCTTGGCTATGTGTTGTGCTCTAAGGAACTGATCCACATAGACTCGATCACCAGACCCTCTGGCTTCTAGAATTGAATCCAGCCAATAGGAGGCACCCACAGGAAATCTGAAGGTGAGAGAAAACAGGGCAGGAATGCCTTCCTTCACTACCTCCCCACTTTCAGGACATAATTCGGGACATTATTCTGGTCCCTCTACAACTTTATCTTTTACTGGACTCTGCTAACAATCCCATTTCTCCTTATTCCCCTTCAGGTCTTGAGATGATATCAGCCTCTTGCTTTTGCTACTGCCTAAAACTTGAACATCTCTTCATAGTTTTCTCATCCTTACTTTGTAAATAGTCCTTCAATAAATTATCATCTAAATTTCATCTAAGTATGCCTCCATTTCCTGTTGGGACCATAAGTGATTTACCCTTTCAGCTAAACATATTCTGTAGCCAATAGAGTTAATGTTCATTCTTAAAACATTTTATTGAGCACTTATTACATACCAAGTATTGGCCTAAGTGCAAAATGCAAGGAAAAAGACAACAGATCTATGTCTTTAAATGTGTGTGTGTGCACATGCATGCGCATGTGTGCCACAGTCTTCTTTTTCAAAGACCTGTCTTTATAGGGAACTAGATCTATAAACCACAAATCGTAACTTAGTGCAATAAATGTGGTATGCATATGTGCAAAGTACAATAGGCACATGAAGTTATTATATTTCACTTTATTGGCAGGAGTACTAGCCAGGCAGGAGGGAAAATATGGAATAATCAGGAAAATCTTTTAGCTTGACCTCAAGTAAGAAGAGAAATTTAAAAGGCAGAGTTATGAGAAGGTTGCATTTCAGGCATAGAAGAGAATGTTTAAAAGTTGCAATGACCTGAAGATACACAGCATGTTTAATGAGCAGCAAAGTGATTTGGGACAAGTATTAACAGAACATAGTGCTAAGATTGGAAATGCTACCTAGTAGATAGAGGCCATGATGGTGTATAGCTAAGTGGCTGGACATTGGCCAGGTTTTGGAGGACTGTGCAATCTATGCAAAAGACTTGGACTGTGGAATACTTTGATCCCAACTAAAATTTAGACTGTTAATTTTGGCAGCAATGAAAATAGGGTGACTAGTTCATTGGGCTATGATAATACAGCTGAAAGATGAAAGTCTAAACCAGAGCAGTGGCCTCTGGAGTTAAAAAGCAAAGAACGTATTGAACAAGTTTTTTAAAGATAATAAACACAATGTCAAGACCTCTGAATAAAGTATTGACTGTAGTTTCATTGTGAGGTGTCCAGCTTAGACCAGGTCATTGATGGTGACACAGTTCACTGGAAGAGAAAACAGAGGGAAGAGAGCTGATTAGGCAAAGCTAGATGAGATCCTTCTGGAAGAAAAGTCTCACTCAGTAGTATTATAATAATTTTTTTTAAATGAGGGTGAAAACCACTGAGGAAAAAAAGGAAATAATCATCTCACAATTTAAAAAACTAAAAATCACACTAGAACAACATTAAGTGATTGGAGTTAGTGATGCCTTTCAAACGCAAGAAATTTTAAAAGTAAATGTTTCAGAAATTTCTAATCAGTCATTCTCTCTTCTCTGGGAACCTCCCTATATCACTGAGTATATTAGTATCTGACCACACTGCATGTCCCTGGCACAACCACATTTTATCTTTTTACATGTATTTCCTTCAGTTACTGACATCCATCCTTAAAGATTGCTGCAGTGTCTGGTGCATGGTAAGACTATTTGATCATCTGTTTTCAGTATAGTCATAAAGACTGCTAAATGCCAAAACTATGACAGTACTTCAGTGCTTCAACTTTCAATTCCAGAATAACAGGCATTGTATTTGCTTTTTTTCCTCATAAAATGTTAGTATTTTTTAACTTACTAGGATGCCTCTCCCCCTTATTATAAAAATAATTATATCACTCACTACAATCACACTTTTATAAACAAGATTTTTAGCTGAAGAAAGAATCTCAGAACTTGAAGACAAAAACATGGAATTAACCTGATCTGTAAAAAAACATAGAAAGAAGACTCAGAAAGAAAGAACAAAGCCTACAAGAGATGTGTCATTATATCAGGAGAGGGAACCTACACCTGATCAGTATCTCAGAAGAAGAAAGGGAAATGAGGAACAACTCAGAGCAAGTATTCCAGGAAGTAATCCAAGAAAACTTTCTCCATCTAACCAGAGATGTGACCAGCCAAGCACAAGAGATACAGACATCAAATGAGAAGACCAACCCCTAGACACACAGTCATTTGCCTACACAAAGTAGGCACAAAATAAAAAATCCTAAAGGCAGCAAGAAAGAAAGGTCAGATTACCTACTGGGGAAAACCAATCAGAATAGCAGCAGACCTATCAGCAGAAACACTACAAGCAAGAAGGGGCTATAGCCCCTATACTCAAAGTCCTCAAAGATAAACAATTTCAACCAAGAATTTCCCATTCAGCCAACCCAGCTTCATCAGTGATGGAGAATTAAAATCCTTCCCAGACATATAATCCCTAAGCAACTTCCAGACCAGCTCTACAGGAGACACTTAAAAGGGTATTAAGCATAGAAGAAAGAAGAAAAAGATTGACCACACACTTCCCAAGAGAACAGCAGAGCACAGTATCAGCAGAGAAAACAGTGGAACAATAAACTTGAAAACACACACATACATTAACCACAAAGCCAAAAGAAAAAAAGCAAACAAAGGAAAAACTTTATAAGAACCTCATGACAGGGATAAACAATCATATTTCAATAATCAGCCTGAAAGTGAATGGACTAAGTGAACCACTGAAAAGACACAGAATGGTGAACTGGATAAGAAATCATGACCCAGTTATTTGCTGCATCCAGGAGACTCATCTCACTTCAAGCGATGCACACAGACTCAAAGTTAAAGGTTGGAAAATGAGTTTCCAGGCCAATGGATCACAAAAGAAGGCAGGAGTTGCAATCTTACTATCAGACAAAACAACCTTTAAGCTATCCAAAATTTTTAAATATGCAAAAGGACACTACATAATGATAAAAAGGTTCAATCCATCAACAAATATCCATCTTAAACATATACACACCCAACACAGGAGCACCAACATTTATAAAGCAACTATTAAGTAAACTAAAAAAAAAGATATTGACTCTGAAACTATTATAGCAGGGGACTTGAATACCCCACTGACAGCCCTAGATAGATCATTGAGGCAAAAAATCAACAAGGAGATCCAGAACCTAAACTTGATATTAGACCAAATGGACTTAATAGATGCCTGCAGATTATTCCACCCAAAAACCACAGAATGTACTTTCTACTCATCACCACATGGAACACACTCCAAGATTGATCACATCCTTGGCCATAAATCAAGCATAAACAAATTCCATAAGGTTGAAATCTTGCCATGCACGTTCTCAGACCGCAATGGAATAAAAATAAATATCAATGCCAACATTTCCCCAAAACCCACAAAGACATAGACACTAAAAAACATGATGCTGAACAACCACTGGGTCAAAACTGAAATCAAAGCAAAAATTTAAAGATTCCTGGAAACAAATGAAAATGAAGAAACATCTTACCA
Organism: Cephalopachus bancanus; assembly: GCA_027257055.1. Classification (NCBI taxonomy): domain Eukaryota; kingdom Metazoa; phylum Chordata; class Mammalia; order Primates; family Tarsiidae; genus Cephalopachus; species Cephalopachus bancanus. The sequence continues at coordinate 15,795,696 of JAPVLO010000045.1, read as the reverse complement.
AAACTTCTTGGGATGCCCTGAAAGCAATTCTCAGAGAGGTATTTATAACTCTACGAGCACACATCAAGAAAACAGATCAGAAGTTGAGAACCTAACAAATCACCTAAGGGAACTGGAAATTAAAGACCACCAAAACCCCAACTTTAGCAGAAGAATCCAAATCACAAAAACAGGAACCCAAACACGGGACATAGAAGACAAAAATATCATAGAAACATCAACAAAACAAAAAGCTGGTTTTTTGAAAGAATTAACAAGATTGATGGGTCCCTAGCCAAAATGACCAAGAAAAAGGGAGAAAAAGCCCAAATAAACACTATCAGAAATGCAAAAGATCAAATCACAACTGACCCTGAAGAAATACAAAACATTACAGAGATTACTATGTACACCTATATGGAAATAAACTTGATAGCCTAGATGAAATGGAAAACTTTCTGACATCACACAACCTCCCCACTTTGAAACAAAAAGACATTGAGATACTAAATAGAGCAATAACAACCCAGGAAAATGACTCTGTCATACAAAAACTACCTACCAAAAAAAGCCCTGAACCGGATGGGTTTCCAGCAGAATTCTACAAAATGTACAAGGAGGAGCTGATACCAATCCTACTGAAAGTATTCCAGGCAATTGAGAAAGATGGAATTCTCCTCAAATCATTTTACAAAGCTAACATCACACTGACACCAAAACTGAGTAAAGATGCAACAAAAAAAGACAAATACAGGCCAATATCCCTTATGAACATAGATGCAAAAATCCTCAACAAGAGTCTAGCAAATCGGATCCAAAAACAACTCAAAAATTATCCACCATGTCCAAGTAGGCTTCATTCCCAGGATCCAGGGTTGGTTCAACATGTGCAAAATCATAAATGTCATTAAATACATCAACAAATGTAAAAACAAAAACTACAAGTTTATCTCATTAGATGCAGAAAAAGATTTTGATAAAATTCGGCATCCTTTCTTGATAAAAAACCCTCAAACACCTAGGTACAGAAGGAACATACCTCAAAATAGTAAGTGCCATCTACGATAAACCCACAGCTAACATATTGCTAAATGAACAGAAACTGGAAACATTTCCCCTGAAAACTGGAACAAGACAAGGCTGCCCACTCTCACCCCTCTTGTTCAATATTGTGTTGGAAGTCCTAATTCAGGCAATTAGACAAGAAAAGGAAATCAGAGGTATCCAAATAGGAAAAGAGGAAGTCAAGTTATCCCTCTTTGCTGATGATATGATCCTATACCTTGAAAATCCAAGAGAATCTGTCAAAAACCTGCTTACACTGATAAAGAACTTTAGCAAAGTCTCAGGCTACAAAATAAATGTGCAAAAGACAGTTGCATTCCGATACACCAACAACAAGCAGGCAGAGACCCAAATTAAAAGCACAATCCCATTCACAATAGCCACCAAATAAATGAAATACCTCAGCATCTTCCTAACCAGCGAAGTGAAAGACATTTCCAATGAGAACTACAAAATGCTGTTCAAAGAAATCCAAGAAGACACAAACAAATGGAAAAATATTCCATGCTCATGGATTGGAAGAATCAACATTGTTAAAATGTCCATCCTACCAGAGGCAATCTACAGATTCAATGCAATACTCATTAAGTTACTAACATCATTCTTCTCAGACCTGGAAATGACAATACAGAAATTCATATGGAAACATAAAAGACTACGAATAGCCAGAACAATTCTTAGCAAAAGAAACAAAGCAGGAGATATCACACTCCAGATTTCAAACTTCTACAGTAATCAAAACAGTCTGGTATTGGTACAAGAACAGACACGTAGACAAATGGAACAGGATAGAGATTCCGGAAGCAAAGCCTCAATTCCTAAACCAACTCATCTTTGACAAAGTTTCCAACAACAACCACTGGGGAGAGGAGAGCCTATTCAGTAAATGGTTCTGGGAAAACTGACTGACCACATGCAGAAGATTGAAACAGGACCCCTACCTATCACCATACACAAAAATCAACTCTAAATGGATCAAAGACCTAAATGTAAAATCTCAAACTACAAGAATCTTAGAAAATGAAGGAGACACCCTTATGGAAGTTGCAACTTGCAACCAATTCCTATTAAGAACCCTAAAGTCCCATACCTTAAGAAATAAGATAGACAAGAGGGACCTCATCAATCTAACCAGCTTCTGCAAAGCAAGAAACCATCAAGACAGCAGGGAGACAGGGAAAAAATATTTGCCAACTGTATATCCAACAAAGGCCTAACATCTAGGATCTACCAGGAACTCAAACACGCCAAAAGGAAAAAACCAAACATCCCCTTTAAAAAGTGGGTAAAAGACATGAAGATACACTTCTCAGAAGAAGATATACAGGCAGCCAACAGACATGAAAAAGTGCTCAGCCTCACTCATCATCAGAGAGATGCAAGTCAAAGCCACATTGAGATACCACCTAACCCCAGTTAGAATGACCATCATTAATACAATGAACAACAACAGATGCTGGCGAGGACGTGGAAAAAAAGGAATGCTTCTACACTGCTGGTAGGAATGCAAACCAGTGCAACATCTTCCTTTGGAAGACAGTGTGGCAATTTCTGAAACAACTAGAAATTGACCTTCCGTATGACCCAGCAATTCCCCTATTGGGAATCTACCCGGAGGTATATTCATGCTACAAAAAGGATACCTGCACATGTATGTTTGTTGCAGCTCTATTCAAAATAGAAAAAACATAAAATCAGCCATGTTGCCCATCAAAGCTGGACTGGATAAACAAAATGTGGTACATACACACAATGGAATATTCAGCCATTAAAGAAAGACAAATATATGGACTTCACAGCAACTTGGATGGATTTGGAGTGGATCATTCTCAGTGATCTATCACAGAAACAAAGAACGGAGTACCATATGTTCTCACTCATAAGCAGACCTTGAACAATTATAATACTATAAGAAAGTGTTAGGGAGTAATGGGAAACTGTCAGGGGAGAGGGAGTAGGATTGGCAGGTGAGGGAAACTGCTAGGGGAGGGAGTGGCATACCTCATCAACAAGGGTATCTGCATAATCAATGTTTGTATACCTAACTCTGAATTGTACCCCACATCTTTATAATTTAAAAAAATGAAAACAAGATTTCCTATAACAGAAGTGCTCAATTTGAAAATCAAGTATTATTTTGCTCAAATCGTTTCTTTTCCCTTTTTTTATTTTTTTTATTAATCAATATTTTTTATTATGGTGTTGTGGGGTACAGTTAAGGGTTAGGTTTACAAGTATGTTTCATTCAGGCACCCTGTTGATAAGAAGTGTTTCCCCATCCCCAGACAGATATTTGCTGCCATTGATCCCATCTCTCTCCCCCCGCCCATAGTTTCCCACTACTGTCAGTCATTTTCTTATAGTATTACATTGGATGTTAAAGGTCCATTAGATAAGTGAAAACATGTGATACTCGGATCTTTGTTTCTGTGAGAGGTCACTCAGTATTATAGACTCTAGTTCCATCCAGGTTGCTGCAAAATTCATGAGTTTGTTCCTTTTTATGGCTGCGTAATATTCCATCGTGTATATGTACCACATTTTTTAATCCAGTCCTCTTTTGATGGGCAGCATGGTTGCTTCCAGGTTCTTGCTATTGTGAACAATGCTGCAATAAACATACGTGTGCAGGTATCTTTTTTTTTCTTTCCTTTTTTTTTTTATTGAGTTGGAGTCTCACTCTATTGCCCAGACTGGAGTGCAGTGGCCGCTCCCAGCCACCGCAGCCTCGACCTGCTGGGCTCCGGCGATCCTTCAGCCTCAGCCTTCCAAGTAGCCGGAATTACAGGCATGCGCTACCAAGCCCAGCTGATTTTTTTGATTTATTATAGAGATGAGGTGTTGCTGCCCAGTCAGGTCTCGAACCCGCGGGCTCAGGCACAGGTATCTTTTTTATAGAGTGATTTGAGTTCTTCCGGATATATTCCCAGTAGGGGATTGCAGGGTCATATGGGAGGTTAATATTTAGAGGTTTTAGGAATCGCCACACTGCTTTCCACAGAGGTTGCACTAGTTTACACTCCCACCAACAGAAGTGTTCCCTTTTTGCCACACCCTCTCCAGCAGCTGTTATTTTTTGAGTTGTTGATAATTGCCATTCTGACTGAGTTAGGTGGTATCTCAGTGTGGTTTTGATTTGCATCTCCCTGATGATTAGTGAGGTTGAACATTTCTTCATGTGTCTGTTGGCTGCTCAGATGTCTTCCTTTGTGAAGTGTCTGTTCATATCTTTTGCCCATTTTATAATGGGGTTGTTTGTTTTTTTCTTTTCAGCACGTTTGAGTTCCTTGTAGATCCAAGATGTTAAGCCTTTGTCAGACCTGGTGTTGGCAAATACTTTTTCCCAGTCTGTAGACGGTCTCCCTGCTCTCTTGATGGTTTCTTTGGCTTTGCAGAAGCTTGTCAGTTTAATAAGGTCCCACTTGTCTATCTTCTCTTTTATGACCTGTGAGTTTCGGGTTTTGTTCAAAAATTGGATGAGGGTATGTCCTTCATTTTCTAAGGTTCTTATGGTTTGAGGTTTTACATTTAGGTCTCTGATCCATTTGGAGTTAACCTTTGTGCATGGGGATAGATAGGGGTCCTGTTTAAATCTTCTGCCTGTGGTCAGCCAGTTTTCCCAGCAACATTTACTGAATAGGTTCTCCTCTCTCCAGTGGTAGGTGGTGGAGGCTTTGTCGAAGATGAGTTGGTTGAGAAATTGAGGTTTTGCTTCTGGAATCTCAATTCTATTCCATTGATCTATATGCCTGTTCCTATACCAATACCAAGCTGTTTTGATGATTGTAGCTTTATAGTAAAGTTTGAAGTCTGGTAATGTGATACCACCTGCTTTGTTTTTTTTGTTTGTTTGTTTGTTTTGTTTTTTTGCTGAGTATTGTTCTGGCTACTCTTGGACGTTTGTGTTTCCATATGAGTTCCTGTGTTGTTTTTTCTAGGTCTGAGAAGAATGTTGCTGGTCATTTGATGGGTATTACATTGAATTTGTAGATTGCCTTAGGTAAGATGGACATCTTCACAATGTTGATTCTTCCAATCCATGAGCATGGAATATTTTTCCACTTGTTTGTGTCATCTTTGATTTCTTTGAGCAGTGTTTTGTAGTTTTCATTGTAAAGGTCTTTGACGTCTCTGGTTAGGAAGATGCCAAGGTATTTCATTTTTTTGTGTGGCTATTGTAAATGGAATTGTGGTTTTTATTTCAGTTTCTGTTCGTTTATTATTGGTGTAAAGAAATGCGATTGTCTCTTGTCAAATGTTTCTTAACAAAATTCTTTGCAGCCAAAATTGTCAGGCTTTGGGATCTCCACAAATTACAATTAATGTTTTCCCCTGTCAGATTACCATGTTAAGAAATATCAGTGGACTTTGAGAATGACAACATTAACATTGAACTACACAGTATTCTAGTAAAGAGTGGTGAAGAGTGTGTGTGTGTACACACATTTACGCAAATACGTCATCACACTTCAGTACATTCCAATATAGCAACCAGGTAGCCAGGAATTGGATTTTATACAGGAATACCCAGGGCTTTACTGTCAGGATGTTGGAAGGGTACTATCACTAATTAATCTTAACTCTAGTGTTTCAAACACAAAATATCTCTCTGTATTCTATCAGAACCAATTAAGTGATACACATGCTGCCAATTTTGGTTGCTAAATCAGGATAATCCATTATTTCTCTAAGGGGATCTATAGGGCAGAAAAGGGTAAATAGGCTAAATATGCCTGAATCTTCTCATTCTGTTAATTTTGTATTTTGAAAAATCCTAAAAACTAAATTTTTTGCCATCAAATTCTTTCACAGCTTTACTCTCCTCTTTTACTTTTAAAAGAATCTAAACATCCTGTTTTTGGCAAATCCTATTAATAGAAATAAAATTTATTGAAAAGACATATATGGTATTTAAAGACTTAGAGTCACCTGAAAAATAAAAGCAAGAGGAGGGAAAGAAGATGCTAGCTCAGCCAGATCTATTATAAAGCTGCTGTGATAAAAATGTTGTGGTGTTGGCATATGACTAGATAGAGCAGTAGAACAGCATAGAGAATCCAGAAACATATACAACTGCTCTTACAAAGGTGAAGTCACAAACCAAGTGGAAGATATGAACTTTTTTAAAAAAGATGTGGGGTACAATTCAGGGTCAGGTATACAAATATTCATTATGCAGAAACCCTTGTTGATGAAGTATGCCCTCCCTTCCCCAGGCAGATTCCCACTATTGCCAATCCTGCTTCCGCACCCCCTCCCGGCATTTTCTGGCTACTGACACTTATTTTCCTATAGTATTACAATAATTGTTCAAGGTCCCCTTATGAGTGAGAAAATGTGATACTCATTTCTTTCTTTCTGTGAAAGATCGTTCAGTGCTACAGACTCTAAGTCCATCCAGGTTGCTATGAAGTTCATGATTTTGTTCTTCTTTATGGCTGTGTAATATTCCATTGTGTATATGTACCACATATTTTTTATCCAGTCCTCTTTTGATGGGCAGCACGGTTGATTCCCTGTTCTTGCTACTGCGAACAAAGCTGCAATAAGCATACGTATGCAGGTATCTTTTTTATAGAGTGATTTGAGTTCTTCCGAGTATATTCCCAGTAGGGGGGTTGCGGGGTCGTATGGAAGGTCAATTTTTAGATCTTTTAGGAATAGCCACACTGTTTTCCACAGAAGTTGTACTAGTTTACACTTCCACCAACAGTGTAGGAGCATTCCCTTTTCACTGCATCCTCTCCAGCATGTGTTGTTTTTTGAGTGATTGATGATATCCATCTTGACTTGAGTTAGCTGGTATCTCAGTGTTGTTTTAATTTGCATTTCTTTGATGACTAGTGAGGCTGAGCATTTTTTCATATATCTGTTGGCAACTCATGCGTCTTCTTTTGAGAAGTGTCTATTCATCTTTTGCCCACTTTGTAATAGGACTGTTTGTTTTTTTCTTTTCAGCACATTTGAGTTCCTTGTAGATCCTAGATGTTAGGACTTCGTCAGACATACAGTTGGCAAATATTTTTTGCCATCTGTGGGCTGTCTCCCTGCTCTCTTGACGGTTTCTTTTGCTTTGCAGAAGCTTGTCAGTTTGATGAGGTCCCAGTTGTCTATCATATCTCTTATGGCATGGGTACTTGGGGGTTTGATGAGGAATTGTTTGCCAATTCCAATTTCCATAAGGGTGTCTCCTGCATTAACTAAGGTTCTTATCGATTGAGGTTTTACATTAAGGTCTTCGATCCATTTGGAGTTGATTTTTGTGTGTGGTGATAGGTAGGGGTCTTGTTTCAATCTTCTGCATGTGGTCAGTCAGTTTTCCCAGAACCATTTACTCAATAGGCTCTCCTCTCCCCAGTGTTTGTTGATGGAGGCTTTGTCGAAGATGAGTTGTTTGAGAAATTGAGGTTTTGCTTCTGGAATCTCTATCATGTTCCATTGGTCTATGTACCTGCTCTTGTACCAATCCAGGCTGCTTTGATTATTGTAGCTTTATAATAGAGTTTAAAGTCTGGGAGTATGATACCTCCTTCTTTGTGTTGTTGTTGTTGTTGTTTGTTTTTTATTTTGGGGGGTTTTTGTTGAGAATTGTTTTGGCGATTCATGGTAATTCATGTCTCCATATGAATTCCTGTATTGTCATTTCAGGTCTAAGAAGAATACTGCTGGCAGCTTAATGGATATTGTGCTAAATCTGTAGATTGCCTTGGGCAGGATGGACATCTTAATAATGTTGATTCTTCCAATCCATGAGCATGGAATATTTTTCCATTTGTTTGTGTCATCTTTGATTTCTTTGAACAGTGTTTTGTAGTTCTCATTGTAAAGGTCTTTCACGTCTCTGGTTAGGAAGATGCCAAAGTATTTCTTTTTTTTTCTGGATATTGTGAATGGGATTGTGCTTTATATTGAGGTTTCTGTTATTAGGGGAAATGGTTCCAATTTCTGTCTGATTAGCAGTATGCTGACTGTGGGTTTCTCATAGATGGCTCTTACTATTTTAAGGTATGTTCCATTTATGCCTAGGTGTTTGAGGGTTTTTATCAAGTGGTGCTGGATTTTATTAAAAGTTTTATCAAAAGTTTTTTCCGCATCTCGTGATATAGTCATGTTTTTTTTTACATCTGTTGATGTATTTAATTATGTTTATAGTCTTACAAGATATGGGCATTTTAATTAAAGGTGCTGGGATAGCAGGATAGCAAAAAAAAAATTGAATCTGCTTCTGACACCAGGAAAAAAGTCCAAAATAATTAGAAACTTAAATGCTAAAAAATGAAATTGCACAAGTACAAATATTTGTGACTTCTCTGTCTATCAGTGAAAACTCTCCTCCTATTTAAAATCTAGAAGAAATGAGGAAATAATTATTAATCTTGACTGCATAAAGGTTAAAAATGCATGTTAACCATAACTTGATAGGCAAAATAAAAAGGCCAACAGCCCTATTTTTAAAATTTAATATGTAGAGATAGTTTTTAGAAAAGACAATACAAATGGTCCTCATATACTTAAGGCTCTTTACTTATTTTTTTTTTAAAGACAGTGTCTTGTTGTATTACCCAGGCTGGACTCAAACTCCTGGGCTTGCACAGTCCTCCTGAGTAGCTGGGACAATAGATGCACGCCACTGCACCCAGCTAGCACTCTTAAACATATGCAGTCTGTAATTAAGAGAATAGCTCACAATAAAATAAATACAAATTAGCATTACACATATGCTCTATATTTTATGTATCATATTTACAAAAAAGCAGGAGTTGGACCAAATATTTACTTGGTAAGGATAAGGGAAAATGGGAGCATATGCATTATTAAAAACAATACAAAATGTTACAAACACTTTTGAGGGCAATTTGGCACTATTTAGCAAAATTACATATGTATTTATATTTTCCCCTTTTCTATGAAGCTATCCAGAAGATAAAATGGTAAAATATAAAAAGATGTAGATATGTGGCTATTTATTGCATAATTTGTAGTGGCAAAAAGTCAGAAACAGTGTAAATATCCATCAATAACAGATGAGTTGAATTAACCCTGAGATATTTATAGTGGGACATACATATGAATACTTTCTCATATGTAATCTCCAGGATATATTGCTAAATGAAAACAGCAAGTTGCAGAAGCAATACACATGTATAAACTATGTTACCACTTATGTAAGAAAGGAAGGATACAAATGTGTACATGTGCGCACCACGGGAGATTAAGCTATAATTAAAATTATTATTAATATGAGATGAAAGGAAATGTACAGAAGAAACAAAAATATAAGTCAGGGGCATAAATTTTTACAAACTAAATCTGAATGTTTTGTCATTCCAGAAATCAAGGATGTTATCAAAACCTATTGAACGGTGTCAAAAGGACTCATGAACCAACTTGAAGGGGCTCCCACTGTACAAAGATGAATTATCTGGAGCATCAGTAAGAATAATAACATTAAGGAAGGAAGAAAGGAAGGAAAAGAAAAGAAAAGAATAATAACATCAGTGGGTTGAAATAAATCAAATACATTAAAAATCCAGAACCTCATAATGATCTTTTTTTTTTAATTGATCACTTTGAAGCATGCTAGGAAACCACCTCATTATTCTGAAAACAGGTAAATAAAGGAAAAGATTTTGCATATAACTTGTCTTTCCAGTAAGAACTATATCTTGGCATATTCCAAATGTTGATAAGATAATACTCCTGTGGAAGTATTCCAGCTAGCAAATAAAGATATAATGAAAGCATTAGAATATTAACATTGCGCAAACCCCTAAGTCAACTCTGCATCTGGGAAATGATCCTCAATGGCAGCAAATATCACAACAGTAGCCAACACTATGCATCTCTTGATGGAAGTTTAGAACAGCAACTGTGAAGCAGCCTGGACAAAAATGTAACCTAAAAATGTAGCCTAAAAATGCTTTTTCAGTATAGGGAACACACAGGGAATGGAGAAAAGGTGTTTTACGTTTTTTTGGTTTTGTTTTTTGAGTTGGAGTCTCACTCTGACACCCAGACTGGAGTGCAGTGGCCGCTCCTGGCCACCACAGCCTCGATCTGCTGGGCTCCGGCGATCCTTCTGCCTCAGCCTTCCAAGTAGCTGGAACGACAGGCGTATGCTACCACGCCCGGCTCATTTTGATTTATTGTAGAGATGAGGTCTCGCCAAGTTGCCCAGGAGGGTCTTGAACCCACGGGCTCAGGCAATTCATTCACCTCAGCCTCCCAAGGCACAGGATTACAGGCTGAGCCACCGAGTCCAGCTGAAAAAAGGTATTTTTTAATGGAACTACAATCACAAATATCCAGAAAATAGAAAAGTTCACAAGGCAAACTACTGTTAGTCCAACTAGTCAATTGCAAGTATAAACAAGTAGATAGGTAACTTAAGAAGCAAACAAAAAAATCCATAAGAGACCTACCAGCAAAATGCACTGTGTGCACTTTGTTTTGATTCTGATATAAGTAAATCATTAAGATAAAACCTATTAAAAAGCACAAAACAAAATTTAAACTAGTTATTTTATGATGTCATGGAATTATTTTTTTGTTGCTGTTCTGTTTTAATTTCCTACGAACATGGCACTGTGCTATGTTCTTTAACAAGAATTATTTGCTTTTAGAGACACGTACCCAAATATTTATGAATGAAAAGTTGTAATATCTGGGTTTTGCTTAAAAACAATTCTAGTGGCAGGGAGAGTAGGTGAGGAAGTGTAGAAAAATGTAAGTGTGGCTATGATCTGGTAAGTGTCAAGGACGAGTAATGGGTCCATGCAGGTGCATTGAACCTTTCTCGCTACAATATTTGCTTAAAATAATCTGTAACCATGTTTTTAAAAGACCTAAAAATGCTGGGTCCACCATTTGTGTCTGTTTTTATTTTTTTAAGATGTGGGATGCAATTTAGAATTTGGTAGATAAGTGGTCGTCGTACAGGTAAAGTTGGTATCCCCTTTGGTCCCCACTTCACTTGTTTTCAGATTAGGTACCCTTACTGATGCTATATTCTCCCTCCCTTTCCTGGTAGCATCGTGCTACTCTCAAACCCTTTCTTACAGGATGGTGATAAATGTTCAGGGTTCCCTTATAAGTAAGAATATGTGGTTCTCAGTTCTTTGTTTCTATGGTAGATCACTGAGTATTATAGACTCTAAATCCATCCAAGTTGCTATAAAATTCATAATTTTATCTTCCTTGTGGCTGCATAATATTCTATTGTGTATATGTACCATTTTTTTAATCCAGTCCACTTTCAATGGGCAGCACAGTTGGTTCCATGTTTTTGCTATTGTGAACAATGCTGCAATAAACATGTGTGTGCAGGTATCTTTTTCATAGAGTGATTTCAGTTTCTCCGGGTATATTCCCAGTAGGGAGATTGCGGGGCAGTATGGAAGGTCGATGTTTAGAACTTTTGGTAATCACCAAACTGCTTTCCATAAAGGTTGTACTAGTTTACACTCCCACCAACAGTGTAGAAGTGTTCCCTTTTCCCCACATCCTCCCCAGCATCTGTCGTTTTTTGAATTATCGATGATGCCCATCCTAACTGGAATTAGTGGTATCTCAATGTGGTTTTAATTTGCATTTCTTTGATGATTAGTGAGGCTAAGCATTTTTCACGTATCTGTTGGCTGCTCATGTTTTCTTTTGAGAAGTGTCTATTCATATACCTTGCCCACTTTTGCCCACTTTTTAATAAGGTTGTTTTTTGGTTGTTGTTGTTTTTTGTTTTTTGTTTCTTTTCAACAATGTTTGAGTTCCTTGTAGATCCCAGATGTTAGGCTTTGGTCAGATATTTGGCAAATATTTTTTATCATTCTGTTAGCTGTCTCCCCACTCTCTTGATGGCTTCTTTTGTTTTGCAAAGGCTTTTCAGTTTGATGAGGTCCCACTTGTCTATTTTCTCTCTTATGACATGGAAATCTGAGGTTTTGATGAGGAATTGGTTGCCTATTTCAATTTCCGTAAGGTAGTCTCCTGCATTTTCTAAGATTCTTATAGTTTGAAGTTTTGTGTTTAGGTCTCTTATCCATTTAGAGCTGGTTTTTGTATGTGGTGATAGGTAGGGTCCTGATACAATCTTCAGCACGTGGTCAGTCAGTTTTGCCAGCACCATTTACTGAATAAGTTCTCCTTTCCCCAGTGGTTATTGGTGGAGGTTTTGTCAAAGATGAATTGGTTGAGAAATTGAGGTTTTGCTTCCAAAATCTCTATTCTGTTTCATTTGTCTATATGCCTGCTCTTGTACCAGTATCAAGCTGGTTTGATTATTGTAGCCTTACAGTAAAGTTTAAAGTCTGGAAATGTGATACCTCCAACTTTGCTTCTTTTGCTATGGATTGTTTTGGCTATTCCTGGTCTTTTAAGTTTTCATATGAATTTCTGTATTGTCATTTCCAGGTCTGAGAGAACTATATAGGTAATTTAATGGTTATTGCATCAAATCTGTTGATTGTCTTTGGTAAGATAGACATCTTTATAATGTTGACTCTTCCAACTCATAGGCATGTAATATTTTTCCATTTATTTGTGTCTTCTTTGATTTCTTGGAGCAGTGTTTTGTAGTTTTTGTTGTAAAGTTCTTTCACTCCTCTGGTTAGGAAGATGCCAAGGAGGATCTCATACCAATCCTATTGAAAGTATTCCAGGCAAGCAAGAAAGATGGAACTCTCTCCAAATCATTTTATGAAGCTAATATCACATTGACACCCAAACCAGGCAAAGATCCAACAAAGAAAGAGAACTACAGGCCAATATCCCTGATGAACATAGATGCAAAAATTCTCAACAAAATTCTAGCAAATAGGATCCAACAACTATCTCAAAATTATCACTATGACCAAATAGGCTTCATCTCCTGGATGCAGGGCAGGTTCAGCATCCACAAGACCATGAATGTAATTAAATACATCAACAGATGTATAAACAAGAACTACATGTCATATCATTAGATGCAGAAAAAACTTTTGATAAAATTCAGCAACCCTTCTTGATAAAAACCCTTGAACACCTAGGCATAGATGAAACATACCTCAAAATTAAGAGCCATCTATGATAAACCCACAGCATATTGCTAAAAGGACAGAAATTGGAAGCATTTCCCTTGAAAACTGGAACAAGACAAGGCTGCTCTCTCTCACCCCTCCTGTTCAACATAGTGTTAGAAGTCCTAGTTAGAGCAATCAGACAAGAGAAAAATATTAGGGGTATTCAAATAGAAAAAAAGAAAGGTAAGCCAAATGCCTTTTTATGGATGATATGATCCTATACCTGGAAAACCCAAGGAAATCTGTCAGAAACCTCCTTTCACTGATAAAGGACTTTGGCAAAGTCTCAGGGCATAAAATAAACGTGCTAAAGGCAGTTGCATTCTTATAAATCAACCACAGACAGGTAGAGAACCAAATAAAAAGCACAATTCCATTCACAATAACCACAAAAAACAAATGAAATACCTTGGCATCTTCCTAACCAGAGAAGTGTCTTTTTAATACTAAGTAAGTCTTATACATATTGAGTCTCCACTTTCTTATATTTAAAAAGGGTATAATAATAACAATTGTATTTAATGGTTTGACAGTTCTGCTTTTGAACCTTGATAATGGTTAATTGAAAAGAAAAAGTACTTTGGAATCAGAAGAGACACTCTTTTACATATCTGGCACTATTTTGTGACATTAGGAAAGTACACAACTTCTCTGAGCCTCATTTTCTTTCACGTAAAATGGAGGTAACACCAGCACCTCATTGTTAGGAGAACTACGTAAAGTTGGCAGTGCAAAAATAACCTTATTACCTGAAGCTGTTTTGATTCCAAGTTGGAAATACTTATTTTCCTGATAGATTTACTTTCATCATTATGGGACTAATAGTCTTCCTTAAATGATTGTTTAAATACCTTTTTATGACCAGACTCTGGACCCATTGAAAACATTATTTATGTCCCCCACTTTGTGAAAGGTACATTGTATGTAGTTACAGATCAATTAATTTTGATGAATTAAATTCTTTAAATAAATTAGATGCTACCTCCACAAACTAATCAGTCTCCTGAAACTACTGACACTGAATATACTGTCGTATGTTACTGAAATATTGAAAAATGCCCATCAGACCCCTGGGGAAATCTCAGATTGTTTCCTGAAGAGGCATAAGTGTAAAAAGCAGAGAAGAATTTGTAGTTCATGTTTATAAACACAGTTAATTGAGTGATTTACTGGCATGTTACAAGCCATATGATAACTGTTAGGCCCAGGCTTTTCTGTTCCTACATGCAATATAAACATGCCACAGATTCTTCAGTAAAAAAACTGAATCAGGTCAATAATAGGCAGGAAAAGTGAGTGGAGTCTCCAAAAGAGAATGAACTCCAGAAGACCCTATTTGAGATGACTGACATACAAACCAACCTCAGATGTAGTTAAAAATATTCCCACCTGAGAATAAAATTCAGTTCCAGCATTCTGACAGCATGGTGTCAGCATAGTTTTCACTTCTGAGAATTATAATGCCTTTTTCTCATAAAACCTGGAGAAAGCCAAAAACAGTTCAATTAAAGTGTCTGAATGTGGTCATCTGTTATCTATAGCTCAGTGAGACAGCTCAACTGAGGCCTATAGAGTTTAGCTGTGTACTCTTACCAGAATATTCCTTAGCACTTTTCCGAAGCTATTAATTGTACAGGTCGCTGTAATAAAATTCACTTCTCAGAGTTCTCTCTTGACATTAACAAGTAAACACTAGAGTGCAGTGCAGAGTAAAGGGAGATTTTTCTCTCTAATTAAAAAGAAGTTCATGATCTGTAATTTCAAAGTCCATCAAGCATAGTCCTATAAAAATATATGAGCTATGCATGAGGTTATAGGATCTATATCCAAAAAAAAGAAGACAATAAAATTAAATCAAGCCCAGTTTATAACTTCCAAAGTAAGACATTTGAAAGGCAATCATTGCAACATCATTAGTTCACCATAAGGTAATGCATTCACTGCACCAAAACCTTTAAAGTCTCTACACAATTGTATATGTCAAAACATATCTGATGCTATAACTCACAATTTAATTGACATTCTTCGTGTACATCAGTTATTTTACATATTGTAATATGAAGATGTTATTCCATCCCCTAGAAGTTATGTTTAAAAAGGAACATGAACCAGTTGTAATATATGCCATAGAGTTTACTTTAATTTACATTATTGCAACCCAAAGTAAGTCAAAATATGACAAGACTTTATATAACTAAAATATTCTATTATTTTATGACTTGAAATAGAAAGAGGAAAAGAAAATATGCCTTTATGAGAACAAAACATAAATTCATAAATCCATTGTGGCTGTTATGTTGTCATAATCAGGAAAACTTTCTGTGAAATTGTGTAAGAGAATATCTGCACAAATGGCTATGTACATTTAGGAGACATTGCATTCACAACAATGAACTAGAGTTTAATTCTCCCTCAAAAAAAAGCTCTGTTAAAAGCCATATTAAGTTTCTTCATCCATGAAATAACAATCTTCACACTATACATACCACAGAAGTTTCTGTGGCATTAAAAAAACATGAGCTAATATATGGAGAAGGGAAAGAAGTTTTGTAAAAAGCAAAGGAGCATAAAAATGTGAGTGACAATCAAGAAGCTGATTATTACCTGCTTATTACCAAGAATAGAGAAATGTCACACTCAGCATGTATCAGAGTATTTAACACATAAGTGTTTACTATTTTTTTAACTAAAATATTAATAGGCTTTGGGCAGACAATTGTCAAATGCATTGGTTTAAACAAAATTAATGCAAAATGAGCCTGGAACATCTAATAGTGCTAGAAGGTAAGAAAGTATTCAGAAACACACACACACACACACACACACACACACACACACACGTACACACACACACACACAATGACAGGGCATGTCAGAGGAACACAGAATTCAACTAAGAGAGTTCCCAGTGGCCAAAATTGGAACAATCTAAGCATCAAAATAAATGAAATAGCATTGGATTATAATCCAAAGTGCAAAGTACATATGAGTACCCATGGTGATATAAATAATTGAATAAATAAATTAAGACATAAACAAATCTCTTGTGCAGAAAAATTTTACATAATGTATTACATGTAGATATTCTACCCTTAAAAAGGAAGAGCATAACTCCCCATCCCTTAACTGAAGGCTCTGCATAGTGACTTCCTTCCAAAGAGTAAAAGGAGATAAAAGAGTAATTGTGCAATGGAGAAACATGACAAACACTACCTCAGCCAGGTGATCAAAATGCATATCAACAGTGATATGCCATGTCAATAGTGTATTCCCTTAATATGATGTGATGAAAGCCGTATTTAATCTCTATGGACTTCTTCCCCAAAATCTGCAATCCCTGTCTAATTACAAGAATGACATCAGACAACCATCAGTTAAGGAACATTATACAAAATATCTGAACAGTATTCTTCAAAGCTGTATAAGTCACCAAAACAAGGGAAATCAGAGAAAATCTCACAATCGAGAGGAGACTAAGGAACACGTGTGGGATATTGTCCAACACAGACTATTTCTCCCCTATACCAGGCTTCTTTCTTCCCCCTTCCTCAGGGGAGAGGCCTCTGGCCAAGACTGGACTCAGAAGGCCACCTATACTCCCAGTAATGAGTCATAATATGCAGGTGACCAAGCAAAGCTGAAAACAATGTACCTGTTGCTCTTAATCGATGTAATTGTAAATACTATATAGAAATTTGAAAGATTAGCTTGATTTCTTTAATTATAAACTGCTTGTTATACTGCCCTAGATGGCACAGATTCTTCACTGACCTGCCACCGTCAGTGTCTCCGGTAAGTTTAATAAGCCAATGTCTTTCCCTGCTGAGGAAAGTTTAATAACCAATGTCTTTCTGGTAAGTTTAATAAGCCAATGTCTATCCCTCCATGTGATTTGTTTGGAAAAGGTAAACATTATATGCAAACCCTCTCAGATTTGAGGTTGCCACATTACAATATAGAAATGAAACTTAATGTGGTACCCTGAATGGGAGCAGAAAAAGGACATTAGGTAAACATTAAGGAAAGCTGAATTAAATGTGAACTTTAGTTAATAATAATAATATATCGATATTTGTTCATTTATTGTAACAAATGTACCACATTTATGGAAGATATTAATGATAGGGGAAAATGGATGTGAATAAGGACAGGCAGGGAGCATATGGAGATTCTCTGCACTATGCTCATTTTTTTTTTCAGTAAATCTAAACTTTAGAAAGGTTCTCAAAAGAGCTACCAAACATGCCTCTTTTTTCCTTGTAGGTGATGCAAGATACATAAATTTGTCTTCTACTTTGGAGGTGACGTCTTCACACGCTCCTGACCACTAGAGTCCCAGAAACATCACGGAAATAGCAATTTACTGAAATGTGGTGTTTATATCCCATTTTCTGGTTGACATAAGTCTAACTAAGGCATAAAAAGTGCTTTACTACTTCCTATACATTATATCCAATCAGCACAATGTCTTCAAAGTATTGGGCCACAATAATGCTTTGTCAAATATTAAAGCAATCATGACTTCTATAGACTGTCCTGTGGCAAAGAGGAGAGTGGACACAATCAGACCAAAGAGTGAAGGCATAGTGTTGATTCTTCCAGGTAAAAGCAAATAGCTTCTGATGGTCCTTATAAATTGGTAGAAAGGAAAAAAGCATGGAGTAGGTCAATAATTATAAATCAACTGCTGGGATCTATGCTAATTTTCTTCCATAAAAATACAGGGTAACTGCAAACTCTCCACCTGATAAAGTTTACAATAAGCTACAGTCAGTTTCCAATATCAGTCCAACTTCTGCATAGGTCAAACAAATAAGTTAAATGGGGACCAACCCACCTCTCATTTTTCAGACCTTTGGTGGTGACATCAATATCTTAAAATCTCCCTGAGATGTGGTATTTCTTCTAGGTTACTATCTTGGTAGGGAGAAGAAAATTTTTTAAGTTTCCCTTAGCACTTACACCACAGGTCAAAGGCAAATGTGGGAATGTTTCTAGGTGCCAAGTATTTCTATTCAATTATACATTCAGTAACTAGAGAAATGTTGAAAGGAACTAACTGTATGCATGTGAGTCAGATATGAGTTGACTCCATGTATCATCTGACCACAGTCACAGTGATGTTTTGGGTCACCCAGAATTAGCAACAATTCAGAAATACTGTTTAGTAATTCCCAAAGGTCTGGCTATTTTTCCCCTAGGGTCACAGTCAGTTTAGTAAATGTATGCAGGTATATTCACAGTACTTACCTATGGTAAAGCTTCAGGGTTCTTTCTCAAGGGACACTGACCTTCTCCCTTCAACCAGTGAGCTCTGGGTCTGAGAATAGGGTTAGGTCTGGAAACCTGGTGAAAACGCATCACCCTCCTTAAGTGTTTAATCACCAGTCCTAGAGAGTATTCTCTTATATAAATCTAGCAATGCTCTTGTAAGTTTCCCATCTATTTCATTTCTAGGGGCACCAACATCAACTATCTATAGTCAGAGGTCCCTATAGATGAAAGTATTCTTATTACTGTTAGGTCATTACTGGCCTTTCTAGTAAATGTGTCCCCTTTGTTTGTCAGTTGGGCACTTGCCATCAGATACTCTAGCATCCCATCATTTCTACCAAAATAAGGGAACCAATATCCATGGAGGTATTACCCACAGTCATACCTGGCTACAAAGGGGGGCACCCAGACCTTTTCAAGGATGCAGGTGGCACTCCATAAGCTAATGCATTAAGTCCAGAATTTTCAGTAACTGTACCCATACCAATATATTCGGCCTGACCCTTTTGGTAGTATTTATATCCACCTTGGTCTAATACCCTTAAAATTCACTTCCACTTATTTACCCCCAAGTTATGGTTAATGTATATTAGCAGAGTTTGCAATTCTCTTTCTTCTTATTCTTTTTTTTTTTTAGTGGCTTAAACAACACAAATGTATTATCTTGCAGTTCTCTATGTTAGATGTCCCACATAGGTCTCATGAGACTCAAGGTACCAGTAGGGATAAGTTCCTTTCTGGAAACTCTTAGAGTAAATCTATTTCCTTACTTTTTCCAGTTTCTAAAGGTCACTCGCATCCCTTGGCTTGTGGCCCTGTTTCTCCATTTGCAATGTCAGCAATATTACATTTTTCTGTAGTAATATCTCCCTGTAGCCACAGTGTGAAAAGTTTCCTTTTTATTTTTTTATGCTTTGATTCCACTTATAATGTTTTTTGTTTACATTTTAAATTTATTTATTTTAAAGATGTGGGGTACAATTCAGAATTAGGTAGATAAGTGGTCATTTTATAGGATAAACTTTGGATCTCTCTTTGGTCCCCACTTCGTCTGGTTTGGGATCAGGTACCCTTACTGATTGATGTGTCTTCTCTCCCGCACCCCACTCCCGTGACAGTTTCCTGCTAGTGCCAATCCCTTTCTTATAGTATTAGGATAAATGTTCAAGGTCTGCTTATGAATGAGTACATGTGGTACCCAATTCTTTGTTTCTGTGATAGATCACTGGGTATTACAGACTCTAAATCCATCCAAGTTGCTGCAAAGTTTATAATGTTCTTCATGCCTTTGTAATATTCCATTATGTATACATACCACATTTTTTAATCCAGTCTGCTTTCAATGGGCATCATGGTTCATTCCATGTTTTTGATATTATGAATAGTACTGCAATAAACATACATGCACAGGTATCTTTTTTATAAAAATGATTTGAGTTCCTCCAGGTATATTCCCAGAAGGAGGATTGCTGGAACGTACTGGAGGTGGGTTTTTGGATCTTATAGGAATTGCCACACTGTTTTCAACAGAGATTGTACTAGTTTACACTCCCACCAACAGTGTAGAAGTGTTCCCTATTCCCCGCATTCTCTCCAACATCACTTGTTTTTTGAGTTACTAATGATGGGCATCCTGACTGGAGTTAGGTGTTATTTTGGTGTAGTTTTAATTTGCATTTTTTTGATGATTAGTGAGACTGAGCATTTTTTCATGTATCTGTTGGCTACTTGTGTCTTCTTTTGAGAAGTGTCTATTCATATCTTTTGCCCATTTTTTAATATGGGTGTTTGCTTTTTTTCTTTTCACATGTTTGAGTTCCTTGTAGATCCTAGATGTTAGGCCTTTGTCAAATACACAGTTGGCAAATATGTTTTTCCCAGTTTGTGGACTGTCTCCCCACTCTCTTGATGGTTTCTTTGACCCTGCAGAAGCTTTGCAGTTTGATTAGGTCCCATTTGTATATCTTATCTCTTATGGCATGGGCACTTGGGGTTTTGATCAGGAATTTGATGCCTATTCCAATTTCCATAAGGGTGTCTCCTGTATTTTCTAAGGTTCTTATAGTTTGAAGTTTCCTTGCTATGATAAATCTAAACTTTATCCACTGGTTTTTCAAGCCAGTAAAACTTCCCATTTCTATTAGAATTTCAACTATCTTGGATGATACTGACAGGAGTCTACACTTGGGCAAAGGGTCAACCAGTGTCAATCACTCTATCTGTAGAAGAGTTTGTCCAAGAAAATCCTCTACCATTCCTGGGTACACAATCTTCTCCAAACTAAGTTTTGAAAGGACTTCGAAAAAAATAGTATTTGTCAAATCTGTCATATCACTTGTGTGATAGATTGTATTTTCCTAAATGTCGGCAACAATAGCTCCCCCATCCCCATTGTTTTTTTCCAAAGTGACTTTAGCACTTTTCCTGTCAAATACTATCATTTGTGTCCACTCTTCCCTTGAATCTGAGTGAGGATTTGTGCCTGCTCTGATTAATAGAGTACAGTGAAAGTGATGCCATATGACTTCAGAGCTAGGTCATTAAGAAGATATAGCTCTAGCCGGGCTCGGTGGCTCAGCCTGTAATCCCGCGCCTTTGGGAGGCTGAGGTGAGTGGATTGCCTGAGCCCGCGGGTTCGAGACCCTCCTGGGCAGCGAGACCTCATCTCTACAATAAATCAAAAAAAAAATCAGCGGGGCATGGTAGCGTATGCCTGTAATTCCGGCTACTTGGAAGGCTGAGGCAGAAGGATCGCCAGAGCCCAGCAGGTCGAGGCTGCGGTGGCCGCTTTCGGCCACTGCACTCCAGTCTGGGTGACCGAGTGAGACTCCAACTCAAAAAAAAAAAAAGAAGATACAGCTCTGCATGGCTTCTTGGGGACTGAGTCAGACAAAACCAGCATCCACTGCCAGAGAGACTTCAGATAATGCCAGATTAACATCTTTGAATCCTTCTGCTGAGACCCCAGACATCATGGAGCAGAGACTAGCTGTGCTCATTGTGCTCTGTCAAAATTACTGAGTCACAGAATTCATGATTGGCTTTGTCTCTAAGTTTGGGGATAATTTGTTACACAATAATAAATGACCACAACAATTTAAGTGTTAGGACGATCCACCACACCAAAGGTTTCTAGTTGTGTTTGGGTCAATATAGATGATAAGAGAGATTCTCCCATTTCTCTTACACAATTTTCTCCAAAAGTTTCAAGTTGAGAAAACTAACTCAAATTTTCCAGATAGAAGAGGACTTGAATGAAATGTATTCCTTCATTAAGACTCTCTCTTACTTGAAAATTTTAAGAGATCAATCTGTGATTTAAACCTGAAATTTTTTGTCTTCAAGAATTAATATTTTAATTTTTATTTGAAGTATTTTATGAACTAATTATATCACTTCCTGGAATCTTATATTATGCAATGTCAGCATTTCTCATATAATGCCAGCATTACTTGAATCTTAAATAGGAAACTATTGCTTTTAGTATAAATTCAGTAAAAAAAAAAAAAGTTTATCACATTCTACCTACCTTTGTCAAATGATAGGTATGTACTAGGTAAGCAGTTACAAATAATCATAAAAACAATGGAAAAGTGCACAGCTCTATACTGTGGACAACAGGGTAGAAAGTTAACTTACAATGATAAACTTCAACA
The DNA here is from genome assembly GCA_027257055.1 of Cephalopachus bancanus. Taxonomy (NCBI): domain Eukaryota; kingdom Metazoa; phylum Chordata; class Mammalia; order Primates; family Tarsiidae; genus Cephalopachus; species Cephalopachus bancanus. The sequence continues at coordinate 15,773,669 of JAPVLO010000045.1, read as the reverse complement.
CCACGAAGAATTTTGTAGGATCTATTATATAAAAGTAGCTTGATCTATTAAAAGATATGACTTCAATGCTACATTTCTTTTGAGTTGTTTGTATTTTTTTTTTCAAAAGTCATTGGTATATATGAGCTTTTCAAAGACAGTCATAGTCAAAAATCTATCACAAACAATTCCAGAAGAAAAAAAAGAGAGGTAGGTAAAAATAATGGTATATTAATGCCAATGTTCTTAAGGTCAAAGTTATACATCACTGATGGCAATACAAGCTGTTACAATGCTTTTGGAGAGCCATTTGGCAAGGTCTATCAAAAGAAATAAAAATATTCATCTCCTATGACTCAGTGATCCCAGTTCTGGGAATTCATCCTAAGAAATTACATTACAGTCATAAAAAGGCTATAAGTATGTATGAAGCCATTTATTGCATAACTTTTTTATACTCATCAAAAATGGCAGCAATTTAAATAATAAGCAACTGAAGAATGGTTTTAAAAATCAGTAGACCCTTATGGGGTTATTAAAAATAATATTTTTTTTATTTTTTTAATCAATATTTTTTATTATGATTTGTGGGGTACAGTTAAAGGTTAGGTATACAAATACGTTTCATTCAGGCACCCTGTTGATAAGAGGTGTTTCCCTGTCCCCAGACAGATATTTGCTACCGTTAATCCCATCTCCCTGACCCCCCCATAGCTTCCCACTACTGTCAGTCATTTTCTTATAGTATTACATTGGATGTTCAAGGTCCATTATATGAGTGAGAATATGTGATACTCGGATCTTTGTTTCTGTGAGAGGTCACTCAGTATTATAGACTCTAGTTCCATCCAGGTTGCTGCTAAATTCATGATTTTGTTCTTTTTTATGGCTGTGTAGTATTCCATCGTGTATATGTACCACATTTTTTTAATCCAGTCCTCTTTTGATGGGTAGCATGGTTGATTCCAGGTTCTTGCTATTCTGAACAATGCTGCGATAAACATATGTGTGCAGGTATCTTTTTTACTGGGTGATTTGAGTTCTTCAGGATATATTCCCAGTAGGGGGATTGCGGGGTCATATGGGGGGTTGATATGGGGTCATATGGGAGGGAGCTTTTAGGAATTGCCACACTGCTTTCCACAGAGGTTGCACTAGTTTACACTCCCCCCAACAGTGTAGAAATGTTCCCTTTTCACCACACCCTCTCCAGCAGCTGTTATTTTTTGAGTTGTTGATGATTGCCATTCTGACTGGAGTTAGGTGGTATCTCAGTGTGGTTTTGATTTGCATCTCCCTGATGATTAGTGAGGTTGAACATTTCTTCATGTGTCTGTTGACTGCTCAGATGTCTTCCTTTGTGAATTGTCTGTTCATATCTTTTGCCCATTTTATAATAGGGTTGTTTGTTTTTTTCTTTTCAGCACGTTTGAGTTCCTTGTAGATCCAAGATGTTAAGCCTTTGTCAGACCTGGTGTTGGCAAATACTTTTTCCCAGTCTGTAGGCTGTCTCCCTGCTCTCTTGATGGTTTCTTTGGCTTTGCCGAAGATTGTCAGTTTAATAAGGTCCCACTTGTCTGTCTTCTCTCTTATGACCTGTGGGTTTCGAATTTTGTTCAGGAATTGGATGCCAGTTCCGATTTCCATGAGGGTATGTCCTTCATTTTCTAAGGTTCTTATGGTTTGAGGTTTTACATTTAGGTCTCTGATCCATTTGGAGTTAACCTTTGTGCATGGGGATAGATAGGGGTCCTGTTTCAATCTTCTGCATGTGGTCAGCCAGTTTTCCCAGCACCATTTATCGAATAGGTTCTCCTTTCCCCAGGAGTAGGTGGTGGAGACTTTGTCGAAGAAGAGTTGGTTGAGAAATTGAGGTTTTGCTTCTGGAATCTCAATTCTATTCCATTGATCTATATGCCTGTTCCTATACCAATACCAAGCTGTTTTGATGATTGTAGCTTTATAGTAAAGTTTGAAGTCTGGTAATGTGATATCACCTGCTTTTTTTTGGTTTTGCTCAGGATTGTTCTGGCTATTTTTGGATGTTTGTGTTTCCATGTGAATTCCTGTGTTGTTTTTTCTAGGTCTGAGAAGAATGTTGCTGGTAATTTGATGGGTATTGCATGGAATTTGTAGATTGCCTTAGGTAAGATGGACATCTTCACAATGTTGATTCTTCCAATCCATGAGCATGGTATATTTTTCCACTTCTTTGTGTCATCTTTGATTTCTTTGAGCAGTGTTTTATAGTTTTCATTGTAAAGGTCTTCCATGTCTCTAGTTAGGAAGATGCCAAGGTATTTCATTATTTTTTGTGGCTATTGTGATTGGAATTGTGGTTTTTATTTGGGTTTTTGTTTGTTTATTATTGGTGTAAAGAAATGTGATTGTCTTTTGCACATTTATTTTGTATCCTGAGACTTTGCCAAAGATCTTTATCAGCGTAAGGAGGTTTTTGACAGATTCTCTTGAGTTTTCAAGGTACACAATCATATCATCTGCAAAGAGAGATAACTTGACTTCCTCTTTTCCTATTTGGATACCCCTGATTGCCTTCTCTTCTCTGATTGCTCGAGCCAGGACTTCCAATACTATGTTGAACAGGAGGGGTGAGAGTGGGCATCCTTGTCTTGTTCCAGTTATCAGGGGAAATGCTTCCAATTTTTGTTCTTTTAGGAGTATGCTGGCTGTGGGCTTCTCATAGATGGCTTTTACTATTTTGAGGTATGTTCCCTGTATGCCTAGATGTTCAAGGGTTTTTATCAAGAAGGGGTGCTGGATTTTATCAAAAGTTTTTTCTGCATCTAAAGATATAATCATGTGGTTTTTGTTTTGACATCTGTTGATGTATTTAATTACATTTATGGTTTTACAAATGTTGAACCAGCCTTGCATCCCAGGACTGAATCCTACTTGGTCATGATGGATGATTTTTGAGATGTATTGTTGAATCCGGTTTGCTAAAATCTTGTTGAGAATTTTAGAATCTATGTTCATCAAAGATATTGTCCCATAGTTCTCTTTCTTTGTAGGATCTTTACCTGGCTTGGGTATCAATGTGATGTTGGCTTTGTAAAATGATTTGGGGAGAGTTCCATCATTTTCAATCACCTGGAATACTCTCAGTAGGATTGGTATCAGCTCCTTAAATGTCTTGTAGAATTCTGCTGGAAAGTCATCTGGACCAGGGCTTTTTTTTTTTTTTTTTGTAGGTAGTTTTCTTATTACATAGTCGATTTCCTTGATCGTTATTGGTATATTTAGGGTCTCAATTTCTTCTTGTTCCAACCTAGGTAGGTTGTGTGATGTCAGAAATTCCTCCATTTCCTTAAGGTTTTCAAGTTTGTTTCCATACAAGTATACATAGTAGTCTCTAATGATCTTTTGTATTTCTTCAGGGTCAGATGTGACTTCACCTTTTGTGTTTCTGATTGTGCTTATTTGGGTTTTTTCTCATTTTTTCTTGGTCATCTAGCTAGGGGACCATCGATCTTGTTTATCCTTTTGAAGAACCAGCTTTTTGTTTCATTGATTTTTTTGTATTATCTTTTTGTCTTCTATGTCCTGGATTTGGGTTTTTATTTGGTGATCTGAATTCTTCTGCTGAAATTAGGGTTTTTGTGGTCTTGCTTTTCCAGCTTTCTTAGGTGGCTTGTTAGGCTGTTAATTTGTGTTCCTTCCATTTTCTTCATGTGTGTTTGTAGGGATATAAATTCCCCTCTTACTACAGCTTTTAAGACGTCCCAGAGATTTTGGTAAGATGTTTCTTCATTTTCATTTGTTTCCAGGTATCTTTTGATCTCTGTTTTGATTTCATCATTGACCCAGGAGTTGTTTAGCATCATGCTGTTTAGTGTCCATGTCTTTGTGAGTTTGGGGGTACCTTGTCGGTGTCAATGTCTATTTTTATTCCACTGTGGTCCAAGAGGGTGCATGATAGAATTTCGGTCCTTTTAAATTTGCTTATGCTTGATTTATGGCCAATTATGTGGTCAATCTTAGAATACGTTCCATGCGGTGATGAGTAGAATGTGTATTCTGCAATCATTGGATGATGTGTTCTGTAGGTATCAATTAAGTCCATTTGGTCCAGAGTCACATTGAGGTTCCGGATCTCCTTGCTGATTTTTTGTCCTGATGATCTGTCTAGGGTTGTGAGTGGGGTATTAAAGTCCCCAGTTATGATGGTGCTAGAGTCAATATCTTTCTTTAGTTTTCCTAGAAGTTGCTTTATGAAAGTTGGTGCACCTATGTTGGGTGCATATATGTTTAGGATAGATATTTCCTGTTGATGGAGTGAACCTTTTATTATTATGTAATGGCCGTCTGTATCTTTTTAAATTTTTGATAGCTTAAATGGTATTTTGTTTGAAATTAGGATCGCGACTCCTCCTTTCTTTTGTGTTCCATTCGCCTGAAAATTTGTTTCCCATCCTCTTACTTTGAATCTGTGTATGTTCTTTCTAGTGAGATGGGTCTCTTGAAGGCAGTGTATTGTTGCCTCATGATATTTTATCCATTTTGCCATTCTATGTCTTTTCAGTGGTGCATTTAGTCCATTCACATTCAGGCTAATTGTTGAAATGTGAGAGTTCATCCCTATCATAGAGTTCTTATAGAGTTATTGTTCTTCCACTTGGTTGTTGTTTTTTTTTTTTTTTTTGTCTTTCTTTTGGTTTGGGGGTTGGTTTATGTATATTTTATTCTTTTCCCTGTACTCATTTGAAGAACGTTGTTCTTTTTTCCTTTTCTTCTGTGTTTAGTACTTTCTTAAGTGTTTCATGTAGAGGTGGTTCGGTGGCAGCATAAGTTCTTAGGGATTGGATATCTGGGAAAGATTTTAATTCTTCCTCGCTGATGAAGCTTAGCTTGGCTGGATAAGTTATTCTTGGTTGAAATTGTTTATCTTTTAGGACTTTGAAGATAGGGCTCCAAGCTCTCCTAGCCTGCAGTGTTTCTGTAGATAAATCTTCTGCTATTCTGATTGTTCTTCCATGATAGATGATCTGGCCTTTTTCTCTCGCTTCCTTTAGAATTTTTTCTTTTATGCCTACTTTATTTAGGTAAATTATTATGTGTCTAGGAGTTGGTCTTCTCATTTGTTGTCTTGCAGGGGTTCTCTGAATCTCTCGTGTTTGAATTTTTGCATCACTGATTAGATAAGGGAAGTTTTCTTGAATGATCTCATGAAAAGTTTGTTCCAGTGTGGTCCCTGTCTCTCTTTCTGCCTCAGGAATGCCAATTACTCTTAGGTTCGGTCTCTTGAAGTAATCGCTCATCTCTTGAAGGTTTTGCTCCTTCTTTTTGAGCTTGATTTCTGTGTTTTTAAGAGTTTAGGTTAGTTCTATATTTGGTCTTCAAGCTCTGAGATTCTTTCTTCTGTTTGGGTAATTCTGCTTTCCATGCTTATCAGTTTGTTATTTATTTCATTCACAGTATTCTTTATTACTGTTATCTCAGATATCAGCTCCTTCCTAGTTTCTTCTTGTGTCTCCTCAATTCTTTTTAATCTCTCCATTAATGTCTTGATATCTAGGTTTGTAGTTTGAGACCCTTCATTCTTGGGGCTCTTCATTGTTTGCATTCCGAAGTCAGTTTTCTCAGTGTCTGGCCCCCCAGGGGTCTGGGGGAGACTCAAACTGTTCTTTTGGTTTTTCTTCATTTGTGTAGGTTTTTCTCTCTCTCCCCCTTTCCCTCCCCTTCTTTAATTCTGTTTTTGAAGGAAGGTGGGGTTGCTTTTATTTCTCTTCTGCAATATCCTGTTCTTCCTTATGAGGGTGTTCTGGCTTTGTTCACTTTTGAGGTTGGAGTTTAGGTTGCAATCTGTACTCTTGCAATTTTGAGGTTTAATTGAGAGGGAAGCTATGGTTCAGAATGTATATGCTGATTCTAGTATCCACGAACAGGTGTATGAGCACACTGGAACCTATTTCCCTCTGCCTTACAATCTGTCCATTCAGCAATATGTAGTCTTGGTCCCTAGATTAAGAAGGGGGGTATAAAAGAGGAAAATAATAGAGGAATGGGGGTCAATAGGAAGTTAGAAAGAGAAGAGCAAGAGGGAAAACAGACATACATACCTACTGTCAGGTGTGAAAGAGACACAAGACCGGAAAGAAGTGAAAAAAGACACATAAGAAAGATTCTCTAAAGAATACTGATAGCTACACAGAGACAGACCAATAAGATCAAGAAACAGTATAAGTCAGAAGGCAAACAACAAACGTGATCAAAACAGTCAAAATGATAAAATCATAAGTCAAAATAAGTAATCAGACTAAAGTCACTTCAGCTCTGATCTCTGGCCTCTCCCCTTTGTTTTTCATTGCAGGCAGCTAGATTTACTCGCAGTCTGGGTTTGTTTTTGGTTTTTTTTTAGTCGGCTACCTGGGCGCTGCTTTTGTCTGATTCAGTGTAGGGATGAGGCTTTGTCTCCTGTTTTGTGACATTACCTTAGGAGCTGAGGTAGGGTTTGTTGATAGGTGGGTGGGGCAATGGAAGTCTCTGCCCAGAGAATGGCCATGGCAGTTTGTGCAGATCCATTTCTCTCTGCTTGTCTGGGTCCCCCAGCTTGGGGTCACACACTGAGTGCCTCAGCCAGGGTGGGCCCAGAGCTCCAGAGCTCCAAAGCTCCAAAGGGCAGGTGGTGAGCAGCAGAGTGGCCCTGGGCCCCCCACAGGGTACTTCAGCCAGGAATGGGACTGGTGTCTCTGAGGGGCGGGCACCCAGAGCCTCCCTGAGTGACCGGTGGCTTGGTGCTGGGTGCCAGGCAGGAGACTATGTAGCCAGGGAGGGAGCTGGAACCCAAGACTCCCACACACACGGTAGAACAGCAGCAGCAGGGGGCTGCAATATCCAGCCCTGCATGGGACTGAAGGTCCCCGGACCCCCAGACCAGCGGCTGACCCCCAGACCAGCGGCTGGTGGTGGGCTTGGGGATGGGGGAAGAAAAGTAAGAGTCTTTTTGGTAACTCACGTTCGGAGAATCTCACAAGTCCACCTATACCGTCGCCATCTTGTTCCTGTCTCCAAAAAATAATAATTTTAAAAGATATGTAGCATCATGGAAAGTAAACTAGTTTTATGATATAATATTAAATGATGAAAGAATAACACCAGTAGCAAATGTTACTATACTAAGTAAAAAATATGTGTATAGACAAGTACTGGAAGGAAACACATTTTAAAAGTGTTGATTTCTAGACACAGTAAGCATTTTCAGTTAATTTCACTTTCTTAAATTTAGATATTCTTTAACTTATAATCAAAGCTAATTTGTGTCTCTGATGACAGACCTACACTCCTTACAACATTCTTGCTATTTATTTCTATTTCTGTCATTACTGAAATATAATTTAATAAAAAATTGTGCACGAATTCAGATACAGCTGCTAAGGGAGTTAACTGTTTAATGAGCAAGAAATGACCTAGAACTAAAAGTTTTTAGGAAGGTCTTCTGCTAAACAGATAATACATATACAAGGCATACTTGGGTAGACTATCCAAATAAACAAAAAATATTTTGTCCCATACTACTTACTCTGCTTTAGATTACACAAGTTCTTTCTGATTTTTTTCAGATTTAGTATATTGTTTCAGATTATAATAATTTGCTAGTATTGACTAATACTAGCCTTTTTGAAAATAGATCTTATGAAGAGAGGTGAAAACAGAGAAGGCTTGAAACTATAACACATTAGACACACTAAATTAAGCAAAGATTTAATAAAAAGAAAACAGAATATTGCCTACTTCATAATTTGTTTGAAGTGGGCCCATTGATCCCTGTACTACAGGGGTTCTTGCAGTATATTTAAGAATAGCTTCCAGTTTAGGTTTTTTCAGCATAACTTGTATACCCAGGCCTCATGCCCCAAACTCATGCTCAAGAAATCCACATTACAACAAAGTTCTAAAGTTATTCTGATGCAGATGGTTCCAAGACAATTCCTGGGACACTTTATTATAAAATTTAAATGGATAAGTCCAATTCATTTTCCCAGATAGATTTCTTCCAGTTAGAAAAGGAAAATATATAGGGACTCCATGATATTCCTTTTTGTTTAATTTTATTTCTTTGCCCCAAATGAAAGGGAGCATAAAAAACAAAAACAGTTTTTAGAGAAAGAGATAATTCAGTTGGATGTTGCAATTTGCAAAATGTTCTATGTGACTGACCAGTTAAACACAAAAAAGTAGGAATGAAGCCAGAAAGCCCCTGAGGGAGTCATGCTACTGCCCAGTTCGCTCCACCCTCAGGTCTCAGGATTCCCAACTGGACCAGAATGAAGTTAGCATCAGCTACAGCTTTCCCCCTCTCTCTGTTACCTCCTCTGGTTGCACATTCTTCTTCAGGAGTAACTAACTGGCTTGCTGAGAGCTCAAACTTTATATGCACCAAAAATAGATTTTCAAACAAGCAAAAGCAAAAACCCTGAGGGTTTGAGGGGTAGTAGATTTTTTGGGCTAAAAAAAAAAATTACACACACACACACACACACACACACGAGTTAAAGAAATCATAATTATCAAACAAAACTAACCAAACAAATTACAGGAAGTCTAGAACATACATATCTCTTCTGCTAACCCATTCTTCATGGCTCTTTTGTGTTGGGAATTCTTTATTTTTAATTCTTTGTTTTTATGGATACATAATAGTTGTATATGTTTGGGGGGATATATTAGATATTTTGATACAAGCATACAGTGTGTAATGATCAAATCAGGGTAATTGGAGCATCTAATACCTCAAACACATATTATTTCTTTGTTTCAGAAGCATTCTAATTCCACTCTTCTAGTTATTTTGAAATGTACAATAAATTATTGTTTACTACAGTCTTAAATATTGTGCTACTGAACAATGGATCTTATTTCTTCTAACTGCATTTTGTACATTTTAATAAACCCATCTTTATCATCCCCCTCTCCACTATCCTTCCCGTATTCTAACCATCATTCTACTACCTCCATGAGATCAATTTTTGCTACGTCCCCTATATGAGTGAGAACTTGTGATATTTGTTTTTCTGTACCTGGCTTATTTTACCTAACATAATGTCCTCCAGTTTCATTCACGTTGTTGCAAATGATAGGATTTCTTTCTTTTACGTGCCTGAACAATATTCTGTTTTGTGTATATACCACATTTTCTTTATCCTTTGATGGACACCTGGGTTGACTCCATGTCTTAGCTTTCGTCAATAGTCCTAAAATAAACATAAAAGTGGAGATATCTCTTTGATGTGCTGGTTTTCTTTCCTTTGAATGTATACCTTTGATTGTTGAATCAGGTGGTAATTCCATCTTTAGTTTTTGGAGAAAGCTCCAAACTCTTCTCCCCAGTGGCAGTGCTAATTTGCATTCCTACAAACAGTGTGCAGGGCCCCCCCTTTCTTCACATCCCTACCCGCATCTGTTATTACTTGTCTTTTTGATAAAAGCCATTTTAACGGGGTGAGATGATGTCTCATTGCAGTTTTGATGTACATTTCTCTGATGATTAGTGATGAGGTTTTTTCATTTTTTTTTCATTTACCTGTTGGCTGTTTGTATGTCTCCTATCAAGAACTGTCTGTTTAAATCTTTATCCCATTTTAAATGAGATTATCTGGGAAATTTTGCTATTGAGCTTATATATCCTGATTATTGTATATTCATAAATTCTGGTTATTAACTCCTTGCCAAATGGATAGTTTGCTAATATTTATTCCATTGCTTGGGTTGTCTCTTCACTTTGTTAATCATTTCCTTAGCATTTTAGCTTGATGTGGTCTAATTTGTCCATTTTTCCTTGATTTCTTGTGTTTTTAAGATATTGCTCAAGAAATCTTTGCCCAGACCAATGTCATGGAGCATTTCCCTGATGTTTTCCTCTTCTATTTTCATAGTTTCAGATATTAAAGTTTTTTGTTTTGTTTTGTTTTGAGTTGGAGTCTCACTATGTCACCCAGACTGGAGTGCAGTGGCTGCTCCCGGCCACCTCAGCCTCGACCTGCTGGTCTCCGGCGATCCTTCCGCCTCAGCCTTCCAAGTAGCCAAAATTACAGGCATGCACTACCATGCCCAGCTGATTTTTTGGTTTGTAGCAATGAGGTCTCGCTGCCCAGGCGGGTCTCGAACCCGCAGGCTCAGGCAATCCACTCACCTCAGCCTCCCAAAGGCATGGGATTACAGGGTGAGCCACCAAGCCCAGCTGATAATAAAGTTTTAATCCACCTTTATTTGATTCTTATATGTAATGACAGGGTTCTGGTTTAATACTTCTGTATATGGATATTAAGTTTTCTAAGCACCCTTTATTAAAGAGGATGTTCTTATGTGTTCTTGGCACCTTGGTCAAAAATGAGTTGATTGTAAGTGCACAAATTTATTTCTGGGTTTCCTATTCTGTTTCATTGTCCTATGTGCTTGTTTTCATGCCAATATCAGGCTAGTTGGGCTATCTGTTACACCTTTTTAGCATAATTTGAAGTCAGGTAATGTGATACCTCTAGATATTTTTGCCCAGGATTGCCTTGGCTACTCTGGGTCTTTGTTGTTCTCTGAACAATTTATAATTTTTTTATGTCTGGGGAGATGGTTATTGGTATTTTGACAGGGATTACCTTGAATTTGTAGAGTGTTTTGGTTATTATGGACATTTTAGCAATATTAATTCTTCCAATCCATAAGCGTGGACTGTTTTTCCATTTTCTTGTGTCCTCTTCAGTTTATTTTATTAATGTTTTATGGTTTTTTGTTATAGAAATCTTTTGCTTCTTAACTTTATTCCTGGGTATTCTATTTTATTTGTAAGTAAATGGGATTACTTTCTTGGTTTATTTTTTCAGATTGTTTGCTGTTGGCATACAGAAGTGCTACTGATTTTGTGTGTTGATTTTTTATCCTGCAACTTTACTGAATTTGTTTATCAGTTCTAATATTTTTTGGTTGAATCTTTAAGTTTTTCTGACTTTAAGATCATACCATCTTCAATAAAAGGAAAATTTGACTCCTGTCTTCCCCTCCCCCCTCTTGTTTTATTGCTCTGGGTAAGATTTTCAGTATTACATTGAATAAAAGAGATGAAAATGGGCATCCATGTCTTATTGCAGATCTTAGAGAAAAGGCTTTCAGTTTTTCCCTGTTCTATATGATACTAGCTGTGCGTTTGTAGTATATGACTTTATTGTATTGAGGTATATTCCTTCTATACCCATTTTGTTGAAAGTTTTTATTATGAAGGAATGTTGTATTTTATCAAATTTTTTGGCACCTATTGAATTGGTCATATGGTTTTGTCCTCCAATCTTTTGATATAATGAATGATTTTTGTTGATTTGCATGTTGAACCATCTTTGCATCCCTGAAATGAAACTAACTTGATCATGATGAATTACCTTTTTGATGTGCTGAAGGATTCTGTTTGCTAGTATTTTTTTGAAGATTGCTGCATCTGTATTCATTAGAGATATTGGTCTATAGTTTTCTTTTCTGTTGTGTTTTTGTCTGCTTTTGTTACCAGAATAATACTGGTGTCTAATAATATGTTGGGAAGTATTCTTTCCTCCTTGACTTTTTGAAATATTTTGAGTAGGATTGGTATTAGTTTTTCTTTAGGTGTTTGGTAGAATTCAGCTGCAAAGCTGGTTCTGGATTTTATTTATTTTTTACTTTTTTGCTAGAAAACATTTTATAACTGCTTCTATCTTGTTACTTTTTATTAGTCTATTTGCCTTTTACATTCCTTCATTGTTCAATCTTGGTAGGCTATATGTATGTAGGTATTTATCCATTTCATCTGGATGTCAATTTATTGGCATATAGTTGCTCAACCTATTTTCTAGTGACCTTTAGAATTTCTGTGGTGTCAGTTGTAATGTCTCCTTTTTTACCTCTGATTTTATTTATTTAAGGTCTTCTTTTTTTTCTTTGTCCTGCTAAAGAATTGTCAATTTTGTTTATCTTTTCAAAAAATCAACTTTTCATTTCATTGACACTTGTATTTTTCATTGATATTCATGTTTTTTTCAACTTTATTTCTGCTCTGATCTTTATTATTTCTTTTCTTTTACTAATTTTGGGATTGGTTTACTTTTACTTTTTTAGTTCTTTAGGATGTGTTATTAAGTTATTTATTTGAAGTCATTCTACTTTTTGATACATGGGTTTATTGCTGCAAAATTCCCTTTTAGTATTGCTTTTGCTTTATCCCACATGTTTTGGTATGTTGTATTTACATTTTTGTTTGTTTCAAGAAGTTTTTAAATTTTTTTCTTAATTTCTTCATTTCCGTTGTGATCATTCCAGAGCATATTGTTTAATTTCCCTGTATCTGTTTAATTTCCAAATTTCTTCATGTTATTGATTTCTAGTTTTATTTCTTTGTAGTCACAAAAGATACTTGATAAAATTTTACAATTTTTTTTTAACTTTTGAGACTTGTTTAGTGACCTAACATATGGTCTATCCTTGAAAAAGTCCCATGTACTGAGAGGAAGAAATGTGTGTCTGCAGCAGTTTTGTGAACTGTTCTATAAAAATTTGTTAGGTTCATTTGGTCTAGAATAGAGTTTAACTCTGATGTTTCTTGTTAGACATTCTGCAGTTGTTGGATGAAATATTCTGTAAATGTCTATTAGGTCCATTTGTTCTGTAGTACAGATTAAGTTCAAGGTTTCTTTGTTGATTACCTGTCTGGATGTTCTGTCCAACGTTAAAAGTGAGATGTGAAAATCCCCAAATATTATTGTATTGGGGTCTATTTCTTTAACTCTAATAATATTTGCTTTATATATCTGAGTGCTCCAATGTTGGATACATATATATTTATAATCATTATATCCTCTTGCTGAATTGACCCCTTTATCATTATACAATGACCTTTTCTCTTCTTACAGATTTTGTCTTGAAATCTAATTTATCTGATATAAGTATAACTTTAGATATAATTTTTTTAGCAGGAGCTCAAAAAGGTTTCTAGTTCATGGAATATCTTTTTCTATCCCTTAATTTTTAGTCTATATATGTCTTTACAAGTGAAGGGAGTTCCTTATAAAAAGCATATAGTTGAATATTATTTTATATTCCCTTAGTCACTCCTTTGACTATAGAATTTAATCCATTTACCTCAAACGTTATTATCGATAGGTAAGAACTTACTACTGAACCTGGCTCAGTGGCTCAGCCTGTGATCCCATGCTTTGGGAGGCTGAGTGAGTGGATTGCCTGAGCCCACAGGTTTGAGACCCGCCTGGGCAACTTGGCAAGACCTTATCTCTACAATAAATCAAAAAATTAGCCAGGCGTGGTACCGCACCTGTAGTTCCAGCTACTTGGAAGGCTGAGGTGGAAGGATCACCAGAGTCCGGCAGGTCGAGGCTGCGGTGGCTGGGAGCAGCCACTGTACTCCAGTCTGGGCGACAGAGTGAGACACCAACTCAAAAAAAAAAAAAAGAACTTACTACTACCTTTTTGCTATTTTTTCTGGTTGCTTTGTTAGTCTTTTCTTCCTTTCTCCTATATTCCTTTGTATATAAGTGATTTTCTTTGGTAGTATGTCTTAAGTTCTTACTTTTTATTTTTGTGTATCTATTATAAGTTTTTGCTTTGTGGTTACCATAAGACTTGCAAACAATAGCTTGCAACCAATCATTTTATACTGATGACAACTTGATTTTGATCAAAAGAAAGGAAAGACAAAAGTAAAAAAAAAAACAAAAAAACTCTACACTGTAACTCCATCCCCGTGCTTTTTGTTTTTTTGTTGTTGTTGTCTCTATATCTTTTTTATATTGTCTATCTCTTTAAAAATTGTTGTAGTTATTATTTTTAATAGGTTTGGCTTTTAGTCTTACTAAAGATGAGTGACTTGTACACTATTATTACAGTGTGAGAATATTCTGTATTTTGTCTGTGTACTTGCTTTTACCAGTGAATTTCATAACTACATATGATTTCTTATTGCTGTGTTGGGAATTCTGAACTTTATAACTCCTAAAGAAAATTTCAAAAAACACAAAGAAACATGATAGGTTTACCATTTCCACATTTTGGTCTTCAGACTTGCTGTGCCTTTCAATGTTTGGAGCCATGAGAAGGAAACCTAGTATATTAAGTCTATGAAAAGCAAATTTTTAAAAAATATTCAAGAATAACTGATGGCAAAAGGATCAGTGAAGATGTATTGTTTTCCATGTTGACTAAGAGATCTGTAAATGTTAGACTGCATTGGCACCAAAAGCTACCAAAAAACAAAAAGGTTGGGAAGAGTTAAGACAAGAAATACATGGTGAACAAGTATGGAAGAGAGTGATGACCAATCAAAGTTAAAGGTTGGATACACTTGTGGGGAAAATGAAAACTTCTGCGAAAAATGAAAACTTCTGCTGGTGACATAAAAAGCTAAATGACAAAAACACATCTTGAAAGAATAAAGTGATTATGAACTAGAACATGACAGAGAGGGAATGTTCAGCAAGGAGCAAGTGATGTGACCCCAACTCAATAGCCTGTGAGGACCTCTAATATTTCAACTGGTATTTTCAACATCTGGTAAGAAATGCTATATAAGAAACATTGCACTAAGTTAAGCAATGGAGAAAACTATATTAAAAAAGTGATTCTAAACTTTCTCCAGAGAAAGTCTGGAAGAAATGTAGAAAAGTTGATGTCACCTTAAAGCACAGTGGAGATCTATGTACACCTTGAAAAAAAATCAAAAAAAGAAACTTTGAAAGATCAATAAAATATTGATTCACTTTTTATATGACACTGAGAGTCATACAGGACATGTCACTACATTCTTTGCATATTCTGCGTCCAATTAAGTCCTTCAGCAAAGCCCTGTAATGAAACTAACCTAGTGAATTCACGTATTGTTGAAAACATTATATGTCCGTTTGGTCTCACTAGAAAGATCAACCTGTTCAACTCTGTTTTAACAGTGCTAAATATGTGTTGCAAGTGATATTGATAATGATAGAAGAGTATGGCATATGTTTTGAGTAAAAATATCCTAACATTTAAATTACAGGCTGAGTGCAGTGACTCAAATCTGTAATCACAGCACTTTGGGAGGCCAAGGTGAGAGGATTACCTGAGCCTGTTGGTTCGAGACCAGCCTGGGCAACATGGTGAGACTGCCTCTCTACAATAAATCAAAAAAATTAGGCATGCATGGTAGCACATGCCTGTAGTTCTGGATATTTGGAAGACTGATACAGAAGTATCACCAGAGCCCAGCAGGTCGACGTTGGGTTGACCGTGAGTGTATCACTCCAGCCTGGGCAATGGAGTGAGACTCCAACTTAAATAAATAAATAAATATCTCCCACAATTCTAAAGTGTCATTTGGAAAATCAAAGGAATAGGTCAAGGATCAAGAAATGTAGAGAATTCAAAAAAAAATTCCTTGAAAGAATATATTTGTTGACTCTGATCAACAGATTTTGAGTCACTAATCACTGTGTTTTGGGCTTTGGTCCTGGAAATATTTGGAAAAGTAGGGAATAGTATGAAAATAGAGTCATTGTAAATGCACTTTCCATGCAGAATTTCTCAAAAATACTTGTGGCATTCATGGAGCATGTAGCCACTGGAGCATATTACAGATTCTAATCAAGAAAAAGTCTTGAAGAGGTAAATGAATTTTTAACATCAGGGTTCTATCAAATTGCCTCAATTTGTGTTTAATTGCCATTGGCTGAGTACCATGCAGATGTCTGTAATTAGCAAAGTTGTAAACTATTCTGAAAACCAGCAGGAGGTTAAGCACATGACTGAAAATTCCATGTCCTTCTTAACTCATGAAAACTTGACTATCCTGACTTCTCACTCCAGTTATTGTACTTACAGGAATGTCTAAAGCTAAATGGTGGAAATATAGGTAAATAAGTTCAATATTGGCATAGGCTCACCTGCAACCATTCAAGAGTACATCAATTCTCAGAATTCCTTACAGTTAAAGAATTCTCCTGGTCTTCTTCATATTTGTCATTGCACAATCAATGTGTTGAGACATTCAGTTAAATGGAAAAGTAGACCTCAGTATGTTCTAAGTGGATTTTTTTAAATGTACGTCTATAGAGGAGTTACATTTAAAAAACAGTCCTCATATCAAAGTCCTCCTTTGTATTGTTTATCACAGAAATAACCCTTCCAGCCACCTGGAAAGAAACAAGTTGAAATCCATATACCCAGGACTTTCCCAGCCTGGTATGTACTGAGTGATCTTGGTCAAATTACTTAATGTTTTTTGCCTCAAATTTGTCATGAATAAAATGGGGTGTATTGCAACAGGCTGCTGTGAGTATCTGATGAGCTACATGTAATACATCAAAAAACTTAACCCAGGGACTAGCATTTGTCAGGTTCTCAATAAATATCAGATGCTAATTTCACTGATCATTCACTGTTAAGCAGAATCTCAACCTACATGAAATGGTAGCCCAATATTTTTAATACTATAGCAGAAATATAAATAGAGGTGGTAGTAGGGGAAGTGATAGGAATAAACTTTTTGTTCCATTGATAGATGGTATAGAGAGGGAGAGTGTTTCAAATTGATATCGTTTTTAGGTTAGAATTATGGATTACACCATGAGGATTTTTGTTTGTTTTAATTTTCAAAAGCTTTCTCTGAACCAAATACTTTATAAAGACATATATATATTTTTATTATTCCTAAATAATTACTAGAGAACTTCAGTAATTGTATTAATTTAGACCTATATATAAATTCTTCCTTTACAGTGTTCAAGCACAATATTAAAATTAGGAAGCAATTTAGGAACATGAAATATGTCACTTATGAAGGGATTCTGATGCTTCCTTCAACAAAACACAATCATCTAGTAACTATACTTCTGCTTTCTCAACATACTGGTATCTTTGATACTCTGAACAATGGATATCTTGAACCTCAGAGCACAGAGTGCCTCACTAGGGACCCTAGGGCAACACTGGAAGTGGGAGAATGGGTAGTTTCTGGACCTTCCATATATAAAAACCTTCTTAAGATCTCTAAGCCAACATGACCACTCTCTTTCCTCATCTGCTACAGTAGGGAATGCCCACACCTCCTCAGGGTCCCCAGTTATCATCCACACCATTCCACCAAGCATAGTATCAGTTTTCCATGGTTTCTGCTTTCATGGGTACATGTTTTCTTCCTCCATCAAAACTATACATTCACAACAGAGACTATGTCTTATGATTCTTCCATTGAATTTGCCTCCTATACCCAGAAAATGAGGTATTCAAAATATATTGCATGAATTAAATAAAGATATTAGCAGTAAATTTTCAGAAAGTCTTCGGTGAGGGGAAAAAAGGAGGAAGAGAAGGAAGAGCACAATTTCATCTAGCCTTTAAATATTGGGGGACCAAAAAAAACTGGAATTATTTTTTGAAGAGTAGACTCCTGATAGCACAGGCTTTCCCTGTTAGCTTTCCCCATTAGCTAAGTGTCCAAGGAACTATAACGCTAGCTGGCACCAGTATACCAGCTAGCGTTATTGGGAGAGGCTGCAATCAGCTTCAGTGAATTTTTTTCTGGAGATTCTTTCAGTGCATTTGCCCATTTCATGATGTCTGATTCACAAGCACACCTGCCACACTGCACTGAGCGTTCAGCAGTTTTTGACCAAAAATGGCATTACCTCCATGCCCTACCTTCCCTATTCACCCAATCTCACCCCGAGTGACTTTTTTTGGTTTACCAGAATGAAAAAATCCTCAAAATTTTGCGGATGTGAAAGAGGTGAAACAAAAAAAAACAGCAGAAACACCTAAAGGCATTAACAGGTGTATTGCATCAAATGGAGAGTACTTTAAAGGTGACTGAAGTTTAACCACATACAAATAAATACACAATTTTTGTTTTATTCCTCCTCATGGATACCTCTGAAAAAATTCAGCAACCAATACATAGACTTGAAATAGCTGGGGGGAGATCAATCCCTTTGGATCCCCTCCCACTGTGGGAGCTTTTCTGTCTTCTCAATAAATCCTGGTTTAAAAAAAAAGAAATAGCTGGGTAGATTAATATGTTCACAAAACCAACAAAATTGCAAATCTAATTCAAACACTAGTCTGTTTCTCCATAGAAATGTGAGGTGTGAATTTATTTGTTTTTCCTTAATAAACACACAGGTACTTTTTAACATACTTCAATAACCAAAAAACTGAATGAAGCATCCAAGAAAGCTAATAGTTTGTGGGAAAAATGACAACAAAGGCTAGGTCTCTTCTGTTGTTTCTATGATTACTATCATAGAAACCTCCTAACAAACCACCCTAAAACTCTGAGTAACAATGACAGCAACTTGAAAATTACAAATAACATAATAAATCACTTTTGGTTCAGTTAGTATGTTACTTAATATAAAAGCGTAGAGTATAATAAGCGTTGAATACGAGATTTTTTTTTTATTACCTACGTAATCTTTCAAGAGCATAAAGCAAAGCTCAACAAAAGCAAACATTTTTCTGCTAGGGATTCAACTAATCCCTTTTTAAACAAAGAAACAAAAAAATAAAGACTCAATCCAAAAAGTGGAGTGCTCAATAAGGTAGCCAGTATGCAGTGCCTTTTCATGTTATGATAGAGATCCATTAAATCTTTCCACTCACTGGGTTTTTGTTGACGGTTGAATTCTTATTTTGGGGTTAATAATAGGATCATGCCTGTAGAAAAATACTTTTGTTCAATTTTTAAATTAAGAGCTTCTCTAATGCCTTTTTCTGCCTTCATCTTGGAATAAGAAGAGTTTTTTATATAAGCAATATTTATTAACTATTCCATAAAATTATGAATGCCTACTAAGTCCTTTAAACATCTAACATTCCTTCCCAACATTCTTAAGTGGCATAAAGTAATGGTTCAGTCTTCCCAATGACACGTTCAGCAAGCTTCATCCAAAATCAAATCTGTTGGAATAAGTGATGCAACAAAATATAATTTGGATCAGATCCTCATCCTCTAACTGTGTGAAAAAGTACTCTCCTTCTCATAAAGTATTGTCTCAGTGGTGCACTGAATGAAACTCTGACCCAGTGTTCTTACTGTATTTTACATGTGCCTGTACAATTTTTTGCAAAAAGAAGAAGTAGAAACATAATGGAACCTTAACATTGGCAACTACCAAACTCCCATAAAAACAAATTTTGGTGACATAGCCAGTGAAGTGTCCTAACTTTGGACTTGTCCATCCCTGGGGTCTCAAAAGCATTTTACATACATTACTGAGGTGAGTTTATAACTTGAAATCTGAACTTTTTTCAGGGTTAAGAAGTACACACATGTTAAAAACATGCTCTGTTTTCAAATATGCTAGTACAGTAGTTAGTTCACTTATCTTAGTTTACTTATCTTTAGCTGCTCTGTATTTTAAAAAATTTTTCATTTAGATCTTGTTCCACTTACAGTACATTCTTAGGATGTATGTAGTAAATAAAGCTTTAAAGTAAAAAATAAAAAGCAAATACATTGAAATTTTAGTTCTTCATCATTAGCCTCATTTAAAGTGACCCTTGACCATATTTGGCTAATGGCTACCATATTGGACATCAGAATATTTCCATCATTCCAAACAGTTCTGTTGGACCGTGCTGGCTTAGATGATACTGAGGAAATCAAATGTTTAGAAGTTTTATTTAAGTTTTGCTTCAGCAAATTAACAGGGTCCTTCTAGTGAGAGTCTCAAATGAATTTTTCCCCACTTTACTTCCTAATTATAGTAAAAGATCTTTCTCTCACTTAATATAATCCAAATGCATTAAGGTGTTAATTGAATATGATGAGTAAGCTGTGCATACTAATTGTCACTAATAAGTTTAATTCTGATTGCTTAAGCCTATAACAGCTACTCACCTACATAATGATTCGAGTCATCTTTATATTGCTCATTCTTCATTAGGAAAATGTGTTTTATTAAGTAAATTTCATTATATGTGAGTCCAAAGAATTTACTCCATGGTTGTCCTTTTAACATTCGAGAGCATTCCAAATGCAGTTCCTAAATAAAATGCTCATATAGTTGAAAGTGACTCAAATCCACCTTGGTGTTCTTTTTTCTTTTTAGTTATTATGGATGCATAATAGTGCATGCATTTATTGAGTGTACATGCTATTTTGTTATAATACAATGTGTAATGATCAAATCAGGGTAATTGGGGCACCCATTACCTCAAACATTTATAATATCTTTGTGTTAGGAACATTCTAATCTCACTCTTCTAGTTATTTTGAAATATACAATGTTATTGTTAACTATTCTCACCCTATTGTGCCACCAAACACTAGATCTTATTCTTTCTATCTGACTGTATTTTTGTACTTTTTCATAAGCCCTTCTTTATCTTCCTCTCACCACCACCACCCCACCCCACTACTCTTCCCAGACTCTGGTAACAATCATTCTAATCTCTATCTCTATGGGTTCAATTTTTTTTTAATTCCCACATAGAAGTGAAAACCTGCAATATTTGTCTTTCTGTGTCTGGCTTTTTTTACTTAACATACCACCTTGTTTCCCAATGACTCTTAGACCATGTTATTGTGGCAAGTTTTTAACCAATAAAAAGCACTTTTTCTTTCTATTACATGTCTTCATTTGCTCAGTATATGTTAAAATTCCTAATACTACCTACTTTGAACCTGGGTGGTTCATTTCTTTTCTTTAAGCCTCAGATTCCCCTCTTTTAAATTTGGAAGCAGTGGAGGAAAGGGAAGTCTGGGGATAAAATGAGAGGCTTGTCACAAGTTTATGTCCCCTTTCTCTTCCAGTGGAGTAATCTATGTAAAAAAAAAAAATAGTAGGGATTGCTTGGGGAGCTTGAATAGGTCATAAATATATGTAAGAACTGATTTTTTTTTTAATTGCGGATAGATAGTATTGTATGCAATGTCAGGGGAATGGATGGGGAACAAACTGCCTGCCTCCTTTCTTAGTCCATGTAATGACTGCAGGCTCTGCAACTACCTGAGGCCCCAGCAAAAGGAGAAAAACTCTCAGAGGCAAATCTGAGAAAGACTGGTTGGTAGATACTGTAGAGGCTGCAGTGCTGAGGGGAAAGATGATCTTGGGTTAATTCAAGGAGAATAAAAAGTAATTGTGGCAATCTGATTAGCCCGTCTCCCTTACAGCTTCAGAAACCCAAGAACAGAGCAGCCTTCTCACCCTACCTCAATACAGATTCCAACTTGTCTGTCCTTCCAAGGATGGCTGCCCAGCTGAAAAATAAGCAGCTGTCATACTTTTCGCTTGCTAATTCATATCCATGGCACCTTCTCCGGAACAGAATACCAGATTTGGTGACATAAGTGTGTGGGAGAAAAGTCCAGATGAGGGGATTCAGCAAACCAAAGGAAGAGGTTCAGCAAGCCCATCCATACAGAACGTGATCCCTACTAGGTCAAAGTTAGTGTAAGAAACAGAAGACACTGCTAAAGAAGGCTGCAATAAGCGGATGCAGACTCAATAGAAGAATTAGCAAAGGGAAATTACACTGGAAAAAAGGTATTTCCAATTTTGTGTCCTATAAAATCAAATAGAGAAGCTATTTTACTGCACATAGTAAAATAAAAATTCTTTAAGGAGTATGGAAAAAACTGGTAACAAATGAAGAAAACAATTTGTGGAAAGACAACATGAAAGAGACGAAAAATTAATAAATAATAGAACATTTACCTCAATTGAAGAAATAGTTGAATTCAGAGCACAGCAGTGCTAGACAAGTCTAAGGTGAAAAAAGATTCACATCCAAATATAACTTTGTGAAATGTCTAAGTTTCAATAGCACAGACAAAACTACACAACCAGTTCAAAATAAATGTGGTTTTCAGAGTCAAACTCTAGCATCAAATTTCTCACTGCAACCCTAAATGTCAGAAGACTGTGAAATATACTCAGAGTTTACAAAAAGTAAAAACTAAGAACACTGTACCTAGTCAAGATGATATTTGTATAAAAAGCAAAACAAAGATATTTTAGTTATGACAAGACATATCAAAAAGAAAAAAATTGTTGAACTTAGAAGGAATAGCTGAAGTTCATCAAAGAAATGAAAAACAAAGAAAGAAAAGTACAGGAAGAATGAATAATAAGAGATAAAGTAAAATTTAAGGGCAAAACAATATCTTCTCCTTTAAAAACTATAATCTCTTAAGAATATGTAATAATACCTTTTATGGAATAAAAATTAAAGCAAAAAATATAAAGCAAAATGGATCTTAAAAATATAAGAACATTTAGATAAATTATAAGACAGGATATTTATATATCTCTCTGAGTACTTAATAGATCACACAGAGGAAAAACTATGTAAAAAGGATTTAAATAATGCAATCCTCAAGATTAAGCTAATAAATACACATTCAAAGAGAATACTTTATTCTGCAAGAAAGAATAAACATTATTTCTTTATTACCAGAAACATTTGTGAAACATGGCAACTTATTGGACCAGACAGAGCTTCCATACTTTAAAAAAGGAGAGTGGTGACATTTTTTTTTTTGGTATTACACAATTAAAACTAAGCATCAGCAATGAAAACAATAACCAAAAGGGGACTAACGAATCCAAAATTGAGAGATAACTCTTCTAAATACACAAGGTAAAAGATTAATGGAATTGACTATTTAGAACTTACAAAAAAAAAGAACATCTTATCAAAGCCCTTGAGAAAGTTCTAGAATCATAATCATAGGAAAATGCCTAATCTTATATGCTTTTATATTTATAACTTAAAAGTTGAATATAAATATGCCCAGTATAAAACTTAAGACACTAGAAAAATAATAAAATAAAATAAAACAAGAGAAGAAAATTTATATAGATAAAAATTTAAATGAATGATAAGCCTGAAAAAAGCAGGACACAAAGAGCTTAAAAGCAGACTCTAGCCAACAATTGAAGTCTTATTCCTGTTCTGCCAGTTACTAGTTAAATAACTAGGGCAATATTTTTAATCTCCTTTTCTTTATTTCTTTCAATTAAGAAGTAGGAACAAAATGATGGTTAATACTTAGGTTACTGAGATAATTGAATAATTTAATATTTATAGAAACTTCATACAGTGCCTGACAAATGTGTCACATACACTTGAAAACTAAAAAAAAGCAGAAAGCATGATAAACACATCAAAGCCTAAATATTCAAAAACAAAATAATAAAATTGACAAATATCTAACTAGTTAGATCTCCTTTATTATAAGGCAAGTGTAAAAACAGTGTTTTAAGACTCGGGACAAACAAGAATACTTTTTGCAAACAGTATGAGCTCGAGAATCTGAAAGCAGTTTAGAGAAAGACTAGGGAAGTCAGATGCCCCAAACCCAGAGCTTCTGGAAGCCACAGAACCTCTAGTTCCTGGAAGAGTAAGTTTGAGTGCAGCCTCTTCAACCCAATCCCAGCTGGCTTGGCCAGAGAGATTCTCTGGACTCATTTATGAGAGCCTTTTTTCTCTCCCAAATATCTCCCTAACCTTCAATGACCAAATAATTCCTAGGTTATTCAGGCTATGCCTGCACATAAAAAAAGATTGGAAACCATTGAATGAAATAAGCATAGCCTTACCACAAAAACCTAGTAAAGGTGCAAACATTCTTTTTAACCTATATGTTAATTTCACTTAGATATATAAAATATTAAACAAAATATTAACAAATTGAATCCAGCAGTACATGAAATACTCCATAACTTATGAGTTAACATTAGTGTATCTATCAAAATAATTAAATGCATTAATAAATAAATTCATATATTTTAGGAAGATGATGAAATTTATCACCCATTCCACACAAAAAAATTTAAGTAGCTAAGGAATTAAAGAAAATGTAGTATACAAGACATAAGTGTTTACCAAGAACTATCATAAAAACTATTTACACTGTGAAACATTAGGAATATCTCTACTAGAATTAGGACTTAGATAGATGGTTTATATAATTTTTAGTATTGAACTTTTTTAAAGTCACTAATGAAAAAGAAAATGCAATTATCTTTATTTGTGAATATAATATGCTTATATACTTAGAAAACCCAAGAGACTCAATACCAAATCAATTAGCTCAGAAAGGAACATTTATTAGTTGTACAAAAATTGAAGGAGAGATCTTATTCACTGAGACACAAATTATAATACACCTGAGGATAAGTGGAATCAAAATAATATATATTTTTAAAACCATAAAATTTTCAAATAAGAATGCAAAACCTAAATAATAAAACAAAATAATAATTGTTCCCAAATTTATATAAATTTAGTACAATTTTGAACAAAATCCCATTATATTTTTTAACTGGACAAAATGCATCTAGCATTTGTTTGGAAAACTAAAGGAGTGAAAACTATCAAAAAACTTCTAATAATGAAGATTCATGACAGGAGATATACTCTATGTATCATTAAAATTTACTACTGTGAAGCTACAGTGTGGTACAAACACAGAAATACGCAAACCCATCAGTGAAATAAGTTCAAAAGTCAGGAAATAGATCCAAGTTATCACTTATGATAAAATTGGTATGTTAATTTATTGGAAGAAAAGCAAATTATTTAATAAATATTACTAGAAAAAATTCTATTACACTATAAATAATCACTTTTGGGCAGTTTAAATATGTAAACGTAATTATACATACATTATATGTGATAATATATTATGTATACATCATATACATTATGTATGATAATATATTAATATATTAATAAAGATGACTTTCCAAAACAATACAGAAAATATATAGCTATAAATGGAAAGATTGACATAATTTATTATATAAATATTTAAAAGTTTCAGTATTGGAGAAAACCTTGAACAAAGTCAATAGACAACAATATTCATTATAATGTGGTAAGTTGGTAAATTTTTACATATATGCATTATTAAGAAAGTAACAACCTAATTTTTTAGATGGATAAATACGATAGATAAGAGTTCACCAAAGAAAAAATATTAAAAATCATGTATATTTTAGTAGGATGTTCTATCTTACTAAAAGTCAGTGAACAACAGCATAATTTTTCAGTCATAATTTGGCAAAATTTTAAATGACTGCTTCCAGAGTATTAAAAATAAAGCTTAATGAATATTTGCCTACATTGTTGATAAAAGTACTGATAGACAATATTAATATTTTAAAGTACAGTTAACTCTTGAAAATGCAGAGGTTAGGGACACTGACCTCAGCACAGTGGAAAATCCATGTACAACTTTTTCTTTTATATAAATTTAAGGGGTAGAAGTGCAATTGTGTTGCATGGCTATGTCACATAGTGGTAAAGACTAGGCTGTTAGTGTATCCATCATGTAAATAATGTGCATTGTACCTATTAAGCAATTTCTCATCACCCACCCCTCCCAGCCTTCCACACTTTTGAGCTTCTAATGTCTATCACTCCATACCCTATGTCTATTAGTACACATTATTTAGCTCCCACATAAAAGTGAGAGCATGTGGTATTTGTCTTTCTGTATCTGCCTTGTTTCACTTATTATAATGGCCTCCAGTTCCATCCATGTTGCTGCAAAGACACAATTTTATTCTTTTTTATGGCTGAATAGCATTTACTTGTATATATGTACCACATTTTCTTTATCCAATCATCCTTTGATGGATTCTTAGATTGATTCTATAACTTTGCTATTGCAAATAGTGCAGCAATAAACATACAAGTGCATGTATATTTTTGATGTATAACTATGTATAACTTTTAACTCTCCAAAAACTTCACCAGTAATAATCTACTGTTGTCCAGAAGGCTTACCAATACATAAGTCAATTAACACATATTTTGCATGTTTTAGGTATTATATACTATATTCTTAAAGCAAGCAGAAAAAAATGTTATTAAAATCACAAGGAAGATAAACTATATTTACTCTTTCTTCAGTGGAAGTGAATGATCATAAAGGTCTTCACCCTCATCATCTTCAAGTTGAGAGGGCTGAAGAGGAGGATGGAGAGAAAGGGGTCTTTCTGTGTCAAGGGGGCAGAGGCAGAGGAAAATCCATATATAAGTGGACCCACGCAAGGCAAACCCATATACTTCAACGGTCAACTGTATACATCCTTTGACCCCGCAAGCCTATTTCTGTGAATATGTACTGCAAAGAAGCTTTAATATATAATGCAACATTGATTTGTAACAACAGCCGAAAATGTTCATAATTTTGGTAATGATCCAGATTATTAAGATGAAAATGGTAGCTTTCCTACCTGGCAGCCATAAAATAAAGAAAGGCAAGTAGCTATATATATATATATATATATATATATATGACATCTGTAAAATAATAGAAAAAAATTCATGCAAAATTATTGACATTAGAAAGGATTCACATACAAACTACTGACAATCATTCTGACCCTGGAAATTGAATAAATATTAGGATTAAGTTAAAAAGAAAAAGGAGCCAACTACTGTTTCTTAAATTATTGCTTCTGTTTTAATTTTGTAATTAAAAATGGAATTTAAAAAACAAAGCCTAACTCTCCTAGAAAAATAAAATGAGTGATTTTAATAATCTCTAAGACTTCTTTTTTTTGATTGGAATCTCACTCTGTCCCCCAGACTGTCCCCCAGCCTCGACCTGCTGGGCTCTGGTGATCCTTCTGCCTCAGCCTTCCACGTAGCCGAAATTACAGGCATGTGCTACCACGCCCGGCTGATTTTTTGATTTACTGTAGAGATGAGGTCTCGCTGCCCAGGCGGGTCTCGAACCCGTGGGCTCAGGCAATCCACTCACCTCAACCTCCCAAAGGTGCGGGATTACAGGCTGAGCCACCGAGCTTGGCTCCAAGACTTCTAAATCAAAAATATTTTCTACTTCATTAGGATTTTTGAGAAACCACATAATAAAACATAGCTCTTAACTTTCAGACAATTAGAAAAGCAACACATGTATATAAAACAAAACTATTGCACAAAGCTAGATAGGAATAACTGCAAAAATAATTAAATAGAAATATATTCATAAATTACCACTGGAATATGAAGGAATGCAGTACTCATTTAGACCAAAATTACTCAGGATACTATTTCTTGAAAGAAAAACAATCATCCAGAGTGTTTTACATAATCTTCCTCACATACCCTCACCTCTTCATCTTTCTAAGGTTAAGCTGTCACCATGGAGGCTTCTCTGAACCAGTATTTATGGTCTATATTTCCTTGACAGATTCTTAGCATATCAACCTCACGTTAATGTCAAATTTCTTGTATGATAGTCTTACATTATTTCTTAACATTTCTTCTTTGTATGAAATAGTTTGAAAGTTCACAGAAGACAATAACTGCACACACTCATCGCACCTCCAGAGTGTTTAGCATAGTTTTTTACTCAATAAGCAATAAATTTATTTATACAATAATTTGTAGAATTAAATGTAGAATTGGATTCCAGGGCAAGATGGTGACAGGGCATCTCTGTGAAATTCTCCACTGAGGAGAATGCAAAGAGACTCTGATTCTCACCCCGGAGGTTGCGGATCCCATTGTCTGCAGCCTACTCTTCAAACAGAGCTCTATGGTAGACTTTGCTGAGGCATTGCCAAGGTCTGGGCAGCTACTGTGGTGAGTGTAGCTGCCGCCCCAGCTGGCAGCCATTCCACATGGCACCGCCAGTGCCTGGGGCGAGCTGCGGCCTCCTCTAAGGCACCAGAGCCGCTGGCGCAGCCCCCACCCGAGGTGGCAGAGGCACCACCAGCACCCCCCCAAGGCGGCGGAGGCGCCGTCAGCACCCCACAAGGCGGCGGAGGCACCACCGGCCTCCCCTTCCAAGGCAGCAGAGGTGCCACTGCCCCCCTGAGGCTGCCGAGCCGCTGCTGCCCCTCCTCCAAGGCAGCCAAGCCACCGCCTTCTCTGCCTCCTCCAAGGCAGCCAAGCAGCTACCTCCTCCGAGGCAGCCACCGCACAGAGGCAGCCATTACATATCGCACTGCCTGTGCCAGTGGCCCAGCCACCACCGCTGCCGCTGTTGCTGCTGCTGCCACCGCTGCCACCAAGGCAGGCATTCCACATCGCACCATCAGTGCCTGAGGGGCAGGCAAGGAGCTGAGATAAAGACCATCTGGAGTGAGGGATAGCACCACTTGCTGGCGATTCAAGCCCACCACCAGCAAGTGCTGGTTCGAGGCCTGGGGACCCTCAGTCCCACGCAGGGCCAGATACTGTGGCCCCCTGCTGCTGCTGTTCTACCGCGTGTGTGGGAGTCTCGGGTCTCAGCTAGCTCCCTGGCTACATTGTCTCTCATCGTCACCAAGCCACTGGTCACTCAGGGAGGCTCTGGACGCCCACTGCTCAGAGACACCAGTCCCATTCCTGGTTGAAGTACCCTGTGGGGGGCCCAGGGCCACTCTCACCACTCACTGCCTGCCATTGGAGCTTTGGAGCTCTGGAGCTCTGGGCCCACCCTGGCTGAGGCACTCAGCCCATGACCCCAAGCTTGGGGACCCAGACAAGTGGAAAGAAAGGGATCTATGAAAGAGAATCTGCCTCTGCCTTTCTCTAGGCAGAGATTTCCATTGCCCAGCCCACCTATCAACAAATTCTGCCTTGGTTCCTAAGGTAATGTTGCTAAACAGGAGACAAAGCCCCACACCTAAGCTGAATCAGATAAAAGCAACTCCGAGGTAGCCAAACCCAAGCTGTGAGTGAACCTAGCTGCCTGCAAGGAAAAACAAAGGGGCGAGGCTGGAGATGAGAGCTGAAGTGATTTTAGTCTGATCTCTTGTTGTGACTTATGATTTTATCATTTTGACTGTTTATTTTGATCACGTTCATTGTTTCCCTTCTGACTTACACCGTTTCATGTTTATATTGGTCTGTCTCTGTGTAGCTATCAGTATTCTTTAGGGAATCTTTCTTACATGTCTTCGTCCACTTCTCTCTGGCCTTGTGTCTCTTTCTTACTTGATAGTTGGTATGTATGTCTATTTTCCCTCTCACTCTTCTCTCTCTCTAACTTCCTATTGACTCCCCCTTCTTCCATTATTTTCCTCTTTTATACGCCCATTTTAATCTAGGAACCAAGACTACATACTGCTGAATGGACAGATTGTAAGGCAGAGGGAACTAGTTTCCAGTGTGCTCATAAACCTGTATGTGGATGCTAGAATCAGCATATACACTCTGAACCACATCTCCCCTCTCAATTAAACCTCAAAACTGTAAAAAGTACAGATTGCAGCCTACACTCCAACCTCAAAAGTGAACAAAGCCAGAAGACCCTCATAAGGAAGAACAGGATATAGCAGAAGAGAAATAAAAGCAACCCCACCTTCCCCCAAAAACAGAATTAAAGAAGGGGAGGGAAAGGGGGAGAGAGAGAGAGAAATCTACAAAAATGAAGAAAAACCAAAAGAACAGTATGGGTCTATCCCAGAACCCTGGGAGGGCAGACACTGAGAAAACTGACTTCGGAATGCAAACAATGAAGAGTCCCCAAAATGAAGGGTCTCAAACTACAACGTTGATATCAAGACAATAATGGAGAGATTAAAAAGAATTGAGGAGATACAAGAAGAAATTAGGAAGGAGCTGATATCTGAACAGTAATAAAGAATACTGTGAATGAAAAAAATAACAAACTGATAAGCATGGAAAGCAGAATTACCCAAGCAGAAGAAAGAATCTCAGAGCTTGAGGACCAAAATATAGAACTAACCCAAACTCTTAAAAACACAGAAAACAAGCTCAAAAAGAAGGAACAAAACCTTCAAAAGATGAGCGGTTACTTCAAGAGACCAAAAAAAGAGTAATTGGCATACCTGAGGCAGAAAGAGAGACAGAGACCACACTAGAATAAACTTTCCATGAGTTCATTAAAGAAAACTTCCCTTATCTAATCAGTGACGCAAAAATTCAAACGCAAGAGATTCAGAGAACCCCTGCAAGACAACAAATGAGAAGACCAACTCGTAGACACATAATTCACCTAAACAAAGTAGGCATAAAGGAAAAAATCCTAAAGGCAGCAAGAGAAAAAGGCCAGATCACTTACCATGGAAGACCAATCAGAATAGCAGCAGATTTATCTACAGAAACCCTACAGGCTAGGAGAGCTTGGAGCCCTGTCTTCAAAGTCCTCAAAGATAAACAATTTCAACCAAGAATAACTTATCCGGCCAAGCTAAGCTTCATCAGCGAGGGAGAATTAAAATCTTTCCCAGATATCCAATCCCTAAGAACTTATGCTGCCACCAAACCACCTCTACATGAAACACTTAAGAAAGTACTAAACACAGAAGAAAAGGAAAAAAGAACAACATTCTTCAAAAGAGTACAGGGAAAAGAATAAAACATATATGAACCAACCCCAAAACCAAAAGAAAGACAAAAAAGAACCAAGTGGAAAAACAACAACTCTATAAGAACTCTATGATAGGGATGAACTCTAGCATTTCAATAATTAGCCTGAATGTGAATGGACTAAACGCACCACTGAAAAGACATAGAATGGCAAAATGGATAAAATATCACGAGGCAACAATACACTGCCTTGAAGAGACTCATCTCACTAGAAAGGACATACACAGACTCAAAGAGAGGATGAGAAACAAACTTTCAGGTGAATGGAACACAAAAGAAAGGAGGAGTCGCGATCCTAATTTCAGACAAAATACCATTTAAGCTATCAAAAATTTAATAAGATACAGATGGCCATTACATAATGATAAAAGGTTCACTCCATCAACAGGAAATATCTATCCTAAACATATATGCACCCAACATAGGTGCACCAACTTTCATAAAGTAACTTCTAGGAAAACTAAAGAAAGATATTGACTCTAACACCATCATAACTGGGGACTTTAATACCCCACTCACAACCCTAGACAGATCATCAGGACAAAAAATCAGCAAGGAGATCGGGAACCTCAATGTGACTCTGGACCAAATGGACTTAATTGATACCTACAGAACACTCCATCCCAAGACCACAGAATACACATTCTACTCATCACCGCATGGAACGTATTCTAACATTGACCACATAATTGGCCATAAATCAAGCATAAGCAAATTTAAAAGGACTGAAATTCTACCATGCACCTCAGACCACTGTGGAATAAAAATAAACATTGACACCAACAAAGTCCCCCCAAAGCCCACAAAGACATGGACACTAAACAACATGATGCTAAACAACTCCTGGGTCAATAAAGAAATCAAAACAGGGATCAAAAGATGCCTGGAAACAAATGAATGTAAAAAAGCATCTTACCAAAATCTCTGGGATGCCTTAAAAGCTGTAGTAAGAGGGGAATTTATATCCCTACAAACACACATGAAGAAAATGGAAGGAACACAAACTAACAGCCTAACAAGCCACCTAAGAAAGCTGGAAAAGCAAGACCACAAAAACCCTAATTTCAGCAGAAGAATCCAGATCACCAAAATAAAAGCCCAAATCCAGGACATAGAAGACAAAAAGATAATACAAAAAAATCAATGAAACAAGAAGCTGGTTCTTCGAAAGGATAAACAAGATCGATGGTTCCCTAGCTACACTGACCAAGAAAAAATGAGAAAAAACCCAAATAAGCACAATCAGAAACACAAAAGGTGAAGTCACATCTGACCCTGAAGAAATACAAAAGATCATTAGAGACTACTACGTACACTTGTATGGAAACAAACTTGAAAACCTTAAGGAAATGGAGGACTTTCTGACATCACACAACCTACCTAGGTAGGAACCAGAAGAAATTGAGACCCTAAATAGACCAATAACAATCAAGGAAATTAACTATGAAATAAGAAAACTACCTACAAAAAAAAGCCCTTGTCCAATGGCTTTCCAGCAGAATTCTACGAGACATTTAAGGAAGAGCTACCAAGCTTACTGAAGGTATTCCAGGCAATTGAAAAAGATGGAACGCTCCCCAAATCATTTTACGAAGCCAACATCTGAATGATACCCAAGTCAGGTAAAGATACAACAAAGAAAGAAAACTACGCACCAATATATTTGATGAACCATAGATGCTAAAATTCTCAACAAGATCCTAGTGAACTGAATTCAACAACACATCTCAAATATCATCCATCATGACCAAATAGGCTTCATACCTGGTATGCAAGACTGGTTCAACATTTGTAAAACCATAAATGTAATTAAATACATCAACAGATGTCAAAACAAAAACCACATGATTATATCATTAGATGCAGAAAAAGCTTTTGATAAAATCCAGCACCACTTCTTGATAAAAACCCTCGAACATCTAGGCATATGGGGAACATACCTCAAAATAGTAAAAGCCATCTACAAGAAACCCACAGCCAGCATACTCCTAAACAGACAAAAATTGGAACCATTTCCCCTGAAAACTGGAACAAGACAAGGATGCCCACACTCACCCCTCCTGTTCAACATAGTATTGAAAGTCCTGGCTCGAGCAATCAGAGAAGAGAAGGCAATCAGGAGTATCCAAATAGGAAAAGAGGAAGTCAAGTTATCTCTCTTTGCAGATGATATGATTGTGTACCTTGAAAACCCAAGAGAATCTGTCAAAAACCTCCTTACACTGATAAAGGCCTTTGGAAAAGTCTCAGGATCCAAAATAAAAGTGCAAAAGACAAGCGCATTTCTTTACACCAATAATAAACAAACAGAAACCCAAATAAAAACCACAATTCCACTCACAATAGCCACAAAAAATAATGAAATACCTTGGCATCTTCCTAACTAGAGACATGAAAGATCTTTACAATGAAAACTACAAAACACTGCTCAAAAAATCAAAGATGACACAAACAAGTGGAAAAATATCCCATGCTCATGGATTGGAAGAATCAAAATTGTGAAGATGTCCATCTTACCTAAGGCAATCTACAAATTCCATGCAATATCCATCAAATTACCAGCAACATTCTTCTCAGACCTAGAAAAAACAACACAGGAATTCATATGGAAACACAAACGTCCAAGAATAGCCAGAACAATCCTCAGCAAAAAAAAACAAAGCAGGTGGTATCACATTACCAGACTTCAAGCTTTACTATAAAGCTACAATCATCTAAACAGCTTGGAATTGGTATAGGAATAGGCATATAGATCAATGGAATAGATTTGAGATTCCAGAAGCAAAACCTCAATTTCTCAACCAACTCATCTTTGACAAAGCCTCCACCACCTACCACTGGGGAGAGGAGAACCTATTCAGTAAATGGTGCTAGGAAAACTGGCTGACCACATGCAGAAGATTGAAACAGGACCCCTATTTATCCCCATGCATAAAGGTTATCTCCAAATGGATCAGAGACCTAAATGCAAAATCTCAAACTGTAAGAACCTTAGAAAATGAAGGACATACCCTCATGGAAATAGGAACTGGCCTCCAATTCCTGACAAAACCCAAAACCCGCAGGTCATAAGAGAGAGGATAGATAAGTGGGAACTTATTAAACTGACAAGCCTCTGCAAAGCCAAAGAAACCACAAAGAGAGCAGCGAGACAGCCTACAGACTATGAAAAAGTATTGCCAACACCAGGTCTGACAAAGGCTTAACATCTTGGATCTACAAGGAATTCAAACGTGCTGAAAAGAAAAAAACAAGCAACACCATTATAAAATGGGCAGAAGATATGAACAGACACTTCACAAAGGAAGACATTCGAGCAGCCATCAGACATATGAAGAAATGTTCAACCTCACTAATCATCAGGGAGATGCAAATCAAAACCACACTGAGATACCACCTAGCTCCAGTCAGAATGGCAATTATCAACAACTCAAAAAATAACAGCTGCTGGAGAGGGTGTGGAGAAAAGGGAACACTTCTACACTGTTGGTAGGAGTGTAAACTAGTGCAACCTCTGTGGAAAGCAGTGTGGCGATTCCTAAAAGCTTTAATATCAACCTCCCTTACAACCCCGCAATCCCCCTACTGGGAATATATCCTGAAGAACTCAAATCACTCCATAAAAAAGAGACCTGCACACGAATGTTTATCACAGCATTGTTCACAATAGCAAGAACTGGAAGCAACCATGCTGCCCATCAAAAGAGGACTGGCTTAAAAAAATGTGGTACACATACACGATGGAATACTATGCAGCTATAAAAAAGAACAAAATCATGAATTTCGCAGCAACCTGGATGGAACTAGAGTCTATAATACTGAGTGATCTCTCACAAAAACAAATGTCTGAGTATCACATATTCTCACTCATATAATGGACCTTGAACATCCAACCTAATACTATAAGAAAATGACTGACAGTAGTGGGAAACTATGGGGCAGGGAGGGAGATGGGATTAACCATAGCAAATATCTGTCTGGCGATGGGGAAGCACCTCTTATCAATAGGGTGCCTGAATGAAACATATTGGAAGAATCAAAATTGTGAAGATGTCCATCGTACCTAAGGCAATCTACAAATTCAATGCAATACCCATCAAATTACCGGCAACATTCTTCTCAGACCTAGAAAAAACAACACAGGAATTCATATGGAAACACAAACGTCCAAGAATAGCCAGAACAATTCTCAGCAAAAAAAAACAAAGCAGGTGGTATCACATTACCAGACTTCAAACTTTACTCTAAAGCTACAATCATCTAAACAGCTTGGTATTGGTATAGGAATAGGCATATAGATCAATGGAATACCTAACCCTTAACTGTACCCCACAACATCATAATAAAAAATATTGATTATAAAAAAAATGTAGAATTAATGCTTTCTCATTTTGTTGGTTTACTGTGGACATTTGCTTCTCATCCTAGAATATATGTTGATATCTTCTCTACAAAAGCATCCTCTTGGTCATTGCTTTGTTCCTTGAGCCACAGTTGCCATGTCTGCAGGTCTTGGCCCCCTCTCCTACCTTGGGGAGGTGTCTCTCTCTCTCTCCCTAATTTACTTTTTAAATAAACCATATTTTCCAATCTAAAAAGAAAAAGCATCTCCTCAGCATGTCCTTGGCACTTCTCCCACCCTATAATATCAGAGTTCTCATACTATATTCTTATATAGGTGCATCATTTATGACCCACATAAGCTCTTATTCATCCATGAACCGTCCACAGATCACCCTGTAAAGTGGAAAAAAATATCATTTTAGTTATCTCCTAAAGGTCCTCAATGAAACAACTCTTCTAGGACATGCATATGCCTTTTTTTCATCTATTTTGTGTCATAACAAGAATAGGCACAAGATAAAGAGTTGTTGAATTTGAAAAGGAAGAATGGAGGGCAAAAGAGAAGGAAAAGGGTGGGAGTCACTAACACAGAAATTAATACAAAAGAGAATTTATCATTAATATTATTATTACTTAGCTTTTTCTCATACTTCTTTAGGATTTTGATAATCTGCCAAATGTAGAAGACATAACTTCCCTGGATTCAGAAGAAAAATCATCCTGTGACCATCTAGCATGCTTACAATGAATGGGAGCAGAGAACTTGGCTTCAGAGATTCCTACTCTGAGATTCCTACTGCTGCAGGCACTGGATTTTGGAAACAGGACCACACTCTAGCCCCCACACAGAGCTCCTTTTCATCCACAGAGGTTCTTCAGACAATGGATGCAAGTGAGACTAACTCATCGATTCCTTTCCCCTGCAGCCTTAATTTACTTTAAGCTTGTCTCCATCTCGAAAAAGAATAGAGAAGCAGGGTCAGACTTAGGTTTTAAGACCTAAAGTTTATATAATTTTGGAAACTCTAGTTATGAAAAAAAAATAGAAAATTCCAAATACAAAATTCAGTACAAAACTGAATGCAGATTTATATCTTTTTTTATTATTATCTACCTTTGGGAAGTTTGTAATTTTTTCCCTCAATCTTAAGATTTTAGCCATCAAACATTTAATTTTCACTGCAATGTAATACAAGAGTCTTGACACTTTGAAGTTTCTGCCAGATTTATTTCTGCAGTATTTTTCTCATCATATTTAAAGCAATAATTCAGAAAAATATTCAAAAATTAATACGGATTCAGCTATACACAGGAGCAAGTCAAATTAATTTTGAAATCACCATTACATTACTTTGAGTTACAAAATTTTGTAATGAAATTACTTTTTTACAATATACATTCCTTTATTGATGAATACGTGTAGGAGTTTTGTGACTGGAACACTTGTTTTTAGGCAATTAAATGAGTGTGGTTTCAATGAGAACTACCAGATTTTATCAGGAAAAGATGCACTAATACACTTATGACACAATCCAGTATGTCAGGGTGCAGAAAAGAAGCATCTTCAGAGGTACACACTTTTGTAGTAATACTTTAAGTATGTGCCTTACAAACACAAGAATTCTAATAAAGTCTACTTCACATGATTTCCATTTAAAAACACACAAAATAAAGATATTTTATGCAAAGGCTGTCGATTCCTGACATGGGTGAATTTCTGTTTTTGCCTAAGCATCATCTCTGAGCTTCAGAGAGCCCCTCCTTCTAGTTGCATACTTCTGATTATTGAATGACCTTTCTAGACTAGCTTCTAGTCCCATATATTTCAAACCTTAATTCTCCACAATCCACATATTCCGTTGCCAGACAAAACAGAACATGGCAGATCATGATGCAACTTCTGGTTATGCAATCTGAGATGATCCAGGTGAGTTGGCCCAGAAGATGCTGAGAATATTCCTGGAAGTCAAATAACATTACAACATTTACAGATAACTTGTTATACATAAAAGTGACTGAAGGCCACAGAAATAATCCCACTAACATCAATTAAATGCATGTTCCACTAATGTTCTCATTAGAGTCCTAAAATGCCCTGGATCACTCCACTGTCACCCAACATATGGAGAGACATGACTGAAGGAACACTATGGTGAAAATGAGCAGCATTTCTGATTGCAATTAAAATATACTACCTTTGCAAATTAAAAAGGAACACACAGGTACATAGCACATTGCTAGGGCCTCTCCCAGGGTCTTGAAAGGAGCCTAGGCAAGTGAGGGTCTTGAAGATTCAGCGTCTTTAACATCACAATGAATCCATCTTTGGAGAAAAAATAATGTTTCTTCACATTGGCAAACCTGTTCACTCATAAAACTCTGCTTACTCTTGCTCTTCTATTCTTAGATTTATGTCCCATTATTGACAGCCCATTACTAACTAGCAGTTGGTTGAACTAACAACCAATAGATTTTCTCTCTCTCTAAAATGAAGTCAAAATCTTTCAAGTTTTTTTTTTAATTTCACAAAATATTTTCATGAGACAAGGGATCATACAGAAAAAGAAGTATGTGGCCCCTGCCCTAGCTGTGGGCAGGGTCACTCAGTCTGAGGTTCCATAGTAGGAGGGTGAAGCACCCAACAGTTATTTCAAAAACTGGGGAGGAGCCAAGCTACAACTAGGGTCTTCCAAGTAAGAGTTCAGTGGAATTGGCTCTTTGTTGAAGACACTCAAAGCCTATTTTCCCACAGTGGCCACAGGTTCTTAAAAAAGAGACCCTGCAGCATTGGCTCTTTAATAAAGAGATACCTCAAAGCCCACCATAACGTCCATAGTACAGAGGTGGGTCTCACGTCTGTGACTGGAGGAGAGTGACATGCAGACAGCAGAGTGTGGTGAGGGAAAGAGAGCTCTGGTACCGTAATGTCTGAGACCAAAGAGATGATAACACTTGAAGCCCACTGAAAGGAGCCAGAACATGGAGACCAAGCTATTTTTAGCCTAGTTTACTTTGTTTTAAGTAGATAAAATGAGACAGTCACAGAATGAAATGCTGCATTTTTTAATTTCTTGTTCCACAGCACAGTACTGGCCTCACAGTGGAGTCTCTGATATCAACTGCACCAAGATCCCCATTCTGCAGTACAGCAGAAGCCCATTCCACTCCCATGTTCCACAGAGTCATAAGGAGGACTCCACCTGCCTCAACTGTTGTCTGCCTTTGGTTTCCCCATGCCATGGCTGAAAGTTACATTCTGAAAACTGGGGAACACTCCCACCTCTCCTATTGCTCTGCTTCTCCCTAAAGGTCCCTGAACAGAGAAGTTAAGCACAGTTCACAGATTTTAAAAGAACAGGACTCATGTTCCGTCCAAATATTTAGGAGAGGGAAGAGGAGCACAGTAACATTTGTCAGCAATTTGAGTAGGAAAAGCTGTCATCTAGAATGAGCAATTCCCTGAAGAAACTCTCAGACATGTATTTTAGGAGACAAACACGAGAATGTGTGTATCAAAATCATTTACAGGAGCAAAACATTGACAATAGCCCCCATTATACATCAACTGGGAAACTGATAATTTATGGTATGTAGTGGGATACTATACAACAGTACTGGCTGTGTACATTGCCAGAGATGAATCCCACTGTTGAATATAAATAGAAAGTCACAGAAGAATACCTATTTTATACACACACACACACACACGTGTGTGTGTGTGTGTGTGTGTGTGTGTGTGTGTGTGTGTATTTATAAAACAGTTCAAAATCAAGACCAAATTATTTAGGGTATAAATGTTAAATGTGGCAAAATTATCTCTAGGGTAGATAAGAGGGAAATGACATCAGCATAGTACCTACAAGAGTCTTAGTAGTGTTGGCAACTGTTCCCACTCATAAACAAGGTCATGGGTACTCAAATACTTTGAATATTTTCACGTCATTTTCTGCAATCAAGGGAGTTGTAAAAGATGTAATTGTCATCATAAAAATCTTCACCAGTTTCTTCTAGTAGCATTCCACTTCTTAATCTGAAAAATATCATTTTAGAAAATACAAAATAAAAACTCAAAGTGACAAGAGAAGATTGTCCACATGTGTGGTCTTGGATTTCCATTTCAACTAACACATCTACATTTGTACTACTAAATATGGTACTTTGCACATCAAAGGAGACCACCAAGAATATAGTCTATGTTGTTTATTGCCTTGAATAGAGGCTTAAGGGTAATCTTCACAAAATTTTTGAATGTTCTTCTGGGGTAAAAAGACAAGTAGTTGCAATATTGCTCATAGTAATGTCAGACTCCCTAGAAATCTAAGTTTAATAAAAGAATTCTGAGTATAATGAACAAGTGTTTACTAGAAAAATGAAATCCAGCGACAGCCAGCTAAAGGTCACTCTTTTTTTCAGAGCATCACACACTGCCCATCAGTTGTGAGTGGATCTCCTTTAGTGTTCCTGTAAAGCTTTATTTCTCTGACAACTATCCCAGCATTATACTAGAGTTCTATAGAATGTGAATAAAACACTTCTATCCAAGGGTTGCTCTGCAC
Organism: Cephalopachus bancanus; assembly: GCA_027257055.1. Lineage (NCBI taxonomy): Eukaryota > Metazoa > Chordata > Mammalia > Primates > Tarsiidae > Cephalopachus > Cephalopachus bancanus. Next base: position 15,734,487 of record JAPVLO010000045.1, on the reverse strand, counting down.
ATTGGGGTTAAAAAAAAAATGAAAAAATGAAAAGCCTTTTCTTTAGCTCCAAGCCAATGTGTTGCTTAATATCAACAAGATAAGCTAAAATGTCATTCCATTTTCTATCAATTCAAGCATAGGATTCACTCCCTGGTATTTTTACTATGCATTTCATTTATTCAGAAGATTTTTAGAGTTGTAGGAAGCAATTCTTAGTGCACTACTAGAAAAAATGAAGAGGATAGAATTGACAAAGAGAGGAATAAAATTTGGAAAGTCCAAGTGAGAGAAAAAAAGATATCTAAAGATTTTCTTTGTTTCCAGAATTCATATAAAGTGTTTAAATAATGTTTTGTAATACAAAAAAAAATGCCGTAGTTCTCGGTCAAGTCCAAAGGGACAATAGGGAAGTGTGTTGGTAATACACAAAGACCCCATGTTTTCTGTGGGTGATATTTTATTTATTGACATTTATAGCCTATGCCCACTTGTGATTCAATCAGTGAGTGCCACCCCCAATACCAACCCTTTGCACAGCCTGAAGTTTTATCAATAGATGATTTCACCAATCTTTTCTTGCTTATCAACAATGGCAGAATCACTCATAACAAATGCTGTCAATAAGTACCCAGAAGCCATTTGGCGTGTGTGGCAGAAAATGCAATGCTAAGTATTCCATTTTCTCCTGTACATTTCTTGACTCTTTTACTGTCAAGTAAAAATCACATTTTCCAGTTCTGGAGGATTAAATGTGAACAGAATTGGCACACTTCCCTTTCAACTGAAGTAGGAAAAAGTTCATGTGCTTTTCTCTTTCTTGGTGACTGTCAATAATCTATAGGAATAAATCTTTTGCAATAAATTGCTAGTTAAGTCACAGCAATTTGGGGCTTAATTTGTTAGAATATTCTAGCTTCTACTAACTGATACACAGAGGCTTTAAGTATGATAGAAAGTTATTATGATGATCCAAATAAAGATGCGCTTTGAATACCAGGAGGTGAAGTTTATAAATCTTTTTGTCACCTCACAAAATGCTCCAGACTCAATTGCCTTTTTTAGCTGCTGCAATTCCAGGAGCTATAGAGGCTGGACCGCAGATGACAGCGCAGCAAGGTAAGGTGCTGGCAGATGACAATATACCACAGCTTCCACAAACTGTCAAATTTAAAGACACACAGAATATTCTTACTGTGCCGCATTCCTTTTGGGCAAAATAAATGTCTACTATTTCCATTGCTTTTATGTTTGCAGTCCCATAATTACTACCTCTTGTAGAGCACTTGCCATATTCTACCAATAGTCCTAAGCACTTTATATGTAATAACTCATTTAGCACTTATAACAACCCTGTAAGGTTGATATATTATTTCCCCCATTTAAGATCACGAAACTGCAGTGCAGTGATCACTCATGGTATGGCGAAGTCAGAAGATGATTATTCAGTATCTGGTCCACATTCATCTACTTCACAATATGGTTGGGATGGTTAAATCACATAATACATGAAGCACTTCGTGCAGAATCATCCATAGTAAGCACTCAAGTGTTTGATATGACTATGATTATGTTGATAATGATAGGTGAGGATGAGATCAGCCATCCTTGAGTTTACCAGGGGGAAATGTATCTATATTGCCTCTTGGGCACTGTGGTTTGTACTGAACTGAGACGAACAGATATAATTCCAAAGACAAGAATCTCCAATCAAGCTAAAAGAAAAAGCATCCAAGGAAGACTGAAAGTGTCCATACATTCTGTGCTATGTACCATTTTGGCAGTTGTTGCATCATGTACTTCTTACGCTTTTGTCACTAAGATAATTTGCACTGATAATCACTACAAGGATGTTGTTATTGTCTTAAGTGACAGCTAACATATGGATGCAAGAAGTGTTTCCTGTGGAGGACTGCCTGGTGTCCTGGGCAATGCACATATTGACATCACTTCAAAAGTGATGACACACAACTGAAACATATAATTTGTCAGTCTTGGAGAATGTAAAACCCCTGTGAATAAACAAAATGGAAGATCTGAAATTGAGAAAGAATGCCAGACATTAAACAGGCTAATTAAGGTGATGCTTATAACTTAGAAGTATATCATATAGAGTGTTATAAACAGCATCAAATAAATCCACAAGTTCAGTACAACGTGTGGAAATAATTTAAGGGCTCCTATTCTGCTATTTCACAGGTTCTGTGATATTTTAGAAATATCTCATAGACTAATGATTTCTGGCACCTTCCACTTACACAAGTTGTATGTTATACTCTGCTCAAATGTCAACATGAGAAACTAGTCAAAGAACCAGGAAAATAACCAACTTGGCTTGTGCTTCTGTCTGGCCATTCGCTATAATTTCTAGAGCTGCTGACTGGCTTTTAGTAAAATTTTATAAGACTAGCTGTGATGTATCATGCCATCCTAAATAAAACATAGTTTTATGTTTTCAAATGTAAAAATATAGCTTCAGCTTTGCATATCAACTGGTAAAAGGATGGGAGATAGAAGGCCGTTTTTTGTGGTATCATTTTAATGCATTGTATTCTTTAGTGTTCATAAGCCTTTTTTAACCTTTGTTTGTAAGTTTCTTCATTTGTTTACCAGTATTATCCAAGGACCCTTATAAGAATTAGTGAATTAGGCCAGAGTCACAAGATAATTTAGTTCTATCAAAATAATGCCCCATTAAAAAAAAAAAACTTACTGATCACAGTTGGAGGATTCTAGACAACCACTGAATTAATCTGAAAATTGGTAAATAAAAGAAATGAAGCATGTATCCTGCCTTTCCTATACTAACTTACATCTGGGTAGCAAAAGGTTAATGAGAAGTGTTTGTCTTTAGAGAAATACTATAACTAACAAATGAAAAAAGAATCAAAGAATAGTCATTTAAATGACTATTCTGTATGATTTAATGAATCTATGCACTAATCATCAATGACTGCCAATATCAACATCACTAAATTGATGACCAGATATTATGTGTGTTCTGATGTAAGTGCCCAACATTACCTATAAAGTGGCATTGCTAGGAAAGTATGATCAAGCCTCTGATCCAGCCACCAATTTACAGAAAAACAGAGAACAGAAGAAAATATTAGTTAATAGTGCGTGTGTGTAATCCGCAAAATCCAGGCAATTTTGCAGAACAAATGAACTCATTCCATCAACAAATACATTGCAAGAGGTTAAAAAGAGATGACTGAAATACAGATTAAAAGAGACTTAAGAGATACAACAGACAGTTGCAATGTATGGGCTTCACTGAGAACTTGATTCAAGCTATAATATTAATGTAATTTATGAGACAATCGGGGAAATCTATATATTATCGAGATATAGAGACCTACATATTATATAGATACATATACAGATATAAATATTATAGTTAATTTTGCAAGAGTTCCTGACTCTGGCAAATCAAAGCAGCAGTAGTAGTGCAACATGAGGAGCAAAAGGGACCCCAATACCTCTACCACTTGTATTCTAGTCTAGTGAGACAGCAGTTGCAGAAATCAGGCAAAGAAATTTTGTTACTGACAAATAGGCAGTGAGAACCAATAGAATCCTTGGTGAGTGATCAAGACTCAAGAAAGCTGCCAGGAAAGATGGAGTCTCATCTGTGCATGCCCCGCATTGTACCATAGCTGAGGGACCCTGAAAGCAATCCATTTTCGGTTTTACACCCCAGAAGATACTTGAATCACTGAGTTCAATCAAGTGTTGCTGGCCTCTTCTAAGAAGGATGAGGATAAAGCACAGACTATACCAGACAGTTATTCCTTTTCTCAAAATATTGTAACCAGAAACTGAAACATGCAATTTGTCAATCTTAGCAAATATAAATCTCCTGTCAATAAACAAAAATGGAAGATTATACAGTTGTTCTGAGAACTACAAGTAAGATAGGGGAGAGCTGGGTCAGTCAAGGTCTTCCAGGGAACTGTCCTGCTACAAATTTTAAAATGTAAACTTAACTTTTAAATGTTATAATGACATATAGTTATCTTAAAGCACCCTATCTTTTACAAATGCATAGGAAAGTACTGAAAATTCAAATAATGTCTAGAATATGTTTCAAAATAATCTGAATGAGAAGAGGAATTGGTGAGGATAAAAATGAAATAGAAGCATTTATGAGTTGATGATCACCATAGTTGGAAGATAAGTACATGAAAATTTATTATGCTGCTCTATCCATGTTTGTGTGTTTCAAATTTTCTATAGTACAAAGTTGAAAAAAATCTCTCCTTCAAATGTTTTAACTCAGACTAAGCTAGTCTGATCATAAGTGTGTCTGATGGTGATCTTGAATCCCAAATCAGTTGTCTAAAAAAAAGAAAGATGATGAGTTCTTGCCATTTTTTCATTGTAAGTCATAAAAGCTCAATTTTGTTTCTATTTTTGCTATTGCTCTTGATGGATGTTTCAGGGGAGGAAATTTTCTCATTCAAATTCAATTTCAAGGGATTGCTTTAATCCATTTCTCTGTAAATCCAGGCATAAATTTGAAAATTAAAGAAAATATATGCAGTACAGCAGGAGGATAGAAGTCTACAGTGATAAGAGTGATAGTAATTTTTTTTTACTAATGTAAAGGAGACATATATGACGTCTTCCCACTCCTGATGAAATAATAAATTTACCTTGATATAGATAAAGTACTATTTTATGTACATAACTGAGAATTTAGATTATACACAGTGGCAATGAAGAAATATAGTTGGATTTTCACTGAAAAATAAACTTATTTTATCAAAAAAATCAACAATGTTGTACATTTACTGCTTACCTTGCTTTTTTTTTAACATGCAGTAATTTTCTCTATAAAACTTTGCTGGTTATAATCTTTTGATTCATTGGAAATAAAAATAAGTCTGATATATTTTTCTCTGTTTATTAATAAGTCTATAGATTCAATAATTATACTTCCAGCCAGGCTCAGTGGCTCAGCCTGTAACCCCAGCACTTTGGGAGGCCGAGATGAGTGGATTGTGTGAGTCCGTGGGGTTCGAGACCCACCTGGGCAACTTGAGGAGACCTCATCTCTACAATAAATCAAAAATGAGCCTGGCGTGGTAACGCATGCCTGTAGTTCCAGCTACTTGGAAGGCTGAGGCGGAAAGATTGCCAGAGCCCAGCAGGTCGAGTCTGTGATGACCGGGAATGTACCACTGCACTCCAGTCTGGGCGACAGAGTGAGACTCCAACTCAAAATTATTATTATTATTATTATTATTATTATTATTATTATACTTCCACATGTTTGAATTTTGATACTTTTGATTTATAGGTAGGTTATATTTTACTTGTCCCTAAAAATCTTTCTTTTGAAATCTTTACTAATAATGAGATGATGGCAGAACCAGTGCAAGTGTGAGAGTCTCTGCAAGGGTGAGTGTCCATGAAGACAGTCTGCATGAGTGACTATCTGCAGGTGGGTGAGTGAAAGTCCATTTGAGAGGAGAGTAAGGAATCAAGCACCTGGGACTCCCCTCCAGAGGTAGCTGCAACCAACCACTGCCATGAGCACTGCACAGAATTATTTGCCATTCTTGGGGGGTCTCACAGGAAGAGGCAGCAGAGATCAACTGCTCCTCAGCACCTGGCACCTGGCCCACACCACCACCTGTGGCAGCAGGCTGGGTACTAACAGTGAGGACCAAGAAAAGAAGGCACGTAACGAAATCTGGAGCTGAGTCCTGCTGCCAGAAAGGAGACTGCAACTTCCACTATTTTCTCTGTCAGGGGACCAGGCAGAGACCTACATTGACACACCCAGCTCTGTTCAGCCTCCAACCTGAGACCCAGAGGCAATCTCCACACACCTCTGGGATTGACCATCACTGGCCCAGAGAGGAAACTTCAAGGGCAGACAGGGAGAGACAGATGCCCCACCCCCATGCTGGACCAGGCATGGACACATCTGATCTGAGTGGGGGACTTTGTGACAGCAACAGCAGACAAGTTGAGTGAGTACAGATCTGATTCACCTTCCTCCCACAGTAGTCTGTAGGGCATCTGATCCACACTAAGAGCAACCCAGTCAGCCTGTGCCAAGAATGGAGGGAGGGGCTGAAGACTGGATCCCGCTCCCTACAGTGTGGTCAGCCAAACACCGTGGCATGCTTGGGAAAGGAACTGGAAGATACAGAAACAGCCACAGAGGGTGACCTTTTTTTACTTTCTTTCTATCTGTTTTTATGTCTTTGTGCTTGTTTTGTTTTAAATTTTTTGCTGGTTTTGGGGTTTTTTTTTAGTTTTTCTGTTTCTGTATATATTTTTGAGGGCAAGTGCATCAGTAAGTTTTTTGGGTTTGTATATTTGCTTGTTTGTATATTTTAGGAGGTTTTGGCTTTTGTTTTTGTTTGTATTTTTGTTTATTCATTAGTTGATGTGCCTGTTTTCCTTCTTTTTCTTCTCTCTTCACCTTCCTTTTGTCTTCCTTTTTCTTTTTTCCATTATTTTCCTTTTTCTTATCTCATTTTGCTTTCAGAGACATACACACACCCCCACTGCATGGACAGACTGTAAAGTAGAGTGAAGTAGGTTACAGGGAGGTTATATACCCATCAGCAGATATTGTGATCTGCAGATAGTTTCTGAGTCACAGCTCCCTCCATCACACTTTAATCAAATCTCAAAACTGCAAAAAGCACAGCCCCCATCCCCATTACTACTTCAAAACTGAACAAATCCAGAGGATCTACATCAGGAAGAATAGGGGATTGACCAAACAGAGCGGAAGCTACCCCCCATCACTGAGCAACAGAATTAAAGAAGGGGAAAAGAGGAAAGGAAGCCCATCACAAATGAGAGAATGAATAAAAATGAGGAGAGACCAGAGGAAAGAATGAAGGAGTTGATAACTGAGATAATGACAATAAACAATACCATAAACAAAATAAATAACAAACTTACAAGCACAGAAAGCAGAATTAACCAAGCAGAAGAAAGAATCTCAGAACTTGAGGACCAAAATGTGAAACTAACCCAAGCTATTAAAAACATAGAAAAGAATCTTGAAAATATGGAACAAAGCCTCTAAGTGATGTACGACTATATCAAGAGACTGAACCTCTCATTAATTGGCATTCCTAAGGCAGATAGAGAGACAGAGACCACCCTGGAACAAATATTCCCTGAAATTATCCCTCATCTCATCAGAGACACGACCATTCAAAAACAAGAGATTCAGAGAACCCCTGACAGACATCAAATGAGAAGACCAACTCCTAGACACATAGTACTGCACTTAGAAAACATATTTATAAAAGAAAAAATCTTAAAGGCAGCAAGAGAGAAAGGTCAGACTACCTACCAGGGAAGACCAACTAGAACAGCAGTAGACTTATCTACAGAAACACTATAGGTTAGAAGAGATAAGTTCAATCTTCAAAATTCTTAAGGATAAACAATTCCAGTGAAGAATTTCCCTACCTAGTAAAATTACACTTCATCAGCAATGGAGAATTAAAATCCTTCCCAGACATTCAATCCCTAAGTGTTTATACTACCTCCATACCAGGTCTACAAGAAACAATTAACAGAATATTAAACACAGATGAAAGAAAAAAAGAATGGCTATGCTCTTCCCAAAAGTGCAGAAAAAAGTTTGAAAACACACACATACATCAACCCAAAAATCAAAAGAAAACCAACAAACAAATAAACAAACAAACAACAACAAACTCTATAAGAACCTCATGACAGGGATAAACTCTCACATCTCAATAATTAGCCTGAAAGTGAATGGACTAAATGCACCAGTAAAAAGACATAGAATGGCAAACTGCATTTAAAAAGATGATGCAACAATATGCTGTTTCCAGGAGAATCATCTCACAAGAATGGATACTCATAGACTCAAAAAAGATGGAAAACAAATTTTTAGGCAAATGGAACACAAAAGAAAGCAGGAGTTGTGATCTTAATATCAAACAAATATGCTTTAAGCTATCAAAAATTTTAAAAGATGCATAAGGTCCTACATAATGATAAAAGATTCAATCCATCAAAAAGAAATATCCACCCTAAACATATATGCACCCAACATAGGAGCACCAACTTTTATAAAGCAGCTTATAGATAAACTAAAAAAAGATATTGACTCATACTATCATAGCTGGGGAATTAAATACCCCACTAACAATCTTAGACAGATCACCAAGGAAAAATATCAACAAAGAGATCCAGATCCTCAACTTGACACTTGACCAAATGGACTTAATAGATACCTACAGAACACTTCACCCAGCAGCCAAAGAATATACATTCTACTCATCATCACAAGAAATGTATTTCAAGATCAACCACATACTCAGCCCTAAATCAAGCATAAACAAATTTCATAAGATTGAAATACTGCCATGCACCTTCTCAGACCACAGTGGAATAGAAATAAATATCAATAAAAACAAAAGTTCCCCCCAAATCCACAGAGACATGGTCACTAAGCAGCATGATGCTGAACAACTTCTGAGTCAACATGGAAATCAGAACAGAAATTAAAATATTCCTGGAAACAAATGAAAATGAAGACACATCTTACCAAAATCTCCAGGGTGCCATGAAATCAGTACTAACAGGGGAATTCATATCATACATGAAAAAAATGTAAAGATCACACATTAAAAACCTAACAGATCACCTAATGGAACTGGAAAAGCAAGACCACCAAAACTCTAACTTCAGCAGAGGAATACAGATCACCAAAATAAAAGTCCAAATACAGAACATAGAAGACAAAAACATAAAAGGAAAAAAAATCAATGAAACAAAGGAAAAACAAGATTGATGTACCCCTAGCCAGACTGACCAAGAAAAAGAGAGAAAAAATCAAATAAACACAATCAGAAATGCAAAAGATCAAGTCACAACTGACCCTGAAGAAATAAAAAGATTATCAGAGATTACTATGTACATTTATATGAACAAACTCGAAAACCTAAATGAAATGAAGGAATTTCTGACATCCCACAACTACCCAAGGCTGAAAAAGAAGAAATTGAAGCCCTAAATAGACCAATAACAACTCAAAAAATTGACTTCATCATAAGAAAATTATCTACAAAAAAAGTGTGGTCCATTTACATGATGGAATATTATGCAGCCACAAAGAAAAAAAATTATGAACTTTGCAGCAACTTGGGTGGAATTAGAGTCTCTAATACTCAGTGATTTATCACAGAAACAAAGGTCTGAATACTACATGTACTCACTCATAAGCGAACCTTGAACATTTATCACAACACTATCAGAAAGGAATTGGCAGTCATGGGATCATGGAATTCTGCCGGGGAGTGGGCACATAACATCAGTAAGAGTACCAAACTTTACCTGTATGGTGACCGCTTATGTATCTAACCCTGAATTGTACCCCATATCTTTAAAATAAAAAATAATAAAATAAAAATCTTAATTTATTCACTCAGTAAACATATACACTAAATGCAGATCATAAACTAGACATTGTATTAGATATAGACTAGTGAATAATAAGTGCTCTGTGCTTCATTGAACTTATGATAGACTTAGAAAGAAAAAATGATGAAGTAATCTTAAAATAAATGCACAATTTTAAAGTGTAGCAAAAACTTTAAAAGGAATAATCCAGGGTAAGTGGTAAATAATGAGTGAATTTACTGACATTCACACATTTAAAAATATGCACTTGGACTTCTGTTTCCAGTCAAGAAGGACTTTTGTTCTTATAACAGAAGGGGATCAAGACACATAAAAAGACACCAGGGATGTGTACACAGAGGAAAGACCACAGAAGGACACCATCTACAAACCAAGAAAAGAAGAAACAGAACCTGCTGACACCTTGATCTTGGACTTCTAGCCTCTAGAAGTAAAAAAAAGAAGTTTCTGTTGCTTAAGCCACCAAATTTGCAGAATTTTATTATGGGAGCCTTATCAATTTAAAATAAGGTTAAAATGAAAATTATTTTTAAAATACATAAAGTAAAAACTGTTTAAACTGAAAGTAAAACTATATCTGTATAAAATTATGAAAAATATATAAATTAGTTTCTGGAATTAATGAATGTAGCAAGAACATATAATGTGAGACTATACAGTTGTATTTTCTTAAATTTTTACTTTAGATCCAGGGGGCACCCATGTGTATTTGTTACATGGATGTATTGTGTGGTGGTGAGGATTGAATCTCAGGTAGCCCATTCCTCTTATTTTAGTGGTATTTTGATAACAGGCGATGAATAATTCAAATTTGAAATTTTAAAATTGAATTCATTTATAATACTACCAAAACTTTAAATACTTGTATACAAATATGTTTGAAATGTAATAAAACATGTAGAATGTCTTTACTGAAAATTACAACACACTCATGATTAATATTTAAAAATACCTAAATAAATGAAGAGCTGCACCATGTTCATGGATTAGAAAACTTAATGTTGTTAAGATGCTATTTCTCTCTAAACTTATTCCATAAATTTATTACACTCCCAATAGGATTTGTTTGCATATGTGGACATGCTGGCTTTAAATTTTATGTAGCAATGCAAAAGACTAGCATAGCAAAAATTGAAGAACAAAGTGATAAAATCACTTTACATGATTATAGCTACAGCAATCAATACATGTGTTACTGACAAGTGACTAAACATGAAGTAGGTTTGATGGAACATACTAGAGAGAACAAAAATAGAGCCACACAAATTGAGACAAATAATTTTTTAATTAATAGTGTTCTTAAAACAATGTTATGATTACAAAAAAAATTGAAAGAAAAGTACAGAGAGAGTTCCCATATGTCTCCTGTGCCTTCCTTTAGTTTCCCCTGTTATTAACATTTTGCATCATTATGGTACATTTGTTACAGTTATTGAGCAAATATCAATACATTATTGTTTGGGGGGGGTTGAGTTGGAGTCTCACTCTGTCGCCCAGACTGGAGTGCAGTGGCCGCTCCTAGCCTCAGCCTCACCCTGCTGGGCTCCGACAATCCTTCCACCTCAGCCTTTCAAGTAGCCGGAACTACAGGCACACGCTACCACGCCCAGCTAATTTTTTGATTTATTGTAGAGATGAGGTCTCGCCAAGTTGCCCGGGCGCATCTTGAACCTGCGGGTTCAGGAAACCTACTCACCTCAGCCTCCCAAAGCAAGGGATTACAGGCTGAGCCACTGAGCCCAGCTCAATACATTATTGTTAACCAAAGTCTATAAACTTCATCAGAGTTCACTTTTTGTGTTTTATAGCTCAATAGATTTTAACAAATGTATAATAGCATGCATTACTACTGGAATATCATACAGAATAGTGTCACTGCCCTAAAAATGCCCTGATACATTCATTTCTCCTTCTCCCCTTCCCTCAAACTTCTGACAAGCACTGATCTTTTTACTGTTTTCATAGTTTTGCCTTCCCCAGAATGTCAAATAGTAGGAATTATACAGCATGTAACTTTTTCACGTTGTTTTTTTTCACTTAGCAATATGCATCTGAGGTACCTCCATGTCTCTTATGCCTTCACAGCTCATTACTTTCAATTGTTGGTTGATATTTGATTGTATGAATATACACAGTTTGGCTTATCCACTCCCCTATTGAAGGAGATCTTGGTTGCTTCCAAGTTTGGGCAATTATAAATAAAGTTACTATAAACTTCATGCTCAAACTTTTGTGTGAACTTAAGTTATCAACTCATTTGGGCATACACCAGGGAATGTGACTGTTGGATAATGCAGTAAGAATATGTCTAGTTTTGTAAGAAACTGCCAAACTGTCTTCCAAAGTGGCTATACCATTTTGCATTCCCTCTTGCTCCATGTCCTCACCAGCAGTCAGTGTTGTCAGTGCTTTGAATTTTAGGCATTCTAGTGGCTGTGTAGTGTTACATCCTTGTTGCTTTAATTTGCAATTGTTTAATAGCAAATGATGTCGAGCATCTTTCCATATGTTTATTTGCCATGTGTAGATCTTCTTTGGTGAAGTGGTCATTCATATATTTAGGCTATTTATTAATAGTTGTTTGTTTCCTTAAGGTGAGTATTAAAAGTTTTTTGTACACTTTGTATACAAATTCTTTTCAAATATGTGTCTTGCAAATCTTTCTACCAGTCTGTGGCTTATCTTTTTGTTCTTTTAATCTGTTAGAGAGCAGAAGTTTTAAATTTTAATGAAGTTCAACTTATTTTTTTCTTTTATGCATTGTGCTTTTGGTGTTTTATCTAAGAAATGCATCAAATTCCAAGATCATCTAGATTTTCTCCTGTTGTTCTAGGAGATTTTTTGGTTTTGACTTTTAAGTTTATGCTGCACTTTGAGTTTATTTTTGTAAAAGATTTCACATCTGTGTCCAGATTCTTTTTTGAAAAATGTGAATGTTCACTTGTTCCAGCATCATTTGTTGAAAGAGTTCATTGATTTTTGACAAAGGCAAAAAGGCAATTCAATGGAAAAAGATAGTCATTTCAAAAAAGTGTTAGAACTGCTGACCAATACTTTTCACCACATAAAAAATTAACTCCAAATGGGTCATATAACTAAATGTAGTATATGAGTTTATAAAATATCTAAAAGAAAACATAGGGGAAAATTTCTATGATTAGACTATGCCAAGAGTTCTTTGATACGACACCAAAAGAGCAACCAATAAAAGAAAAAAATTAATAACTTTACCTAAATGGAAAATTTTTGTTTTGCAGATGATACTGACAAAAGAATGAAAGATAAGCCACAGGCTGGGAGAAAATGTTTGCAAATCACATACCTGACAATGAGCTTGTATTCAAAATATACAGAGAATTCTCAAAACTCTATATGAAGAATTATGCCAATATTTTAGTTTTTGCTGCATTTGCTTTTGAGGACTTGACCATGAATTACCTAGGCTGATGTCCAACAGGGTTTTCCCAACCCACAGAATGGAAGAAACTATTTGCAAGCTATGCATCCAACAGATGCCTAGTATCCAGACATCTACAAAGAACTTCACAAATCAACAAGAAAAAAACAAATAATCCCATTAAAAAGTGGCCAAAGGATATTAATAGACATTTCTCAAAGGAGAACATACCAGCAGCTAACAAACATATGAAAAAATGCTCTGCATCACTAACCACCAGAGAAATGCAAACCAAAATTGCAATGAGTTATCACCTCATACCAGTTAGAATGATTATCATTAAAAAGTCAAAAAACAGGTCAGATTCGGTGGTTTAGCCTGTAATCCCAGCACTTTGCAAGGCCGAGGCGAGTGGATTGCCTGAGCTCAAGGGTTCGAGACCAGCCCAGGCAACTTGGCAAGCCCTTGTCTCTACAATAAATCAAAAATTAGCGGGGCATGGTAGCATGCACCTGTAGTTCCGGCTACTTGGAAAGCTGAGGCAGAAGGATTGCCTGAGCCCAGCAGGTCCATGTTGGAGTGTTCGTGAGTGTGCCACTGCACTCCAGCCTGGGCAACAGAGACACCAATTAAAAACAAAAAAAAAAGGCAAAAACATAAGAATCACCAAACTGTTTTCCACAGAGGTTGTATTAGTTAAAAAAATAAATAATAAATTTAAAAAAAAAAACAGGTACTGGTGAGGCAGCAGAGAAAAGGAAACACTGGTACATTATTGGTGGAAATGTAAGCTAATTCAACTGCTGTGGAAAGCAGTTTGGAGACTGCTCAGAGGACTAAAACTAGATTTGCTATTTGATCCAACAATTCCACTTCTGGGAATATACCCAAAGGAGCATAAACTGTTCTATCAAAAGACACCCACACTCATATGTTTGTTGTAGCACTATTCACAATAGGGAAAACATGGAATGAACCCAGATGTCCATTGATGGTGGACTGAACAAAGAAAATGTGGTACATATATACCATGTAATACTATACAGCCATAAAAAAGAATGAATTCATCTTCTTTGCAACAGCATTGATACAGCTGGAGACCATCATTCTAAGTGGATTTCCACAGAAACAAAAAACTTAATACTGCATGTTCTTACTCATAAGTAGACACTAAACATTGGGCACACATGGACACAAGAATGGGAATAACAGACACCAGGCACTGCTAAAGGAGGGAGGGAGGGAAGGGGACTAAGGGATACAAAACCATTCATTGGGTACCATGGGGGGGAGGGGCTCATCAGAAGCCCAACCTCACCTTCATTCAATATACCTAGGTAACAAATCCTCACATGTAACCCCATGATTCTAAAATAAAATAATTTTGCCAATAAATGTTTTGAATAGGCACTCCACCAAAGAAGATACATAGGTGACAAATAATATGTTTAAAATATTCAACATTATTTGTCCTTAGGAAAATATAGATTTACCAAAATCAGACACCACCATCCAGTGATTAGAATGGTTGACATAAAATTAAGGTGACAATACCAACTGCAGTTAAGAATGCAGAACAACTGGAATTCTCACATAGTGCTGGTGGGAAAGCAAAATGGAACTGTCTCTTTAGAAAACACTTTGACCATTCACTATAATGTTAAAAATATGCCAAAAATATGCCAGGGCAGGATCTATTTCAGGCTTTTCTTCTAGATCCTGGTAATTCCCTAGCTTGTGGCAGTATAACTCCAGTCTTCACATGATGTTCATTCTGTGTGTATATGTCTATGTCAAAACATCACCTATTTATAAGGACACTAGTCATATTGGATTAAGGACCCACCCTACTTCTGCATGACTTCATCTTAATATTTACATCTGCAACAACCCTATTTCCAAATAATGTCATATTCTGAAGTAAGGGAGGTTAGTATTTCAACATATAAATGGTGGGGGAAAAGGATAGGAGACACAATTCAATTCTTAATAGCACTTCTTAGAATGACCAAAATAAAAAAGACTGGTCACACTCTATACTGAAGGGGATGAGACACAACTAGAACTCTCATACACTGCTGGTGAGAAGTAAATTGTGCAACTACCATGGAAACACTTCAGCATTTTGTTAAAATGTTACACATATTCCTACCATATAAACCAGCTATTCCACCACTAGGTGTTTACCTGAAAGGAGTGATGATACACACTCAAGCAAAGATTTCATTCATACATATCCAAAACTGGAAACAGTTAAAATGTCTACCAACAGATGAATGGACAAATAAACTGTGATACATGATGAATACTTCTTAGCAATAGAAAGGAACGTACTCTGAAACACCACTTGAATGTATGTTAACATAATTATACTGTGTGAAAGAAGCCAGACAAAAAATCATAACATATGATTTCATATATATATACTTCTAGATAATGGAAACTAGTCTATGATAGGAAAAAAAAACAGATTAGTGTGAGGAGACAGGAGCAAGAAGGATGGAAATAGAAACTACAAAAGGGCACAAGGAAACTTTTGGAAGTGATAGACATGTTCATTATCTTGATTAAGGAGATAGTTCCACAAGTATGTACATATGTAAAAAATTATCAGATTGAACACTTTAAAGATGTTCAGCCTATTTCATCTCAACTATGCCCCAATAAAGCTGTAAAACAATCCACTTAAAAGGATAGTATACTCGCTTGAAAAGATATTATATTTATCTTACATCTACAAAATACCTACTACAAAGCTAGATATGGAAAACACTCATTATAAACATGGTGACTGAAAAGATTGTTAAGTAAAAGCTGGTAATATTATAAAAAATGATGCATTTTGGCATTTGCCAGCCTATGAAAAATAATAGAATTAACAAAAGTGTAAGATAATACAATATCTTAGTTTCTAAAAGTATCATTTACTCAAAAATTACCTGCTAAATATATTTCAATTTTATCTGTTTATTAAAATAATTTCTCTGAAGGCTTCTATTAGGCAACACCAATAATATAATTTGATATCATTAATATTTAAAATATATGTTTCTATAATTTATAACCTGGATTATATGCTTAGTTGTTTTATTACTATTATTATTTGTTTAAACTTTTCTATTCTTTGTCTGAGGAAATCAAAATTCACATAGTTCTTTTTCTATCAGCTAGAACACTTAAAAAGTTAGTGTCTAAATTTTTTTTTTTTAAGATGTGAAATACAATTCAGGATTAGGTATAGTGCCCAAAGTGTAGTGTCTTAATTTTTACTTCCTGCATGTAACCTCACTCCATTAACCCAAAATGAAGACTTTTCCCCTTCTTTCCCTTTCCATCCATCCCTAGCCCCCATTCCAGTGTTTTGTTAGCAAATACGTTTGCATCACAGTGTCAATCTTGATCAATCATCTTAAAAGGTTCAGTGAAAACTCAGCCCTTATTTTACTTAATAGCCTATAATTTTTCTAAGCAGTACAGCTATATTAATTACTCTGAGAATATATTAATAAGCCAAAAGATTTTATATTTCAGTTAGTGTACATACACTAGTTGTCATCTTATTACCATTATTCATTTTCAACAATAGTTTCTTTATTATGTTAGTAAGCAGTATCTTGGGTCTTCCCATTTGATTTATATGGTGGATTTTACGATAGCATCTTTACCAAATCTCAATTTGCAAAATCTCTGGAAGGTGATACAGTATAATAAAACATTGTCTTGAGATATTAATTAGGTGATAAAAGTGCTACGTAAGATTTATTTGTAATATGTAAACTGCTAGCTTCTGTTTCATGCCCTGTAATTACAGGAAAATATAAAACTCATGTCTACCACTTGGAGGGGGAAAAAAGAAGAAAAAATTGTCCTTTCGATTGTTCCAGCAGCCTAAATATGATGATGCAAGATGGTGATCTAAATATAAATCAACACTAAACCATCACTCCTCCTGAGGTTCCAGATGCTCTGTCAGAGACCAGTCAACCTGGGTGAATTCAAAAGTTACCAATGACTTATCATCACACCGAGATCTGACACAAAATTGCTACAAATTTTCCACCTATAACTGTTCTTTGCCTTGTCATCTCTTTTTAATTTTTATTTGTATAAATGTATGAGGTACCAGTGTAATTTTGTTTTATATGTACAGATTGTGTAGCAGTGAAGTCAGGGCTTTTAGTATACCCATTATTGGAATAAGGTACATTGTACACATTAAGCAATTTCTCACCATCCACCTCCCTTCCATCCCTCCACCTTTTTGACTCTCCATTGTCTGTCATTTCACACTCTATGCCTATATGCATACATTATTTAGTTCCCATTGATAACTGAAAACACACAGGATTTGTCTTGATGTGTCTTGATTGTTTCACTTAAGATAATGGCCTCCAGTTCCATCTACGTTGCCATGAAAGACATGATTTCTTTCTTTTTGTGGCTGAGTAGCTTTATTTTATATATTTATATATATCTCTCTCTCACCGGAATATATCACATTTTCTTTATTCAGTTATCCATTAAGGAACTAAGGTTGACTGCATATCTTTGCTATTGTGAACAGTGCAGGTAGAAACATATGAGTGCAAGTATCTTTTTGATGTAATTGACTATTTTCCTTTGGATTGATACAAAGTAGTGGGATTGCTGGATCAAATGGTAGTTCTGTTTATAGTTTTTAAAGTAATACTTATACTGCTTCCATAAAGCTTGTACTAATTTACAATCCCATCAACAATGTATAGGTATTCCATTTTTTTCTACCCTCACCAACATGTTATTATTTTCTCTTTTTTAATAATAGCCATTCTGACTGGTGTAAAATATCTGATTGTGGCTTTAATTTGCATTTTTCTGATGCTTAGTGATGATGGGCATTTTTTCATGTTTCTTGGTCATTTGTATGTCTCCTTTTGAGAAATATCTCTTCATGTCCTTTGCTCACTTTTTTTTTTAAAAAAAAAACTGTTGTTTTTTTAGCCATTGATCTGACGTCTTCTCTTTTCCGGCATTGGCAGCAACTTCCTTTTACAAGAGAGACCCGAAAAAGAATGTTATCTTGCTCAAAGAAAAGCAGAATAATGAAAGTTTACACTCAATTATTCCATTTTTTTCTTAAAATAGATGAAGCTGTCTTGTGCAGAGTATTTACTTTTTATTGCTATATCATCAGATCTCTATCACAGACCATTCACCAGGATGAAGCTATGCTCCCACTGAAAATTCCTACGCTTTCCCTAAGGAAACTTATAGTTGAATTGCAGTCTTCCATTTGTTTTGCTAGCCTGGGAAATCTTTTTTCCCCCTATTCCTTCACTGTCTGTTGTGCACAGTGGCAGTATTTGTGCCACAAAATCGTGCATACAGAGTACATGAGTAAAACTCAAAAATAAGAACTAGAGTCCAGATCATATTTTTCTTTTTTTTTTTTTTTTTTTTTTGAGTTGGAGTCTCACTCTGTCGCCCAGACTGGAGTGCAGTGGCCGCTCCCGGCCACCGCAGCCTCGACCTGCTGGGCTCCGGCGATCCTTCCGCCTCAGCCTTCCGAGTAGCCGGAATTACAGGCACGCGCTACCATGCCCGGCTGATTTTTTGATTTATTGTAGAGATGAGGTCTCGCTGCCCAGGCGGGTCTCGAACCCGCGGGCTCAGGCGATCCACTCACCTCAGCCTCCCAAAGGCGCGGGATTACAGGCTGAGCCACCGAGCCCGGCTCATATTTTTCCTTGTTTAGATTCATCTTGAAATGTAATACAAGGTGTTTAATAACTTGAGTTCATTGAAAATATGTTCCCCAGACAACTGGATTGAATCTTTCGTTTATTGCTTGCTAAAGTGGATGAATAACATTCACTAAACTAAAATCTAGCATTGTTTTTCTTTCAAAACCTTCTACTCAAAGGAAAAACTGTACTTCTAAAGTACTGAATCTCTGTGTGTTTATTTCACTATCTGCAAATGGACACTGAAACCCCATACAACTTTTCACAAGTACCACAAAGAATAAATCAGGGAATAAGATAGAGAAGCAGCCAGAGAGATGAATATGCATGCAAGAACAAAAAATAAAATATATTTCTGACTCAAAACCAAATTCTACAAGATTTCCTTTCTTGGGGTCAATATGCATGCAAGTGAACTTCTATATTATATGGTTAATTTTAAGGGTATATTTCTATTCTGTTACCATTTTTGGACAAGCTAATTGAAGGTATGTTGATTCAAGATTTTTTATTTTTTATTTTTTTTACTTTTTTTGCATTTTAGAATCAGGGGAAATATGTGAAGATTAGTTACATAGGTATTGGGTGAAGGTGAGGTTTGGGCTTCTGATGAACTCACCCTCTCCCCCGCTCCCTGGTGAGCTGGGTACCAGGGGGTGGCTTGGTACCCCTTATTGCCCTCTGCCTCTCTCTCCTCTTTAACAGGGCCCAGTGTCTGTTGTTATCACCTTGTGCCCATCTGTGCCACTGTTTAAAGTGGATGACTTCCATGGCACATAGACCAAGACATTTTGGAATTCTTCTTAGAATCTTTGATGTCATGTACACTAGTGGAAAACACAAAAAAACACCCTTTCTTCAACAAATCAACAAAAGCAGATGTTTTGTTGCCAAGCACTCTGTAGTGCTCCCTCTATAGGCAGAATAGACAAGAGCTTCTTCCAATTTGATTTTTTTCTTAGTAAAATGTAGGACACAATTCAGGGTTAAATATACAAATGGCCACTGTGCAGGTAAAGTTTGGGCCTCACTTTGGACCCCACTTCACCTGGTTTGAGATCAAGTATGTTTATTGATGATGTGTGCTCCCGCCCCTCCCCTGACAGTTTCCCACTACTGCCAATCCCTTTCTTGTAGTATTATGATAAATGTTTAGGGTCCGCTTATGAGTGAGAACATGTGGTACTCAGTTTTTTGTTTCTGAGTTAGGGCATTATAGACTCTAAATCCATTCAAGTTGCTGTGAAGTTCGTAATTTTGTCCTTCTTTATGGCTGCGTAATATTCCCTTATGTATAAGTACCACACTTTTTTACCTAGTCCACTTTTAATAAGCAGCATGGTTGGTTCCATGTTTTTGCTATTGTGAATTTGCCCACATCTTTAAAATAAAAAATTTTTAAAAGAACTTGTAACTGTTTTGAAGATGTCAACTTCAGAATTTCCTAAAGAGAACCCCAAAATGCAAATTCTTTTCTAATATCAGCACATGCATAATATGTGAAAATCTGAAAACAAAGTCACTGAAACATCTGTAATTTCACCCAGCTAATATTTTTCTTCATTTTGCATGTTGGAAAAAAACAGAGTTGCTTCCAATTCCTTCGTTACCTACTTCAAATTATTGAAATCAATGTTAGCAATTCTGAAGTATGTGACGTCATTTAACAGAAACTAATTCTATTCTGCTTCAAGCTACAAATAAACTCCACCTTTTCGAGGGCAAATGAATTCACCAGAGTCACTTATTACTTAAGTAAGTCTTCTTTTACTTGGCATTGCAAAAAACAATTTTGTAGTATGAACCAAGAAGGCTATAAGATTGAAGGAAACCTAGGTCTTGGTAAAATTCCAGATTTCAAATTGAGCCTTTTTTAAAAATCATTTTTTATCTGTTTTTGATTGACCAATATAATGGGCATTGCTTCCAGGGGCTTTATGCTTCCATTATATGTCTTTCAATAAAAGAAATACTTAGGTTTTTATGTCTCATCACATTGATAGTAAAAATAAAACCAATGAATGCATCACTTAAACTCGGGTACTTTCTTCGCTTTGACATTTTAAACTTTCCCTTAGGCCCAATGCAAATATAGATAGGTTTCCATGATGCAATGTCCAAATTACATTTTTAAAATAATATCAACAGGATGCAGTCAGAGACATTGTAACTCAGCAAAGTTGATGACTGATAGTTCCTGATCATATACTAAAAAATTCAATAACATGTTTGTTTCAACTATGTTAAATAACATACTATAACATTTAAAATAATTTTATCAAAGAAAATATTAAAATTCCAGAAGCAGAATGGGAAAATTTTTTACTCGGTTTATTGTGTATCTTAATTTATCCTGGAACCAATAGGAATCCATAAAGCCTCTAATCTGACCTCCAAACTCCTCACCACTTTATAATGACCCAAGTATCAAACACTTTTATTGAACACTTATTAAATGCCAAATGCTTTTACCACCTCTGTAGTTATAAAATTGAAGATATTACCTTTCCCCTTGAAAAGTTTATAATCCAGTAGGAAATACAAATACATAAAGTGACAATTTTAATATAAAATGATAACTGATAAGATAAATATAAACAAAAATGAGGCTATGGAAGTCTAAAAAAAGGAGCATTTAGCCCTAAAGGAAGACCTTCTAGAGAAGATGGATGCCTCAGCCAAGTCTTAGAGATGAAAAAAATTTAGGAGAAAAAATAATATGGAGAGGCCATTCCTGCTAGAACAAACATCAAAAACATAGGCATAAAAGTATGAAATAGGGTATATACAAGAAATAATTAGTACCTCAAAGAAAAAAGTAAGGAGAATGTTACAAATAAGAAGTATTTGAAGTCTAAAATATTTAAAACCTGACAATTAATGGGATATGAGTATTGAGAGAGAAAAAATAGTCTAAAGTGACTTCTGTCAACCAAGGGCTGATGCCATTAGTGAGATTAGGATTAATTATATCTACTTGTTTTTTAATCTCCCACTTCCTTCCAGTCCCAATACAGGAAACATAGTGTATAGTGAAAAATAGATTTGGAAACAGATTAGGCCTATCCCAGAAGTCCAAAGCAAGATCTTTGATCTCTCCTTACTCTGACCAGGCAAATTACCTGTGTTCAAAAGCACACATTTAAGAATTAATCATAAATCTTTTTGTTCATTTTATTATGCCACTTCATTGTTTTTTAGAATAAAAATAGCTTTATTATTGGGGTTAGTTGGGTGTTTAAAATAATATCTTTAATGAATTAAATTCTTCAAATGTGCAGCAAAGTAAATAATAAAAATAATATCATTACCAAAGACAATCATTGTTCAGAGTTTAGTATATGTACTTCCAGACATATCTTAATGAATATATAATTTTATATAGGCAGAATGAAACTCTATGTACCCTTTTACAAACTGCTTTTTTTCTTCATAGCTTGACTTGTTAATTACTTTAGGTACATATTTTATTTAAAAGCTGCAGAGTTTTCCATTTTATAAATGTACCATAATTTATTCATTTCACTTATTTTGTTATTATTTCTCTAATGTCTCAATTAATTCACATTTGAAATTTTTATTTATAATATACCTATTTAAGGTTATAAATGTATTTTTAAGTACTATTTTGGAAGCATCACAAATTTTGATATGATGTGTTTTCATATTATTAATTCCAAAATATTTTATAAAATCAATTTGGATTTCTGCTTTGATCCATCATTTATCTACAATTATATTGATTAAATTCCAAGCACATGGGGGCTTTCTTTTTTATTATTATTACAATAGCTTTGGGGACACAAATGGTTTTTGTTTACATAGATACATTGTATAGTGGTAAAGAAGTCTGAACTTGAAGTAAAGAAGTCTGGACTTGAAGTATACCCGTCACTCCCACTAGAGCACATTGTACCTAACAGGTGATTTTTCATCCCTCACCCCCTTCCCATCACTCCCTTTCTGACTCTCCAATGTCCGTTATGCCATTCTATCTGCCTTTCCAGACCCATAGCATAGCTCCCACTCATAGGAACATGTGATATTTGGTTTTCTGTCCCTGCATTACTTCACTGGGTTAATAGTTTCCAATTCCATCCAAGTTGCTCCAAAAGATATTATTTCTTTTTTTAATGGCTGAATAGTAGTCCATCGCATATATATCGTATT
This sequence comes from Cephalopachus bancanus, assembly GCA_027257055.1. Lineage (NCBI taxonomy): Eukaryota > Metazoa > Chordata > Mammalia > Primates > Tarsiidae > Cephalopachus > Cephalopachus bancanus. Next base: position 15,711,780 of record JAPVLO010000045.1, on the reverse strand, counting down.
TTCATAATCCACTTATCAGTTGGTGGGTATTTAGGCTGATTCCAATACTTTGCAATTGTAAACTGCATTGTGATAAACACAGAGTGCAGGTGCTTTTTTCCATAATGACCTCTTTTTCTTTAGATAGATGCCTAGTAGTGGGATTGCTGTATAGAATGGTGGATCTACTTGTAGTTCTTTGAGAAATCTTCATACATATTTCCATAGAAATTTTACCTAATTTACATTCTTATCGACAGTGTAGGAACATTTTTTTTTCACCACATCCACACCAACATCTATTTTTTTTAATTTTTAAAATAATAGCCAATCTGTCTTGTGTAAGGTGGTATCTTCTTGTGGTTTTAATTTGCATTTTCCTGATGATTAGTGATGTTGAACATTTTTTAAATATGTTTCTTGGCCATTTTTGCTGATTTGTTTGAGTTCTTTGTAGATTCTGAGTATTAGTCCTTTATTAGATTTATAGTTTGTGAATATCTTCTCCCATTCTGTGGGTTGCCTAATTACTCTGTTGATTATTTCATTTGCGGTGCAGAAACTTTTTAGTTTAATTAAGTCCCACTTACCAATTTTTGTTTTAGTTGTATTTGCTTTTGGGATCTTAGCCAAAAATTCTTTGCCTAGGTCAATATCCAGAAGACTTTATCCTAGGTTGTCTTCCAGGATTTTGATGGTTTCTGGTCATACATTTAAGTCTTTAATCCATCTTAAATTACTTTTAGTGTGTGGTGAAATATAGGGGTCCAGTTTTATTTTTCTACATGTGGCAATCCAATTTTCCCAACGCCATTTATTGAATAAGGTGTCCTTTCCCCAGTGTCTGTTTTTGTCTACTTTATGGAAGATCAATTGGTTGTGTACTTTTATCACTTCTTTGACTACAAGATGATAGAAGACTTTTACTTCATTTCCTCTTTTCCCTATTACATGTTATTGTTACCTTGTCTTTTAATTTTTAAGTTTTACAATTTAAATTGTACTGCCATTGCTACATGCAGTCAACTTTCATTTATATGTATACCCCCATTTGCACTTTTTGTAGTTCTTTACTTTTTTAGGAAAAGGGATAATTTACCTTCTTTGTGAAAAACATCTTCCTTTAATGTATATTTTTCTCCAGCTTGAGTTTATCCAGAAATGTATTTATTTTTCCATGATTATGAAATTCTAAATTGAAAGCTATATTTTTTTCAACAAGTTTGAAGATTATATTCTATTATCTTTGGGGTTTCATTTGTTGTTTTTGTTGTTGTTAAGTCAATTCTTATTGCTTCTGGGAAGGTAATATGCCTTTAAACTTTTAACAATGAGTTTAAGATATTTTCTCTATATCACTTATCTTTATCTTTGGTTTTTTAGACATTCTCCTATAAAACGTACTGCTTATCCTTCATCAGTTTTTGAAATATTTCAGAATGAGCAATCCAAGTTTATTTTAATATATTTAACAATTAAGCTTGTTGAGGTTGGGCTTTAGTCACCCTGAGAAATGTCTACTGAAGTTTTTCCTTCTAAGGTGTAGTACTTCCAATTCTCAACCAAAGACCTAGAGTGTTCGTTAGAACCCAGCCTTGCCCCTCTAACTGGTGCTGAGCTCCAACTTTTTATCCTTCAAATGCATAAGAATAAAACTGGACCCTTACCTTACATCATCAACAGAAAACAGTCCAAAATAAATTAAAACTTTAAACATAAGACCTGAAACTGTAAAACTTGTAGAAAAAACATAGGGGAAGAGCTTCACAGCATTGGTCTAGGCAATGATTTCTTGGATATGATGCAATAAGCACAGGCAACAAAAAATAGAAATAGACAGACGGAATTATATCAAACAAAAACTTCTGCACAGAACAGGAAACAATCAACAAAGTGAAAAGTAACATACAGAATGAGAGTATGCATTTGCAAACCATAAATCTGAAGGAGGAATGAATATCCAGAATATATATGATATAATATATAATTTCCCAGTCTAATTTAAAACTGAACAAAGGGCTTGAATTTCTTCAAAGATATGCAAATGGTCAAACAAGCATATGAAAAGGTGCCATATGCCACTTTTCAACAGGAAATGTGAATCAAAATCACAATGAGATATCACCTCACATCTGTTAGTATGTATGTTAGCATATCCGGTTTTCCCAATACCTTTGTTGGAAGAGAATATTCTTTCTCTATTGTGTATTGTTGTCGAACTTGTCAAAGATCAATTAACCAGAGATGAGTGGATTTATTTCTGGGCTTTCCGTTTCGTTCCATTGAACTGTATATTTGCTTTTATGCCAGTATCATGCTGTTTTGATTACTGCAGCATTGTAATATATTTTGAAAACAGAAAATGTGACTCCTCCAACTTTGTCCTCCTAGCTCCAGATAGGTTTGGTTGTTTGGATCTTTTTGGTTCCACAGACATTTTAGAACCGTTTTTTGTTTGTTTGTTTGTTTCCTGTTTCTGTAAAAAAAGAAAAAAGAAAGAAAACCATTGAGAATTGTATTTAAAATGTATATTGATTTGGGTAGTATAGACATTTTAACAATATTAAATATTTTGCTCTTTTAACATGGATCAAAATGTATTTGTGTCTCTTCAATTTTTTTGTTAGTGTTTTATTGTTTTCAGTGTAGTTGTTCACCTTTTAAGGTTACCTGTAAGTATTTTTTTATTATGCTATTATAAATAGAATTGTTTTCTTAATCTCTTTTTCAGATAATTATCCTTAGTGTATAAAAATACAACTGATTTTTATACATTGATTTTGTGTCCTGCTGACACAAAACTTTACTGAATTTGTTTATTAATTCTAACAGATTTTCAGTGGAGACTTTAAGAATTTTTACATGTAAAATCATGTCATCTGCAGAAAAAAATTACTTTTTTTCTATTTGGATGTTTTCAATTTATTTTTATTGCTTAATTGCTCTGGCTAGAACTTCTGGTACTGTGTTGAATGGAAGTGGCAAGAATGGACATCCTTGTCTTGTTCCTGATCTTTGGAAAAAAGCTTTTAGTTTTTCACTGTTGAGTATGATGTTAGCTGTGGGCTTCTCACAGATGGTCTTTGTTATGTTGAGATACACGTCTATACCTAATTTGTGGAGTTTTTTAAATCATGAAATGATGTTAAATTTTATCAAATGCTTTTTTCTGCATCTATTGAAATCATCACATGATTTTATTCTTCATTCTGTAAATGTATTGTAACACATTATTTAATTTATGTATGTTGAACCATCTTTGCATCCTGTGGAAAAATTCTACTTGATTATAATGCATTATTTTTTTAATGTGCAGTTAAATCTGGTTTGCTAACATTTTGTTGAGGAAATTTGCATTTATGTTTATCATAGATATAGCCTGTAGTTTTATTTATGTGTAGTGTTCTCATCTGGGTTTGGATATCAGAGTAATATTGGCCTCATAAAATGACTTTAGAAGTATTTTTTCTTCTATTCTTTCAAAGAATTTAAGAAAAATTTATGTAAATTCTTCTTTAAATATTTGGTAGAATTCATTAGCGAAGTTATTTGATCCTAAGCTTTTCTTTGTTGTAAGGATTTTTATTACTGATTCACTCTCTCTCTCTCTTCATTATTTGTCTGTTCAGAGTTTTTATTTCTTCATAAGTCAGTCTTAGAAGGTTGTATATGTCTAGGAATCTACCTATCTCTTTTAGGTTATTCAATTTTTCAGTATATAATTATTCATGGTAGTTTTCTATGATTCTATTTATTTCTAAAGCATCATTGCAACAACTCCACTTTCATTTCTGATTTTATTTATTTACATTTTCTCTTTTTTTCTCAGTCTACCAAAGACTTTGTCAATTTTGTTTATCATTTTAAAAATCCAACTCAGTTTTTTCTTGTTGTTTTTTGCTTACTATTTTTCTGTTTTCTTATTTTATTTCTGCTCCTCTTGTTACGTTCTTCCTTCTGCTAACTTTGGGCTTATTTTGTCCTTCTTGTTCTAGTTTCTTAAGATCTAAAGATACATCATTTAATTGAGATTTTTTTTTAATATAGGCACTTATAGCTATAAACTTTCTTCTTAGTACTGCCTTTGCTGCATCCCATAGATTTGGCATGTTGTATCTTTGTTTTCATTTGTTTTGAGATATATTTTAATTTTTTCTTTTTATTTTTTCTTTGACCCATTGGGTGTTCAGAAATATTGGGTGGTTTAATTTCCACGTATTTGTGAACTTTTTGATTTTCCTTCTGGTATTGATTTCTAGTTTTATTTTACTGTGGTTAGAAAAAATATTTGGTATGATTTAAAACTTAATTTGATTAAGACTTGTTTTGTTACCTTTCATGTGATCTATCCTGGATAATGTTCTATGTGTTCTTGAGAAGTATGTATAATCTGTTGAAGTTGAATGGACTGTTCTACATATGTCTGTTGGGTTTATTTGTTTTAAAAGTGTTGCTTAATTCTGCTGTTTCCTTATTGGTTTCTGTCTGAAAGTTCTATCCGTCACTGAATGTAGCATATTGAATCATACTATTATCATACTGCTGTCTCTTTTTCCCTTCAGATATGTCAATAATGGCTTTATATATTTAGTACTCTCAATTTGAGTGCATGTAAATATGTAGTTATTATATCTGCCTAATTAATTGACCCTTTTATCATTATATAATGACTTTCCTTCTCTCTTGTGACATATTTTTACTTAAAGTCTATTATTGCCATGTAAGTATGCCACCCTACCCTCTTTTGGTTACTTTCCACATGGAATTCTTTTTTCCTATCTCTCCAATATAAGCTTATGTGTGTTCTTAAATCTAATGCAAGTTTCTTATAAACATCATAAAATTGGATATGACTTTTTATGCTTTCATCCAGTCACTTTATATTTTAATTGTGGAGTTTAATTCATTTTCATTTAAAGTGGTATTGACCAGGGGTAGTAAGGGCCAGTTAGAAACACAAATTTCTTTTTGCTTTTCAATTTTTAATTTTAAATTTGTGGGGTGCAACTCAGGGTTAGGTATACAAATGTTCATTATGCAGGTACCCTTGTTGATGAGTTGTGACCCCCTCCTCTGGAAGTTTCCCACTACTGCCAATCCCTTTCTAATAGTATTACTATAGTTGTTCGAGCTCTGCTTATGAGTGAGAAGATGTGATACTCGGTACTTTGTCTCTGTGATAGACTACTCAGTATTATAGCCTCTAAGTCCATCCAAGTTGCTGTGAAGTTCATAATTTTGTCCTTCTTTATGGCTGCATAATATTCTGTCATTTATATGTACCACATTTTTTTATCCAGTCCTCTTTCGATAGGCAGCACAATTGGTTCCATGTTTTTGTTATGGTGTATTATGCTACTTAAACATGTGTGTGCAGGTATTTTTGTCATAGAGTGATTTGAGTTCTTCTGGATATACACCCAATAGGGGGATTGTGAAGTCATATGGAACATCGATTTTTAGATCTTTTAGGAATTGCCACACTGTTTTCCACAGAGGCTGTACTAGTTTACACTCCCACCAACAGTGTAGAATGTTCCCTTTTTGCTGCATCCTCTCCAGCACGATGATGACCATCCTGACTGGAGTTAGGTGGTATCTCAGTGTGGCTTTAATTTGTATCTCTTTGATGACTAATGAGGCTGAGCATTTTTTGTCTATCTGTTGGCTGCTCGTACGTCTTCTTTTGAGAACTGTCTATTCATACTTTTGACCACTTTGTAATGGGGCTTTTTGTTTTTTTCTTTTCAGCATGTTTGAGTTCCTTGTAGATCTTAGATGTTAGGGCTTTGTCAGATATACAATTGACAAATATTTTTTTCCCATCTATGGGCTATCTCCTCACTCTCTCAATAGTTTCTTTGGCTTTGCACAAGTTTGTCAGTTTGATGAGGTCCCAACTTGTCTATCTTATCTCTTGTGACATGGGCACTTGGCATTTTGATCAGGAATTGGTTGCCAGTTCCAATTTCCGTAAGGGTGTCTCCTGCATTTTCTAAAGTTCTTGTGATTTAAGGTTTTATATTTAGTTCTTTGATCCATTTAGAGCTGATTTTTGTGTAAAGTGATAGGTAGGAGTCTTGTTTTAATCTTCTGCATGTCTGCATGTGATCAGTGAGTTTTCCCAGCACCATTTACTGAATAAGTTCTCCTCTCCTCAGTGGCTGTCGGTGGAGCCTTTGTCAAAGATGAGTTGGTTGAGAAATTCAGGTTTTGCTTCTGGAATCTCTATTCAGTTCCATTGGTCTATATGCTTGTTCTTGTACCAAAACCAGACTGTTTTAATTACTGTAGCTTTATAATAAAGCTTAAAGTCTGGGGGCATGTTGCTTCACACTTTGTTTTTTGGTTTTTGTTCTGTTTTATTTTGTTTTGTTTTTTTGCTGAAGATTGTTTTGGCTATTCATGGTTGTTTATGTTTCCATATGAATTTCCATATTGCCATTTCCAGGTCTGAGAAGAACGCTGCTGGAAATTTAATAGGTATTGTGTTAAATCTGTAGATTGCCTTGGGTAGGATGAACATCTTAACAATGTTGATTCTTCCAATCCATGAGCATGGAATATTTTTCCATTTGTTTGTGTCATCTTTGATTTCTTTGAGCAGTGTTTTGTAGTTTTCATTGCAAAGGTCTTTGACTTCTCTGGTTAGGAAGATGCCAAGGTATTTCAATTTTTTTGTGGCTATTGTGTATGACATTGTGCTTTGTATTTGGGTTTCTGTTTGTTTATTGTTGGTGTACAGGAATGTGACTGATTTTTGCATTTATTTTATACCCTGTGACTTTGCCAATCCTTTATTAGTACTAGGAGGGGAAGCCCAAATTTCACCTACAAGCAACCTACTGTAGCAAATCCTCACTTGTACACCACAACCATTAAGTTAATGATTTAATTAAAAATAATGATAATGATAAAGTGATATTGATAGGTAAGGGCTTAATATTATCAATGTGTTGTGTCCTATTAGTTTATGGTATCTTTGTCCCTCTTTTCCTCTTATTGTTTCTTTTGTGATTTGTTGATTTTTTTTTTTGTAGTGATATGCTTTGAGTCATTTATTTTCTTTTTTTTGTATAATCTACAAGTTTTTGCATTCTTGTTACTAGGAGGCTTACTGAAACATCATATAGTTTAAACAGTATATTTTAACTGATAACTTTTATTTCAAATAAAAACTGTACGGTTTTGCTTAGCTCACATACACTTTATTTCATTGATGTCACAATTTATGTCTATTTATATTCTGTTTTTATCATAAAATGTTGTGGTCACTGTTATTCTTAATGCTTTTGCTATTAACTTTTATGTTAGAACTAAAAGTGATTTATACACCATCATTTCAGTATTAAAGTATTCTGCATTTGTCTATAAATTCATCTTTACCAGGCTTTATACATTCATATATTTTCGTGTTGCCATTTTATTTCAACTTTTCTTTCATTCAACTGGAAAAACTCCCTTTAACATTTTTTGTAAGTCAGGTCTAGTGGTAATGCTTATTTTTTTAATAATTTTTTTTCTTTTTTTTCCTCTCTTCTCCTCCATAGAAGAATCCCCAAAACATTCAGACAGACATCATTAAGTAAATTACTTGGGCAACACTTTAACCCAAGTGAATCCAGCAGACATATACAGAACATTCCACTAAACAGCAACACCTTCAGCTTATATTTGTCTAGCACAGTCTTTATCTCTCTTTCATTTCTGAAGGGCAGATTTGCCATGCATAGTATTCTCGGTTAGCAATTTTTTCCTAATACTTTGGCTGTATTATCCCTCCCATTTCTGGCTTTCAAAATTACTACTGAGAAATAACTAATGATCTTATGGAAGTTCCCTTTACCTTATGGAAATCACTTTGCCCTTGCAGGTCTCAGAATTATTTGTCATTGTCTTTTGACAATTTAGTAAAAGTATGTCTTGGTGTAGCCTTCATGGAATTCATTCGATTTGGAATTTCTGGGTTTCATGAATCTGGGTATCATTTTCCACTTCTAGATTTTAAAAACTGGGGGTCATTATTTCTTTAAACAGATTGTTTCTCTCTTTCTCTTTCTCTTTCTCTTCTCCTTCTGGGATTCTTATAATGCATATAATGGTCCATCCAATGGTGTTCCATAAATTCTTGAGGCTTTCTTAACTTTTTTTTTCCTTTTGTTTCTCTGACTGGTAATTTAAAGTTATTTGTCTTCCAATTCACTGATTATCTCTTCTTCTTGATTGACTATTGTTGAATGAATCTATTGAATATTTCAGTTCAGTTATTGAATTCTTCAATTGCAGAATTTCTGTTTGGTTCTTTTTTTATGGTTTCTATTTCTTTTTCTATACTCTCATTTAGTTCATGTATCATTTTTCTAATTTTGTTTAGTTGTCTATCTGTTTTCTCTTACAACTCACTGAGTTTCTTTAAGACTATGGTCTTCAATTATTTGACACACAATTCAAGGGTATTCAAACAGGGAAAGAGGAAGTTAAGCTATCTCACTTTGTAGACAACATGATTCTGTATCTTGAAAACCTCCTTGTATTGATAAAGGACTTTGGCAAAGTCTCAGGGTATAAACTAAATGTGCAAAAGACAGTCACATTTCTATACATCAATAATAAACAAACATAAACCCAAATAGAAAGCACAAACCCATTCACAATAGTCACACACAAAAAAATGAAATACCTTGGCATCTTCCTAACCAGAAAAGTGAAAGGCATTTACAATGAAAGCTACAAAACACTGTTCAAAGAAATCAGAGATGACACAAACAAATGGAAAAATATTCCATGATCATAGATTAGAAGAATCAGCATTGTTAAGATATCCATCATACCCAAGACAATCAACAGATTTGATGCAACACCCATTAAATTACCAGCAGCATTCTTCTCAGACCTGGAAGCAACAATATAGCAATTCATATGGAAACATAAACAGCCATGAATAGCTACAACAATCCTCAACAAAAAATAAAAAATAAAACAAATAAAAACAAAGCAGGAGGTGTCACACTCCCAAACTTTGAACTTTATTATAAAGCTACAATAATCAAAACATCCTGATATTGGTACAAGAATAGGCATATAGACCAATGGAACACGATTGAGATTCCAGAAGGAACGTTTCAATTTCTCAACCAACTCATCTTTGACAAAGCCCCACCATCAACCACTGGAAAGGGAGAACCTATTCAGTAAATGGTGCTGGGAAAACTGGCTGACCACATGCAGAAGATTAAAACAAGACCTCTCCCTATCACCATACACAAAAATCAAATCTAAATGGATCAAAGAGCTAAACATAAAACCTCATAAGAACCTTAGGAAATGCAAGAGACACCCTTATGGAAATTGTAACTAGCAACCAATTCTTGATCAAAACCCCAAGTGTCCATGTCATAAGAGATAAGATAGACAAGTGGGACCTTATCAAACTGACAAACTTGTACAAAGCCAAAGAAACTATTGAGAGAGTGAGGAGACAGCCCATAGATGGGAAAAAATATTTGCCAATTGTATGTCTGACAAAGGCCTAACATCTAAGATCTACAACGAACTCTAACATGCTGAAAAGAAAAAAACAAACAGCCCCCTTACAAAGTGGTCAAAAGATATGAATAGACAGTTCTCAAAAAAAGACATACAAGCAGCCAACAGATACACAAAAAAGTGCTCAGCCTCATTAGTCATCAAAGAAATGCAAATTAAAACCACAGAGATACCACCTAACTCCAGTCAGGATGGCCATAATCAATCTAAAAGCAACAGATGCTGGAGAGGATGCAGAGAAATTGGGACACTTCTACACTGTTGGTGGGAGTGTAAACTAGTACAAACTCTGTGGAAAACAGTGTGGTAATTCCTAAAAGATCTAAAAACCGACCTTCCATATGACCCTACAATCCCCCTACTGGGAATATACTCAGAGGAACTCAAATCACTCTATGAAAAATATACCTGCTCATGTTTAATGCAACATTATTCACAGTGGCAAAAACATGGAACCAACCATGCTGCCCACTGAAAGAAAACTGTATTTAAAAAATGTGGTATATATACATGACAGAATATTATGTAGCCATAACAAAGGACAGAATTATAAGCTTCGCAGCAACTTGGATGAACTTAGAGTCTAAAATACTAAGAAATCTATCACAGAAACAAAGAACTGAGTACCATATGTTCTCACTCATAAGCAGTCCTTCACAATTATCATAATACTGTAAGAAAGGGACTGGCAGTAGTGAGAAACTGCCAGGGAAGGGGGGAGTGGATTGGCAGTTGAGAGGAGCTGCTAGAGGAAGGGGGAGTCACACTTCATCAATAAGGGTACCTGCAAAATGAGCATTTGTATACCTAACCATGAATTGTACCCCACATCTTTAAAATAATTTTTTTAAAAGAAAATCTTTAGATGTGCTTATATTCTATTTCTTATTTTTTTTATTTCCTCCATTGTCTAATCATATGGTTTCATTTTAGTGACTTATTCCTCTTTTTTTTATTGACAAGACTTTTTGGTTTGTTGAAAATATCAAATGTTTGTCATACACGTAAATATTTTTTCTTTCTTCTCCCAATTTTAGTGAATTTTGACGTGTATGTGTATATCTTTATTCAGGCTTGCCTAACATACTTTAAAATAACATATGATTCTATAATTTTTTAATTTTTTTTATTTCATTGTCTCAATTTTATACCTTAGATAATCTGGAATTTACTTTTGTATAGTGAGCTGTAGCACCAAGATATCTTTTCCTAGAAGCTAGTGAGCACTCCAACATAATTTACTATGAGAGGCAACCCCATTTTTTCCTATTGATTGAAATGCTACTATTTTTCTATACTCATCTTCTTGTATAGTTTACTGCTCTTCGGAACTCTGTTTGACTCTATTGCTGTATTTTATCCTGAGTCATTACCACACTATTTTAATTCCAAGCATTAGTAGTATTGCTTACTAATTGTTTCACTTGCACTATACCCTTTGTGCCTAACCAGATTTTAACCTCCTTAAAACCAGATACTAGAGCTTATACTTTGGTCCTGTTTGTGTGTGCATCCTCAAAGGCACTCAGAGCAATATTGTACATTCATGGAGCTGAACTTCATTTGTGTGAACTTGATTTCTGAATTTTATATCAACCTATGCTAATAAATATCTCTGGAACCATCCCAACCAATAAAGTATCTATTGTTTAAAAAAAGTATCTATTGTTTTTTGTTCTGTTCCATAATTTCCAGAAAAAACAGAAGTATTGGTTGCTCTTCTGAAGTATGAGTGCAAACCAGGTCTGATTAGCTTGATTTATAGTTATAATTAATATGGCTTAGAAATAATTTGTTACTCTGCAATCAGAATAACAGAATAGAGAAAAATATTTTACTATGGGTATGTGTTTATAGTTTTTGAAAATGCCTCATATTGTGATAGAAAAGACATGGGCTTTGATATTAGTAGAGTTGATACAAAATTTGGTTTGGTCACCTAATGGTTCTTTGCTTGATATGTAACAGACATGCAAAAAATATTATAAATCATTAATGAATAATTAAATATTTAATTTTCTAATACTAATATGTGTTACTAACGGTAATAGTCTCTCAGAACTTGAGTCATGTTCAGTGCCATTGTATTCAATATTTCTTGGTGTCAGAAACATTACAGGTAACTGTTTCATAGAGAACTTTAAGTTGATGAAAGCAAAATTTCCTTTAAGCACCTTAAACTCGGGTATTCAGGAGAGAAAAAGTAAATTCTGTATCCAAATATCTCCTTTCTTCAGCTATCCTAAGTACAAAGGAAAACATTTCCAGATCTAACATATAAATGTTAAAACTACATTATTTCATGGCTCTTGTTCTTTTGAAAATACGTCTTGTCTCCTTATTTACTCAAAGCCAGTTGTTGCCTTTTTCAGGAAAATTTACACAGTAAGACTAGTGTTTTTTTGAAAACTTCGGGGATTTTTCTTCCATAGTTCTATGAAATAATGGAGAATGAGTTGTGTCCTTAATATTTAGACCCCAGGCAAAGTGTTTGGCCAAGAAACCTGAATCTGGAAGAAAGTCCAGATTGAGAGAAATACTTAGGGCAAGCTAAGCAGGAAGCAACTAGAAATCTTTAAATAGTTTCACACAGAGTGACAATATGAAGACTGTTGACCTATGCAATAGCATAAAAAAATTTAAGTGAAGAGAAAAATATGACAGAAAATAGGACTTGATGAGTAATTGAATATACAAAGAAATTTTTCTTTAAAATAACAGATTTCTCATGGCCAAAAGCACATGAGAAATTTATCAAAATTATTACTCATTAGGGAAATGCAACTCAAAACCATAATAAGATACTACCACCATACATCCATTAGGATGGCTACTATAAACAAAAAAATCTGTTGGTGAGGATGTAGAAAAATTAGAACATGTCTGTACTGTTAGAAGTGTAAAATGGTGGTGACCCCTTTGGGTCTCCTCCCACTGTAGGAGCTTTTCTATCCTCTCGATAAAAAAAAGAAGAAAATAACAATAAATGTAAAATGGTGTTAATGCTTTGAAAAATATATGAAAATCATTGAAATAAGGATATCAAAGAAATATATGTGTATGTATGTTCATAGCAACATATTCACAATAGCAAAAATGTTGATGCAACCAAAGTGTTCATTAATGAATGAATAAACAAAAAAGTGTGTGTGTGTATATGTGTATGTGTGTGTATACACACATAGATATTATTCATCCTTGAAAAGGAAAGGAAATCTGGCACGTGCTACAACATGAATGAACTTTGAGGACATTATGCTAAGTGGAATAAATCATCCACTGAAAGAAAATACGATAAGATTCCACTCTTGTGAGGTACCTGAGAAACAATCAAATTCATAGAGACAGAAAATAGAATGGTTATTGTTGGGAGCTGGAGGAAGGAAGAAAAGGGAGTTATTGTCTAATAAGTACAGAGTTTGGGTTTTAAAAAATGACTTGAGTTCTGAAGATGGATGATGGTGATACTTGCATAACAATGTGAATGTCCTTAAAACTAAAGTATGTACTTTTAAATGGTCAAGATGAATGACTTTTATGTGTATGTACCACAATTTTTAAAGCAAAAATCTTTAATTTGCTCTACAGTTTACTTGGAAAGATATGGCAGTGATATGCCATTAATTAAAAACAGAGGGCCATGATAGAAAAGGTAGCTGTCTTTGGGAAAAACTACTAATTCCAATTTAAACATGTAAGTCTACTTTGTTAGATCAATTGATCTAAATGAATGGGGATGGGAATGAGACTGGCTTTTGAGGAGAGACAAATGACAGCTCAGAGAGAATGATCTATGAAACAAAAAAGAGAAGAAAAAAGAGATTAACCCAGTACTGGTGAAAGCTCAATTAAAATTAGGTATTATTGATATATAGTGGAATAAATCTCTTCACCATTCAGTGACTTTCCTCAGCAACATTCTGTGACCCGGAAACAAAGCAAAGAAAACAGATGCTAATGAGAAATCCCACACTGAGAAATGGTACCACAGAAAGGCAATGAGGTGAAGAAATTCGTGTGCCCAACTGTTTTCCAAATAGTAACTCATTTGCTACTCAACAAAGTTTGTGCAAGTAGACCCTAGTCAAGACTGCATTGGTCAGACCTCTTAGAACTTTCCCAATGCCCACAAATTTGTCACAATTTTATAGCTGCAGTACACAATTTTATAGCATGCAGTATACATGCAGTATACATGCATGGTGACTACTTATTATGATACTTTCTTTAAAATGTCTCTTTTGTTCTTATAGTAGCAAACTATAACTTCAGTAAGATTATATGTAATAATCTCACCAAGACTTTAACTTGTCCTTTAGGAATTTACTTCATCTTTTGATATAGGTTATTATTTTGTTCCCACTGAACAAAAAAGAAAGTTGAGGACAAAAGAGGTTAGTAAAGGTCACTCAGCTACCATGTGGTAGTGAAAGATTGAGCTCTAACTCTTGCTCTTTCCACTTCACCAAGCTGCCCAAAGTAAGCAAAGGAGGAGAGACAAAATACTCATTCGTGAAGAAGGTAGAAACAAGATTTAGCAGATGTTAAAAAAAGCACAGATAAGTGTCAAATAAAAATAATCAATCTGTGAAACGGAGATGGGCTGATCACAGCAAAATCCAGGATATGAAGGTAATGATGGGCAGTATCAGGGAGTGGAAGTTGAGGCCACTGGCAGTGTGTTGAGTGAAGAACTTTGATTCAGCATCTCCTACAAAACATTAGTATTAAATTTTCTAATTATTTAATGAAAGATATGAAGAGTGCAATGTGAACAGTAGTATCGACACAATGTCTAAGTCAAGCAATGGTGGGAAATTATTGAAATGCAAAAGGCATGAGACACTGAGCCTTTCTGAGTTCCCATGAGTCACAAAAGAAGGCATATGTATATGGGGGGGAGATAGGGGAAGAGAGAGAGAGAGAGAGAGAGAGAGATTGAAAGCTAGCACATTATTTGAGGAAGCCACATTTCCATTGAAGGAGCATAGAAAAGTCTGAAGACAAAGAAAAGTTTCTAGCAGTGGTCTAAAACTTACGTTAAAAAAATCATGTGCCTGAGCCCGCGGGTTCGAGACCCGCCTGGGCAGCAAGACCTCATCTCTACAATAAATCAAAAAATCAGCCAGGCATGGTAGCGCATGCCTGTAATTCCGGCCACATGGAAGGCTGAGGAGGAAGGATCACTGGAGCCCAGCAGGTCGAGGCTGCAGTGGCCGGGAGTGGCCACTGCACTCCAGTCTAGGTGACAGAGTGAGACTCCAACTCAAAAAAAAAAAAAAATCATGGAAGAGTGAAGGGGCAAGTATGGGAAGTCTATGTGTGGAATTAATGGAATAGCTAAACTGGAAGGAGTTTTAAGGTGTGGAAGAAGCAGGAGAACATAGGACAACCAGAGAAGTAGAAGTGAATTATGTGAGAGTTTGGGAAGTATAAAGGAAGAAAGGAGTAATTTTTTTTGTTGTATTTTAATTTTCAAATGAATAGACTATCACAAAAGTAGAGTTAGGCAGGGACTAAATTTCACATAAGTTTTTTTCTGACTGTAATGAACTCTTTGGTCATGTACTTTGTATTTACAGCAAGATCAAGCATTTTCCCTGCCTGCCCTGTTCTTAAATATACCTCAAATTAGAAGCAAAGTGTGTCTTTACCAGAAACATGGGATACATAAAACCCTAGTCCATGAATTTTTTATAAGGAGAATTAAAAAATCAGATTAAATTCAAAGCAATAACTGAAACCCTGCTCAGAATTAATGTGCCTCATTACTTGAGTGAAGTTTTTAAGAGTAAATACTGCTCATTTCACAGTCAGAGCACTAAACTGGCAACATGTTTCTAGTTCACTCAAACAATCCACTCATAATTTAATATGATATTTCATAATTGTGAGAAAATATTCTAAGATGGAAATTATGTTTGGCCATTTATGCAAACCTTCATTTTGTGCAAATTAATACAATTCGTGACCTGGTATGCCTTGGAGTTGAGATATTTAAATGATGTTTAATATAATCTTCCTCAATGAATAAAACTATTTTAGAAAAAAAACAAGATTTGAATATAACAATGTGCAACATTAAGAAAATGTTTACTTTATTTTATATTAGCTCAATGCTTAAAATAAATGCTTCAATTAATTTTAGAATTTTCTATTCTGTTCTGTGTTCTTTTTTTATTTTTAGGATGTTTGTCACTTGAATTTTTTGTGTGTTTTAAATAACTATACATCAATTTTTACTCTCTGTGGCAGGTCTTTTGCAGAAATAACCTCAATAATCTCACCCATTTCTGTATGTACACCCTTTGCTCCCTTCTCATCAAGAAGTGAAGGTTTTTTTCTCTGCTCTTTTTATTTGGAGTTAACTGGTACTGGCTGATACAATACCAGCAGCATGAGATGAGTAAAGATTGTAAAAAATACTTGAACACTGGGGCTTGCTCACTTTGACTCCAAGTGAAAACTTGAGTCACAATGTAATGAGCCTAAATGACTCTCCTGGAGAGACCATAAGGAGTAAAGACAAACACCCCAGCTTGACAGTCTGCTAACCACCTCACTGGAAGTCATCTTGCACAAAATGAAGGTTTGCACAGTTAAGCCACCAGAAGAGAATAGCCAAGCAAATGGCCTAGGAAATATCATCAGAAGAACTTCCCAACTGAGCTCAGCTCAAATTGCGGACCCACAGAATTATAGGCAAATAAAATTGTTATTTTAAGTTAATACATGTTTTCTAATTTGTTGTACTACAATAGGTAACTAATACACTAATATCCTCTGAAATGAGTCGTATTCGTCCATTTAAAAAGTGGTGGGCTGGGCATGGTGGCTCATGCCTGTAATCTTAACACTTTGGGAGGCTGAGGCAAGAGAATCTCTTAAGGCCAGACGTTTCAGACTAGCCTGGGCAACATAGTGACACCCAGTCTCTACAAAAAAAAAAAAGTAATTATCCAAAATGATATTGCATGCCTGCAATCCCAGCTACTTGAGAGCCTGAGGTGGGAGGATTGTTTGAGTCCAGGAGCTTGAGGATACAAGAGCTATGATAGCACCACTGCACTCCAGCCTGAACAACAGAATGAGACTTTGTCTCAAAAAAATAAAAAGAAAGAAAGAGAAAAGAAAAGAAAGAAAAAGAGTAGTTTTTTTAAAAAGCAAATTTTTTATTTTTGAGAGGAAAAAGAAGAAATATAAGTATGTGTTATGTTAATTCTCAGTCTCATCCAATCGCAACTGATACCATCAATGACCTTGCCTAACAATCCCTAGTCTTCTAAATTAGTTCAGTGTTTTAAATCTGTCGAAATAAACAACTTCTAAATAGTTTCATTCAAGCTATTCTACTCTCTTAGTGACACATATGGTAAGCAAGCCTTACTTTCTAATTTGTTGATTTGTGGAATGCTGGGAAGTAGCCTCAGGGTTGAGCTGGCACATTAATGGATGCCTACATTGATCACAACTAGACTGCTATCTCACCATCATTCATGTTACATCACGTGTGGGAAAGATTGCTGGAGTAGATGACTGGACCATGAGTTAGATTGCGGGTTAGGACAAGACCGTCACTTAATCCTGGGCCAGAAAATGATTTCCCAATAATACAACCCCCACTGTACTAATATAGTACCTAAAATTATAGTAGTCTCATGTTAGGCTGAAAATGTGTTACTCATGTCCAGGGCAGTCATAGTATAAGAGAAAGGCCCAGAATCAAAAAACCAGGATTCTCTCCTAATTATTTATTCCACATTAGTAAAGTCACTTAACTTCTCCGTTTTTTTCCTTCTACAAAATAGGAAATAAAATATCTATTTTAGGTTCCTGGTGAGCATGAGAAAGTACTCTGCAAACTCTAAAATGTCACTTAAAGTATTGCTGACCACCAGTAGGAAAAAAACCATTAATCTCTCAGAACAAATTTACTAATTTGAACTTGCTAGTCCTTTACCTAATAAAATGCTGAAGAAACATGATGCAGGTAACTGTGGGTTGGCAGGGAGAAAAAGCTCTGAAGTGAGATAATATCTAGGAAGGGGAAACCAGATGT
Source organism: Cephalopachus bancanus (assembly GCA_027257055.1). NCBI lineage: Eukaryota > Metazoa > Chordata > Mammalia > Primates > Tarsiidae > Cephalopachus > Cephalopachus bancanus. Next base: position 15,694,196 of record JAPVLO010000045.1, on the reverse strand, counting down.
TGCATATCATTGGGGGCACCCCAAGTGGAATGAGGACAGTAGAAGTTAATGGCACAAAATCATATGGCTAAAAACGACGCTAGATGCAAGCATTGCCTACTTCTCAATTTAGTTTCAGATTACCTCAACATATAGCCCCACACCAAAATGGGTTAGAACTCCCAAGAGATTCATTTTGTTCTTAGGTTATGGAACAGGTTAGGGAGAGAAATAATAAAATAAGATGTACTTTGGAATAACGTACTTAATTAGACATATTTGGTTTTTGCAAGCAGTTCTTCTCTATCATTTTCCATTTGAAAATCAAGTTATTTCTGTGTTTCATATTGAAAGCATAGAGCCATAATAGCAGAGTCAGGAGAAGAATTTTGCAGATACAGGAAAAGTAAAAGTGAATTGCTCTACTAATTGCCTTGCAGACTTAGCGTACATGAATAATTATTCATAATCTTTTTTTATTCTGTAGCAAATAAGTTATTTTTCTTTTGATGACAGTGAAATAGGTTCATTTATTAAGGCCATAATGATCAAAATGAAAACTTGAAAAAAGATGAGCTCATGCACTAGAGGAAAAAGAATTTCAATATTTAAGATACTAAACAGTAGAAGTAAAGTAGTTTTCATTCCAAACTTCAAAAGTGTTATGTGAAAGTTAATCCTGTGCACTTAGATTCAATAGAAAGAATGAAGATGTTGATCTGGAGTAAAGCTGACAATTTTTTCATATTTTCTAATACACAAAGGCAAAATAATATGTCTTCCTTTTAAAAGAACCTCATTACAATGCTGAACATTTTAACATAAGAAATTATTTACTAATCTTGTGGCACTGTATTTTCTCTCCACATATTCATTTACCCTATAAACTAAAATATGCCTTTTTATCCTTTATTTATTTCCTACAATGAACACAATGGCATATGAGAAGGGACCCCCCCAAAAAATCGAATTATCTTTTGGAGGGCAGGCCCCCCATAGTAAAGGCTTCCCATGCTAGGTAAGTGTTCCAGAAACCCATAGGCATCAGTGTACTAGCTAGTATTGTGAGAGCTTCAGTGAATTTTTTTTCTATTTGGAGACTCTTTCAACATATTTGCCCATTTTATGATGAGTGGTTTACGAGCACCTGCTCATACTGTGTTGAGTGTTCAGCAGTTTTTGAACAAAAACCTGCATGACCCCCATAGCCCACCCTCTCTATTCACCGATCTCATCCAGAGCAACTTTTTCTGTATCCTCAAAGAAAAAAGTCCTTAAAGGGAAACATTTTTCCAATGTAGAAAAGGGGAAACAAAAAACGGCAGAAGCACTAAACGTCATCAAAATTGACAAGTTCAAAAACTGTTTTGTGCAGTGGAAAAAGTATTTTGATGGGTGTACTGCATCAAACAGAGAGTACTTTGAGGGAGACTGAAGTGAAGACATGTAAGAATAAATATACAATTTTTGATAAATAAATTCCAGTTTTTTGGGAGTCCCTCCTCATACATTCCTTTCTTATGTTATGCACTTAAAGAGAATAATAAAAGACACCTGATGGTATTGTCTAGCTATTCTGAATTGGGTAAAGACTCAAAAGTCAAGTCGTTTTCTTGCCTTCTGAATGCATTCTGCAAATATGCATTGTTTAATTTGTCTTGATTCTCTGCCTCACTGTTTGTACATAACCTGGGATCATTAAACCAAGCACAAGAAACAGATATATTAACAATACTGATATAGTGTATTGGTAGGTAGTGTATTGGTAGGTAGATATTGTAATAAAAGTGTTATAAAGTTGAACAATATTATAACACATCATAAGAGTAGTCAGGGACTTGCTTGCATACAATATCCAGTGAAGAAAGTACATATTAGTTCTCTATTGCTGCAAAACAAATTATCACAAACTTAGCATCTTAAAACATTATTCATTTGCTATTTCACAGTTTCTGTGGACCATGCATCCAGGCTTGACTTAACTGGATTCTTTGCTCAGGATCATAATACAGATGTTGGCTGGGCTGAAGTCTCATCTGGAGCTTGAGGTCCTTGTCCAAGCTCATGTAAGTGTTGACAGAATTCAGTTTCTTGCAGCTGTAAGGGGGAAATCTGCATTTTCTTAGTCTGTCAGCCAGGGGCTGTCCTCAGTACCTAGAGGTGGTCCACAGTGCTTTGCCACATAACCCTCTCACAAGCCATCATACAGCATGGCAGTTTACTACTTCAAGGCCACAAGGAGAATCTCTCTTCACAGTTTTATAAAACTTCATGTAACCACAGAAGTCATATTTTATAGGCTAGAAGCAAATCACAAGTTCTACTGGATTTATTGGAGAGAACTATACAAGGGCATGATTCATTTTGCAGTCACCTTAGGTTGTGTCCACCATAAGACGACACAAACATTTCATAAAGATGATGGCTGAGATAAGATTTTCAGATTGGATTTTATTGGAAGACATAAAGGAGAGTCATTCTGAGCAAAGAAAAAATGTGAGCAATAGATTACAAGAAAAGGGTAAACCACATTCTGAATAGCAATTAGTCCATATAATAGAGTAAAAATAACTTCATCCTTTCTACTTTGTATAAATTTTTAGGAATTCCCAAAAGGAAGCAGAGTTTCTGCTAACCTAGGGGCTTTAGTCCACTATAACAAAATGTTATAAACTAGATCGTTTATAAGCAATAGAAATTTATTTTCTCACAATTCTGGAGACTGGGAACTCCAAGGCCAAGGTGCTGACAGATTCAGTATCTGTTGAGAGGCCATTTCCTGGTTCATAGACAGCATCTTTTTGCTACATGCTCACATGGTGAAGAAGCAGAGAGCTTTCTCATAGCTCTTCTTTTTCTTTTTCTTTTTTGTTTTTTTGAGTTGGAGTCTCACTCTGTCACCCAGGCTGGAGTACAATGGCACATTCATGGTCACTCCAGTATCAACCTGCTTGCTGGGCTCCAGCATTCCTTCTGCCTTAGCCTTCTAACTAGTAGAAACTACAGGCGTGTGCTACCATGCCCTGCTCATTTTTTATTTATTGTAGAGATGAGATCTTGCCAAGTTGCCTGGGCTGGTCTCAAACCCACAGGCTCAGGCAATCCACTTGCCTTGGCCTCCCAAAGTGTTGGAATTACAGACTGAGCCACCAAGTCAGGTCTCATGTCTCTTCTTATAAGGGCACTAATCTCGTTCATGAGAGCTCTACCCTCATGACCTAATCACTTCTCAAAGACCTCCCACCTCTTAATAACATCACATTGGGAGTTAAGGTTTTTGTATATGAATTTTTGAGAAACATAAACAGTCCATTGCATAGGTGGTCTTTTGTGTGAATTAGATGAAGGCAGACTTCCTTCTGTCACACCATAAAGCACAGAATTGAGGGTGGTGTGCAGACTGGATTTCAACTCCACTGCCTCTTCAGTCAAGGCACTTGTGAATGCACAGTTGAATGTATTGGCCTTGAAAAAAGGACTGTAGAGAAACTACAGGAGGAAGTAGCATGGTACTAAGTCTCTTATGTATAATCTGCCTGAGCTGCCTGGACAAAGACCTTGCTGGACCTTTGATACAGCTCATTCCAAGGCTCCTGCAGTCTTCCATGTGATGGTGTTAGTCTGTCCTGAGCCTGGGCTGACCTGGGGTGCATTTATGAACTGACAGATTTGAGCAGAGAAAGAGAAAGCAGTGAAGAAGCAGACAATGAACACATATAGAAGGAAAATGAAATAAGAAAGTATGGAGGATAGTAATAGTGGTGTCAGTAAGAAATACAGATGTAAAGAGAAGAAATCAAGTTAAAAGATAATAGAATTTTACCAAAGAAAGGTGTTTTGCATTAGAAAGAACAAAAATAAAATACAGAAAACTAATCTATACATCAATAGAGTGATAGGTTGTTGTGAAACAGACTTCTAAAGGCTTAAAGAAGAAAAATATAATAAGAACTTGGGGAAAACGCCCTTTATTTGAGGATTATTTTGCATTTTAAATAAAGTAGACATTTTCTCCAGGCCTTTATAGCTATAAACATTATGGTTTTATTTTAAAGCCAACTTAAAAATAATATATTTTAATATTAATTAACTAAAAGTGGTATTAGCTCTAACTCTATACATGGTATTAAACATTATGTACATTTATGTTTCCAAAAATAGTAATGATAACTACTAATCAAGTACCTACCATGTGCTAGGCACTTAGCTTCACAAACATTGCCTCAATTCTTACAGCCCTAAAAAGTAATTTTATATACAGGCAAAGAAGTTGAGATCCAAGATAAGTGATCAAGCTCCATGGAGGGCTCCATTCTCATTGTCTTCCAGGTGATCCATAACTCTCAGGAGTCACACAAAGTAACTTGCTCACGTCCAACCATCTGATGAGAAGAGGAAGCTCAGGTCCTCTGGCTTCAAAACCTTTCCACTCTTCATATTGTACTAAAAAGTACATTTCTATTACTTCACAATTCCAGAAAATTTTATATTTTTTATTTGAGTTTCAGTTTTATGGAGCTACATAGTTATTAGGTATTTATGAACTTTTGCTGTGTCCCAAACACAGTGTTTGCTGTTCTATATATTAATTCATCTAATCTTTACAGTTTCTTTAGTGTACTTACTGTCATTACTGTCATTACCTCCATTTCACCTACAAGGAAACTGAGATGGCTTAGGTTAACAAACCTGTTTGAGATACTTAGGCAATAATTGGTAGAGTCAAGATTGAACCCAGGTGTCCCTGATTCCTTGTACAAGCCAATCTGAGGAACTCTGGGGGAAAATACACACTGCTCAGGTTGACTTCCCCACAAAGTTAATCTTAAAATTATCTTCACATTTTTCTCTTTCCTATTAAAAACTATCATGCTACTTCACAGTGATTTATCATCACTCATCAAATGTTATAGTTACCTCCACACAAATCTGTGGTTGATTAATTAACTAAAATTGGAAGACATTTAGATGATGAAAAGTGCTAAGTATTTCTATGAATAATAATTAGCATTAGTATGGTACTTCAACTAAATTATGAATGTCAGCAATGGAAACCAATAAGCAGAAGGAGGGTCAGATTTTGATAACCAGAATCAGAAAATATTGATCAATCAGGGCAGCATTGATGACTATAGCAGACACAGTAGCAATAATAATAATAATACTTTTTGAGCAACTAGTGTGTGCTACGCACCACGCAGGATCCTGGAGACACAAAGCTGACAAAGACAGAAACAGTCTCTGCCCTCATAAATCTTACAGTCTAGAATATAACAACATGAGAAGTTGTCCCAGCTCAATGGAGCATGGTGCCAAGGAACTCTTACAGTCAACAAGCAGACCAGTAGAAAGCAAGTATGTGGCTGTGGTAACTGTGATTCAGGGTCTGCACTTCAGTTCCTGGAAAGATTGAGATGGAGTAAGGCAACGTTGCAGTATTAGAAGAGAACAAGGAAAAAGACAGATGGTTATAACAGGAACCCAACTGCTGAAATAAGGCAGTGACTTGCCCACAGGAAATAGGCAAGAGCTTAGTACTAGAAATAAAACAGGCTTGACCATGAGGAAGGTTAAGGCAAACTTACTCAGGTCTAGGTTTCTTAAAGTCCCCTGCAACCTGATAGAAAAAGAAATGACCCCAGAGCCCAAGGTATTTGTAAACCTATGTTCTCTTGTTCAACAGTTGCTGGTCTAGGACCTGAAGACATGTGAAGGGAGGAAACCATATCAGTCATTCCTCTTTCCCAGGCTGTTTTCTCTCTTAAGATGGCTCACAACATCTATGTAGCTGTACTGAGATCATGCCACTAGCTTAGGTCCCAAACCAGAAGTTATCCAAATGACAGTCTCACATAGGGCTTTCCCTGTTCCTACCAAAAGGAGATTTTTTAAATAAGCATGGATTAGGTTGGCATCTCACAAGTTCCGTTGCCCGATAATTCCATTTGGGAGCAACTGATACCTTTTTTCATGGAAGCTGGACTCCCAATCTCTTCCCTAAGTGGTAAGCTTATTTTAAAAAGTAAAGAAAGAATCTGATTCAAGGGCTGACAAGAAGCAGCTGGTGTGAATCTTTCTTGTGGGGACAAACCAAAATAGTGAGTGAAATTAAAAACTCTAAGACATTTGTCTAAGAGTGCACATCAGATTCACCAGCAAAGAAATGGGACCCATGGAAAGCAAAAAGGAGTAAAGCCAGGCAGCCTGCCAAGCTGGACGTGGTGTGGAGCCAAGTGAGGATCACCAATGTGGTAAAGGGTCAGTAAGTGGGAGACCCTGGGAACCCACACCATCACCACAGAACTTTGTAATCCTAGTCACAGGAGAGCACCCAACCACCCCAGATCCTCAGACCAACATAGAGACCCATCTGGTAACTGTGCAGACACATTGCCCAAACCCAGGTAGGACTCCACAGGCCACTGATCCCTGTGCAACTCAGCACCAGTTGCTGCCACCCCACCATGGAGGAAAGCCCAGAGATCCTCTGAGAGTGGCAAGTCCTTTGCAGATACTGTAGATGCCATTGCGACCGCCACTGCTTCTCCAGTTTAGGGAGGGAACAGTCAAGCCAAGTGATTTCATGTGTCTCCAACACTAACTGTGCAGCCACAATACACAGGAGCACCAAGCAGTCACCTTGCTCTTCACCCCACCCTCATCTCAGCTGCTTTCCCCTAGACAGGGAACCCCTGCTTCAGGCCCCCACCTGATCACTGTGGCCTAAGCCCACCAGTCCTCTGAGAGCCCAACTGCCACAGCTCTGTGGCAAGTCTTTTGTATCTGCTGCCCGCCACTGCTCCCCTTGCCTCCCCCATCCCAGTCCTAATTGTCCCTGGGCCAAAGAGGGAGCAGATGAGCTATGGCACTTGCATATGCTCCCCAATACAGATTCCGCAGCTACAATATACAGGAGCAGCAAGCAGTCAATACACCCTCAGCCCCTTCATCTCAGCTGCTTCCCTGTAGGCAGGAAGGTCCTGCTTCAGGCCCCCAGCACAGTGACCCCATATCTGCCTGAACACTGCAGTCAAGGCCCAATGGCTTCTGGGAGTGCGACTGCCAGAGCTCTTCAGCAAGCCATTTGTAGCCACCACCACTACTACACTCCTTGTTCCTGTTGCCGCCCCCCCACCACCCCCAATAGGCCAGGAAAGGGACAGTCATGGTAGGTCATGCATACAGTCACAACAGACTCGGCAGCAGCAATATGCACAATCAGCAAACACTAAGTGTACCCATCACACCCCATCTCAGGTGCTTTTCCCAAGATGAAAATGCCAGCTTCTGGCAGCATGGTGGCTACAACACCCATCTGATTACTGCATCTGAAGTCCAGTGGTCCTCTGAGAGCTCAGATACCAGAGCTCTCTGGCAAGCCCTTTGCAACCATGGCCACTAACTGCTACTGGCTCTTACTTTTAAGTACTGATCTGCAGCCTGAATGATATAACCTAGGATACAACAAGTATCCAAGTATCATCTGAAACAGTCACTGCACAATCCTATATACAACCAAGGAATCAACAGAGCAGTGGCCCTTAGAAAGTACCCAGAAAAAAAACTGATCAGTCATACATGATATACACCACAGCAAAAAGAAGGGCAAAAAGAAGAAAAAAACAAAAGGCTCATCCCAACAATAGCAAACTCAAAGAAAAAAAAAGGAACTGTCAGCGCTCTCAGATGGGAAGGGATTGGTGCAAGAATTCCAGCAACACAAAAATCCAGACTGTTTTGTCACCCACAAGCAATTACACAAGCTCCCTAGCAATGGATCCTAATCAGAATGAACTGTCTGTAATGACAGACACAGAATCCAGAATATGGATGGCAAAGAAACTCAATGACATCCGAGAGAAAGTGGAAATCCAAAACAAAGAGGCCACAAAAACAATTCAAGAATTGAAAGTCGACACGACCATTCTTAGAAAGAACCAAACTAAACTTCTGGAGTTGAATAATTCAATTCAGGAATTTCAAAATACAATCAGAAGTTTCAACAACAGACTAAATAAAGCAGAAGAAAGAAATTTCAGAGCTTGAAGGCCAATTCTTTCAAATCAACTCAATCACACAATAATAAAGAAAAAAGAATTTTTTTTTTAAATGAACAAAACTTTGATAAGCATGGGATTTATAAAGAGACCAAATTATATTTGATTGGCATTCCTAAGAGAGAAGACAAGAATGAGAAAAACCTAGGAAAAAAAGTAGTTGGGGACATAATCCAAGAAAATTTCCCAACCTTGCTAAAAAGGTCAATATTCAGATACAAGAAATTCAGAGAATTCCTGAAAAATACTATATGAGATGACCATTCCCAAGACACATAGTCATCAGACTACCCAAGGCCAACACAAAGAAAAGCTTAAAGGAAGCTAGAGAAGAGGACCAGACCACATATCAAAGGAGACCTATCAAACTAACAGTGGATATCTAAGCGGAAACTTTATAAGCCAGAAGAAACTGAGGACCAACTTTTAGCATCCTTAAAGAAATGCCAGCCTAGAATTTCATACTCTGCCAGCCAGCCTTGAATTTCATACTCTGCTAAATTAAGCTTCATAAAGAAAGGAGAAATTAAGATTTTCAAGCACTAAGGTAATTTATTACCATCAGATTGGCCCTTCAAGGAATGCTTAAGGGAGTTCTAAACATAGAAACACAAGAATAATACTGCCTGACAAAAAAGCAAACGTGAGCACATAGCCCATAGACCATATAAATCAAACACAAATCTAGGAATACAAAGCAACTAGTTAACAACACTATGACAGGAACAAAACTTCATATATCAACAGTAAATTTGAGCATCAACAAACGCTCCAATTAAAGGACATAGAGTGGTAAATTGGATAAAAAAAAGAAAAAGAAGACTCATATTCTGCTATTGTCAGGAGGCTCATCTCACTTTTAACAACACCAATAAACTCAAGGTAAAGGGATGAAGAAAGATCTACCACACAAATTGAAAACAAAAAAGAGCAGGAGTCACTATTCTTGTATCAGGAAGAAAAAACAGACTTTAATCCAACAAAGTAAAAGAGACAATAAAAGACATAACATAATGATAAAGGGCTCAATCCAACAGGAAGTATTAACTATTCTAAATACATATACATTCAGCATTGAAGTGCTCTGATTTATAAAACAATTACTACTAAACCTAAGAGGGGACTTAGATAGCCACATAATAGTGGGGGACTTCAACAACCCACTAGCAGTTTTAGACAGATAATCAAGGTGGAAAACTAACAAAGAAATTCTGGATTTCAATTCAACACTTGCCAAATTGAACCTACTAAGACATCTACAGAATATTTCACCCAACAACTACATGATATACATTCTTCTCAGCTGCACATGGGACGTATTCTAAAATTGACCACATGCTTGGTCATAAAGCAAGTCATAATAAATTCCAAAAAATTGAAATCATACCAAGAATCTTTTCTGACCAAAGCAGAATAAAAAACAGAAGTCAATATGACCAGAAACACCCAAAGCTACACAAATATATGGCAACTAAACAATTTACTTCTGCATGATTTTTGGGTAAACAGTTAGACCAAAGCAGAAGTAAAATCATTATTTGAAACAAATGAAAATGAAGACACAAAATACCAAAACCGTTGGAATGTCACAAAAGCAGTAAAAAGAAGAGCGTTTGTAGAACTAAATATCAACATCAAAATAGATATAAATATCTTAAATAAACAACCTGATGTCTCATCTAAGGGAATTAGAAAAACAAGAGCAAACTAAAGTCAAAACTAGCAGTATAAAAGAAATAACCAAAATCAGAACAGAACTGAATAAAATTGAGATAAATAAATAGAATCAGCATTAGGAAAAACTGGTTGGAAAGTAGAAACAAGAATGATAGACTGCTGGCCAGATTAACAGGGGGGAAAAAAGAGAAAATTCAAATAAGTATAATCAGAAATGAAAAAGGAGGTATTACAACCAATCCCAAAGAAATGCAAAAGATTCAGAGATTACTATAAGCACCTATTTGCCTGTAAACTAGAAAATCTAGAGGAAATTGATAAATTCCTGGAAACATAAAATTTCCCAAGATTGAAACAGTGAGAGAGAAACTCTGAACAGACCAATAATAAATCACAAAATTGAATCGGTAATAAAATGCCTAACAACCAAAAAAAGTCCTGAACCAGATAGATTGACAAATTCTACCCAGACATACAGGGATGAGCTAGTACCAATCCTACTGAAAAATTACAAAAAATTAAAGAGGAGGAACTCCTCCCTAACTCATTCTTTGAAGTCAATATCATCCTAATATCAAAATCTGGTAAAGACACAACCAAAAGAAAGTTATAGGTCAATATCCCGATGAACATGAAAGTAAAAATTCTCAACAGAAACTAGCAATCTGCTTGTAACACCACATCAAGGACATTATTAACCAAGATCACATGGACTTTATTCTTAGAATGCACAGTTGGCTCAATGTAACAATAAATCAATAAATATAATCTACCTCATGAACAGAATTAAAAACAAGAACCAGCCGGGCTCGATGGCTCAGCCTGTAATCCCGCGCCTTTGGGAGGCTGAGGTGAGTGGATTGCCTGAACCCGTGGGTTCGAGACCCGCCTGGGCAAAGAGACCTCATCTCTACAATAAATCAAAAAATCAGCCGGGCGTGGTAGCACGTGCCTATATTTCCGGCTACTCGGAAGGCTGAGGCGGAAGGATCGCTGGAGCCCAGCAGGCGAGGTTGCGGTGGCCGGGAGCGGCCACTGCACTCCAGTCTGGGTGACTGAGTGAGACTCCAACTCAAAAAAAACAACAACAACAAAAAAAAAACAAGAACCACATAATCATCTCAATAGATGCAAAGAAAGCATTTGATAAAATCCAATTCATGATAAAAACTCTCAGCCATCTAGGTATCAAAGGAATCTACCTAAAAATAATAAGGGCCATCTAAGACAAGCCCACAGCAAACATCATAATGAATGAACAAAATTCATTAGAAAAATTCCCCATAAGAACTAGAAAAAGACAAGGATGTCCAGTCTCACCACTCCTATTTAACATAGTACTGGAAGTCCTAGCCAGAGCAGTCAATGTAGAGTAGTCAAGTAGCAGGAGAAAGAAATAAAATGTATCCAAATAGAAAAAAACAAGTCAAATTATCTCTATTTGCAGACAATGTGATTCTATATCTAGAAAACCATGGAGATTTCACCAAAAGGTTTGTGGATCTGATAGGCAACTTTAGAAAATTTTCTGGATACAAAATCAGTGTTCAAAAATCAGTAGCATGTCTTTACACCAACAATATTCTGAGAACCAAATCAAGAACACCATCCCATTTACAATCGCCACAAAGAATATATAATGCCAGGGGATATATCTGACCAAGGAGGTGGAAGAACTCTACAATGAGAACTACAAAAAAATCATCAAAGATGAACACAAATGGAAAAAATATTCAGCACTCATGAGTTGGAAAAAATCAGTATTGTCAGAATGGCCATACTGCCTAAAGCAATCTCAATTTCAATGCAATTCCTGCCAAACTACCAGCATCACTTTTCACAGAACTAGGGGAAAAATCAAAAATAAAAAATTCTTAAAAAGACGTGGAAACAAGAAAAGGCCTGGATAGCCAAAGCAAGCCTAAGCAAAAAGAACAAAGTTGGCGACATTACATTACTAGACTTTGAACTTGACTACAAGGCTGCCTGGTACTAGTACAAAACAGCACAGTACTTGTACAAAAATAGACATAGAGATCAATGGAACAGAATTGAAAACCCATAAATAAAGCCACTCACCTACAACCAACTGATCTTTGGAAAAGTCGACAAAAAAAAAAAGAAAAACCATTTGAAAAGGGCATCCTATTCAATAAATGTTGCTGGGAAAACTGGCAAATAATATGCAGAAGAATAAAACTGGCCTCTACCTCTCACCATAAACAAAAATGAACTCAAGATTAATTAAAGACTGAAATGTAAAATATATTAAAGACTTAAATGTAAGACCTTAAACTATAAAAATCCTAGAAGAAAACCTAGGGAAAACTCTTTGGATAGTGACTGAAGTAATGAATTTATGACCAAGAAAGAACTTCTGCACAGCAAAAGAAACTATCAACAGAGTAAATTGGCAGCCTACAGAATGGCAGAAAATATCTGCAAAATATGCATTTGACAAAGGTCTAATATCCAGAACTGTAAGAAACTTAAACAAATTGACAAATTACAAAAACAAGTAACACCATTAAAAAGTAGGCAAAGGACATGACCAGACACTTTTCAAAAGACATACATGCAGCCAACAACATGAAAAAATGCTCAACATCACTAATCATCAGAGAAATACAAATCAAAACCACAATGAGATACCATCTCACACCAGTCAGATGGTTATTATTAATAAGTCAAAAAGTAACAGATGTTGCTGATGCTGTGGCGAAAATGGAATGCCCATAGACTGTTGGTGGGAATATAAACTAGCTCAGCCCTAGTGGAAAGCAGTTTGGAGATTACTTCTAATCGATCCAGCAAGCCCACTACTGATTATATACTTAAAAGAACATAAGTCATTCTACCAAAAAGACACACTGCACTTATATGTTTACTGTACCACTGTTCCCAATAGTAACAGCATGGAACCAAGGTGACCATCAGTGGTGGACTGGATAAAGAAAATGTAGTACATATACACCATGAAATACTAAGAAGACATAAAAAAGTATGATATATTCTTTGCAGCAACGTGAATGCAGCTGGAGGTCATTATTCTAAGCAAAGTAGTGTAAAAACAGAAAGCCAAATTCTATATATCCTCACTTACAAATGAGAGCTAAATGCTGGGTACATGTGTATACAAAGATGAGAACATCGGGGGGACTCCCAAAGGGAGTAGGAAGTATAAAGGCAAAGGTTGAAAAACTACCTATTGTGTACCGTGCTCACTATTAGGGTGATGGGTTCAACAGAACCAAACCCTCACCATCACACAATATAACCAGCTAACAAACCTGCACATATACTTCCTGAACCTTAAAAAAAGAAAGAAAAGAAAAATTTAAAAATAACATTAAAAACAAAACAATCCTGAAAAGGTGTCTACCGCAGCTGTGTGCTGCCATGGACTACAGGGGCCTCCATGACCTACTCAGTTCTCTAACTCACATTCTTTTTTTTCTTTTTTCTTTTTTTTTTTTTTTTTTTTTTTTTTGTCAGAGTGTCACTGTCACCCAGGTGGGAGGGCAGCGGCACGCTCACAGCTACCACTGCCTCCACCTGCTGGGCTCAGGCGATCCTTCCGCCTCAGCCTTCCAATAGCTGGAGCTACAAGCATGTGCCACCACACCTGGCTAATTTTTTCTTGATTTATTGTAGAGATGAGGTCTCGCCAAGTTGCCCATGGGCTCAGGCAATCCTCTCACCTCAGCCTCCCAAAGTGCTGAGATTATAGGCACAAGCCACCGCACCTGGCCCTCACATTCGTATCTGACGACAGCCCAGATCTTCTGACCCCACATTCAGTTTTCCTCTCATCATTGTACCATACTCACAGGTTATCTATGTTATTTCTCAATACTGCTTCTGTTCCAGAAGCAAGCTATGCTATATTCTGAATTTTTAATTACTTTTTTCTTTGGAAAGTTTATTCACAAAGAAGGTCCCTTCTTCAAAAGTCCAAATTAACTTCCTTCTAATAAAGCAATGACTTTTTTTTCTGCTTCTGACTTACTCTCATTAGTTTTTCAGGACATAATCAAGGAGTTATTTTTCTTCAGTGATGCTCTGTGTATGCCTGTAGGCTATAATTCCCTATGGTGAAAGGCACAAATTGCATGTATTTGATCAAACAAATTAGAATGTCTATCTTTTGCAGAGAAATGCAATGTTTTTCCAAAGGATATGATTTTAAAACAGGATGTCTTTGGTGTCTTTTACCCCAATTTCTTTAAAGACATTTCTCCTGAAGAGAATAATTATAAACTCATGTGCACCCGGGTTTGGACCTATACGGTGTCAAAACTACCAATTATTTTACAATAAGAATTTGTAAATATTTCTAGCTAAGATACGTATAAAAAAGTCAAGTGCCTTCTCTGTGAGAATATGGTAAATATTCAAGATACAAAGTCTACCCAACTCCTGATGACTTAACCAACAGCTTGCACACTTCTTTCAGATATTTCACATTATTTTATGTGTTATGAAGCCAGTGACATCCTCATGTTTATTCATATCAATCCTGACTGTAGCCCAGATCTTCTGACCCCAAGTTCAATTTTCCTCTTACCAGTATGCCATGCACTTAGTGATCTATTTTATTTCTCAATATGTTGCTGTCCTATAGAGAAAATGTTTCTTATATTCTGGATTTTTAATTACCTTTTTTTGGGGGGGGGAGTTTATTCACAAAAGAAAAACTGACTTTCAAGTAACAACTGTTATCACTTTTAATGGCATGGTTACCAGTGAAGATACAATCTATAGTCCTTTGCAATTTGCTTGCTAGAATCTTTAACATTTTTCATATGTGGACCTCCTTATTACTATAAATTTCAAAGAAATCCAGACTTACAGACACAGTCAAAAATTCAAATTAGAATGGGAAGTTAACTACACGAAAGTGGAAATAGAACATGGCCAGGTAGGAAACTGCTTTTTGCCTTAGAGTGATTGAGAAACCCAAGGTAATTTGGCGGCAAAATTTTGACCCAACAGACCCTGAAAATATTGAGTCCTCTGTAAGAAACTCAGACGGTTACCTCTTTCTTAAATTGGAAGTTTTTATATTAAAATAGACCCTTAGGGATACCCAAAGGTAGGCTAAAACTCTTGTTAGTTTTTCCTAACATACCGAGTCTTCCAGGGTTACTTCAAACTAAAGAAAACTCATAGTAAGAGGCTTCTTCCCACAGAAGGAATACAAAGCCGTCCAGGTACCTCCTCCTCCAGAGCTGGTGCAGAATCAGAGAGAGAGAGAATGTAAGTAGGAGGTGGTAGAACATCATGAATGAAATAACCACCCATATCATTGCTACCTGTATTATATATCATGAGAAATGGAGTAGGAGGGTTACCTCTTAAATGATAATAACTAATATCTATCGAACACTTATGAATGCCATCATACATGTATTACTCTTCTATGAGTTTCACTCTGAATTATCCTATTTCATCCTTAGAACTTTAGGTACTATTAACCCCATTGTGTAGATGAGGAAATTAAGACACTGCATGGTTAAGAAGATTGTTCAAAGTCATACAGTTAATAAGTGGTATTGCCTAGACTCAAACCAAGGCAGTGTAGTTCCAAGGCCAGTCTCCTAACCTCCAGACCACCCTGCTTCGCATTGTATAAGTAAACACACATATAAATATACCCACCCACAATGGGCTTTCCACATGCCATCTCTGCAATAAAAGTTTTTAATGTGTTATTTCACTGCATCACATTATTAGTGAAGCATACTTTCATGATTTCTTGTTCTATTTCTACGTAAGAATGTCCTAATTTCAGAAATAAAAGCTGGAGATGTAATTGCAACACCCACTGTGCTAACAGATGAGATGAGTTGTATAGTTGGTAAATAATTAGGTATTTTTAAAGAATCAAAAGCAAAATTGCCCAAAGGAATAAAAATAGATGAGAATATACTCTTCACAATACAGAAACTTTTGTATATCAAAAGTCAATACCTGAATGAGATAAAGTCAAGACACTGGAAAGATAAAGATGCAGAAGTTGTTTCTAACAGGAGATTAATAGGTAGAAAACATTGCAAAAGGATTTGCCATAAACTACAGGGAGAATAGATCAATACTTTCATTTTTCATGTGCTAAGGTATGAATATTGGGAGGAACAGGATTGTGGAATTTCTATTAAAAATCAAATATAGACAACCTCAGATGACGATGAACGATTATGGAAGCCTCGGCTTTCCAATTCTGAATGGAGATTGCAAAAAAATCATTTTTCTCCTCTTTCCCTTCCCCAACCCCAGCCGCTGATACCCACCTGCATGATAGAATCTTCCTACAATAGGTACGTAGATCAAAACATCACATTATACCCAAGAAATATGCACAATTATTTGCCAATAAACATGCAAAAAAGATTATTCTTTCCCACATACACATGCACACACGTGTGCGCGCGTGCGTGCACACACACACACACACACACACACTCACAAAACAGAGTTTTCATTTTTATTCTAATTGCCAACATTCATAACCACTTGATCAGTGGTTAAATACCTGTCCCTCCATCTCTTCTGCTTTCTTTTTTTTTTTTTTTTGAGTTGGAGTCTCACTCAGTCGCCCAGACTAGAGTGAAGTGGCTGCTCCTGGCCACCGCAGCCTCGCCTGCTGGGCTCCGGCGATCCTTCCACCTCAGCCTTCCGAGTAGCCGGAATTACAGGCATGCGCTACCAAGCCCGGTTGATTTTTTGATTTATTGTAGAGATGAGGTCTCGCTGCCCATGCGGGTCTCGAACCCATGGGCTCAGGCAATCCACTCACCTCAGCCTCCCAAAGGCGCGGGATTACAGGCTGAGCCACCGAGCCCGGCTGTCTTCTGCTTTCTTTTTATCCCCGTCTCTGTTCACATCTGCATGAGGTTTTGCAGCCATGAAAGTCAGATAAGTTATCAACTTTAATACATTCCGATGTAAATATGTCCAAAATGTTCTTTTAATTTACTCACACAAACAAAAAATAAACATATAGTGTGAAATCTTATGTGCAATTTACCAAAGGCTTACTGTGTGCTGGACCCTGTATGAACATTACTTCTAAACCTGCATGAAGCATACATATTTCTGTATTTTTTTGTTGTTGTTGAGTTGGAGTCTCACTCCATCCCCCAGATTGGAGTGCAGTGGCCGTTCCCGGCCACCGCAGCCTTGACCTGCTGGGCTCCAGCAATCCTTCCGTCTCAGCCTTCCAAGTAGCCGGAATTACAGGCATGTGCTGCCACGCCCGGCTGATTTTTTGATTTATTGTAGAGATGAGGTCTCCCTGCCCAGGCGGTTCTCGAACCCGCGGGCTCAGGCAATCCACTCACCTCAGCCTCCCAAAGGCGCGGGATTACAGGCTGAGCCACCGAGCCCAGCTTGTATTTTTAACTAGAGGAAACCATGGATCAAAAGAGTGAAAAGACTTGACCATGGCCCCATATCTAGAAGCAACAGAGTTAGCATTTGAACCCTCTTCTGAGAAACCAATATATACATATATGGCTATAGAACCATTCTGTCTTGTCAGTGCATGAGTCGTAGCAAAAGGTGACCACCATCTCTAGGAATTTTTATGACTAGAAAAAAAGTCACACAAAAATTATTAAGAATAACAATAAAAACTTAGATTTGGAGAAAGAATAAATATAAACTAAACTCACAGACTCCCCAAGATATATTATTCTATAAGAGAAATTTTTGAAACAAATCATATTAGGTCACAAACGGATTACATTAAGATATTATTTGAACACACATAGAAAACAGTAACCAAAATGGATACACAGATCCTGAGAAGTTCTAAATTGCTGTGAATACCTTTTGAGACATAGGCCAATGAATGCCTCCCTACTATATGAGATGATGTATATAAGGTTCTTAGAAGAGTGACCGGCTTCTAGTAAATGCTATTTAAATTGTTGCTGTTGTTTTATTCTCTAAAATTGCCTCACTGCAACCTTCAGTAAGGACCTCTTGCAATGTTCACCGTACTTCCTCTTTGGCCATAGACAGTTGAGCCAGGAGTGGAAACCTGATTCAAGCCAGGCCAATCAAATCTTGTCACATGAATTTATTTGGTGATTTCACATTGTCTCTTGTTAGCATCAAACTGAGTGGGCAATTAGAGGTCTGGAAGGACCGTTTTATACTCTGTGTATGAATATGTCAAACTGCTGATAGAGAGGGGGAAAAGGGATCCATAGAGAGGAAGAAAGAGATATACAGTGTGTATGAGAGCAGAAATACCATATGGGCCCAGAGGGAGGGAGACAGAGAAAGAGGCAATAGCTGATCAAAATGACTTTCCACTTCCAATTACAACTCTCCCTGAGATCTGTCCTCACTTCTTTTATTGGGTCACTGTACCTTTTAACGTATTTCCATGTCTGCTTAAATTATTTGGGTGTTTTGGTAAGTGATAATCAAATGATTGCTGGTTAAAACAGAAATATATTACAAAAGAAAGAAATACTAAGAAACTTACAAGAAACTCAAAGACCCATGTGCTAATTCATTTACTTCATAAGAATCCACAAGAGCAACTTTAGACTGAAGTTATGCTTACAATACTCCAGGTAGGAGTGATTCTACTTTGAGAGCTATTGAGTATGCTTCAGTAGTTTTGAGATTTAGACCTGTGTACTTTTGGAAAGACTGTCTGGCACATTTTTCTGTAAGCAGTGCTTCTATAATGCAAAAACTTGTATCCTGGTAGACTGAAAGGATTAAAAAGTTTCCTTTATTAGCAAGCTTTCTACCAAGAAATGAATTGGATATTGGGCAAAAGAGAGGATCCTAACAAAGAATGCAATACCTGGATATTTTTGTAGCTGCAAAGGAATAATAATACAAATTTTAGAGAGCACAAGTCTTTCTGGGAAGTATATGTGAGCAGAGAAAGAAATAAAATATTTTCTACTTCTTATAAATATCTTAATATTTTTTGCTGTCAGTACTGATGATACTAAAAGAAACATGAGCCTACCGCTAAGCACTCCCATGCAGATACTCTTGTTTCCTTGAACTTTATTTGCCTTACAAGTCATCATTTTCTTATATACATGTCTTCTCAAGGAATATGCATGAATCAAAAATAGACTAAGGTCTGTATTTTCCTCCATTTTATGCTAAATGAAATTGCCTAACTCACAAATTCTGTTAGTCTAGTGCAGATGAATCTCCTGTCTCTTGAGGATTGCTTTTAATGAATAGGTTTGAATGTGAAGTTTGAATGCACATGGTTGCACCATGGTTGTAAAATGGTGACACTGATTTATATTTTCTGCAATAAAAATCAGTCTTTTTCTATTACAAGCTCACACCCCAACCTGATTTACACACCATTCTTACATGCTGAGGACCACTGCAGCCAGGCTGCAGAAGTTCTTCTCGTTTCTAGCTCCCCATCAATAAAGATTTTTCTTCTTTCCTTCCCCACACTAACCTGTTCCATATTTCTCCACCACACTCCTGCACTTTTCCCAGGTCCTGTTCATAGAACTTCCACTCTCAACCCCCAGGATTTTCTTCTCAGTCCTTCATCGTAAAGCAACTCTTTCAGGCTTGTGGGACACCTCTTCACAAATTGTGGAATAATAAACTAGTAGCCTGATAGTCTCCACTCGTACCTTCATGCATTCAGGAAAACAGGGAGAGATGAGTTACTGACATTCCAAGTTAGAATTATGAATGTATTTTTCAATAGAAGCAATAGTATAAATAACAACTAGATCTTTCATTCTTATTATTATTCTTCCATTTCTTTCACTCATTTATTTAACAAATTGCTTTTGTTTATCACATTCCAGGTGCCATTCATGTATCTGGGGATATGACCATAAGTTAACAGATAAAATGATGGACACTTTATGGGCTGGTTTTAATATATAAGCATGCTATAACATTGATCCTATAGGAAACTGTATTCAACTCCCAAAAACTAATGTACAGCATGCACCAATCCCATCAATTCATTGAGGAATTTCTAGATATATCTGTATCTGATAAATACAAGTTTATCAGTCAAAAAATAATCTATTCATTCATCTATAGACACATAGCTAAATATACATTCTTAGTATCCATATACTACACCATAGTAACTGATATCCAGAACTCAAATGCCCTCTTCTCATTTTTCTCCAAGATACCACATCAAGTTTCTAACATATATTTTAAGTCAAAAAGAAAGTTCCAAATCCAGATACTTTTTGGGTTTCTGTATACATAATGTACAGTTACTAAAGACATGTGCTTTGAAATCAGACAGACCTGGACTGAAATCTTAGTATTTTTGTTACTTTGCACAAATTATTAGATCTTCCTAACCCCAACTTTCAACATCTATAAAATGGAAACAGCAGTACCCATCTCATATGGTTGACATGATAATTAAATAAAATCAAATATAAACATTATAAATATGTATTATATATATATTAAGTCACTAGTACAAGGTAAGTATTCAAAAAATTATACCTATTTCTAAATAATAGCTATACTGTATTTGTGAGCCTAACATCAAAAAGAATTAATTGAATAGCCTAACATCAAAAAGAATTAATTGAATTGGAAGCTCATGAGGAACAATAGGCCTTTGTGTTCTCTTCTGATGAGAATACATTGGAAGGTGAAAATAGTCAAGGTTTATTTTGTAGTTAGGTGATCAATTTTATTTTTCCTTCCATCTCTAATTTTTGTGATTTTATCATGCTCTATGATGTGTGCTTAAATATTCCTTTTACAGTAATTTCATGAATACAAATACAACCTAGACCAAGAGGTCAAATCAAACTCCAAAAAGCAGTTAAAAGTGATATCTTTTTTTAATTAAATTTTTTAATCCATCTGACCAAACCTAGGGGGCAGATGTGGATCAAAATGATATATGAATTGTCAGATAACCACTCCCCACAAATAATTTCCTTACAGGACTTGCAAATGACATTGATTGAAAAAACGGCATGCTATTTCTCACATAAGGCTGTTAGCTAAGACATCTCTTTAAAACTGCTTTCTATCACTTCTTTCCCCAGGGTAACATTTCAATATACAATGCTAGCCTGTGATTGAGATCTTTTCTGAAGGAGAAATACATTTACCTGCTGCTCTTCCTGAAATACTTCTATGGTAAGGAAACAGGCTCATATGTCTTTGTCCTGGGAATCTATCTTCCAGTTAGTTTCCTTGGTATCTTACAGAGGAAAAAAGTTATTCTAGGCACTCAAACACCAAGCAGAAAGGAATAAAAATTGATGTT
This sequence comes from Cephalopachus bancanus, assembly GCA_027257055.1. Lineage (NCBI taxonomy): Eukaryota > Metazoa > Chordata > Mammalia > Primates > Tarsiidae > Cephalopachus > Cephalopachus bancanus. The sequence continues at coordinate 15,673,208 of JAPVLO010000045.1, read as the reverse complement.
TAATTAACCTTTTTAGTGGAAAATTAAAACTACTCTTTTCTCGATAATAAAAGTCCTTCTGAACCCCGAGAAAGGGGGCAACGGAGTTAATTAAAATTAACACCTCAGGCAGAAAGCAAATATACCTGACCTCATATTGAAAAGTATTTAATATAATCTGGCATTGTCGACTCTGGGGGTGACAATTCACCAAAGTGAGAAAACCTATCCTTTAGCAGTTAAACTTTCAGATACTAAATACAGAAAGAATTCAAAGTTTCTCTGGTTTTTCCAAGTACTCTGGTCTTAAATATAAAACACAGAATTCCTTCACCAGAACCCAAAGAATCTATTAGCCATTTTTCCCTCCTTGTTTGTATATATTGTTCTTAATCTGCTCAGCTTGATATGTTAGTCTTTGAGGGCTACCTTGAAAATAAGAATTAGGACAAACACTAATAATATCAACAGACGCTGGTGAGGATGCAGAGAAAAAAGAATGCGTCTGCACTGCTGATGGGAATGCAACTAGTGCAACCTCTTTGGAAAACAATGTGGCAATATCTGAAAGAACTAGAAATTGACCATCCTTATGATCCAACAATACTCCTATTAGGAATATACCCGGAGGAATTCAAATCATTCTACAGAAAAGATACCTGCACACGCATGTTTATTGCAATACTATTCACAATAGCAAAAACATGGAACCAACCATGCTGCCCATCAAAACTGGACTGGATAAAAAAATGTGGTACATATGCACAATGGAATATTATGCAGCCACAAAGAAAGACAAACATATGGACTTCGCAGCAACTTGGATGGATTTAGAGTCTATCATACTCCATGATCTATCACAGAAACAAAGAACGAGTATCATATGTTCTCACTCATTAACGGATCTCGAACAATTGTCATAACACTATAAGAAAGAGATTGACAGTAGTGGGAATCTGCCAGGGGAAGGGGGGACACACCTCATCAAAAAGGGTACCAGTATAATGAGCATTTGTATACCTAGCCCTAAATTGTACCCTACATCTTTAAAATAACATTTTTTAATGGAGTAGACATAAAATAAATACATTTGCTTTTCTTTGCCTTTATAGTTTCCTTACATCTTGATTTTGAAGAATCCATGTTCACATATATATTTTTGCAGATGCTGTACATAAATCAATAATAATCTTTATATTTAAAAAAGGCATTGACATAATCTCTTTGTATATCTATCTCTCTTATTAAACTATAAGCTTCTAATTACAGAGTCTTTACCTTAGACATCTTTGTAGTATGGTGTACAATAGTGTCTTGGAAATTTTGCTTCTGCTTTTAATCTATTTTCATTTAAATAAGGCCTAGCATGAAATATGTATAGCCAAAATCAAGGATGAGTTTGAGTATACATTATTTAAAATGAAGGTAATTTAGGTCTGTCAAATTTTGAAAACTACGTCTAGCCGTGATACCAGTAATACTTGTATGAACTTTTGAACTTAAAAAGCACATTGTTTTCTGTGACAAAGGTGGTATTTTAAATCATTGAAGAAAAAGTCAGGCATAGTGGTATGCAACTGTAGTCCCAGCTACTTGGGAGGCTGAGGTAGGAGGATCTCTCCGGCCCAGGAGTTTAAAGCCAGCCTGGGCAACATAGTGAGACTCCATCTCAAAAAAAAAAAAATTAGTAAGAAAAGGATGGATGCTTTAAAATGGTGTTGGAGCAAAGAAAAAAAGATAAAACTAGATTTTTATATCATACTGACAACAAATAGAACAGAGATATAAAACATAAAAATTAAAGAAACCATACAGGGAGTTCCAATTAGATGGCAACGGCATAGGTGCAACTGTGAGATTCTCTGAACGTGAGTTCCCAAAAAGACTCTTACTTTCCTTCCCCCACCCCCTACCCACCACCAGCCACACTGGTCCAAGGCCCAGAGACCCTTGGTCCCACACAAGGCTGGCTATTGCACCCCCCGGCTGCTGCTGCTCCACTATAGGTGGCCCCTGCCCTGGCCCAGCTGCACAGAGATCCCAGCTCCCTCCCCGGCTACAACATCTCACCCGGTGCCAAGTCGCCACCTGTGGAGGCCCTTGGATACCATCTTGTGGAGATCTGGGTTCCCTTGCTGGCTACACTGATCTGCCCAGCACTCAGCTGCTGCCAGCTCCCACCCTGACTGGGATCCCAGCCCAGCAGCCCTGGTACTCACTCCTCAGAGTTCCAGCTTCCCACCCTGGGTTCTGGGCCCCTGCTCAGCCCTATTTCAAGCCACTGTCACCCAGTGAGGCTCTAGGTGCCTGCCCCTCAGAGACACCAGCTCTATGTCTGGCAGAAGTACCCTGTGCAGGTCCCAATCCACTGTCACCACTCACCACCTACCATTTCAAGCTCCAGTCCCACTCTGGCTGAGGCACCCAGCCTGCAACCCCATGGTTGTGTAAGGGAACAGTATATCTTAAGGAGGTGCTGATCAGCCACTCTCAGCTCTCAACTCCAGAAGAGGGAACTCCCAGCTCCCTCCTCCACCCCAGGCCATTTGTGGTACACCAATTCCAGCGCCCAGCTGTGCCACTGATCCCTGGTGCCTCACATGCCACCACAGCCCATCATAGTGGATCACCCATGGACCTGGATGAGCGGAGAGAAAGGACGGATGGAGAAAAACGATCCGCAAAAGAGGAGCTGCCCACCTCAGCGATTTTCCAGGCAGAGATTTGCATTGCTCTGCTCACCTATGAGTAGCCTTCGCCTTGGTTTCTAAGGTAATGTCACCAAACAAGAGACGAAAGCCACTCCCTATGCTGAATCAAATGCAGGCAACTCAGCCATCGCAGACTTCTCAGGTAGCAAGCCTGCAATGAAAGTAAAAGGTAGAGGCTGGAGATCAGAGCTGAAGAGACTTTAGACACTCAGGAAAGATTTCAGAGCTAATTTGACTTCTTATTTTGACTTTTGATATTATCGTTTTGACCGTTTGTTTTGCTCACTTTTGTTTGCTTTTTGATTTAGACTACCTGGTTGTGTTGGGGAAAAATGCATCAAAAGGCATGATTTTATTGAACTTTGTGTGATTACCAGTACGCTTTAGGGAATTTTGTTTGTGTGTCTATTTTTCACTCTTTTCTGGCCTTGCATCTCTATTTCACATGTTAGCTGGTGTGTATGTCTGTTTTCACTCTCACTCTTCTCTCTTTCCTCTTGATCACCCCTTCTTCCATTACTTTCCTTTTTCATACCTCCTTTTGTTCCAGGGACCAAACCTACACCCCGCTGCACAGACAAATTGTAAGGCAGTGGGAAATAGGTTCCAATGTGCCCAAACACCTTTTGGTGGATACTGGGATCAGCAGATAGATTCTGAATCACAGTTTCCCCCTCAATCAAACCTCAGAACTGCAAAAAGTACAGCCCCCAGCCCACACTCCAGCCTCAAAAGTGAACAAAGCCAAGGACTCTCATAAGGAAGAACAGGAGATTCAACAAATAAAGTAAAAGCAACCCTACCTTCCCTGAAAAACAGAATTAAAGAAGGGGAGGGAAAGGGAAAGAGAGAAAAATCTTCACAAAAGAAGAAAAATCAAAAGAATATGGGTCTCTCCCAGACAACTGGGAGGGCAGACACTGAGAAAACTATTTTCGGAATGCAAACAACAAAGAGCCCCCAGAAGGACTGGTCTCAAACTACAAACCTGATATCAAGACATTAATAAAGAAAATAAAAGGAATTGAGGGGAGACAAGAAGAAACTAGGAAGGAGTTGATAGCTGAGATAACAGTAATAAAGAATACTGTGAATGAAATAAACAACAAACTGATAAGCATGGAAAGCAGAATTAGCCAAGCAGAAGAAAGAATCTCAGAGTTTGAGGACCAAAATATAGAACTAGCCCAAACTGTCAAAAACATAGAAAAGAAGCTTAAAAAGACTGAACAAAACCTTCATGAGATGAGCAATTACTTCAAGAGAAAGAACCTAAGAGCAATTGGCCTTCCTGAAACAGAAAGAGAAACAGAGGCCACCTTGGAAAAAACTTCCATGATATTGTTGAAGAAAACGTCCCTCATCTCATCAGCATCAGTGATGTGAAAAATTCAAACACAAGAGATTCAGAGAACCCCTGCAAGACAACAAATGAGAAGACCAACTCCTAAACACATAATAATTCACCTAAACAAAGTAGCAACAAAAGAAAAATCCTAAAGGCAGCAAGAGAAAAAGGCCAGATCACCTACCACGGAAGATTAATTAGAATAGCAGCAGATTTATCTACAGAAACACTGCAGGCTAGGAGAGCTTGGAGCCCTATCTTCAAAGTTCTAAAAGATAAACAATTTCAACCAAGAATAACCTACCCAGCCAAGCTAAACTTCATCAGTGAGGGAGAATTAAAATCTTTCCCAGATATCCAATCCCTAAGAACTTATGCTGCCACCAGACCACCTCTACAAGAAACACTTAAGAAAGTACTAAACACAGAAAAAAGGGAAAAAAGAACAATGTTCTTCATGAGAGTACAGGAAAAAGAGTAAAACACACACAAATCAACCCCAAAGCCAAAAGAAAGACAACAAAAAAGAGGAAAAAAACTCAAAAAGAACCTTATGATAGGGATCAAGTCTCACATTTTAATAATTAGCCTGAATTTGAATGGACTAAATGACCAATGAAAAGACATAGAATGGCAAAATGGATAAAATATCACCAGGCAACAATCTATTGCCTTCAAGAGACCCATCTCACTAGAAAGGACACTCACAGACTCAAAGTAAGAGGATGGGAAACAAATTTTCAGGCTAATGGAACACAAAAGAAAGGAGGAGTCACAACCCTAATTTCAGACAAAATATCATTTAAGCTATCAAAAATTTAAAAAGATACAGGCCACTACATAATGATAAAAAGTTCACTCCATCAACAAGAAATATCTATACTAAACATACATGCACCCAACATAGGAGCACCAACTTTCATAAAGCAGCTTCTAGGAAAACTCAAAAAAGATATTGACTCTAACACGATCATAGCTGGGGACTTTAATACCACTCACAACCCTAGACAGATCATCAGGACAAAAAATCAGCAATGAGATCTGGAACCTCAGTGTGACTCTTGACCAAATGGACTTAATTGATACCTACAGAACACTCCACCCAATGACCACAGAATATACATTCTACTCATTATTGCATGGAATGTACTCTAAGATCGACCACATACTAAGACTAGCCATAAATCAAGCATGAACAAATTTCAAAAGATCAAAATTTTGTCAGGCACCTTCTCAGACCACAGTGGAATAAAAATGAGCATCAACACCAATGATGTTTCCCCCAAACCCACAAAGACATGAAGACTCAATGGCATGATGCTAAACAACTACTGGGTCAACAATGAAATCAAAACAGAGATTAAAAGATACCTGGAAACAAATGAAAATGAAGAGACATCTTACCAAAATCTCTCGGATGCCATGAAAGCTGTAGTAAGAGAGGAATGCATATCTCTACAAACACACATGAAGAAAATGAAAGGATCACAAATTAATAGCCTAACAAATCACCTTAGGAAGCTAGAAAAGCAAGACCACCAAAGCCCTAACTTCAGCAGAAGAACCCAGATCACCAAAATAAAAACCCAAATCCAGGACATAGAAGACAGAAAGATAATACAAAAAATCAATGAAACAAAAAGCTGGTTCTTTGAAAGGATAGACAAGATTGATGGTCCCCTAACTAGACTGACTAAGAAAAAAGAGGAAAAGCCCAAATAAATACAGTCAGAAACACAAAAGATGAAGTCACATCAGATCCTGAAGAAATACAAAAGATTATTAGAGACTACTATGTACACTTGTATGGAAACAAACTTGAAAACCTTAAGGAAATGGAAGACTCTGATATCACACAACCTGCCTAGGTTGAAACAAGAAGAAATTGAGACCCTAAACAGACCAATAACATTCAAGGAAATTGACCACGTAATAAGAAAACTACCTACAAAAAAAGCCTAGGACCAGATGGTTTTACAGCAGAATTCTATAAGACATTTAAGGAGCTGATATCAATCCTACTGAAAGTATTCCAGGTGATTGAGAAAGATAGAACCCTCCCCAAATCATTTTATCAAGTTAACATCACATTAATACCCAAGCCAGGTAAAACCCAACAAAGAAAGAGAACTATAGGCCAATATCTTTGATGAACATAGATGCTAAAATTCTCAACAAGATCCTACCAAACCGGATTCAACAACACTCAAAAATCATCCATCATGACCAAGTAGGCTTCATACCTGGGATGCAAGGCTGGTTCAAAATTCACAAGACAATAAATGTAATTAAACATTAACAGACATCAGAACAAAAACCACATAACTATATCATTAGATGCAGAAAAAGCTTTGGATAAAATCTAGCACCCCTTCTTGATAAAAGCCCTTGAACATCTAGGCATACATGGAACATACCTCAAAATAGTAAAAGCCATCTACGAGAAACCCACAGCTAGCATAATCCTAAACAGACAAAAATTAGAACCATTTCCCCTGAAAACTGGAACAAGACAAGGATGCCCACTCTCTCCCTCCTGTTCAACATAGTATTGGAAGTCCTGGATAGAGCAATCAGAAAAGAGAAGGTGATCAGGGGTATCCAAATAGGAAAAGAGGAAGTCAAGTTATCTCTCTTTGCAGATAATATGATTGTATATCTTGAAAACCCAAGAGAATCTGTCAAAAGCCTCCTTACACTGATAAAGGACTTTGGAAATGTCTCAGGGTATAAAATAAATGTACAAAAGACAATCGCATTTCTTTGCACCAATAATAAACAAACAGAAACCCAAATAAAAAGCACAATCCCATTCACAATAGCCACAAAAAAAATGAAGTACCTTGGCATCCTCTCAACCAGAGACATGAAAGACCTTTACAATGAAAACTACAAAACACTGCTCAAAGAAATCAAAGATGACACAAACAAGTGGAAAAATATCCCATGCTCTTGGATTGGAAGACTCAACATTGTGAAGATGTCCATCTTACCTAAGGCAATCTACAGATTTAATGCAATACCCATCAAATTACCAGCAACATTCTTGTCAGAGCTAGAAAAAATAATACAGGAATTCATACGGAAACACAAATGACAAAGAATAGCCAGAACAATCTCCAGCAAAAAAAAAAACAAAGCAGGAGGTATCACACTACCAGACTTCAAACTTTACTATAAAGCTACAATAATCAAAACAGCTTGGTATTGGTACAGGAACAGGTATATAGATCAATGGAATAGAATTGAGATTCCAGAAGCAAAACCTCAATTTCTCAACCAACTCATCTTCGACAACGCCTCCACCACCTACCACTGGGGAGAGGAGAACCTATTCAGTAAATGGTGCTGGGAAAACTGGCTGACCACATGCAGAAGATTCAGACAAGATTCTTATCTATCCCCATACACAAAAATTAACTCTAAATGGATCAGAGACCTAAATGTAAAACCACAAACCATAAGAACCTTAGAAAATGCAGGACACACCCTTATGGAAATTGGAACTGGCATCCATTTCCTGAACAAAACCCTAAACACACAGACCATAAGACATAGGATAGACAAGTGGGACCTCATTAAACAAGCTTCTGCAAAGCCAAAGAAACCATCATGAGAGCAGGGAGACAGCTCACAGACTGGGAAAAAGTATTTGCCAACTCCCAGGTCTTACAAAGGCCTAACACCTTGGAACTACAAGGAACTCAAACATGCTGGAAAAAAAAAAAAACAACCCCATTATAAAGTGGGCAAAAGATATGAATAGACACTTCTCAAAGGAAGACATCTGAGCAGCCAACAGACACATGAAGAAATGTTCAACCTCACTAGTCATCAAGGGGATGCAAATTAAAACTACACTGAGATACCATCTAACTCCAGTCAGAATGGCAATTATCAAAAACTCAAAAAATAACAGGCCGAGTTCGGTGGCTCAGCCTGTAATCCCACGCTTTGGGAGGCCGAGGTGAGTGAATTGCCTGAGCCCATGGGTTCTAGAGCTGCCTGGGAAACTTGGCGAGACCTCATCTCTACAATAAATCAAAAAAATTAGCCGGTCGTGGTAGTGCGTGCCTGTAGTTCCAGCTACTTGGAAGGCTGAGGCGGAAGGATTGCCGCAGCCCAGCAGGTAGACACTGCAGTGGCCAGGAGCGGCCACTGCACTCCAGTCTGGGCAACAGAATGAGACTCCAATGCAAAAAAATAAAAAATAAAAATAAATTTAAAAAATAACAGATGTTGGAGAGGATGTGGTGAAAAGGGAACACTACTACACTGTTGGTGGGAGTGTAAACTAGTGCAGCCTCTGTGGAAAGCAGTGTGGCAATTCCTAAAAGCTCTAAATATCGACCTCCCATATGACCCCACAATCCCCTTCTGGGAATATACCCTGAAGAACTCAAATCACTCTATAAAAAAGATACCTGCACACATATGTTTATCGCAGCATTGTTCACAATAGCAAGAACCTGGAACCAACCATGCTGTCCATCAAAAGAGAACTGGATTAAAAAAATGTAGTACATATACATGATGGAATACTACACAGTCATAAAAAAGAACAAAATCATGAATTTCGCAGCAACCTGGATGTAACTACAGTCTATAATACTGAGTGACCTCCCACAGAAACAAAGATCTGAGTATCACATGTTCTCACTCATATAGTGCACCTTGAACATCTATCATAACTCTATAAGAAAAGGATTGACAGTAGTGGGAAACTATGGGGGGGGTAGGGAGGGGAAGAGAGGTGGGATTAATGGTAGTCAATATCTGTCTGGGGACGGGGAGACACCCCTTATCAACAAGGGTGGCTGAACGATGCATATTTGTATACCTAACCCTTAACTGTACCCCACAATTTTAAAATAAAAACTATGTTAAAAAAAAAGGAAAGAAGCTATACAATAGAAAAATAAAATAAGGACAAATTTCTTTATAACCTGGAAGTTTAAAAAAAATCCCTAATTCAAAGCTTCAAAGTAGTAAAAGAAGTAAAGTTTGACTACACTAAAATAATAAATAAAAAACTTTTATAAGAAAAAAATACCATAAACAAAGACAAAGGACAAACTAAAAAAAAAGGTATATATCATAGACAAAGGGATAATATTTGTATGATACAAAGATATCCTTAAAAAATTAAAATGTAGAAACATGAGCAAAAGACGTGAACAAAAAGAACACAAGAATAAATGGAATAAATAAGATGTTCAACCTAACTCATAAATTAAAATTTAATTAAGATATGTCACTTTGGGCAACCACTTCGGGTCCCCTCTCACTATGGGAGCTTTTCTGTACTCTCAATAAATTCTGCTTTCTAAAAAAGAAGATAAGCCGGGCTTGGTGGCTCAGCCTGTAATCCCACGCTTTGGGAGGCTGAGGTGAGTGGATTGCCTGAGCCCGTGGGTTTGAGACCCACCTGGGCAACTTGACGAGACCTCATCTCTACAATAAATCAAAAATCAGCCGGGCATGGTAGCACACAACTGTAATTCCAGCTACTCGGAAGGCTGAGGTGGAAGGATCACCAGAGCCCAGTGGGTCGAGGCTGCGGTGGCCGGGAGCGGCCACTGCACTCCAGTCTGGGTGACGGAGTGAAACTCAAACTCAAAAAAAAAAAAAAGAAGATATATCACTTCACACCTATAAGACTGGCAAAACTCGGAAAAGTTGACAATATGTTGTTTTATTGTGATGGAGCAACCACATAGGAGGTTAGAATGCAAAAAGGTATAATATAAATAGGGATTTGGAAATATCTAGAAAAATTACTTATGCATTTTCCTTTTGATTCAGCAATACTGCTTCCAGAAATGTCAAAAATAGCAAAATTTTTGAAATGTTTTATGTGTAAAATTATTCACTACAGAATTTTTTAATATTAAGAACTGTAAACAACTCAAATGTCTATTAATAGTGACTGGTTAAATAAATTATAGTAAATTAAATATTATATAGCCATAAAAAGGAATAAATAAGATCACTATACACTGATATGAAGTATTATCCAGGATATATTATTAAATGAAAAAATGCAGAATAGTATATATAATATGCTATTTTTATATCAGGAAAAGATTTGCATTTATTTTGCAAATTACATTTGAAAAAGAAAATTTTTGTACTAGCCAACAATTGGTTATAAAAAATGGGTAGCTATAAAAGGAGAGAAAAAGAGGAAGGAAAGGATTTCAATTGAAACAAAAGCCCTAAAATATGAAAACAAATTTTTAAAAAACCTAATTGTATATCAAATTAGAGACATAAACACACACAACAAAATTATTTCTCCACATGGTATTTTGACGTTTCACATTTAGTAGAATACAGCAAATTCCATAGATAAATAGAGTTTGAAAGAAAACTTAACAGCAATCTAGTCATTAGCAATAACATTATTAATTTTATTTTAAAAGCATAACGTATAGGATAATGCAAATATGCAATTAATTTAATATTAATAACTGGTAGCTTAAATTTGATATTATTAAGTAAAATTTGATCCTACCTAAAATGTAATAATTGTATTAAATATTTTAATAACTTAAAATTATTAAATAATTTAATATTATAAGTAAAATTTAATATTATTAAGTATTAAAATACTCCATGTAAGAGAAAAGCAATACAAGTTTATAATTTTAAAAATTGAGTTAATTATATTATCAGGCCAGCATTATCCTTACTCCAAAGCTAGGAAAGGACATTATGAGAAAAGAAAATTACAGACAAATATCCCTGATGAATGATGTAGATGTAAATGTAGAGTAGATTTCCCGGACTGCTATCAGTCTGTTGAGAGTTTCAGTTTCTTCTTGTTTCAGTCTTGGGAGCTTGTGTAATATCAGAAAGTCCCCTATTTCCTTTAGGTTTTCTGGTTTATTTACAAACAGGTTTTTATACCAATCTCTGATAATCTTTTAAATTTCTTTAGGGTCAGTTGTGAATTCACCTTTTGCATTTCTAATTTTGTTTATTTAGGCTCTCTCTCTCTCTCTCTCTCTCTCTCTCTCTCTCTCTCTCTCTCTATCAATCTGACCATGGGACTTTCAATCTTTTTTTATCCTTTCAAAGAACCAGCTTTTGATCTTGTTGACCTTTTCTATGATATTTTTGTCTTCTGTGTCCTTGTGATTATATCTTGGTGATCTGGATTCTTCTGCTGAATTTAGTAGGTGATCTTGCCTTTCCAGTTCCTTTAGGTGTGACATTAGGCTATCTACTTGTGGTCTTTCTGTTTTCTTGACTTGTGCGTGTAATGCTATGAGTTTTCCTCTTAAGACTGCTTTCATGGCATAACAGGGATTCTAAAAAGACGTGTCTTTGTTTTTGTTAGTTACCAAGAATCTTTTTATTTCTGTTTTGATTTCTGGGATGACCCATAAGTCAGTTCAACAGTATGTTGTTTAGTGTTCATGTCTTCGTGTGTTTGAGGGGATCTTGTTGGTGGCAATATTTATCTTTATCCCACTGAGATAAAGTTATTATTATGGTATTATTTTGATTTTTTTTTTTGAGTTGGAGTCTCACTCTGTCACCCAGACTGGAGTGCAGTGGCCGCTCCCGGCCACCGCAGCCTCGACCTGCTGGGCTCCGGCGATCCTTCCGCCTCAGCCTTCCAAGTAGCTGGAACTACAGGCACGCGCTACCTCGCCCGGCTAATTTTTGATTTATTGTAGAGATGAGGTCTAAATTTGCTCATGCTTGATTGATACCCAAACCTGGCAAAGACCCAACAAGAAAAGAGAATTACAGGCCAATCTCCTTGATGAACATAGATGCAAAAATTCTAAACAAGATTCTAGCAAATCCGATCCAACAACACATCTTAAGTTTCATCCACAAACTTTTTGAAGTTACCAAACATCACATTGTATATCACAAATATATATATAATTTGAATTTGTCGATTATATTGGAATAAAACTGGGAGGGAAATGTTTTTAATTTCAGTTAAAATACTTTAATGTTAGTTTTGAATTTAAAATGTCGTAAACTCTTAATTTTTTTCTCTTTTGGAAAATAAATGTTCTAGCCCTGTCCACAGAAGGAGGTTACAACCAAATAGCACTGAGCATTCCTAGAACCCAGACTGTAGTGTTTAAATGCCATTCCCTAGTAAAAGGATTCAGAGGTTCCAGAGGAATAGCTTACTCTAACTAGGCATCTGGAGATATACATGATGAACATTTTGCTATGCCAAAAATCAAGGAAATTATCAAGGTCAAAGGGTCACTTCTGAAGGTCACACAAACCATCATGAAGAAATACCTACTGACCAAATTTGTAATGATTTGAGTATCAAATATAAAAACAAATGCAAAAGTCTGAAACATTCCTACTTCAATTGATCAATTAGAAGAATAAAATTAAGGGTCCATTCTTAGTTTATTAGCTATATACCAGAGCAACAAAATAATTCTTCTTGATGAGAAAACAATTCTTCATTATAAGGAGAAGCACGGTGGCTCACACTTGTAATCCTAACATTTTGGGGGGCCAAAGAGGAGGATTGCTTGAGTCCAGAAATTCAAGACCAACCTAGGCAATATAGCAAGACCTCATCTCTACAAAAAATGCAAAAATTTGCCAGGTGTGGTAGCATGCACCTGTAGTCCCAGCTACCTGGGAAGCTGAAGAGGGAGTATCGTCTGAACCCCAGAGGTTGAGGCTGCAGTGAGCCAGGATCATGCCATTGCACTTCAGCCTGGGTGACAGAATGAGAGCCTATCTAAAAAATATTTTTTTTTATGAAAAAAGGAGAATGAAATTATAGAATTCTAAAAATCACATTTTATTACTCCAAATAAAATATTTAATTCAATCATCATCAATATACGAATCATTCGAAGATGGAGAACTTTACAATGAAGAGGTCAGGCTGTCACCACCCAAAACCCACTGGTTATTCTTAGGATTATAAAAGTTTGAACAATCCATGTTTTTTAGTTTTGTTGGTTCTTGCCAAAATTTTTTAAAGAGTTACAATGAAGGAAATGCTGCATTGCTGGCTTAACTAGAATGGAGAAAATAAATCCAGAAGTTTATATACCACACATATTCTACAATCACATGGTTTCTTGAAAAGTCCATAAATAACCAAAAATGCCTTCCCTGATAACTGTCTATTGGCTCCAGGACAGACAGCTCTCCCTGAGATTTTCAGCCAAGCAGAAGGAAGGAAATTTTTTTAAAAGAAGGCACAAGCAATAAAATATGAAACAGAAAACTAATAGAGAAAACCAATGAAACGAAAAGGAAGAAAATTATCAAAGAAAGAGAGAGAGCAGACACAAGATGCCAATGTCAAGAATGAAAGGGGCAACATAAATAGAAACCTTCTTACAGACATTAAAAGGATAATAAGGGAGTAGTTATAAACATTTGTATTCTTGAAAAACCAAGAAATATAACTATTGGTATAATAAGTGTATGAATGTGCTGGAAAGGGAATGCAGATGAAATAGAATTAAATGCTTCTGGCTTGTCAGAAACTTCAGGGACTCCCAAGAAATGAAAGTTTTTGACAGCATGACTTTTTCTCCCTTCTTCAGAAAAGGAATAGGGAATCCCATAGAAGTACACAAAATGAGCTAAATCGGGATATAAGGAAAGCTTTCAGTGCCAACAAGTAAGTGTTTAAATTTTAGGATTGGGCCCCTAGCTCGACTTGGAGAAGTCTACTGGGAAAGCACTATAGAAAACAGCAGATAATGAAAGTAGAAAAAATTCCTACATTTTCCAGGAGTATATATAGTAAAGTTGTTTTATTTGGTGAACATGAGATGCATGTATTCTAAACAAACTTATTGGTGTACGCTTGTCTTTTCCAGAGACTATTAATAAATTACATTCTAAATTCTCTCAGATTCAGAGAAGCTCCCAATGTAATTGACGGATAAAGACCACTAAGTCCTTATGTAAGATATTACTGGCCTAGAGAAACAAAAACTCCAAGACAATAAAATGAAAATACTTATAAAATACTTATGAATTGCAGAAACTGAAATTCATAGAAAGAAAAGAAGAAAAGACATTTGAGTTATGAATTACATTAATGGAGACTCACTTCATTTCTAAGTTACAATATCAAAAGCAAATAAATGCCTGCTTATATCATAATAACAAATGGTTTGTCCCTTTTTCTAAGTAGAAATTTAGTTCTCTTAAACAAAATTTTTAAATATTTTAATGTTGGACATACGCATACAGAAAAATTATATAAGGAAAAGTTTGAGTAATATTCAAGGGAATAGGTCCTGCAGAGGCACTTGTATGTGATAGTTCTCAGTTATCTGAGAACTTGAGCCCAGGAATTCAAGATCAGTGTAGGCAACATAGCAAGACCCTGTCTCTACAAAAGTCAAAATATTAGCCAGGTGTGGTAGCCCACGCCTATAGTTCCAACTACTCAGTAGGCTGAGGTAGAAGGATTGCCTGAACCCAAGAGATTGAGACAGAAGGATTGCCTGAGTCTAGGAGGTTGAGGTTGTACTGAGCCATGATCATACCACTGCCTTCCAGCCTAAGTGACAGGTTGAGACCCTGACTCAAAAAATAAAAACAAATCCCTAACGAGATATCACCTCACACCTCTCAGGGTGGCTATTCTCAAAAAGACAAGAGGTAATATGTTGGCGAGGATGTGGAGAAAAGTGGGCTGTTGTAAGCTGTTGGTGGGAGCGTAGATTGGTGCAGTCATTGTGGAAAACAGCATGGAGTTTTCTCAAAAAATTAAAAACAGAACCACTGTATATCCAGCAGCCTCACTTCTGGGTATATATCCAATGGAAATAAAATCTGTATGTCAAAAATACTTGCATTCCCATGTTCATTGCACCATTATTCACAATAAGCAAGGTATGGAAACAACTAAGTGTTAATGAAAACTCTTTATTTCTGAAAATGCTATGATTTCTCATATCTGTTTGTACTGGCTGTTATGTTTATTTTAAGTATTTTACTTTTGTAAAACCAAATAATAATTTCTAGCCATAGGCACTTAAGACTTATGCTAATTTCCTTTGCTACTAGTTTCTTTTGACCAGTTTCCTTTGAAAAACCTTTTGATACTGTCTTTCCAAAGTGTAGGCCCCAAATTCATAATAATAAAAATTCTTAAGATGTCTTTTTCACTCAAGCAATCCTTAGTGCTTCTCAGTGACCCACTTAGTTTACTCTCTTACCTTGTAAAAATGGGTGTTTGAAATAACTAAAATATAATATTCTTCATATATTAATTATCTCATCATGAAATCTAACTAAAATAAATGACCCAGAGACCCTCCCTTAAGATCCAGTATCTGAAGAGATCTCTCCTTTCTTCAGCAGGAATTATAACAGTTCCTGAGTTCTCCAAGTGTATAAAACCCTTTGTGTTATAGCTAAAAGAAAAAAGTTATGCTTATCATTCATAGCCCCCAAACTGGACTTTGTCATAAAGCCATTGCTTTCCTTAGCATGCTTTTTTGCACAATTGCAGCTTTTTTGCAGGTCTCTTAATTTGGGTATGTTTGCATGTGGTAGTGACAGCCCTTTAACTAGCTGAAGCTTTAAAATAGAGTATTCAGGCCCCATCTCTCAAGCTGACGCCTAAAGTACAAGCCTCATTACTCCAAAACAATATCTGACACTTCTTAGCCAAACTTATTATTATGTCTTATAAAATTCTACTTTGCTGATACCCATATAATAGTCAAATGTTACTCCAATATAAGGCCAGCTAACTTACTCTCCATTTCTGGTAAAAATGAATTTCTTGACTATTTAGCAATTGTCCATAATACTCTATCATAACTTGACTAATGTTTTCCTAGAGACCCCAACATATTATTTGTTGATGATGCATGTGTTTAAAATAGTCGATGTATATTTTGTGCCGGGCACTGTATTACAGAAGCCTCCTTATTTAAAGTTTTAGGTTAACATGTCTTAGAAGCTGTACACAATTGCAGCTTTTTTGCAGGTCAGGTTCTCCAGAAGAAAAATCTAAGACAGAGATTTGTTTGTGTAAGCCATTTATGGGAATATACACTTGGGTTCAACATCTTTAGAAGGGAAGATGTTGCCCATCAAAAGTGGACTGGATAAATAAAATGTGGTACATTTACACGATGGAATATTATGCAAACATAAGGAAAAACAAAATTATAAATTTTGCAGCAACCTGGATGGAATTAGAGTCTATAATACTCAGTGATTTATCACAGAAACAAAGATCTGAGTACCAAATGTACTCATTCATAAGTAGACCCTGAACACTTATCATAATACTATAAGAAAGGGATTGACAGTAATAGGACATTTTCAGGGGTGGGGGGCACATAACAACAATAAGTGTACCCACACTTTACCTGTATGAAGGCCACATATGTACCTAACCCTCATTTGTACCCCACATTTTTAAAATAAATAATTATTTAAAAAAAGAAGAAGAAGAAGGGAGAAGAAAAAGGCAAGATTGGGCAGAGAATAAAACTGGCTGTGATGCAGTCTCAACCAAGACCCCAGGTGGCCTTATGAAGAGTTCTGAAGCTGGATGGTCTTTCAGAATTGTTCCCCAGTAAGATGGCATTTTACTAGGAATCAGTCAGTCACTGGTTGTAAGCTTGCCCCGAAAAGAGCATGACCTTGGGGAAAACAACTGGAGACAGAAATTTCCAGGAAGATCTGATGGTTGAGAGACTAGATCATTCAGTCCTGAAGGGGAATGCAACTACCATGTCACAGTTTCTCCTATAGGCATGTTATAAAGATAAAGAGATTTCCTAACTTTCTGAGACACCTCAATCAAACATGAAAGAAAAGAAATGACTTATCAGAGGCAGTCCCACATACAAAGGAAACCTTTGTTATGAATTAAAGCCCACATTTCTGAATCTAAAGGTATAATTCACCCATAAATTGCCATGCACAAATCGCACCTGTGGTGGTTAACTTCATGCATCAACTTGACGGGGCCACAGGGTGCCCAGATGTTTGGGTAAATGTTATTATGGGTATGTCAGTGAGGGTGTTTCTGGATGAGATTAATATTTGAAACCGTAGACTAAGTACAGCAGATTGTTCTCCCCAGTGTAGGTATCATTCAATTGCTCAAAGGCCTAAATAAAACAAAAGTCTGAGCTTTTCTGCCTGATGGTCTTTGAACTGGGACATCAGTCTTCTACCTTTGAATTTAAACTAGAACTTATACCATCTGTTCTCTTGGTTCTCAGATCTTTGAACTTGGACTGGAACAAACACCACTGTATCTCCTGTTTCTTAGGTCTTCGAACTACAGATCTTGGGACTTCTCACCCTCCATAATTATGTGAACCAACTTCTTATAGTAAAGTAATTAATAATCATACTTTTAGATATAGATATAGGAGAAAATATATAATATACGTACTACTAGTTCTATTTGTCAAGAGAACTCTGACTTCCACAACTCCTTATAGGTTTATTACTCTGTCAGAAAAAAAGTTTTCCCTCTGATTTCATGAATCCGAAGGCATTTATTCAAATATAACAATCTGTCCCTAAAGAAAAGATATCTCAACACTGTCTCATGCATAGTGATGGATCTGTATATCTCTAAGACATTTATTCAGTGGCACCCAAGTATATGTCCAGTACCTGCTAAATAAAGTATCCACAATGGCAAAGATAAATTGGTTCATTTCTGTTTTTAAAAAACTTAATTTGAGAGACGGGGCAAGATGGCGACGGCATAGGTGAACTGGTGAGATTCTCTGAACGTGAGTTCCCAAAAAGGCTATTACTTCTCTTCCCCCATCCCCCAGCCCACCACCAACCATGCTGGTGCCAGGCCCAGAAACTTCCCACACAAGGCCAGAGATTGCGTACCCCCCACCACTGCTGCTGTTCTACGTGTGTGGAAGTCTCCGGTCCCAGCCCCCTCCAGATCCCTCCCCGACTGCATTGTCTCCAGCCCGACACCCAGCACCCGGCACCACCAGTCACACAGGGAGGCTCTGGGCGCCTGTCCCTCAGAGACTCAGGTCCCTTTGCTGGCTGCAGTACTCTGTAGGGGGCCCAGTGCCACTCTCGCCGCTCACCGCCTTCCCTTTGGAACTTTGGAGCTCTGGAACTCCGGGTCCACCCTGGCTGAGGCACTCAGCGTGAGACCCCAAGCCGGAGGACCCAGACAAGCGGAGAAAAACAGATCTGCTTAAACTGCCTTGCCATTCTCCAGGCAGAGACTTCCATTGCCCCACCCACCTATCAACAAACTTTACCTCATTTCCTAAGGCCAGATATTGCAGCGTGCGGGGGAGTTTTGGGTCCCTGCTCCCTCCGGCCCTCTCCCCGGCTCCATTGTCTCCAACCTGACACCCGGTACCGGCACCACCGGTCACACAGGGAGGCTCTGGGCGCCCGCCCCTCAGAGACTCTGGTCCCTTTCCTGGCCGAGTACCCTGTGAGGGGCCCAGAGCCACTCTCGCCGCCCACTGCCTGCCCTTTGGAGCTTTGGAGCTCTGGAACTCCAGGCCCACCCTGACTGAGGCACTCAGTGTGAGACCCCAAACCGGGGGACCCAGACAAGTGGAGAAAAACAGATCTGGGTAAACTACCTTGCTATTCTCCAGGCAGAGACTTCCATTGCCCCGCCCACCTATCAACAAACTTTACCTCAGTTCCTAAGGCAACAGCACAAAACAGGAGACAAAGCCCCACCCCTGCAATGAAAAACAAAAGGGAGAGGCTGGAATTGGAGATCACAGAAGTGACTCTAGTCTGATCGCTTATTTTGACTTATGATTTTATCATTGAAACTGTTGGTTTAGATTACGTTTGGTGTTTACCTTCTGACATAACTGTTTCTTGATTATATTGGCCTGTCTCTGTGTAACTATCAGTATTCTTTAGGGAATCTTTCTTACCTGTCTTTCTTCACTTCTTCCCGGCCCTGTGTCTCTCTCTCACCTGATAGTTGGTATGTATATCTGTTTTCCCTCTCGCACTTCTCTCTTTCTAACTCCCTATTGACCCCCCCTTCCTCCATTATTTTCCTCTTTTATATGCCCCCCTTTTAAATCTAGGGACCAAGGCTGCATACTGCTGAATAGACAGACTGTAAAGCAGAGGGAAAAGTGAACAAAGCCAGAAGACCCTCATAAGGAAGAATGGGTCATTGCAGAAGAGAAATAAAAGCAATCCCACCTTCCCTCAAAAACAGAATTGAAGAGGGGGAGGGAAAGGGGGAGAGGGAGAAAAATCTACAGAAATGAAGAAAAACCAAGAGTATGGGTCTCTCCCAGATGCCTGGGAGAGCAGACATTGAGAAAACTGACTTTGGAATGCAAACAATGAAAAGTCCCCAGAATGAAGGGTCTCAAAATGCAAATGTAGATATCAAAACAATAATGGAGAGATTAAAAAGAATTGAGGAGACACAAGAAGAAACTAGGAAGGAGCTGATATCTGAGATAACAGTAATAAAGAATACTGTGAATGAAATAAATAACAAACTGATAAGCATGGAAAGCAGAATTACCCAAGCAGAAGAAAGAATCTCAGAGCTTGAGGACCAAAATATAGAAATAACCCAAACTCTTAAAAACTCAGAAAATAAGCTCAAAATGACAGAACAAAACCTTCAAGAGATGAGTGACTACCTCAAGAGGCCTAACCTAAGAATAATTAGACTCCCTGAGGCAGAAAGAGAAACAGAGACCACATTGGAACAAACTTTCCATGAGATCATTCAAGAAAACTTCCCTTATCTAATCAGTGATGTAAAAATTCAAACACAAGAGATTCAGAGAACCCCCACAAGACAACAAATGAGAAAACCAACTCCTAGACACATAATAATTTGCCTAAATAAAGTAGGCACAAAAGAAAAAATCCTAAAGGCAGCAAGAGAAAAAGGCCAGATCACCTACCATGGAAGACCAATCAGAATAGCAGCAGATTTATCTGCAGAAACACTGCAGGCTAGGAGAGCTTGGAGCCCTATCTTCAAAGTCCTAAAAGATAAACAATTTCAACCAAGAGTAACCTACCCGGCCAAGCTAAGCTTCATCAGTGAGGGAGAATTAAAATCTTTCCCAGATATCCAATCCCTAAGAACTTATGCTGCCACCAAACCATCTCTACATGAAACACTTAAGAAAGTACTAAACACAGAAGAAAAGGAAAAAAGAACAACATTCTTCACAAGAGTACAGGGAAAAGAATAAAATATACACGAACCAACCCCAAAACCAAAAGAAAGACAAAAAAGAAGAAAGAAAAAACCAAGTGGAAGAACAACAACTCAATAAGAACTCCATGATAGGGACAAACTCTCACATTTCAATAATTAGTCTGAATGTGAATGGACTAAACGCACCACTGAAAAGACATAGAATGACAAAATGGATAAAATATCACCAGGCAACAATATACTGCCTTCAAGAGACCCATCTCACTACAAAGGACATACACAGACTCAAAGTAAGAGGATGGGAAACAAATTTTCAGGGGAATGGAACACAGAAGAAAGGAGGAGTCGCGATCCTAATTTCAGACAAAATACCATTTAAGCTATCAAAAATTTAAAAAGATACAGAGGGCCACTACATAATGATAAAAGGTTCACTCCATCAACAAGAAATATCTATCCTAAACATATATGCACCCAACATAGGTGCGCCAACATTCATAAAGCAACTTCTAGGAAAACTAAAGAAAGACATTGATTCTAACACCATAATAACTGGGGACTTTAATACACCACTCACAACCCTAGACAGATCATCAGGACAAAAAATCAGCAAGGAGATCCGGAACCTCAATGAGACTCTGGACCAAATGGACTTCATTGATACCTATAGAACACTCCATCCAAAGACCACAGAATACACATTCTACTCATCACCACATGGAACATATTCTAAGATCGACCACATAATTGGACACAAATCAAGTATAAGCAAATTTAAAAGGACTGAAATTCTACCATGCACCTTCTCGGACCACAGTGGAATAAAAATAAACATTGACACCAACAAAGTCCCCCCAAAACCCACAAAGACATGGACACTAAACAGCATGATGCTAAATAACTCCTGGGTCAATGATGACATCAAAACAGAGATCAAAAGATACCTGGAAACAAATGAAAATGAAGAAACATCTTACCAAAATCTCTGGGATGCCTTAAAAGCTGTAATAAGAGGGAATTTATATCCCTACAAACACACATGAGGAAAATGGAAGGAACAGAAATTCACAACCTAACAAGCCACCTAAAGAAGCTGGAAAAGCAAGACCACAAAAACCCTAATTTCAGCAGAAGAATCCAGATCACCAAAATAAAAGCCCAAATCCAGGACATAGAAGACAAAAAGATAATACACAAAATCAATGAAACAAAAAGCTGGTTTTTCGAAAGAATAAACAAGATCGATGGTCCCCTAGCTAGACTGACCAAGAAAAAACGAGAAAAAAACCAAATAAGCACAATCAGAAACACAAAAGATGAAGTCACATCTGACCCTGAAGAAATACAAAAGATCATTAGAGACTACTACGTACACTTGTATGGAAACAAACTTGAAAACCTTAAGGAAATGGAGGACTTTCTGACATCACACAACCTACCTAAGTTGGAACAAGAAGAAATTGAGACCCTAAATAAACCAATAACAATCAAGGAAATCGACTACGTAATAAGAAAACTTCCTACAAAAAAAAGCCCTGGACCAGATGGCTTTCCAGCAGAATTCTACAAGACATTTAAGGAGGAGCTGATACCAATCCTACTGAAGGTATTCCAGGTGATTGAAAAAGATGGAACACTCCCCAAATCATTTTACGAAGTCAACATCACATTGATACCCAAGCCAGGTAAAGATCCAGCAAAGAAAGAGAACTACAGGCCAATATCTTTGATGAATATAGATGCTAAAATTCTCAACAAGATCCTAGCAAACCGGATTCAGCAATACATCTCAAAAATCATCCATCATGACCAAGTAGGCTTCATTCCTGGGATGCAAGGCTGGTTCAACATTCGTAAAACCATAAATGTTATTAAATACATCAACAGATGTCAAAACAAAAACCACATGATTATATCATTAGATGCAGAAAAAGTTTTTGATAAAATCCAGCACCCCTTCTTGATAAAAACCCTTGAACATCTAGGCATACGGAGAACATACCTCAAAATAGTAAAAGCCATCTATGAGAAACCCACAGCAAGCATACTCCTAAATGGGCAAAAATTAGAACCATTTCCCCTGAAAACTGGAACAAGACAAGGATGCCCACTCTCACCCCTCCTGTTCAACATAGTATTGGAAGTCCTGGCTCGAGCAATCAGAGAAGAGAAGGCAATCAGGGGTATCCAAATAGGAAAAGAGGAAGTCAAGTTATCTCTCTTTGCAGACGACATGATTGTATACCTTGAAAACCCAAGAGAATCTGTCAAAAACCTCCTACACTGATAAAGACTTTTAGCAAAGTCTCAGGATACAAAATAAATGTACAAAAGACAATTGCATTTCTCTACACCAATAATAAACAAACCGAAACCCAAATAAAAAACACAATTCCATTCACAATAGCCACACACAAAAATGAAATACCTTGGCATCTTCCTAACCAGAGACGTGAAAGACCTTTACAAGGAAAACTACAAAACACTGCTCAAAGAAATCAAAGTTGACACAAACAAGTGGAAAAATATCCCATGCTCATGGATCGGAAGAACCAACATTGTGAAGATGTCCATCTTACCTAAGGCAATCAACAAATTCAATGCAATACCCATCAAATTACCAGCAACATTCTTCTCAGACCTAGAAAAAACAATACAGGAATTCATATGGAAACACAAATGACAAAGAATAGCCAGAACAATCCTCAGCAAAAAAAACAAAGCAGGTGGTATCACACTACCAGACTTCAAACTTTACTATAAAGCTACAATCATCAAAACAGCTTGGTATTGGTATAGGAACAGGCATATAGATCAATGGAATAGAATTGAGATTCCAGAAGCAAAACCTCAATTTCTCAACCAACTCATCTTTGACAAAGCCTCCACCACCTACCACTGGGGAGAGGAGAACCTATTCAGTAAATGGTGCTGGGAAAACTGGCTGACCACATGCAGAAGATTGAAACAGGACCCCTATCTATCCCAATGCACAAAGGTTAATTCCAAATGGATCAGAGACCTAAATGTAAAACCTCACACCATAAGAACCTTAGAAAATGAAGGAAAAACCCTCATGGAAATCGGAACTGGCATCCAATTCCTGAACGAAACCCAAAACCCACAGCTCATAAGAGAAAAAATAGACAAGTGGGACCTTATTAAACTGACAAGCTTCTGCAAAGCCAAAGAAACCATCAAGAGAGCAAGGAGACAGCCCACAGACTTGGAAAAAGTATTTGCCATTCCAGGTCCGACAAAGGCTTAACATCCTGGATCTACAAGGAACTCAAGCGTGCTGAAAAGAAAAAAACAAACAACCCCATTATAAAATGGGCAAAAGATATGAACAGACACTTCACAAAGGAAAACATCCGAGCAGCCAACAAACACATGAAGAAATGTTCAACTTCACTAATCATCAGGGAGATGCAAATCAAAACCACACTGAGATACCACCTAACCCCAGTCAGAATGGCAATTATCAACAACTCAAAAAATAACAGCTGCTGGAGAGGGTGTGGTGAAAAGGGAACACTTCTACGCTGTTGGTGGGAGTGTAAACTAGTGCAACCTCTGTGGAAAGCAGTGTGGCAATTCTTAAAAGCTCTAAATACCAACCTCCCATATGACCCCGCAATCCCCCTACTGGGAATATATCCTGAAGAACACAAATCACTCTATAAAAAAGATACCTGCACACGCATGTTTATCGCAGCATTGTTCTCAATAGCAAGAACCTGGAAACAGCCATGCTGCCCATCAAAAGAGGACTGGATTAAAAAAATGTGGTACATATACACGAGGGAATACTACGCAGCCATAAAAAAGAACAAAATCATGAATTTCGCAGCAACCTGGATGGAACTAGAGTCTATAATACTGAGTGACCTCTCACAGAAACAAAGATCCAAGTATCACATGTTCTCACTCATATAATGGACCTTAAACATCCAATGCAATACTATACGAAAATGACTGACCTCACTGGGAAACTATGGGGAGGGGAGGGAGATGGGATTAACAGTAGCAAATATCTGTCTGGGTACGGGGAAACATCCCATATCAACAGGGTGCCTGAATGAAACGCAATTGTATACCTAACCCTTAACTGTACCCCACAACTTCACAATAAAAAAATAATAAATATAATTTTAAAAACTTAATTTTTTACACAATAAAATGATTCAGACTCATGTTGAATTTTCTGTTCCATCCTTGAAGACAGCCAAAGCTCTAAACTGCTCAGAAAGCCTTGCATAGTTTGTTCAAATCTATAGTGTTATCTACAGTTATATCAATAAATTTGTGTTCCCTCAATATCCTCTCATAGAAATTTATTTTCATATGTAGTTAGATGATCCTCCCATGCTGACCATATGAAAATATGACCTATGATTTGACAAAATCATCCTGCCTTTCCAAGGAGTCATCCTGCCCTACTTCCTTTTAGTCATTTCTAACGCAAAATCTGGGTGCTAGCTATGCTCATTGTCTCAGGGTGTAATTGCTTACAACCTCATTCAGCAAATAGAGCTAAGAAATATGAACTTTCAGTAGTGGGAAACTGCAAGGGAAGCGGGGGTGGGATTGGCAGTTGAGGGAAACTGCCAGGGGAGGGAGAGGCACACCTCATCAACAAGGGTACCTGCATAATGAACATTTGTATACCTATCCCTGAATTGTACTCCACATCTTTAAAACAAAATAAAAGAAAGAAATATGAACTTTTATTATAAATATGGTGTATTTGTAAATATTGTGAATTAAGTATGTATGTATATACATATATTCTTTTACCTCTAACTTCAATCTAATACCACACGAGTCTTTCTTTCATACCATTCCCAATTACATATTCATATCTTTTTACTCCCCCAGACAGGACCTTGGCTTCCAACAATGAGATTATATGTACCAATTCTCTTAGTCCTACTATGTATAAAATAATCTCAGAATTTCCACACCCATACTATACAAACAAGAAGCTATGAAGGATTGCTCAAGATTTTTTTGCAGATGTTTTATCTTTAAGGGTATGTAATCAAAGTTCTATTTTTAAATGTGTAAGCTAATGGTATTTAAAACCATAACAGTCAATATTTACAGAAGAATTAAATATGCCTTAATAATGATGTAATCTACATCACAAAATCCTCATCAACTTTCATTCCTTTGCTGACCACATTAACTTGTTATATTCAGATCCTGTCAAGTGTTTTCAAAACCTAACGTTATATAGGGTCATACCAACTGGTGCAAACTGTGTTTCCTAAAGAGATACCAGTGAACACACCCCTGCATAGTACACAACCAGTAGACTAATTACATTACAGAGAAATTTCTCTGTAATACTAATTACAGAGAAAGACACCAGTGAGAGACAGTCTAGGAAGTATATTAAAAAGAACCATTCCAAGTGTTTTTAACCACCAGTGCTGCTTGGAAACTTCAGAACCTACAACCCATGGATTTTTACTTCTCACTGCAAACATATTAAGGATCTTACAATGTAAATATCCATCCCCACTGGAGATCTAACCACGAGTTCACTAAAAGGCCTCCAAAAGTAAAACATTTATAGAAATAAACAGACAATTGCTACAGTTGCCAACACTGCCAATTATGGAATTTCTTAAATGTCCAAGACCCTTCTAAAAAGCATTAACCCAAACACATCTAATCCACATGCCTCAATTGAACTCTAGCCCCCCAGAGTTGCAGATGTTACTTACATATCCAGGCCCTCAAGGTCACCCATGGGATGTCAGGGACAGAAAGAGATAGATAACTAATAATGCAAATTAAGATTAAACTCATTCTACAAAAAAGATACCAACACATGCATGTTTATTGCAGCACTATTCACAATAGCAAAACCATAAAACTAACAGTGCTGTCCATCAAAAATGGACTGGATTTTAAAAATGCGGTACATATACATGATAGAATATGATGCAGCCATAAAGAAGGACAAAATTATAGACTTCTCAGCAATTTGGATGAATTTAGAGTCTATCATACTCAGTGATCTATCACAGAAGCAAAGAACTGAGTACATGTTCTAACTCATAAGCAGACCCTGAACATTTATCATAATATTATAAGAAAGGGATTGGCAGGAGCAGAACACTGTCAGGGGAGGGATGGGGGGGCCACATAATATCAGTAAGGGTACCTGATCCCAAACCAGGCAAAGTGGGGACCAAGAGTAGACCCAAACTTCACCTGTACAATGACAATTTATGTACCTAATCCTGAATTGTACCCCACATCTTTAAAATTAAAAAAAATTGAGGGTAAACTACTTTGTCATAAGTCAATTCATAAATTTCATGATTTGTTTAAATCTTCCTAGAATGTTTGTTCTTTGCAATTAAACCAAATACATTCAGGCAGCAACTGGCACTGATTATCTTTATGTCCTCTCGACATGCACCCAACAGACTTTTTTTCTTATAAAATTAGACATTTCATGTAAATGCCAACAAATGTAGCCTACACTTTTTCAACCTCATCCTGCCCTTCTAAGAACTGAAAAGAAAAATTGTCCTATTTCTCATATTTTGAGAGGAACCTGACATAGTGGCCTATTAAAAAGTATGCAAGACACCAGATATCACTAGACTAAAATGTGTGATACACATTTTATAGCTAACCAAAAAAAATAAATAAATAAAACAACTCAACTTTTAGAAGTTCAACCAACCAGCATAAAACTTGTTAGCAAGAACAGTTCTAGCTAATAAAATTTTTCCTATTCACAGGCCTGACATTTATTGAGTCAATACAATAACTAACACATGGGTAAACACATCAGGAAGAGTCATTAGGTGGGGGACAAAAAGGTTGGTTGTCCAAACTGACCCGTGGGACTTAGTCTCCTAGTCTCCTGGTTGGTTCTAGGCCAATCAAAAATGAAATATAAAATTAGATTTCAAATATTTCATATTTCATAACAAATTGCCCTCATACTTTTTTGCATCTTCTACTGAATGATAGGCAGGCATTTACAAATTACCACACTGCCATTACGCTAGGCTGACATCCAGCTATGTCTTAACCTATGTGGGCTGTTACAACAAAAAATACATAAACTGGGTAGCTTATAAACAACAAAAATTTATTCCTCACAGTTCTGAAGGCTGGACACTCTAAGATCAAGGTGCTAGTAGATTCAATGTCTGGAGAAGACCTGCTTTCTGGATCATAAATCATACCTTCTAGCTATGTCTTCACATGTGGAAGATGCAAGGCAGTTCTCTGCAGTCTTTTTTATAAAGTTATTAATCCTAGTCATAAGGGATCTACCCTTATGACCTAATCACCTCCCAAAGGTGCCTCCTTCTAGTACCATTGCCTCGAAAATCAGATTTTCAACATGAATTTAAGGAGACATAAATATTTAGTGCACCACAATACTATATCAGAAAGACTAAAGCTATCACAGCTCACTGAGGAGAATTTGACCAGTGGGGAACAAAGTTATTATAAAAGAGAAGTGAGGCAGTCTTAACTAAGGCGAAGAGTTCAGCACAGGATTTCTCAGGAAACTCATAACTCAAGTTGCCTTCCTGATAAAAATGCCAGTCTGCTTTGGAGAGAATGCTCTCCGTGGTAAGTTTTAACTAGTCAGTTTTCTGATGAACAAAATATCATATTTCACTGTTCCTCAGGCTGCTATGGGTTTTGCCTTTAAAACCCTCACTTGTCTTGGTTCCATGACTGATCTCCAGTGCATGTAAATAAAAATCAGCTGTGCTTTTAATTAAACTAAATAGGCCGAGCACAGTTGCTCGTGCCTGTAATCCTTATAAGACCAAGGCAAGAGGATCCCTTAAGGCCAGGAGTTTAAGACCAGCCTAGGCAACGTAGCTAGGTCCTATCTCTAAAAAAAATTTAAAAATCAGCCAGGTATTGTGGTGCATGCCCATAGTACCAGTTACACAGGAGGTTGAAGTGAAAGAATTACTTGAGCCCAGGAATTCAAGACTGAAGTGAGCTATGATCACACCATTGCACTCCAGCCTGAACAACAGAGACCATCTCTCTAAGTAAATAAAATAATTAAACTGAGTTATTCTTTGCTGAAATGATCCTGAACTGAATCACGTCTCAAAACTTGACTTCCATTTATAAGGAACATAGGAACAAGGTAAGTGACCACATTGAATGCAAATGATCACATCCAAAATGTAGGAAAGTTCATAGGACAGTTGACCCAGTTTCTATACTAAGGCAAGGGCAGGAATTTTTTAAATGAAGGGAAGAATGGTCCAGATTAAAAGAGATGTGGGAAACATAAAAGCGAATAGAATTTGTGGACCATATTTGGGTACTATTTTAAGCAAAGTAACTGTGAAAAGACATTTCATGAGACAATCATGAAAATGTGGTTATGAACTGGGTATTAGAAGATATCAATGAAATATAGTTAAAATTGCTAAGTGTAATAATTGAATTGTATCTGTATAAGAAAAGATTCATAGTTTTTATGAATATGAAAAAGTATGTAAGAGTAAATTTAAATGATAACTGAGACTTTCTTTTAAAGATTTCAGGAAAAATGAAAAAAAGAAATGGAAGCAATAAAATCTGGTTAACTTTTTAACTTGATTGATACAAGTTCACTATTTGCTTTCTTTTGTGTCTGTTTGGAATACTTCATGACAAAAATTTAGGTATGATATGTTTATATTTGGATGTAAATATTTAATATAAAAAGTTATATATGAACAAGTTATTGGAATCCTCTTTCCAAAAGAGGACATTTTCTACACATGTTAAATACACCCAAATAGCACATCTGCAAATCTATGGACAATTTCTTTTTTGTCACAATAGACAGCATTTGCTGCCTAACTGTACACTGCTCTGTTTTTGAACTGTACTGAAAACTTAGATGTAGTTTCTTAGTCTATGATTCAGGAAGTAATAAAAAAAAGGAAGAGTCATTAAATATGTGAAGAGAAAGAAAAAGTGGAATGAAATTCTGTTGTCTACAGCAGAGTTCAAGGATAATGTTACTGTCAAATTAAATTTTTGATTAAATGGATTTTTTTAAATACTACCTACATCCATTAATTCAATTCTATTTGATAATACAGCAAGTGGGGGTGGGGGAAGTTCAGAGGGTCAGAGAATGAGTTAATAAATGACTAATGGGATAATCTCCCTGGAAAACAGTATAATAAAATGGTTTCTTTTCTTTTTCTCTTCCCTAAGTCGTCCTCCTCCTTCTTCCAGCTTGATTTAGAAAAACAAAATTCTTAGGCAACTGATATTACTATATGTATACTAAAATGCTTACAGTAGGGTGATGTTCAAAAACAAAATATATTGGAGCATATGGAATAAGTACAGTGAGTCATATTTCTCCTAGATTTCTCTTCCAGGCACTTCGGTGTTGTCTTCACTGTATTCTCACTCGGGAGTTAGAAACTGAAATGCTGAGTGGAATCCCAAGGGGAAACAGCTTCCCAGCTTCAATGGTGTTCAAATAATGTTCTGACTGGATTCAAGCTGTAAATCTACTCATTGAGAGAAGAAAAAAGTTACAGTAATTGGTGGCAAGATAGCAAATAGTTTTTCAACACTACCAGTTTAATGTCAAGATTCAGCTTATTAAATTTATATCCAGTCCTTCTTATTATTAGAGCAAGTCCATTTCCAGAAAAGTTCAATTATAAAACCGTCAATAGGAATTACTAATTTCAATAAGTCATTTTGCTTCAGGGGTGAATTATACTAATTACTAATATATACAAGTCTCACTTGAGCATTAAGAAAACCCTAGGTGCAGAAAAGAAGATACTAATTAAACATTCTTCATTTTTAAATAACTAATATCAGAGGAAAACAATAAAATATGCTCATTCTGCATTTTAGAAATAACTCTAACACATTGGCAAATTCCTGAACAATACAGATTTCATTGTTAATAAAGAACACCTGCTCTCCTTCCTTGGAATGCTTACTTTTAGAATAAACCAAGGACATAAGATCCTTTTTATTTTTTTATTAATCTAGAAAGATTTAGGTGTGGCAAAATAATCAAAATGTTAGCCAATTGACTGTTTTTCATGTGTGATTGCTTTAGATGCATCTCCAAATATTTTCAACTGTAACTGCATTGTATGCTAAATTTCCAATGACCTATTATGTGGGTTTTATTTTTGAAACTTCCTTTGTAAACTGAGTTCAAATTAAAAAATTAAATTAATTTTAACAATGTTTTCCATATCTGACTAACTTTTAATAATTACTTTAGGATTCTTTCCCAGACACATGATTATTAATAGCATAAAATCACATGACTATAGATAATGACATCAAGTAATCCTCCAAAGCAACCATTTCTCTCCAGTTTGGAAAGAAAAATACACCTCAGGCTTCCTCTCATACACAGTACACAATAGGCTATAACCCACAGTAATTAAATTTCTGTTAGCAGGTCTTTGATTTCTACAATTCCAGTTTACTGCTATTAAAGATAACAAAATTAACAAAGGCCTTTTACTGATGTGAGCTCTAATCACTTATTTTGGGGGAGAATAAGGCAGTATATAAACAAATAGACACCAGCAAACAGCCTAATACCTGTCTCCAGCCTGGGCTAAACAAAGAAGCATGGTTGGAAGTATAAATGTGGCTTCACTGGGTTCCATTGTCTTGAATCATTTTCAATAGTGTGTTATTTATTATTATTATTATTTCACATTTATTGACTACCATGTAAGTCATGAAGCCAATCACTAGAAAGCATATAAAGATATACACTGCTCAGTTCCTACTCTTAAAAGGCTTAAATGTACTGGAAGCATTAAACATAGCCATAGTACTTAAAATTTATTAATTATCATTAGCTCAGCATGGTGGAGAGCAACTGTTGTTCCAGCTACACAGGAAGCTGAGACAAGAAGATTTCTGAAGCCCAGGAGTTTAAGGCTGCAGTGAGCTATGGTCACATCACTGCACTCTAGCCTGCAAGATCCTATCTATTAAAAAAAATCATTAAATATCTATGGTGATTTATGCAGCTTAGACATGATAACCCTTCAGTCTACTCAAATCCCTGCAAGATAGATACTCTTGTCCTTATTTTACGTTGGACAAATCTAGTACTCATTCTTTAATTTTGATGTCTACCCAACCCCCATCAAAACCATTTGCTTTAGGGAGTGCTGATTCTCATCTCCAGACCTCTGGGAGTCCACTTTACCTTTATAGTTAGATGAGACAGCAAATGATCTTTTATTATCAGAGACAGTTTTTTTTTCCATTATTTGTAACAAAAGATGTTCTAATACACAAAATTATATTCATTTTCTAAAATTGCTAATATTTTCTTAAAGAGATGAGTGTTACATTTTCTTCTATTTTATATTTTTTTAGACATTAAGGGATGACTAACATCACAATATAAAAGCCTGAAATTTCATTAGATAAATATTTGTTGAAAAAAATTAGCTGAAGAAATGAATGAATAAGTGAATAAACTATTGAATATGAAATAATTTTTCTATTTCTATTTTACCCTCGCTTTCCCAGGTCTATATGTATGATAGCATGTTGTAATGTTAAAATAAATTTTTAAAAACTATTTGATAATGACACAGCTCTTTGAATGTATTTAGTTTTTCTCAGCCAGTTGGCAATAACCTACTATCTTTATATATTATAGTATTAACCTAATCATATTAACCTACTCTCTTCCCCTGATTGTCATTACTTGAAAATAATACATAACTTAGGTGGCTAGCACCCAGAAAGTCAGAAATAAAAAGAGTCACACATCTGACACTTAGCCCTGTATATCCTTACCTCCTTTTCATATTTCCATCCATCAGTAACTAATACTCACCAGATTATGAGAATTTAGACAGCAAAATGGGCATTTTGTTTTGTTCTCCTCACACTGACCAAAAGTGCAAAATATCTCACTCAGCTACCAATTGCCATTGTTAAAGATGTAATCCCATGACTTAGGTTCCTTGTTCTTCAAGTAAGCTGAAGGATGCGTAGAGATGACACACAGCCTGAGGGGAAAGAGTATGGTGGGGAGACAGGAATACTTTAAAGATATTAGTCACACAGGCATGCTGAAGATCCCTCAGCTCATGACTGGTAACTAATTCAGTAAGAGAGAATTAACCCTCACACTGAAAGTTGGAAATGCCTGTAGAGAGGGAGAATATGGTTGCTTATTTCTAGATGCTGCCAATTTCCATATCACTCTCCTGCTGTGTCATAGTCACAGATCTGTACGATGACAGGAACTATAATCTCTAATCTTCCTGCTCAAGAAATAACTTTATTGAGCTCCACTTCCTCTTTTCTTTTCCCCATGATTCAGCAGGTCAGAACTGCTCCAATTTCAGTAGCTTCCTACCTTCAGTAAAATGTCCATGGGGTTAAAAATGTCGTACCAGCTAAAAGGAAGTAATGGGAGGTGAAGAAATGTGTTTCAGCACCAAGGAGAGTGCCCTGCCATTTTCAAATAGTTTTGTGTATTTGAAACTGCATTTGTCCAGAGGCTAGAAGGAAATTTTGAATCATGGTCTGATAGAAAGATGCTAAAAACTTATTTATTAATGAGAAAAATTCTTATTCTTTTTATGAAACAGAAAGCTTGACAGGTTTCTACATGTTCATGATGCAGCAATGTGCTCTTCTTTCAGCTTTCAAACACATTGGAATAAGCAGTTCTTTGCTTATTTTTCTAATATTGAAACCACAGTTTCTACATGGACTTAGATTGGTTCAATGAATTCACAGAAATGTTAAATGAACAGTGCTTAAAAGCTCCATGATGGGAAGTCCTAAACTTTTTCTCACTGCTGTATCATCAGAGTTGTGCAGATGGCAAATGCTCAAAAAATGTTTGAGTCAAGACTGGACACAATGACTCATGCCTGTAATCTCAACACTGTGGGAAATCGAAGCGAGTGGATTGCCTGAGCCCAGGAGTACAAGACCAGCCTGTGCAACATGGCAAGACCTCAACTCTACAAAAAACCAGAAAAAAAAAAAAAGTAACCAGGCATGGTGACATGTGCCTGTAGTCCCAACTACTCAGGAGGCTGAGGCAGAAAGATCACCTGAGCCCAGCAAGTCGAGACTGTGGTAGCCATGATGGTACCACTGCACCCCAGCCTGGACGACAGAGTGAAACTCCGACTCAAAAAAAAAAAAAATTGAGTCAAGTGAAAAGGGGTGAATTAACGATTGGCATCCCTTAAGTGAGAAGGGATGAATTAATGAATGTCTTGTTTGTAATTAAAGTCACTTTTTTGCAACTGGTCTCAAAGATCCTCACATACCACATTGCTCAATCTTTTTGAAGCTTAAACACAGTTTCCTTGGCCTAAATAAATGGAGTCGCTCTAGATCTCAGAAAAATCATGCTCCAGGCCAAGCCTTTCTTCTCTCCTAAAATTTTCAATGTAAAGAGTTCTCCTTCTGGGAAGGTCACTAAGATAGCAATTCATGTACTCCTACACCTTCAAGGAAGCATGACACTCACCTGTGGCTCCCCCAATGCCCAAGTCAACCAGCCAACTTGGTTCCACCCTGCTGCCAGGTGGATAGGACACAGGTGTCAGAAGCTAAACTTTCATCCTCTACCCTCATGGCCCCAGTGGACCATAATTACTATCCCTATTCCTGAGCAGCCAGGCAGCCCCTTCCCCTGTGCCAAGGGGAGAAAACACCAGACCTTCCTCTCCTAAGAAACCTTCAAGAGTTCAGAGGCACCAAAGTCCAGCTGTGCTAGAAGATAAAAGACAATACTGCAAGTCTAGTCTGAACAGACACCACAACCAGACATGAGATAGCCCTGAAACACTAGAACCAACCAAGGACAGAGCCAAAGGTGAAAGTACAAAAAGTCTTTAAAGAGAATCTTCCAACTGCCAGCGTACTGTGAGGACTTTCCAGTCCTCTGAATGACTTTCCATTGAATTGTGCAGTGAAACATATACGAACAAAGTCAAGCCTCCCGGCTCCCAGGTAAGCACAGCCCAGTTCTTAGCTCCTAGGAGGCTCCAGGGCTAAAGCTCCACTCTGCTTGGACTGTACTATCAGGCCCCCAAAATGGGGGGAGCCGCCAGGGAAGGACTGATTTCCATTTCAAACTGCATTCTGGTACTTTGTACTCCAGCATCATTGGCCGATCAATATTTAATGCTTGGAGATTCTGACTCTGCGGGAGTCAAGTCAGGGGACCTTGGGAGCCAATCTGCTTGAGCTTCTGAGTGATAATTATTCATGGGCTCCTGCCTCTTGCTCTTTCTCTAGCACGGTCCCACTCTGCAGACTCAGTGCCTTATTCAGTCTTCTCTCTCGCTCTCTCCGCTGCTGTAGCCGGACCCCTCGCCTTCGCCACCGCTCGGCATCTGCACATCCCTACAATGGCTAAAACAGCAATGGGTAAGGCATCGCGACTCTTTCTCCATCGGCTCTACCTGGAGCCCACCTCTCACCTTCTCTCTTAGAGCTCTGAAGGCATTCGGAGATATTTTATAAAGAAAAAGACGTTCATGGTAACGCAGGACCTGGAAGGACGGAGGCAGTTCTGGAGGGGAGGTGGGAGGGTAGAGAAGGGATTACTTGGAAACCTGAAGTGAAATTTTTTCTCTTAAAAGCTAGAAGCAGGTAAGTTGCCCTCCCATGGATAGGGAATTTATTCTGTTTCCTGATTTAAAATTAGGGCTCAGTCGTGAGGAGAGGGAGCTACCTTCACGGTTTGTCTTAAATGGGCTTAAGGGACATTTTGGAAAGTGCTTTGTAACGACCTTTATTTCTTCGCTAGTTTAGAAAGAAAATGGGGAGGAGGAAGGGAGAGGCTGGGAGAAAGGAAAGAAAAATGCAAAGTCAAAGCGGTCCCATCTAGGCTGTTTGAAAGATGGGTGGAGACGGGGGCTCGGGGGGGGGGGGCGTGGGAGAACGGGGCGCATTTTATGGTATTGTCTCCTCCGAGAAACCGCTAGTCCTGGGGCGCGGCGCAGGAAGGTAAGGCGGCGGGGGAGGGGGAGGGGTGGGGTAGGACCTCCGCTCCTTTGTTTTAGGGCAAGGGAGGGGAAGGAGCGAGGAAGTCGCGGAGGGCGTGAAGGGCGCGGGTGGGCAGCTGCAGGGGCGGGGAGGCGCGCGGTGGGGAGGGCTGGAGGGACAGCAGCTTCGAAGGAGCTGGGGTGGGGTTTCTTTGTGTGCGGACCGGCGGTCCCGGGGGGGGGTGAGGCACCTGCAGCACTGGGCGCACAATGCGGACAGCCCCACCCTGTGCAGAACCGCGCCGCCCCGCCCCCGCCCGGCGCTGCATCTCCAGTCGAAAGGGGGTCGGTGGGGAGCGCAGCGTGACACCCAACCGCCAGCCCTGCGGGAACAGCGGCGCCACGCCCCGCGCCCCTGACTCCCCGCCGCGGCTTCCAGGAGAGACCTGACCACTGACCCCGCCCTCCCCACCCTGGCCTCATTGTTCTGCTTTTGAGAGAGAGGTGGGAAAAGTGGGTTAACCTTTTTTTCTTTTCAGAACCTCATTCCATAGAGTGCTTAGACATAGACACAGATAAAGGCTTCTTTGAGCTCCTTCGATCGTTGTAAGGAAAAGCTTCTGGAACCTGTAAATGTGTATATCTCTCACGGTACAGATAAAGACACGAAAGTGTGATAGAAAGCAAAAGAGGTCAAGGTCTTAAACTGAGCCACGTGAAATTTCCGTGTTGTGGTTCAGATAGGGCCAAATATCGACAATGTCACAGGCTAACTATAATAGAGGCAGAGTAGAGGCAGAGAGACCGAACAAGATTCCGGACTCCGGGGCTTCCTCCCTAGTCTGTCTTGAGCCTCGAGCGCATGGTTCCGGCGCTCGGCGGCCCCGGGGTGGACAGGCAGGGCGGTGGGGCCGCGCCTGAGGTCCGGTGGCGGCTGGAAGCACCCCTCCCGCGGGACCCGGTCGCAGGATGCGGACAAGGGGAGCGCTGCCGGGAGAGCTCGGACGGCTCCGCCCTGCCCCACCCTCCCGGAGGAGCTGGGAAGACCCCAGGCTCTGAGACCGGCGGGGACGGGACGATGGGAGGGGCAGTTGAGCGGTCTGCAGTCCTGGCACCTCCTTGTCCAGCCCCGCAGTCCTAAACGGCCCGGGTACCCCGCGATGTGCGCAGACACCAGGCGTGGCTCTCAGTCCGGACGCCGAGCCCCGCCCAGCCGAGTGGGTGGCTCTGCAGAAAAGCTGGCCCGAGCCCCGCCCAGCCACACAAAGGCGCGGCCCCACCCCGCCCCGCCACGAGGCCGCAGAGGTGACCCCTTCCCTAGGGCTCGGGGCGGGGGAGGTCTCGCTCCTAGCCCACTCGCGGCCTGAGGAGCTGGGGGCCATTTTCCCTCCGCCCAAGCCCACGGCCCACTCTCTGTCCTCCGTGACTTCCCAGAATGGGGACCCCAAGAAGGGTCTCCCGAGGAGGGACCCACTCTCCTCCAGAGGGGCGCGGCTCGGCCCCGCCCCGCCCCGCCCAGCTGGGGCGCGGAGCCTCCAGCCGCCGGCCGGGCGGGGGCGCACGTGGCGATCGCGCGCGTGGAGCGCAGCCAGCCCTGCAGAGTCCCGCGCCGCGCCCTGCGCTCCCCTCCGGAGCTGGGCGCTCGCCCCCGCGGGTGCAGCCCGGGAGACCGGTTTCTGCGCAGTGTCCTGAGCTCCCCCTGCTTCCCACAATTCGCAGTTGACCCGCACGTCCAGAAGGGTTCTGAGAATGGGGGGTGGGGGCCGTCTCGCTTCGCGCTCTGCACCCCCACCGAAGGGCTTCTGCCGCGGGAAGGCGGCTACAAACTCATCATCGTCATCAGTATCATTCCAAATATTCACTATTATTATTTCATGACTCAGTGGCCTTATTCGCTTGTGTCCGAAAGGGATGCTGATTGCTTTTGGTTAAGGATTAACCCTTGTTGCACTCACTTTTCTTCCTCCCAATCCTCCTCGACCTCCTCCCCTCCACAAAAGGAAATTTTGTCTTTGGTTGTTCACTGAAATTACAAAGCTAATATATTTTTGCTTTCTGTCAGTATTATGTATGTTCATGTGACTGGGATATACGTGCAGGTGCTTGCTAAGGGCAGGGTTTGTGTGCCAGCGATTGCTGGAAAATTCCCTGCAGATAATTGTTTGTGGCTGCAATGGATGAAAATCTGCCCATATAATTAAGATGTGATGATCTTCAGCAGGTTATGTCTATAAACATATAAATACAGGTTATGCACAAAATTTTAACTGCCCCTCCCCCTAAAAAATACTGTTCCTCCAACTGCTGATTCTTGATGCAGTCTCAATTCTACACAGATACTCGGATTGTGAAATGGTAGACGCCATCCCAATAAAAATCTCACCCCAAATATGACAATTGCAAGGATCCTTTCTAGCCATAATTGAACTGCATTGGCAAATCATGAAAAGAAACTCTACCTCTGCAATATTAAAATTATAGATTTTGAAATCATTCCACTTGCAAAGTACAATCAATTAATCACCAGGGTAGGTACGTTTTCCTGATTCATTAAACAATTATTGAATTCAGCATGATTGTACTAGGTACATGTAATATTTCCCATTATCTTCTCTAATGAACTGGGCACCTTCTAAATGGATATATAAATAATTAGAAGTGAAAGGCTGAGGATTTGATCAGGATTGCGGGATAAAACTGAAAGAGAAATCACAACATATCATTTAATCTCATATATTTAGTTTGTTCCATGTAAGTAAGCAGAGCTTGCGGTAAACAGTATAAGACCAGTGTAGCACATTGCAGGTAGCTAGTATGATAGTATAAACTAATAGACCTGGGAGAGTTTGTCTATGCATGTTAAAATCCTCTGAAAGGAGTATCTTTTAAAATCTGTTTTAAAGGATAATTAAGATTGGATGACTTGTAATATGACTATCTAGAACTTTGTTAATCAAAATTTACAATGGCTTTTCAATGTGACTTACAGGTTTTTATTCTGGTTCCAGAGAAGAAGGAATATTTTTATTGTTAGAGCCATTGCCACATTAATATTCTCAGCAAGGTTTTATTTGTTGCATTAAAAACAGTCAATTACTTTTGTTTTACATTTTTTATTACAAATGGCTAGATTGTGGAATAAGCATTTGATCTTCTGGCGCAATATGACTTCCATCAAATCGCTCATTCTCAGTGATTAAAAATGCTATAAGAGGCTACATTTTATTCACATTAAGGAAATGTCCTCCCAGAGTGCAGTAAAACTAATCCATATATTAAAATAGTGGTCCTCCCTGTAAGATCAAAACAGTTACTTAATTCTGTGAATATCTAATAGTAGCTATCAAGCAGAATTTTTAAGTTAAAACTGTACAACTAAAAATGAAATGGAAGAGCCAATTACATACTGAATTGAAAACTGAGTCATTGATAAATCCAGGAACCATCTTTAGGAAAATTCCTGATTTATCAATCACCTTTTTTTTTTTTAACTTCAGCTGAATAAGTCTGATTGTATGCTCACACCTCAGAAGCTTGTTGCTCACAGGAGGCTGGTTAAAGCTAGCCTTTCAGCTGACGGGACCGCACAGCACAAACCTGGTCCTGGGTGTGGTCATCCCAAGCTACTGATAGCTAACGCCATCTCACACCAATTTCCATTTTGGTCCTGGAAAATGCACATTATTCTGTTGTCACAAGATCTGTGATCTTACTTTAAAAATGCAAGAAACGTTTCAGACAAAAATAAATACTGAATTAGCCAGTCACCCAGATGTGTTCAGAACCTAGGCAGGTTCTCATTTTCCTGGTTCTCTGAATTAGAAACCTTTGGAGTCTGCATTAACTTTTCACCCCACTAGAGGGCAATCAAGTTTGCTAAAGAAGTAGATGATCGATTTTTAAACCTAGTTTCAAATATTAGTTACTTAATAAAATAATTTTTCCTCTGAAACGTTCAACTGTTTATTCAATAAGTTTGTGCCATGCTTTACCCTAGTGGATGAAAAGAATTTGTGCAGTTTTTCAAGGAGACAACATGAAATGATCAGAATCTGGAAGTAGATATAGGCCTTGGCTATTCCCTTATGGTTTTACTTTCCAGTTTCATTACATTGTTATTACAATATCATGTATGTTACTTGTGGGATTTTATGGTGAATAGATGATAGAAAAATCTAAGTAGTAATAAAAAAATTATTTAGAAATGGAATGTTTCCATGTTTAAATAAAGGAACAAATTAGACCCCCAAAATTGTTTACTTATTCTTTTATATGATATGCCCCATATTGAGGACACCTCTGAAAATCAGAGTCTCCACCTTCAGGGAATCTGCAGGTTAGTAGGTAAAAGCAGGTGGATATGACGTGATACTGAGGAGATACACCAAAAACTGGTGGTTATTAAATTTCCCATCTTCTAGGTCTATTTTTCTTTTTTATTTAAAGATAACTTTTTAAATCAAATCTAATTAAATTTCAATCTAATTTTTTTCAGCTTTCAACAATTATCTCCACGTAATAGTTTTAATAGTCTATTAGAAAACTGATGTTAATTTTAATGAATAGGAGACAGATAAGTATAAACTGATTGTTAAGATCACCAAAAGTGGATTTTTTAAATGTTTGAGCTAGTATGGGAATTATTTTTCTCTTATATTTTATGTAACTATAATTCATCTGTAAAATATTTAATAGTGTCATTTACTGTATTCCTCAAACTTTAGTGTGCGTATGAATTAACCTGTGTTTTTATTAAAATGCAAATTCTGCCTCAGTAGACCTGGGATGGGGCAGACTTTCTGTACTCAAGTTCCTAGATGATGCTGTTTCTGACCACATTCGTTTTAAAAATATAAAGTTGTGATAAACATATATCCTCATAATGAACTCTGGTAGTATGTTTTAGCATTGTTAAATCCATGGCAATCTTTACAAAATATTTCACTTCCAAACTCATATCTAGGGACTTTATTCCTCTGGGGATTATGTGTTCTGCACCAGCACTCTCTCTTAATTGGATTTCTTAAATTATATTAATATCACAAGACTTAGCAGAACACCTTCAAGAAAAATGTGGAAAATGAGAATTTGGCTCTGTGTGTGTGTGTGTGTGTGTGTGTGTCTGTCTGTCTTAGAAGAAATGAATGAGGCTTGTAGCACAATTGAGAAGGATGATAAATCTTCTTCAGTGTGAGCTTACAGTTATTTAC
This sequence comes from Cephalopachus bancanus, assembly GCA_027257055.1. Taxonomy (NCBI): domain Eukaryota; kingdom Metazoa; phylum Chordata; class Mammalia; order Primates; family Tarsiidae; genus Cephalopachus; species Cephalopachus bancanus. The sequence continues at coordinate 15,632,805 of JAPVLO010000045.1, read as the reverse complement.
AAACACTGTGCAGAACAAAAAATTCAATCCAGAATCTTTTAGATGTGATATAATGTGCAGTCTGTAATGTCATTCACCATGCAGTTTATTCACCACAAATACTCGACATACTCAAGAAATTAAAACACAGGATTTTTGTCTCAATATATCCCATTCTTATAACTGATCAAATTATTCTACTGTAGTATTTTTCCTAGATACCACATGAGAAAATTATTAAGGATTTATTGGGTGTGGTTGAAAACAGATTACAGGTGTTGTTTCTGCTTACTTAAGAATAAACAACCTCCATTCTTCAATTCTAACTTCTAAGAAAGTCATCCTAGAGGGAGAAAAACGAGTGTTCAAGGGATAGAATTAAAGATGCAGTGAACAGCTGACCATGCAAACATTACCACCTTTCTGAAAATGGTATCCTGCCAAAAATGATAATGTACATGAAATGTGTCAAATTTAAAAGACAGCATTTTCCAAATAAGGCATTAAAAAAGCGATCCCAAATAAAACTGACCACAAACTTGGTAGAATATATGGTTACTCAACATAAGGTTGGATTAAATCCCAAGATTAACCATTCATTTGCTTTTGTTGTAGTTGTTTAACTGTTCCTTTCAGTCTCTCTAAGAAGCTGGAAAACTTTTTTTCAATCTCTTGTACATTAAAAAAAAAAAAGGCATGCTATGCAGCATTACAAAAGTAATGTGTGTTTTTAACATTTAATCTTGGCAGTCTGGCCTGACTGTGTAACCTCATTTGGAAATCAAATCAAATCAAACTTGAAGGACTTGAGCTAGTCTTTCTAACTCGTCTTTTAATCAAAATTTTTCCTGCAATGTTGCTTTTTCTCAACAGTCATTTTTCTAGCGTAGACATACATTTCAGGTTCTCTAGGAGAAGTGGCTTTTATTTATTGGTTTTAACCCTTTTATAGCACATATAACATGCAAGGCACTTTTCTAATCACTTTACACAAATTAACCACGTTAACCATCCAATAATCCTAAGAAGTGGGTTCTGTTACAGTTGAGCAAAGGAAGGCAGAGAAAGGTGAAGTGACTTGCCCAAGGTTACACAGTCAGATCCAGAATTTAGGCTCAGGCCATATGACTCCAGAATCTGTGTCTCATATCTGCTCCTTGTCAGAGGTGCTCCCACTGTGGAAGCCAAACCTGTGAGAACGCCATTTTATTTCGCAGACTTGAGAAGGTCTTACCCTTTCTCAATACACACTCACCTTGAAGAGAAAAATTCTTTCAAATTGGTAACTAAGTTTAGTAGTTAGCCTGGGGCTTATTCAAATAATTGCCAGAAGTAAAGCTTTGGGGGAAAGATAGCTATGAGATCTTGAGGTTTCAATGAATGAAACACATGGCTCTCTGCAGGCTCAGGACAGCAACAACTTCTGTGTGAACACCCTATGATGACCAGTTTCAGAAAAACATGACCGGGAGCGGCCACTGCACTCCAGTCTGGGTGACAGAGTGAGACTCCAACTCCAAAAAAAAAAAAAAAGAAAAGAAAAGAAAAACATTTATTTAATCTCATCAGTCTCATCATGGTTAGAGCATTTCAGAATGGATCCTTAACTACTTCCATAGACCTAGTTATTGAATTTTAATATTTTGTTTTATGAAATAAATTTAGAACTAAAACTAAAACCAGCTCAGGCATCCACATTTAATAAAACTATGAGATATTAATTCTCTTCATCTTATTACCTCAAAAGCAGGCAGGCAGGAGAGAGACCGGTGGGAAGTGTGAATCCCTTGTGAAACATTTTTAATTATCTTTGAATAAGGAACCAGGTCCTGTCATTTGTCAAGGAGACATTTGCAGTAGTAAAACCTGTGTTTATAATAACCATTTTTATTAGTCATGATTAAAGATAACATTTTGTGTACATTCATTCTCACAAAACACTTTTATGTGACTGTAAAGGTTAATTAATGCATTCCAACAATCATTTTGCTAGTCATCTGGAAATATAGCTTCTCTAGGAATTGTGCTTAAGAGAAAGAGACACACATTATACTATAAAACCATAGCAAAAATATTTTAAATTTTTCTCACTTGTAATGCCGTTGACCTCCAGAGTAAAATATTTCATACTCTGAAAAATTATACGTCTCAAAATTTATTTTTATGGTAAGAAATAGATAATTGCAGCTCTCGTAAAGCACATTAAAAATAATTTATTTTTATAGAGCAAGAATATTGTCTAAGACTGATTTTTTTTTCCACCAAGATCATAAAGCAATGCCTGTAGGAATGCCCATTTATCAGTTATTCTTCTGGAATAATTGTATTTTGGATGTTGGAATTTGTACATTTTCCATTAGTCAAGTACTTACTATAACAACAAATCATCAGTAATACAAAGCTGTCAACCTTTTAGTTGTATATCTTTATACCAGGATAAAGAGAATTGAATAAAATTTATTTAAACTTAGTCCCACAAATACTTTTACAAGAGAGTGTTTTAAAGTAGAAATTAAATTTTTATTTGCATCCTTCTCCCTCTTTTGGAAGAATTTTTTTCCTATGAAATACAGCCATAAAGTTTAATTTCCATTTAACAAAACTGCTCACAATAAACCTAATAGTAGTTTTCCAGATCGGGCTTCCTAGTGAGTAGCAACCTGACTCACATGCAAAAACACCAACTTATATTGACTGTTTCAAAATTGAGACCCAGAAAGTCCCATCAAGGTGGCACTGCTGTGGCTTTAAGACCCTAAGAGGAGGGATACTAACCATCTCAGGCAGTTGAAAAGGGCACTGTGAGGATAGAGTCACTGCAGCCCTCTCTTGGTACCCTGCTTCAAGACATAATTACCTTTACTACAGCGGAGTTCTTGTTTGTTTCCAACACAAATATCTATTGTTGTTATTTAACTCTTGCAGCTTTGTCTGAGAGATGCCAGTTAACATCCTTTTCATAATTATTGTTCAAACACATGAAAAATTATCAAAGTCAATTCTAGTCTTTTGATAACAGATTTCGTGATCCTGCCCTCTTGCCACTTTAAAAATTATTACCTTTTTATTCTACTTCTTACCAACTTTTCCTTTCGTGATTAAAAAAAAGAAAGAGGAGGCAAACACAAAAGTTTGGAAAATATTCAAAAAAAATTGAACAGCATGATCTCTTATAAGGGGCCTTGTCACTCTTAGAAAATGTTCACCTGCTTCACCCTTTTTAGCCCTCACATAATCCCTCTGAAATGGACACTGTTGTGAGTTGCCTTATTTAAAAATGAGTAAATTCAAGCTAAAAAGAATTTACTCAATCAAGTTCATATGTAGTAAGCTTCAGAGCCAGGGTCAGAACATAGATCTAATATACATTATATATAATATATGCAAAATATGTCTCATATATAGTAACATTGTGTATGTATTTATTATGGACCTATTATACACACACACACACACAATAAGACTCAGCATTCACTCCACTGTTCTGTAATCAAACATGCACTGTGAGAAAAGCCACATACTAGGTATATTTGTCTTCGGTCCAAAATCATGAGCAGTTAATATCATGAGCACTAATTAAAGTAAAATAGATTTGAGCACCAATTCTGTTCTGAAGCTTGTACCAGGTATCCTGGGAATGTTAACTAAACCTGCTTCTCAGCCCTGGAGTGGTCTTTTAAAGAAAATAAATCCTATACATACCAAAGAAATTGAGTAGAAATAATGGTAATTTATAACTATAAATAAGAGGCTACAATATTACAAGATAGTACTCAATGAAATATTGTTAACACCAGTTAGGAAGTACTAAGGGTATGACATACAAGTATTTAACTTTAATCTCTCTATCAACCAATCCAGCCAGAGAATTTTTTAGTTAAAATGCTGCTCCAATTTTACTGAACATCAGCAGCACTTGGGGAACTAGGACACCACCCCCAGAGGCTCTCCTTTTGTGGTTCTGAAGCGGGCCCCACGAACTTGCATTGCTAAGAAGCTCCCAGGTGGTGCTTATCAGGCTGGTCTAGAACCACACTTGGAGTAAACCCAACAGCAGTGAGCAGTGGGGTACCCAGAGCAGTGGGCCAGGACTGCCCTCCAGTGTGAGAGTAACCTCCTCTGACTAACTCCTGCAACATGGAGACAAAAGGACAGAGCCTGAGTCCCCATCAACTCCACGCTTCTCCACCAGTGCTGCTGACGCTGCACTGAAGGAAGAGCCCAGGACGGGATTCTGAAGCCCTGGGTTTTAGTCTTTACAATCACTTACTGACCTTGGTCAGGTCAATTTTCCTGTCTGTGCCTCTAATTCAGCATCTGTGAAATAGCAATTCTAGCTGCCTTGTCCATATCAAAGAAGTCATTGTCAGAATCAAGGAAACGGATGTGAAAGTGATTAATATCTGTCAAGTGCTATATAAATGCAAGGGGTTGAGTTTTTAAATTGTCTTTAGATATACTAACTGTGAATATTTTATTTGTGAAAATACTAAAGTGTATGCATTTAGAGTGAATAATGAGGAAACAAGGAGCACTAAAACTGAGTCATTTGCTTTTTTGGAAAATACTTTCTAAGTAATAGAAAGTGGGAGAAAATGTTGATTAAATCCCTCAGACAACAGTGTGTGACATTTTGCAGGGCTTGTAATTATCAGCCCTACATAGAGAGATAGTTAAGACTTTTTCTTAACTATCTCTCTATTTCCTAAAGAAGAGATATTTCTTCTTCCTAAATGAAGATTGACTCCAAAGAAGCAATTAACTCACCCAAAGTTTCATTACAGTAAGTCTTCACCCAACTTTTCCTAACCCAACCTGATTTAGGGAAAGGTTGATGAGTAGTGGCCCAAGATGGCAGCCCCCAAGCTTAAAGAATCTCTGAAGGCAGGGACACCCCAGAAAATAGACACAGAAAATGTGACAGGGTTGATAAGCCGGAGGTAAAACTTGGTCCTTGCTTTACTTCTGGTTTGTGTCTACCCCTTTCTGGCACTACCTTGACACTCTCTACCCTCTGAGTCTGTCTCCCTGAAACTATACAAGCCCTGCTGAGACGAAGCAGCTCAAGCCAAATGTTCAGTATTATTAAAGCTTGATTTAAAGTCACCTTTAAAAGTTAAAACAGAAGGGTAAAACTCGAATAAGAAAAATTAGCTTGTCATGGAACTCAAAAGAACACAAACTCCTTAGAGAATGGTACTATAAGTTTTCCCCAAAATGCTTCAGTTGGGAACTGGGCAAGAGAGAGCTCTAGCAGATTCGAGATGGGTGTGGGTATCATAAGACTGTGGTTTTGAACTCTGCTCCACTATTCACCATCTGAGAATTCTTGGGAAAATTATCATTTCTACATTACAGTTTTCTCAGTTATGAAATCGAAAAGTAATATTTAAATCGCATGGTTGTTATGAGGATTAAGTAAGCAGTTGATGTTAAGCATTTGTTAATCAAAAATATTATTTCCTCTCCCTGACTCCCTAGATGAATGGAGAAATTACTAAGTAAAAATAATAAAAATGTAAAATAAGCATCTCGATTCTTATACTTTATTAACTTCTACATGTGTGAAAAATCTCCTAGAAATTACTTGAAATTGAAGAGATAATCACTGCTTAATAACTCTTTGAGGTAGAGGGAGAGCTGTTATCATATTTATGACACAGCTGTCAATGTAGTATATGTCCAAGAAAAATCCATTCTGGGTAATGCCAAAATTTAATAGTTAAGCATTTTATCTAGGTCAAAGCACAATAGGCAAGGCGGATAATTAAAGTAAATGTACATTTATCTTGCTTGTATTTCTCATCTCATGTCTCCCTGTCATGTTTCACATCTCATCTTGCTTCTAATACAAAATATACCTTCAATAAAACTGAGCCTTCTTGCCTATCCAGGAAGCCTCATCAACACAAAATGTCACATTTGGTATAAACAAAAACTGATTCCAGAAGCATAAAATATAAAAGTCTGCACTGAAGTCTCTTGAATGCAGGAAGTGGGGCATTATTTCTCTCTCTCTCTCTCTCTCTCTCTCTCTCTCTCTCTCTCATACCCCCTTCCCTCCCTCCCTCCCTCCCTCTCTCTCACTTCTCTCATTCTTAACATCATCTTAACCCATCAATTTCACCCACATCATTTGACTGCTGCACAATCTCTCACTTCCACCTGTCCAGTCTCCTCCCTCTCTGGAACCCTCCTGCTCTTCTACTCCCACTTTCAACACCCCTCCTTCAGCTAGATCTTTTCTTTCAGGGATCTTCCAATTACTTTCTTATCTGGATTAGTTTAGCCTTCTCTTCTTCACCCATTAGTGGACGAGTACAACAAAGACACTAGAGTCAGACAAGATAAACAGAATATTCCCTAGATGACTGTGGTGGGGAATAGGATATGTATACTTAGAATTTAGTATTATTCTCTCAGCCACGCATGAAAGCAACACCTTTTCAATCAATAGTGTTTGGAGTGCCAATCAACAATCTGTTATTGCTATTACAAAAATCTATATGATGTTAGTAGAATGTAGTTACTAGAGCAACAAGTGTATTTTGGGAAATCAAATTAGCATTCATCTGGCATCTGAGTTAACAAAGGCTAAAGGGAGAATAACTGGCTATCAATAGCATTTTAAGCATTTTGCTCTGCCTAAAAATATCAATGCCTATAAGTGTATGGTCTATAAACTAGAAATTATATTTATGACATAACTGTAGACATATTAAGAGAAATGTGTGCTTATATTTACAAGTATAGTCCTTTTCAAATTAGATACTGTTGAAAATAATCTGCATATAAAAATACTTTATATTTTTTCACATGTATAAGCCATAAAAGACAGATGATAAAATATACTTTTGCTTTCTCATAAACATAAAATAACAACAAAAGAGGAGCTTTATATAAAAGCATCATTACAACTGCAGGCAGGGAGAGGCATGGGGAAGTGGGATTGGCAGTTGTGGGAATCTGTCAGGGGAGGAGGAGCACACCTCATCAACAAGGGTACCTGCATAATGAACATTTGTATACCTAACCCTGAGTTGTACCCCACATCTTTAAAATAAAAAATTTAAAAATAAATAAATAAAAGCACCATTACCATTTAAATCCTCACAAGGTCATAATATACTGCACTGGGTAGGAGAGTTCAGCTTGGGGAAAAAAAGTAGACATTTTCTCACTTAACAAAAAAAAAATCTAATGAGGTTCTGAAATGCTGAACCAAGCACAGAGGCAGAGAAAAAAGAATTAACATCTCTTCTAAAACAAAGACTTGGTTTGTAAAAAAGTTTAGTAATCAGACAAATAAAAGAAAATGAAATCCAGTACTTAGGATTAAAAGTTTTTCTAAGTTCAGGACAAACATTGAAGAAATACTAAAGTGAGCAACTTTGAAAGAATGGAATTCCATTTGTTGAAATTTTCCTGAGAATGCAAATTTTTTTTGTTTTTTGGTTGGCGTCTCACTCTATCACCCAGGCTAGAGTGTAGTAGCACAATCATGACTCACTGCAGTCTCAGCCTCCTGGGTTCAGACCACTATGGCTGGCTTTTTTTTTTTTTTTTTGTAGCGATAAAGTCTCATTATGTTGCCTAGTCTGGTCTCCAACTCCTGGGCTCAAGTGATCCTCCTGCCTCAGCCTCCCAAAGTGCTAGGATTACAGGTATGATCCACCACACCCAGCCAGAATGAAACTTTTTAAAAAGCAGTGCACACAGTTGTAGTCTATATTGATTATGAATTTTGGCAAGCTGTATTAGAACTTAATCAAGATAAGAAATACAGGAAAATGGCACTTGGAGACAACACTGGATTTTGTGCCTGGCTTTCAGTTGAAAAAGATTTTTTTAAAAAACCTATCTATAGCCGGGCTCGGTGGCTCAGCCTGTAATCCCACGCCTTTGGGAGGCTGAGGTGAGTGGATGCCTGAGCCCGCGGGTTTGAGACCCGCCTGGGCAGCGAGACCTCATCTCTGCAATAAATCAAAAAATCAGTCGGGCGTGGTAGCGCATGCCTGTAATTCTGGCTACACGGAAGGCTGAGGCGGAAGGATCGCCGGAGCCCAGCAGGTCGAGGTTGCGGTGGCCGGGAGCGGCCACTGCACTCCAGTCTGGGCGACAGAGTGAGACTCCAACTCAAAAAAAAAAAAAAAAAAAAAAAAAACCTATCTATTTAAACTCATTACAAAGGGAAGATGTTGCTTCCAACAAATAATAAATAGTCATTCATTTGTTCTACTCATAAAACCATATGCTTATCACTTTTGATAAATTTTAAAAGCGAACTATGATTACCTAGAGTAAGGATAGTCAGCTAAGAAGTCAAAGAGGATTCCTCAGAACTGCTTCTGGGAAAGGGTGTGCTCTGCCCCAAGCAAATAGTAGCAGGCTTTCCCAGTCAGCCTCAAATCTAACTTTCCTTGCTCTTGTCTTGTAAACTCACACAAGTTTCCGGTGAATTTGGCAATTAGCCATATGCAATCTTGCAGCAACTTTTGTTGTCACCTCTCTGTCACTTATTGTTCACCTACTATGCTTGAGCCAGTACAAGTCACATGCCCCCATGCACTTTTTCCCATTTAACGTTTATGGCAACTCTGAGACAGGTTTCATTATCCCCACTTGACGAGAAAGGAAAGCAGAAGACAAGAGAAGTAACTTGTTCTAGATCACAAATATTGGTCAGGGTGAAGCCAGCTTTCAAATCTAGCACTGTCTCCACTGCACTCAGGCTACCTCACTCTTAATTGTTTTTATTTTTTGCATTATAGACTTTTCTTTTAATACTCCATGACATCAAGGGCCTCTTTTAGACCAGATACAGGTTTCACTTACTTTTTCTTACTTTGGCTTGCAGAAATAATACTGCAATATTAACCAGCATGTATTGTGTCTGTACTATGTCAAGTACTGTGACTGTGCCAAGCACCGTAGAATTATTGTCATCCCCGCTTATACAGGTGAGAAAAGGAGTGAGGTAAAGTCACATGCAGCCAACAAAAGTGGTAGCCCCAGGGTTGAAACAAATCAGTCTGACTCATGTCAACTTTATCAACCACTATAATGTGACCCTTGATGATTTGATGCTAATGGTGAAGTAAGTAGGAGAATCAGGAAGAATTGTAAGAAATATGTGATCTGTCACAGAAACAAATAACTGAGTACCACATGTTCTCACCTATAAGTGGGCCCTTGTAGTATCATAATACTACAAGAAAGGGATAGGCAGTAGCAAGACACTGCCAGGGGAGGAGGGGACACTTAACATCAATAAAGGTACCTGATTGTAAACCAGGCAAATTGAGGACCGATGGGAGGCCCAATCTTCACCTGTATTTAGATGACTTGTATCTAATCCTGACCTGTACCCCACATCTTTAAAATAAAATATTTTTAAACATTATTTTAATTCACAAAACTTAAGAAAAAGGCATAAGTCTCCAGAACGCTTGGCTGTAGCCAAACATTAAAAACTTTAAAAGTTTGCCCAAAGAATACAGATCCATTTGGAGAAGATGAATCCTTATTAATGATATCTTATATCAGCACAGCACTTCAGTCTTTCAACACATTACCTATCTCAATCCTTACACCAATATCCTATCCCAATTTTGTGGACAAACTCCTGTTCAAAGAGTTGAATAAATTGTGTAAGGTTGAATATATCCTGAACTAGTGCTTAATCAAGTCTTTCGTTTCGGTCCATATCCTTTCCATTACCCTAGGATAACATTCACTCACCTGTGGTCAGTATTGGAGGCAAAAAAAAAAAAAAAAAGCAACAGAATGTATAAGTGATTGCAAAGAAAACATTTACCTACGTTGTTTTTCTCCTTAGGTAGAGAGAGTTGATTTCCTGCTGTTGTGAAGTTTTCTTTGTGAAGGATAGAAGTGGGAGGGCTTTTCAAATTGTGGCTGTGAATCAAGCAATTATAGTTGTACCACCAACTAGTATCATTATCAACCTATCAGCATAGCTGAAACTGTGAGGTGAGGCCTAAGGGAAAGAAGAGGGTCACTTCAAAGTACACAGAAATGCCAGTCTCTGGCATAATATTAAGTTAGTGAACTTGGTGGAGAGACGAGTTAAGTTCAATCTTGCTTCAACATCTGGGCTCTTAACCTCCACTCTGTCCTTCCTCTTCATGGGTAACCAAGTGGGCCACTCGCAGATTCGGGAGCCACTATTTATAGTTGAGGGACAGTCCCTCCCTGCTCAGCAACCAAGGGATATGTATATATACCTGTTAGCTGCTACAAACAGGTATATACGACAGAAAATACAGAAAACACTAAGGGAGACACCATCCCTTGCTCTCAAAACACCTAAATATGGTTGGAAAGAAATTATTAGCAGCAAGCAAAGCAGGAGAGGAATAAGGGCTAACCTCTGTGAAACAAGCCAGGAAATCACTGTGTCCTTAAAAGAAACATCAAGGCCCTTGCGATAGAATCCATCAAGTTTGGTTCACTTCTGTTTTTAGGGAGATACAATCCTAGCCTTATGGAACTGCATGAGTTACAACCATTGGAGACCTTTAGGAATTGTCACCACACCCTACACTAGAGATACTCCGTTCTACACCACCTATTATTATTTGGCAACATTTTTGAAGATATAAGCAATGTTCCAAACAAGTCCCACTTTTATGAATACTATTTAGCTGAATAAATATAGAGAAAATAAAACATAAGAGAGAGCCTATGTTGTGCCTTTTTGTATTATGTATTCTCAAGTTGTGACTTTTTTATATCAGCAGCTTATTATGACAAATTCCAATTCATATTTATGCAAATCAAACACTTCATTCCATTTTTGCCTTTGTTTTTCATATAGGGAATGCCTATGACCAAGTCGTATGGCATTTACTGCCACAAATAAAATAAAATGCATTGGTTATTCCAATCTCATGCAGCCAGTTACACCAACATGTAGTCCTTCTTATGTCTTAAGAATGAATATCATAGCCGGGCTCGGTGGCTTAGCCTATAATCCCGCGCCTTTGGGATGCTGAGGTGAGTGGATTGCCTGCGCCCGCGGGTTCGACCTGCCTGGGCAACTTGACGAGACCTCATCTCTATAATAAATCAAAAAATCAGCCGGGCGTGGTAGCGCACACCTGTAATTCTGGTTACTCGGAAGGCTGAGGTGGAAGGATGGCCGGAGCCCAGTAGGTCGAGGCTGCGGTGGCCGGGAGCGGCCACTGCACTCCAGTCTGGGCAACAGAGAGAGACTCCAACTCAAAAAAAAAAAAAGAATGAATATCATGAATTCAAAGGGAATTCCATATAGCATCCAAAAAGCTTATATTTTATGCATCACTTATTCTTCCTAACAGTAGAAAAAGAATATTAGAGCCAAAAATAGTATGTGGGAAAGTATAATTTGCCCTGATAGTTTAACAATTTGAATTCAAGATATGTGAAACATTTGTCACATTATACATAATATTTTATGTCCATCATATACTTATTATGAAATACCAAGTTTTGGAAAGCAGAAGTAATTTGCAGAGCATAAATATGAAAAGTAAGTTTTCCTTTTCTTTAAAATGAGATGCCATAAGATAATTTGTTTAAAAGAAGGTAGGTAAAGAAAACCCTTGTTGCAGAAAACACAAAAGGCTAAATCTGTATGTAATGGAAAAATTCCTTTATTTAAAAATAAAATTTGGGCTGGACGCAGGGGCTCAGCCTGTAATCCCAGTGCTTTCGGAGGCCGAGATGAGTGGATTGCCTGAGCCTGCAGGTTCAAGACCCACCTGGGCAATTTGGCGAGACCTCATCTCTACAATAAATCAAAAGTTAGCCGGGCGTGGTAATACGTGCCTGTAGTTCCAGCTACTTGGAAGGCTGAGGCGGAAGGATCGCCGGAGCCCAGCAGGTTGAGGCTGCGGTGGCTGGGAGCGGCCACTGCACTCTAGTGTGGGTGACAGTGAGACTCCAATTCAAAAAAAATAAAAATAAATAAAATTTGCTCAATTTGTAGACGTATATAAGCCCAGAGCTTGGAGGAAGCAGTTATAGATATATATAGATATATAGGGGTCCAGAGAGATTAAGTGACTTGCTTAAGATCCTGATATTTAAAAATGTGAAGTTCTGTAAAGATCCTAAATGTCATTGACTCCAATCACCATCTGATACTTATTTTCCTACCTGTAACATGGGGTTAATCCAGACTTGGGCTAACATCCAAGGGCACAGTTTCACTTGAAAGAGTTTCAACACATTCAGTAATTTTATAAAGTAAAGAATAAATCTTGTTTTTCATAAAAATTTTCAACTGGCATAATTCTGGAAGTAATAAAGAGTACATAGATGCTGCATTGGTCAAAAGAAGCAACAAGTACCAGACTTCTGGAGGCAGCCCAAGAACTCTGTGTCCATACTTAAGACACTGGTCTTCACCTGCGGAGGAATTTCCTTTCCAAGAAGGACTGAAAAATGTGACTCCTCTTGAAAGGCTGCTTCCAAGGGCTCTGGAAGGGGAGATTATACACTTCCAGGAGTCTCAAGAAAGGAAAAAAATACCACAAAGCAAAATAAATTGTATTACCTGACATTAAAAATGTACAAGCAGATTTAGAAACAGGAGGAAGTGAAACACTAAACAAAAATACTGATTGTTTTTAATCCTACCGTCACTCCTTTAATCATTTTCCTTTCCCACTTCTGTTCTCTAATCTATTCCTGCCACCGCCTTACCATGTACCACTCCCGAGGTGGAGCGGCGGGCCCTTTAGAGAAGTAAAGGTTACTAGGTCTAATTTCTTCATCTATAAAATGTGTATACCACTAGATGACTTCTACTGTTACTTCCAGTCTAAGATACTATGGCTGGTAGTCTTAATTGCATAAAACAATATGCAAACTTATCAATCATCTAAGCTTATTTACGTAGACGAACTTAAAGTAAGTCTTTTGAGAGAGAATGCTCCCCAATCCAAGTGAACTAGATCACATAAAAGGGAAAAAACAAAAATAAAATAGCCCAAGAAAACAAAAAACTTCACAATGTCTTTCCTCAAGGTATAAACAAACTCTCCTGATCTCACCGGAATTCTTATTTTTAACTTACAAGGCTAAGTGTGTTGTAAAATCTACCTTCAAAGAATATCAGTATTTCTTAAATCTTTCCAGTTTTTTGTGTTATCGTTGTTTATTTCAAATAAATCAAACTCAATTTTCAATGGTATGTATATTCTCTGTGGCCATTTGCTTCATTACAACTAAAGTCAAGGTGATATTTTGGCATGGAAAGAATAACTTAGCAAAGACATGTATCATAGCTTGAGCATTCAAAACTCTTGAACCACTGAAAACAATCATTTATTTCTTTTAATTTTTTAAATTTATCTAGTTTTATTAAGGTATAATTGACAAATTAAAATGATGTATATTTATGACGTACAATGTGATGTTTTAATATACGCATATATTGTTAAATGGTTAAATGAAGCTAATTAACATGCCCTTCACCTCACATTCTTTATCATTTCTTTTCATGGTGAGAACATTTTAAGATCTGCTCTATTAGCAATTTTCAGGTATGCAATACATTATTATTAACTGTAGTCACCATGCTACAGTAGATCTCCAGAACTTATTAATTCTATCTAAGATTTTGTATATTTTTACCAATACCTTCCCATTCCCCCACCCCCACCTCAGCTCCTGGCAACCACCATTCTCCTCTCTGCTCCTATGGGTTCTACTTTTTTAGTGAGATCATGCAGCATTTGTCTTTTTGCACCTGGCTAATTTCACTTGATATAATGTCATTCAGGTTCTTGCATGTTGTCACAAATGACAGAGCTTCCTTCCTTTTTAAGGCTGGATAGCATTTTATTATGCATAGAATATAACACATTTTCTTCATCCATTCATTCACTGATGGACACTTAGTTTGATTCCGTCTTAGTTATTGTGAATATGCTGCAGTGGACATGGAAGTGCAGATATCTCTTCAACATATTGATTCCATCTCCCTTGGAGAGATACCTAGTAGCAGGATTGCTGGATCATATGGTTGTTCTATTTTTAATTTTTTGAGGAACCTTCATAATGTTTTCCATAATGAACGCACTAATTTGCATTCCACCAACAGCACACAAAGCTTACCTTTTCTCCACATTCTTGCAAATGTATCTTTTGTCTTTTTGAGAATAGCCATTTCTACAGCTGTGCGGTGATATCTCACTGTGCTTTTGATTTCCACTTCCCTGATGATTGACAATGTTGGGCTTTTTTTCATATTTCTATTGGACATTTGTATGTCTTTTGAGAATGGTTTGTTGAGAAAATGACCACTTCTTAGAGGAGCTTTTATTTCAAAATATTCAGAAGAAACAAGAAAGAAAATTTGGAAAATTTATCCTAGACTAAGTTGACTTTTATGTTTTGATCCTGTTTGTGAAATAAACCGGATGATACAAAACTCACTATAATGCAGAGGCTTCAGACAGATTACCTACTTGCTATGTTTATTGTTTTAGGTTCCTTGCAGAAAACTATACTAATTAAAGTTCTAAGATATGATTTGATGAAACCTATTTCAGAAAATAAGTCTTTAGGTGGTAAAGCTTGAGGATATAACATTTGAATTCCAAAACAAAAAAGCAATTTTCAGTGTCATATCTAGGTTAACTTGGATTTCTTTCACACTTTAGCGGCCTCTAAAATGGATGCTGAAGATAATTACATTGTGGAAACAATAGTAAGATATTTCAGACTCACCTCACAGGCTTCATGACTCTACATACTAATCAATTACTCAAAAAGAAAATCACTGCATCATTTAGTGTAATATCAAGTAGTTATAAACCTTGGCAGTATTTGTTTCCCATTTTTATACACATTTGTTCATTCTATTCTCTTTGACACAAAGTGACCATAGGACATATTATTTTAAGCACGACTAACAAAATCATGGGACTTGTTTTCATTCAGGCGGAAAATCTTACCTGACTGTTCCGTTTTTGTTCACTGCACCAGTTACATAAACATTCAATGCACAGTTTTTGAATGACTAAAATAAAACTAAAATGAATGTGACTTGAAAATCTAACTAGTAAATGCTACACACTGCACATTTTATGAAATTTTTATTGAAGCAGATTCTGATATTCTTTTTAGGCTTATGGAAGCAAGCAAAATACTGGCTTCTACATGAGGCTTTTGTTACCTTTGCCTGAAATAGTTATAATTAGTCCATTAATTAGTTATACTATTTATTTCCTTAGAAGACATTTAGAAAGACAAAAGTACAATTTGTACACTGCTCAGATGAGAATTCTATTTGGTGGAAACTTGATAAATATTGTTTGGCAATACCACCAAGTTAGAATATTGTTTTTTTCACACTTGA
Organism: Cephalopachus bancanus; assembly: GCA_027257055.1. Taxonomy (NCBI): domain Eukaryota; kingdom Metazoa; phylum Chordata; class Mammalia; order Primates; family Tarsiidae; genus Cephalopachus; species Cephalopachus bancanus. The sequence goes on along the minus strand of JAPVLO010000045.1, from coordinate 15,617,456 downwards.
TGTTAATAACTATTATATATAGCATGAATTTTATAAGCCATACTCAGAACTAAAGCAGTAATATGTCACTCTTCAAATGCATTGAAAGTTTACATCAACTCAAAGTAGTTTTTTTAAAACTCTTCAAGAAAAGTGCTTTGAACTTTTAGCAAATTTTCAGAGGAATTAAATCAGAATAACTTTGATAGGGCTTGCGGCACAAATTGCTGCCTGCTTAATCTGACTCTATCTCTTCCCAATGTTCTGTATAAATTGGCATTCTCCATTATCTAAAGACAGCCAGCCCCAGCCCCACACCATGGTAATAGATCAGATTCCCTTTGAGCTCAATGAGTATGTATTCTCAGTACCCAAACTTCTGGTTAATTCAAGGGAAAAAAAATCCACCAGCCCATGAACTGAAATAAAGTAATCTGAATCTCACATATTTTTTTTTGTTTCGCATTCTGACAAAAGTCTTGTACTTGCCATTTCTGAAAGTTCCTGTGTTCACTGCAAACTTGATAGGTAATTTACCCTGTATGTAGACGTATATACACAGTCACAGACTAAATTCAAATGCCCATGTAAAATAGAAGCTAAGGCTTAGTTCCTGGAGAAAAGCCACACATTACATACAAATGAAGTGAACAAGGGAGTCAATATCCTTAGCCAAAATATTTGTGATTCTGGAATTGATCCCACAAATGCAATAATCAATCTGCATAGGAAGTGTGAATTTTGCTGAAGTAAGAATGTATGTCGGAAGGCCTATGTGGGAGGATCACTTGAGGCCAGGATTTTTGAGACCAGTTTGGGCATTACAGCAAAGCCCTATCTCAACAAAAATTTTTAAAAATTAGCCGAGTGTGATGGTGCATGCCTGTAGTCCTAGCTACTGGGGAGTCTGAGGCAGGAGGACTGCTTTAGCCCAAGAGTTTAAGGCTTCAGTGAGCCATAATAGTACAACTGCACTCCAGCCTGGGCAACAAAATGAGACCCTATCTCTTAAAAATAAAAATAAAAAAAGAATGGATGCAAAATATTTTTCTACTCTTCAGCCAAGAAGTATAAAGTAATGGGGGTGCCATGTTCAACCACTTTAGAGAAACAATTCAGAGAATACCATGGCAGCCTCAAATTACTACTCAGGAGTATCCTAGCTCAGAAGACTGCAGGCAAGGGAAGTGCAAAGTCATTCTTACATAACACTTCTCCTAACTGGATGAACAGACTCTCCATTTTATACCCTAGCTTTGTCTCATTTAAGTCCCAACCAACCTAGCTATCATTTTAGGCTTATTACTGCTATCTGGCAGTATTTAGGGGATTAAAGGGAAAAAAAACATCTCTCAGTACTCAGAATTAAACTTGGTGATAAAAATCTTGACACGTACACAGAATAAAGTGCTTTCATTACCCCACAATGTACTTTGGTCTCCATCAAGAACGATAAGAATTTCTTTAGAATGGAAAGATAAAAAGGATAAGATCCTGCATGATGTAGTGGAACTCTCATTAAACACAGCAGGAGCTTTAACTGAAATCAGGAGTAAGGTGAGGTCCCAAGTTGGAACAATTTATTGCTTCTATTACAGTTTTGATCACAAGGACTGATTCATGTCATCCAGTTTCTTTTCCATGTCACTGTTGCCGGTGCCAAAAATCCATTGAATTAAAATTTAAGAGCCTCATATGTTTCTGTATAACCCAGTGATGGTTGTACTACTTTGACCTTTTTAAATGTTCCTTTATTTGATTTTATATCTATTCCTACAGAAAAACTATGATGCGTTGGTTGGTCAAAATATTAATCTTTCAAAACCTCCCTGGCTTAGGAAACCATAATTCTTGTGGGAAAAGATGGGTAGAATGTGAATTGAATCTAATTTTATTCAGTGTAATCCAATTAGCATTACATCATCTCCACCGAACTATCAGAACATTACCTCATATCAGTGATCTTCTGGGATGTTAAAACGGGTCTTTAAAAGTCTTGAATTATTTATTTTTCTTTTCAAATGTTATATCATCAATTACATATTCATCAACCAGAATATTTTATGCTCCAGATATATTATGCTCCAATATAGTATGTAAGAAGTGCTTTAAATAAAATCATTTTGGTCTATTTCATATTTAAAGAAGTCACAATGATGGACCTCCCAAAAGGATATCTAAACAGGATGACATATCTGACTTAAAAAAAAAAGAATTCCTTTAGGGCCCCTAAGAAAGAAAACTACAAAGCACACAATATGACCAGAATTGAGTTAAAATTGTCTTTTTTACTTAATGAAATTTCAAAAGAAATGTCTTTTCTTCTTTATAAAAAAGAAACAAGTAACCGAAAAAGAGATAGAAGGTAGCTGATTCCAATGTATGTGAAGACTTAGGTACTGAGAGAAAGAAAAAAGGGAGGACAGAATTAAGAGAACAGCAGCATTTAATAATTGTTGGTGTAAAACTCAGGTCTTTTTAGATCCATTAGAGAACCCCATTTCTCCCATTATCTGCTGTCCTTTTAGATCCTGGCACCAGCTATGAGGACTTCAGGGTCCATAGCTCACCCCAGTTCACCAGATACTAAAGACACTGCTGCCTGAAAATGACATCCCCCCCCCCAGGAAAGAAGTGTTTTCTGTCACTGTTTGTATAAATTGGTAAGCTTCAGACAAAAGACTTGTCCTTTCTATTTGGCTGAATCCATGCAAATCTAATTGCTATCAAACCAAGAGCAAGGGATCTCTATCCTGCATTCTGTCACATCTGATTTTATCCTTTACTTTCTCCCCAGACACCCTGCAAAAGACGAAATTTAAGTTGAATTCAAATTAAGTATTTAGGTCTTGCCAAGGAAACCTCCCTGCTAGACTAATGTGATCTCAAGGAAAACAAGAGAAAGAAAAAGAGGAAAGGGAATATGCTAACAGACTCTGGATACTCTTCAGCAGAGCCATTCTAAGCACAAGGCCATGGTCAGCCATCTGGTCCTCCAAGTGACTGTGTCCTTATGGTCATCCAAAATTCCAATGTCTCCAATTCAGAGATTATGACATATTTTCTGCCAAATTAGTATGTTAATGACATTTCTAAAGCATTCTGTACTGTCTTTTTGTTGTTGTTGTTTTGTATTGTATTTTAAAGATGTGGGATATAATTCAGGATTAGGTACACAAGCGGACATCACACAGGTAAAGTTTGGACCTCCCTTTGGTCCCCACTTTCCCTGGTTTGAGATCAGGTATCCTTCCGTACTTTTATGTGTTAAAGGAAGTCTAACACATATCACTACTTTTTTATACTCAGTATTAGCCAAAATTAAGGAGTCAAATAAAATTTTGCCTTGGGTGAATACATAGAAGAAATTTTTATGATACTATACTACCAATTCCAAATTAAAGAATAACAATAGAGAAATATGAAAATTCATACTAATAATTCTACCCACATAAGCCAAATGAGATGAAAATTGAAAATATTTAAACCACTTATTTGTAATTGTTTGGATCTTTCAATATAATGCATATTATTTCTTCTTTAAAGAAGATATGTGCCGGGCTCGGTGGCTCAGCCTGTAATCCTGCACCTTGGAAGGCTGAGGTGAGTGGATTGCCTGAGCCCGCGGGTTCGAGACCCGCCTGGGCAACTTGGTGAGACCTCATCTCTACAATAAATCAAAAAACTAGCCGGGTGTGGTAGCATGCACCTGTAGTTCCAGCTACTTGGAAGGCTGAGGTGGAAGGATCGCTGGAGCCCAGCAGGTCAAGGCTGCAGTGGCCGGGAGCGGCCACCGCACTCCAGTCTGGGCGACAGAGTGAGACTCCAACTAAAAAAAAAAAGAAATGCATACACTTTCAAAGATGCATATACATTTATGATGTCTTTGAAAGTTTGAGCAAAGAGCTCAGAGTTTATGATACACATTTAGAAGAGTGAGAGAAGTATTATATACAAGTGTTTATTTTATAATTTACCAAGTAAATTGCTGTTTTAATGTATCCCAAGATCTAATTCAATTACTAAATATGTAGTACCAATTGTGTTATTCTCCTCAACCACTTTGTTCCTCAAAGAAAAAACACTCCAAGTTTGCACACACACACATACACACAAGGAAAACAAAATGAAGAAAATTCAAGTTATTGCCTGCCAAAACATTCTTGAAATATCCAAATAACTAATGCGAAATTTTTTTGCAAATTACTTTGATAATTACTACAATTCTCTATTTGCCTGATTTATTGTGCAAATTTATAACTGTGCAAGGATACTTTTTGTGCAAGGATACTTTTGTCACATAATAAGAATATATGTACTTAGAGTTTCTTTTGAGAAACTGTTCCAGGGGTTTCTAGCCAGCTCTTGATCAAGATTCATTACACAATTAAAATCCACATATCAAAAATGTCACACTTTTTATAAAACTCTATACTTATCAAAGACTCACAAATGAGAATTAATTAAAGAGCAAATGATAGAGGAAAAAAGTCTTGGAACTTTATTTTAAAACTCAATAACAACATATGCTATTTTCTTGTTAGAAACAATATGTAGGTAGTGAAAATGCATGTAAAACACCTGAGCAAATCGTTGAGGAAGTGAAGAGAGTTGACACCAGACCACGATGATTCAGACAGAGCTACATTCAAATGGAACTCTACACTTTATGACCCATGGGACCTTGGGCAAGTTACTCAACCTCTCTGAGACTTTTTTCTCTATCTGTAAATTTGGTACTAATTATAGTACCTTTCTTATAGCATCTTATAGATGATTAAATGAGAATATGCATGCAAATACCTCAGCATGTTGTTTGTGCTCACCAAATAGCAGCTGTTACCATTATTCGTGGTTTCTCATAGCCGTTTGGAAGAATGGGGAAAAGGAATTAGTGTTCATACATCATTAGGTTAAGTGACTATCACTGTAGAATCATTATAGTTTATGTGGGTTGCATTTTAAATGATTTTGTTAGATAAACTCACTTGCAAATGTTAACTGTTAATAGCAAATACAACTAACTATTAAAAAACAGTATATGGAATTACCTATCACCTCCCACATTTTTACAAACATGCATACAACTCTGCTTTGTGCTGGGGTGCAGTAGAAAGACTAATATACACTGTTTTTGAAAAACCAGTAAAGAAAATGATTGTCAATTCAAAGTAGGATATAGAACTAAAAGCTTATGATGCTTATGTTTCTCTTGGTCCTTTGCATTTGTTTGAGATTCTTTTACTGTTAATTTTTTAAAATATAAAATATAAAGGCTGGCTGTGGAGACTCATACCTGTAATCCCAGAACTTTGGAAGCCCAAAGTGGGAGGGTTGCTTGAACCCAAGAGTTCAAGACCAGCCTGGGCAATACAGCAAAACCTAGTCTCTACAGAAAATCAAAAAAAAAAATAGCTGGGCATAGTGGCACACACCTGTAGTCCCAGCAACTCAGGTGGAAGGATTGCTTGTGCCCAGTAGTTCAAGGCTGCGGTAAGCTATGATTGTGCTACTGCATCCAACCTGGGTGACAGAGTAAGACTCTGATGTTTTTTTTTTTTTTAGTTGGAGTCTCACTCTGTTGCCCAGACTGGAGTGCAGTGGCCGCTCCCGGCCACTGCAGCCTCAATCTGCCGGGCTCCGGCGATCCTTCCGCCTCAACCTTCCAAGTAGCTGGAACCACAGGTGCACGCTACCACACCCGGCTAATTTTTTGATTTATTGTAGAGATGAGGTCTCACCAAGTTGCCCAGGCAGGTCTTGAACCCACGGGCTCAGGCAATCCACTCACCTCAGCCTCCCAAGGCGCGGGATTACAAGCTGAGCCACCGAGCCCGACTATGATTTTTTTTTTTATTTAAAGATTTAAATAAATAGTTTATGTATATTTCAGTGCCTCAGCCCACAACTGATTTCTACAAATCCAATCCATCCTTACCGTGCTCAGCTTTAGCGACAGTTTCTCTGGGAAGTTTCCATTGACCATCCTTGACCATCACTCTATTCTTTCTGTACTGTTTTAGACCCTTGTCCCCAGATCAGTTTTTGTTTCCTGACAATTCTTTTTGTGTTAAATCTCTTGCATCTTCCCTTTCTTTTCCTTTGCACAACAATTTCCTAAACCAGATCACATTATCTGCTGAGATTTATGAATTTGTGTTCTTAAGTGTGCCTCCTGGTGGCATGTCTTTCCTGCATAAAATGACCAGAAATATATTTCTAAGAAGAGACTTGTATGAGGTAAACCTTCCCTTTCAAAACGTTTGATGGCTCTCTATTGCTAGAATGATCATAACGGCCAATCCAGTAACTTTTCCTAGTAAAAGGGACTTTCACTAATGACCATAAACTGAACTGTGCAGGCAGGCCAGGACTTAGAGCTAACTGATACATTGCCACCTTTTGTGCATCTCAAACTCTCATGGAAATCTTCCAAAGGGTGGACTCAAAATTGAACTCCCAAATCCAAATTTCTTTTAAGTTGACATGTTTAAAATTTACAATAATTGATGCTCAAAATATATCCATGTTTATTTTAATGTAAACATCGCATTTTAAATCACAAGCCTTTTTCATGAGCAAAAATCAAAAACATCTTACCCAAAAATCTTGGAGCAAAATTGACCCATTTGGAAATATTTTCAGGTCACAAATCCTAAAATCCTATTATTGTGTAGTCTATGAAAAGGCTGCCCCTTGGAGTACAGAGAATGCCCAGTCACAAAGACCATAAAGTGAAAATGGAGGATGCTCCATGGAATGGAGTTATCATTCCTATGTGAACTCACTGCCTACTCATAAAAGCCTTCCAAATAGCCTCTTTAGAACCTCATTTCCATGTTAACAATAATAAATACTTCTCTTCCTTACTTTTATCAACACTTTTCAGTCTTTATGATCCAGGTCCATTTGCTCTGGTTGCCATATAAAATACAAGACACACAATTAAATTTGACTTTCAGAAAAACAACAGATGATCTTTCATATGGCCCATGCAATATTTGGATTGAAACTTCACTGGGTGTCCTGTATTCTTGCTAAATCTGGCAATCCTAACTGTGAAATTATTCCTAACTACCTTCCCTACCATTCCAAGACTTTGGGGTTCCTCTGAACTTCTCATACAAATTACCTGTACACCAATTTGACACTTCCCTATTTGTACCTGTTTTTGTACATTTTCATATCACATAATCCACCTCCCTGACTTGAAAGCTCCTTGACAACAAGGCTGCTCTTATAGCTCTTTGTAATTCCACAATGTCTCTCAGAAACTCCCATCTATCGGTGGTGATCATAAATTTTTTTTTTTTTTTTTTTTGAGTTGGAGTCTCACTCTGTCGCCCAGACTGGAGTGCAGTGGCCGCTCCCGGCCACCGCAGCCTCAACCTGCTGGGCTCCGGTGATCCTTCCGCCTCAGCCTTCCAAGTAGCCGGAATTACAGGCATGCGCTACCACGCCCAGCTGATTTTTTGATTTATTGTAGAGATGAGGTCTCGCTGCCCAGGCGGGTCTCGAACCCGCGGGCTCAGGCAATCCACTCACCTCAGTCTCCCAAAGGCGTGGGATTACAGGCTGAGCCACCGAGCCCGGCTCATAAATATTTTTAAGTTGAGACACTGATCTAAAATTGGTGAACAAGACAGCCAACAACTATTTATTGAGCAACTAATTTCTATTCCCACTAGAACTATGCTGTGAATTAGTTCATAGATGAGCAAGATATAATATTGTATTCAAAGAGCTCCTAGTTAACAAAGTTATACATCAAAACCAGTAGCAAATGACTTTAAACAGAATATAAACAAGATTGTATATTACATCCCACTAAGAGCAATAAGAGATCGGTGTGGGTAGCCCCATAAGAGAAAGAAGCACTGAGGAGGTGGGATCTGAAGTAGACCTCACATTTTAGGAAGGCTTTAGATGAACGAAGAGGACTAGGAAGAGCAATGTCATCTGGGGAAAGTTTGAACAACTGCACCAAGAGGAGAGGAGAGGAAATCCTTCACTGGAAAGTGACTTTGCTGCAGGAAAATAGTCGGGATTTGCTTGGGCTGCGGTACAGCTGGTTTGAAGGAGCACCCCAGGATTCTAGCACCTACATCAGGAAGAATCCTTGCAACGACTGTCACTGGGTCGGGTGATGCTATGTAGAATCATAGCCTTTGATAAAATATGATAAGGATGCTATTTAAGGGCTCACTCACAGAGGTCAACTGGGTTTTGTTGTCAAAATACCCAGGATAGAGAAGAACAATTTTATTAGTCATTGTCTTAGTTTGGGGTGCTATGACAAAGTACCATAGACTAGGTGGCTTGTAAACAAACATAAATTTATTCCTTGGGAGACAGAGGTCATTTTCAGAGCAACAGCAGGAAATGGCGCCCCAGGGACCTTCCTGTTTCCCTGGCTGATATCCTTTTGGAAGGGAAACAGTGGGGTGAAGGGCACTCCAGCAGCCACTGTGCCAGACTTGCTCAGCTGCCCGGGACTGCCCCCTCTGCCCGCTGCCCACAGCCCCTCAGAGATCCTTAGGACATGTATTTAACTGAGAAACCTTGGAGAGAGGAACCTGTTTTAATATCTGATTGGAATAACACACATTTCCAGTCATGAGCTCAGATCAGGATATATCACTCAGACTTGCCCAGGAGGGAGCTGAAATAGTTACTCAACAGAGGAGGAGGAAGTAGAGAGACTGAACCTTGAGAAGATGCTAATTACCTTTTTTATGAAGTCACAGCTAGATTTGACTTTTTACATGAGGATGAGCTCCCGTATCATAATGCAGCTATGGAACAGCAAAAGTACCTGGAAATGGAAAGAACTACCAAAGAGCTGAGAATGCTAAAAAGATGGAAAAGATAACAAGAATACCGAAATATTTCATAGGAGAATTTACAAAGGAGTCCCATTCCAGCTCCCTATCCAGCTCATAGGTAAATTCTGGGCTTTCCTTGACATCCCTAAAATGAAAGAAACAAGCAGCCTTTACTGTAAATTAGAACACAAAGCACAGGGCTGTTTACCAGATATTAGACAAATAGAACTAGATGTCAACCACATATTTAGGGACTATATTACATTAGGAGACAGATATGGTGTTAAGCAACAATCATTATTCTATGTCCTTACTGCATATTCTATTCATAATACAGAGTTTGGGTATGTACAAGAATGAGGAAGATGCCTTCTGGGTCCAACTCTGGGTCAACCCTTCTCAGGCCCCAAACATGCCTTGCTTGGCTTTTTTGTCCAAAGTTTTTCTCAACTCTTAAGATTTCAAGAACATCATGAAAAAATACTGAATCAGTTTTTGCCCAAACTTAAGCAACACTGGGATTTTCACGGAATCTACACACATTTTTACACAATGGAATCTTTTTTCAATGTTTCTTTGATTGTACTTCCTTTACACTAAACCTCAGAATACAGGATATCTACATCTTTAAAGAAGAAAGAATTCTTACTGCTATGTCTTACACAATGTATCACTCAAACTTGCCCAGAAATAGCTGAAATCCTTGCTAAATGTGTCAGAGCACAAGGAGATACAGAGATTGAACCTTAAGAAGATACTGATTACCTTGTTTACAAAGTCAGGATAGATGTGGTTTTTTTACATGAGGAGGAGTCGATCTTAAATGACATAAAAAGTTTTTATTGAAATTGTCTATGAAAGAATTTGTAGAATTTTTTCAGGAGACCCTGGCAAAGGATTTTTTTCTTTGAAGATGATTTTGAAATAGAGCAGCTTCAGATTTCTCTGGCAGACATCAAGTAGGCAAAATTAGACCTTCCAGAACATGTTGAAGAGGACGAATATCCAAAGAACCCTTTCAGGCATGTTGTCTCTGAATTTCAGTCTGGGGTGTTAATCACCTGAGCAAAAGAAGCGTTAGCAGGCCAGTCCCCACTTCAACAGAAGAGACAATGGCACATCACTGCACAAAAGGCATTAGCATTGCCTCACCTTCAGTGTAGGCCTGGAACACCAGAAAGAACAAGGCAGCCAAGATAGACATTGGTGGATGAGAGCAGTATAGGGAAAGCTTAAAGATGAGTCAGACTTTCAAAGGAAACCTGTATCAGAAGTTGGAAGAATTGTCCACAAGACAATTCCAGGCTGTATAATCATGCAACCTCTAACCAAAATAGCAATACTACTTCAGATATCAAGAAGTTTGTGCCCCCAGTGGAATAAACTGGCAGAAGTTTCAGCTGTGAAAAGAACTGCCAAATATGCTGTGGAAGGCAAAAGTAGAGTAGCATGCCCTGCACTTACAGTCTCCATCCCAAGCTCTGCTGACACTCTGGTGTCAAACATCGGACCAAAGATGAAGGCCCTAGATGCCCATGATGGGAAGAACGAAAACACAGAGCTTCCGAGGGAGAGGCGCTAGAAAGGGATCACTCCCAAAGTCCAAGGAAGGATGTTTACTCAAATAGTCCAAGAAAGTCTGCCAAGCCAAACTCTAGTCCATCAAAATTATCCAACATATCCAACAAGTTTACTTTTAAAGCACAGCCTCCAAGTCACACAAGATACCTATCTCAGCTAGGTGGGAAAGACCAAGGGCCAGCACACCCTCCTTCCTACAGCAGTGCCTCTGTTTACCATCTAAGCAGCAGAAATTCTCCCAAGCACTTTCCTGCTGCTAACAGCAGCTTTGCATCTCCACAGTCCTTCAAGAAGACCTCATGGTTCTACCCTTTTCATCAATCCTTCTCCAGAGAAATCTCATGGCCATCCAGCTCCCTTTGTACTGCCATCTAGTCGATGAGAGGTCCTTCCTGTTGATATTAGTGCTTGTAGATATGGCAATTTAAGGTCACCTAAGAATGGAAGACTCTCCAGTGGATTATTTTTCAGATAACAGAAAGTGGTCAGAAGTTAGTTATACATACAGACCTGAGAGACCCAGACAATCATGAACTAGAGATACTAGCCATGGCAATTTACCAAAATATTCAACCTTTCCACAAACCCTTTCAGGACCATAACTTCCCAGAAGTTTCAGTAAATAGTTCAGGGTGTATGAAACTTCTCAGTTGTAGAAGATGCCAGTCCATCTGTGTATCAATATCCAAGGTCCTCATCTGCAACCTCTCACTATAGGAATTGGAACAGGCTTTCTATTCAAGGGTCAGTATCTCTGTGAGAATTGTTGTGTACTTATTAAAGAAAGTCAAGATAATAGAGACCATGTAAAACCTGCATCGCTATGTTTGTAATTGTCAAAGCAATATTTTGGACTTTTGTAAGCAACTCGCACAACTCAAATGTCTGTTAATGATAAAAATAGATAGAAAATGTCTTCATTCCCATATACATGCTGCTTAGGATAAGTGTTTAAATTGTATCATCACTGACCTGTTAAAAAGAATTTAACCAGGAAACAGAGCTATAGCATTTAGGGATGCACACAATAATAATTACTCAGTTCCATCTACATTTTTTTCAAAAGCTGAACATTTTACTCCATTGGCCCATTCTGTTTTGACTAGTGTTACAAAGCACTGAAAAACTGTAGAATAGATATTTTTTAGGGTTTTATTAGAGAAAGAGAGAGGAAAGAAAGGGGATGTGCCAGAGCCGGAAAGGTTGAGAAAAACCATAGAATAGATATTTCTAGGCTACATGTAGTGTATATGTCTTTGAATAGATATTATGGGCATCTATGTATGCATATTTGAACATAAGTCTATCTCTTGGTCCAGATTTTTTCCTTCTTTTCATATTTTTAAGCTAGGTCTTAAACTGACTAAAGAGAGTGACCTGACTTTGTTAATCCAACATCCCACAGGATGCTCATGATTCTCTTTCCATGGCTGCCATTTTCTTTCAATCTGAAAATTAAAGATGTTGAAGAAAAAGGCTAACCACTTAATAGTATTTAAAGTTAGGGCCATTAAAGCAAGTTTATGGCCAGAGATACAGCCCTCCTCATATCCATTTAGTAAGAGATCAGTCTTGGTGCTTTTGTACCCTATGTTCTGGTTTAATCTTGACAATCTCAGAGCAGACATTTCCTTGCCAGATGCAAAGAAAATGCTGTGGTACGGTCTCCAGTGGATGCTGCAGAAGAAGTTGAAGCTTAACTGATCATTCAGGGCTTATGTAGGGCCACAGGACTAACAGGATTACCAGTATGATTATTTCTCATTTCTGCCCCAAGATCACACAGGACCTCGCCACAATGGGTTCCAGGGTGGTTATTTACATAACCCCTCTGACACATCTTCTGTAAAGAATGTAGTCAATGGATATGGCTACACTTAATCAGGGCAAAAATTGTGCATGTTAAAATTATGAAAAGTGATCCTAATTATTAATAGGCGTCTAGGATTTTGATCTTTTTTAAAAAATACAGTGTCATTTCATGCTTTTGAAAATTTTTTTTCTTTTTCATTGTAACAAATTCAGGTTCACAGAAAGAAAAAAAAGTAGTGTCTTTTAAGATATTCTATTACACTATAATAAAACAAAACACTGACAATGTTTCGGGAACTCCAAGAAAGTATGATTTCATGTTTAACTGGAGAATTTGTTTTCAACATTACTTTGCTCATATTTGAATAACAGTAGAAACCCTAACATTGATGGTTCTTCCTGTTGCTAGTTGGGGCTTTAAGTTTTCAAGGTACAAAAGTAAATCTTTTAAAATAAAAGTAACATTTGTTTAGCTAGCGAATGTGACAATATTTTTATGTATACAATGAGTCTAATGTAATTTTTCTTTAATTTTGGATTCAAAGGATTCAAGTGCATGATTGTTATGATGGCATGCTGTGTACTGGTGGGGATTTGGATTCTGGCATCCCCATTCCCCAGTAGGGAACACTGTACCAAATAGGTAGTTTTTAAACCCTCACCCTCCTTTCAGCCTCCTCCATTTTGGTGTCCCTAGTGTCTATTATTTCCATCTTTATGTTCACGAGTACCCAGTGTTTAGCTTCCACATATAAATGAGAACATGTGGTGTTTGATTTTCTGTTTCTGAGTTATTTCACTTAAGATAATGGCCTGCAGCTCTCTCTATGTTGCTGCAAAGGACATTATATCATTCTTTTTTATGGCTGCATAGTATTCTATAATATATACATATATATAGATATATATATAGATATATACGCATATGTATATGTATATATATATATATACGCATATGTATATGTATATATATATATCACAGTTTCTTTCTTTTTTTAATCTAGTCAATCATTGATGGGCACTTTGGTTCCATGATTTTTCTATTGCAAATAGTGCTACTATAAACATAGAAGTACATGTTTCCTTTTTTTGTAATGATTTCTTTTCTTTAAGGTAGATATCCAGTAGTGGAATTGCTGGGTTGGATGACAGTTCAATTTTTTAGTTCCCTCAAAATCTCCATACTTTTTTTTAGAGTCTGAACTAGTTTACATCCCTCCCACCAACAGGTAATGAACATTCCCATTTCTCCAAATCCATGCCATCATCTGCTGTTCTTTGATTTTTTTAATGATAGCCATTCTGACTGGTGTAAGATGTTATCTCGTTGTGGTTTTAATTTGCATTCCTCTGATTATTAGTGATGCTGAGAATTTTTTAAATTTATTTATTTTATACAAATACATGACTGCTTGTATTTTTTTTCTTTTGAGACATGTCTGTTCATGTCCTTTGCCCATTTTTTTCTTTCCAACCAGCTTTCTCAGGTTAAAGTTTGCCTAGTTTTCATGAGATTTTTTTTTCTTGTTGAGTCATGTTCCCGTAGATTCTGGATATTAGCCCTTTGTTACAGGCACAGTTTACAAATATTTTCTCTCATTCTGTAGGTTTTTTTTATTCACTTGTTGGTTATTTCTTTTGCGGTGCAGAAGCTTTTTAATTTAATTAAGTCCCATTTTTCTGTTTTTGGTTCTGTCACACTTGCTTTTGGAGTCCCTCCTGCTCCTCAGTATTGGCAGGGCATACTCCCCCAAGCAAGCTGGGGTACCCAGCAATGACACACGCAGGCCTTTTCTGGGTTGCAAAGCCCACCCTGACTGCAAGTCTCCAGTCCATGAGACACCGTGGCTTCAGCAACTCTCCTGCAGCTCAGGCAGCTAATTCAGGCGCTCAGGAATCCGGTCCCTCTGTTCCTTAGTAAATGGGGCATTACCCCAACTGACCGGGGGAGCTGGCTGCGGCACCCAGCAATGATACACACCAACCATTTGTAGGGCGCAACGCTGACCATGGCTGCAGGTCTCGGTTTCAGCAACTGTCTTGCAGCTCCAGTCCAGTGGAGGACAGAAGTGATGCTCAATCCCGGCCGTGGGGGCACGTCCCCTGCCCCAGAGCAAGCACTCCACTCTTGATCCAAGACCAGAATTCCTGCAGCAACCTCCATTGCCAGGTCTCCAAACAATGACTGGGCTTTGTTTGAGAGAGGATTAAAAATGACGCTTCCCTGTCTCCGGCCTGGGTCTGGGAAAATGCCTGCAGCCTTTCCCGATGACTTTCCCTCTCACCATCTCTCAACCATCTCCAGGGATTAGCTCCAGGGATTGAGAAAAACAGGGAGCTCTCTCATGGCCGGGGTTGGACAGATTCCTAGTTGAAAGCTGAGTCACAGAGGGAAACTCTCTGATCTGTCCTGCGTACTGATGTTTCACTCACTTTTATCGGCAGAATGTGGTCGCTGGGACTGTGCCCCCCATGTCTTCCATGGGATCCGGGGTGTCCTTCACCATTCTGGTGAATTCCCATTTTCCTTCTCGAATTGAAGCTCACCTAGTTGGTATTTATACACTAGTTTCCTATTTTCAGGTGCCTGAGGCATACTGAAAGCTTCTAATCCACCACCTTGTGGGGGAGGCGGTCTAATGTTATTTATGATATCAACTTAGTAATGATGTTATTGCATGGCAAAACGAATGCAGTATATTGAAGATCAAGCGAAATCCCGATAAAATAACTGGGCTCTTGATTTTGATCATGTGGAAACTGAGAAAATAAAGGTATATAAAAATGTAGCTGAGTGAGGACATCAGTTCCAAATTTAAGCGATGATTCTGTAATTTGTAATAAACCAAGTGGTATTTAGTTTATAATAGCAGTATCTGAGTTGCTACTGCTCCAAATACATGTATCAACAGGGGTAAATACTGCCGATTTACACATATATATGCAAAATGTACATATATACACATATATAATGCACATGTATTATACACACACACATTTACTCCTCACCATTCTGGAGGCTGTAAGTCCCAGACCATTTTGGAAGCTGGAAGTCCCAGGTATTTTTCCAGACCCAGGCCGGAGACAAGGAAGCGCCATTTTTAATCCTGTCTCAAACAAAGCCCAGTCATTGTTTGGACCCCAAGCTTGGTTGGGTTCTAATTAGGGCTCTCTGTGGAGTTTCAGGCTACTGACTTCTTGAATCTTCACACAGTAGAAGGAGATTGAGCTGTCTCTCTGGTCTCCTCTTATAAGAACACTAAACCCATTCATGAGGACTCCACTGTCATGACCTAATTACTCTCCAAAGATCCCACCTCCAAATACCATCACACCTGGATTTAGATTTCAACACATAAATTTTGGGGAAATGGGGAATACATTCCGTTCATAATAGTAATGATTATGCATTACACATAGGATTCAAAATGTGCTGGTTCCTGACAATTTTTACACTCCTCTCTCTTTATTACCTTGTCAAGCACAATTAGGTCAGTGGCCTTAATGAAAATTATTGAATTTCATGTTCTAAGTATAGATTTTGAGGAGTTTTCTCTTCAGTGAAAATTCATGTTCTTCTACAGCTTTAATCTGTTACTACTTCATGAGGCAGAGAATTTTCATTTTATTGTTGTATTTGGATTGACCCTTCTAAATAAAGTTGGCATCTTATAGGCTTCGTGCACTTCTACTGTGTTTTTAATTTTGCAAAATGTGGGTAATTTTGGATACCCTATTGCATTTTCTTACAATAATGATACTGGCCTACAAAGCTTCGCTGCTGTTGTTGTTTTCAGTTAGTTCATGGAAGTAAATGTATTAAATCACCAAATGTTCTATCCTCTGGCAGAAATTATGATTCTCACTGAACATCCATGTAAAGATCTGGATCTTTATAGGTGACACAATTTTCTTAACCAAATAAATAATACAAAGATTTTGATTTGGCCTTCTAAAATTCTGAAGGTATCCAATAAAATTTCTCAGGATGGGTGTGCACCTGACAAAATGTATTGTTTATGTTAAAGAAATAAACTAAATAAAGACAGACGTTCTTTTAGCAGATCCTTGGGGTATGTTATGTTGAACTATATGCAATTGACAATATTTGGTTTTTGTACCTGTTAATACATTTAAGCTCATTCTAACAGTAGAGCTATTAATAGAAGATGGCCTTTTGGCAGTCTTGAAACAGATTTGTTTACTGCATTTTATCCAAAGTCTCGATCTTTTTCACTGGACACATGTGACTTTGGCCTCTGAGGGGCTCATTTTTCTCATTTGCAAAACTGGTAGGAGGGTGGGTAAATATTTGGATAAGAAAAGTCTTTTAGAAAAGTCTCACCCTTAAATAGTCTGTGGCTCTAAAGCTTCCAAATGTTTCCTTCTGGCCAAGAAAAAAATGCACCTGTCAATAATGTCCAAATTCGTCTTCTGATAATTCTCTCCTTCTCAAGGTATTCACTCTCCCTGGGGTTATAGTAATGATCAGAAGACCCTGCCAAGAGGCAAAAGTTACCCATGAGAGTCAATATGTGAAGACATAGCTATCTATTTATACTTTCTTACAAGTCAATATGCAATAAACCCATCATTTTTCTTCAATTTTCCTTAATTTATTAATTTTCCTAATTAAATAATCAGCAAAGGCAAGGGGATCCCACTTCTTTATCCCCAATCTAGTGGTCTGGAGATAACTGTCGTGGTGACAACTGACAGTGATGAGCTGCTCACCAAGTTTGACCTGAGCCTCCTAGAGGAAAAAAATGAAATAGGGAGGGGAAGTGAAGAAGTATGGAGGTCACAAAATGGATTCTGGCTGCTGGTTGGAAAGGTTGGCACCCGAGCTGGTTTGCACAGTGAGGGAAGGCTATCTTAACATATCAGATCTCAGACCCAGGGCTTTGGTGTGTGTATAAAGAGGAAGAGATAAGAAAACGCACTTGGGGATTTAAAAAAAAAAAGCAGCATAGGTCCCTGGAGGATGTATCTGCTTAATAATACCCTAATGAGTTATCTATCTCTAAATGAATGCGTGATGATTCAGGCCAAACCAACAAAGGAACTCTTCGAAATCTTACTTGTGTACAGTAGACTGGCATGCACTTTGACTAAAATGAGCCTCTTTCTCTCTGGGTAATCTTATGTTTCTGTTTCCTCCATATCTTATTTCTCCCTCCTGTCCTGCTGGATCTTAATTTCTTCTGCCTTCCTTTCTTTCTCTGTCTCTTTCTCTCCCTTTTTATCTAGCCTGCTATAAAATATGTAATTCAGCCGGGCTCGGTGGCTCAGCCTGTAATCCCGCGCCTTTGGGAGGCTGAGGTGAGTGGATTGCCTGAGCCCACGGGTTCGAGACCCGCCTGGGCAGCGAGACCTCATCTCTACAATAAATCAAAAAATCAGCCGGGCGTGGTAGCGCGTGCCTGTAATTCCGGCTACTCGGAAGGTTGAGGCGGAAGGATCACCGGAGCCCAGCAGGCGAGGCTGCGGTGGCCGGGAGTGGCCACTGCACTCCAGTCTGGGTGACAGAGTGAGACTCCAACTCAAAAAATAAAAATAAAAAAATAAAAATATGTAATTCACATCCTGTGCAGTAAGAAATGTGCACTTCGGGGTTCTGTGGACACCTTGCATTCATTTATATTTTGTGGACAAAAAAAGCAAAGAAGTAGATCTGGCAGTATTCACTTTGCAGGAGGGCCATTATTATTATTCAAATTAAAGGAAGCAGTAAGAGGAAATTCAGAAAAGCGGAAGATGCTAATCTTGAGTCTTTCATTTCAGCCTACAAGGAAAAAATGAAGGAGCTGTCCATGCTGTCACTGATCTGCTCTTGCTTTTACCCGGAACCTCGCAACATCAACATCTATACTTATGATGGTGAGTTGTCTACACCTGCTAGCTGGATCGTTTGGAGAAGCTTGCATATATTTGTTTCTCTCTCACAGCTCCTGGTATAATTAAATCAATATTTTGCAGACTTCACTATTAACTTGCTGTGTCTAGCTCTTAGACCTTATTGATTGCCTCTTGCTCAAAACAGTTTGAAGTTGGTGCCAATACCAATAGATCAATCTTTTAAGAAAAATATGGTTGGATTGTTATTTGCAGCCACATTCCACATATCCACACAATATGTCTAAGGCTTTTCTTTGCAAATAATATAACATACTAAGGTGTAATTGGAGTAGATCATAATTTGCAAGAAAATGCTTTATACTTAGAAAAACTCAACAGAGAAAATCAGCAACAGTCACTGTTTTTGTTTTATTGTAATCTATAAGGTTCCCATATTTTATGTATGCAAGTCAACAAGCTAGTGATAATAGTAATAATTGACCTAAGTAAAACTCACTTATGATAAAGAGGACCCAGATAAAGAGGATTTAAAAAGAAAAACCTAAAGAATTGATATGACAATTAATTTAATTGCAGCACGAGCTTTTAGGTTTGATTTATGCTGATTCATTGTGCTTAGTTTGGTTTCCTTTCTGAGTCTGCCACTGTCTGTATGACCTTGGACAAGCAGATACCAAGATTCTCATTTAACTCTAGCATCACCCTCCCAGGGTTGTGGTGAGGTTTAAATGGTTTGATGCAAGCCAAACACTCAGCAACAAACCTGGCCCCTCATAAGCACTCAATAATGGTAGAGATCATTATCAACAATAATCATCCTTATCTAATTCAGTCAATTTACTGGAAAGGTTTGATACACTTTTATGTATACTAGATCTGGCTGATGCATATTTTGCTAACTCTTAGGCTCAATTACCTTTCTTTTCCACATATGTAAAGGAAAATATTACTACAGTGATGCTTTTAGTCAGCAGCAGTTCACCTAGGGAGTGTTGATACTTTGGGTCTGAGTGGAAAAAAAAAAAAGAAAGAAAGAAAGACATTAAGGACAAGACAAAGGGACCATGTGGCAATTAACCCCTTCTATGCCTGTAAAGCCTATTCAGGGGCTCAAAGGCATTTTCCATCCAAAGTTGTTCTGTCATGGCACAAACATTGTAAGTGCTAATTAACTGTTTCGTGAGGAAATGCCCTCCATGTGAAAGGGTTTCAATTTTCAACCAAAAACTGTCATTATAATGCAGGCCCAATGCCTACTTTGTACAAGTTAATTCAATCAACAAATACACTATACAGATCCTTATTATGTACTTACAGTAGCTGCAACTAAGAATGCACTATGTTTCTTATGAGACTCTAATATCCAACAACGGATTGTCACTGAGAATCCAGAGTTCGATACGATGTGGACTTTACCTTCAAGGAAGTCAAGGCTTAGTAGATGAGTATTATAAAACACAAATTATCAGTAAGCAGAACATAGAGTGGTTAGGACAGAGGAGGCAGGAATGGTTTCTGCCCATCTAGGGATTGAGAAAAAGGAAAGAAAAAAGTTGGGAGCTGTTTATGAGCTGAGTCTTGAAGCTGAATAGACAATTGAACATTGCTCGTGACCTGCTTCCTAAGAGTCAGTAGAGAATTTCAAATTTCCAAAGTCTTTAACTTGGCTTGATTTTTCTATGTTAGATAATAATGTGACTTGTTTCTTGCAGGCAAGCATTATAGCAAGAATTAATTTTAGTTATTATTGTTTATATTTGTAAGCACTAAGGAAGGTGCTCTTGTAACCTTCAACTTTTAGATGAGGCAATGAAAGCATAAAGAAGTTAATGAACCTGCTCAGTGTCACACAGCTCTTAAGAGGTGCTTACTATTTGGATGCAAATACAGGCAGTTCTAATTCCAGAGTCTTAAACCTAAATCATTTGAAATCCCATCACCTTATCAAATAAGCTGTTTTTATCTGCCCATGTTTTGTTGTAATCCTTTTCCATAAGCTTATAAAAGTTTTATAGAGTTGTATTTAAAATGTAAGTATAATCTTTACATTCGTAGGGGGAAAAGCCCACATCATTTCCAATATACTATTGAATTATTTTTATACGGATTATCTAAGCATTTAAGGATCTAAGGTCAAGCCCTGCCAGCCTGGGGTTTTACTTGACCACAACCTCAGTGTGCACTAGCCAGTCACTAAAGGAACATTAATGGGAGCATAATCTTCACATCAAGAGAAGTAATACTTCTTTACTCTGTTCTAGTCAGAATTGGCCTGGAAACATGTTTGACTTGGTTGCCAAAATTTACAAAGGACATTAGACTGGATGCAGTGGCTCACACCTGTAATCCCAGCACTTTGGGAGGCCAGGGTGAGAGGATTGCTTGAGCCCAGGAGTTCAAGATCAGCCTGAGCAACTTGGCGAGACCTCATCTCTACAATAAATAAAAAAATTAGCTGGACATGGTGGCATGTGCCTGTAGTTACAGCTACTTGGAAAGCTGAGACAGAAGGATCGTGTGAGCCCAACAGGTCAAGGTTGTGATGACCGATAGTGTGCCACTGCCCTCCAGCCTGGGTGAGAGTGAGACACCAACTCAAACAAACGAACAAACAAACAAAAAGACTCCTTGGTCAGCCCTCAATATTAGATGAGCATTCCTTATTTGGAACTCCAGCTTATATCCCTCTCATTTTAGCCCCCCACCCTTGTTTGCAATCTGAACATACCCGAGATTAGCCATCTTTCAATCAAGCCATCATCACCACCTTTCAAGCATTTGAAAACAGTTATAATGTTCCATCTCAAGTTTTTCTTTCTGGTTAAACATTTTTGAGTGCCTTAGAATGATAATGTTTCTAAATTTTTACCACCGTGCCAGCCTTTTTTAACTTTTATATATTTTTTGAGTCAGACTTTCACTCTGTTGCCCAGGCTGGAGTGCAGTGGCATGAGTATGGCCACTGCAGCCTCAACCTGCTGGACTCAGGTGATCCTCCCACCTCAGCCTTCCAAGTAGCTGGAACTACAGGCATAAGCCACTACCCCCAGCTAATATATATATATATATTTTTTTTTTAATTTATTGTAGAGATGAGGTCTAGCCAAGTTGCCCAGGCAGGTCTTGAACCCGTGCATTCAGGCAATCCTTTCACCTCGGCCTCCCAAAGTGCTGGGATTATAGGTGTGAGCCATCACGCCTGGCGAGATTTTTTTAAAAATCATTATATGTTACTAAGTTGTCTGTTGTATAGTTATAAATGTCCTAGCTGATGCTAGCTATCATTCTTTTATATTATAAATTATATTATTTTATATTATAAATCATATTATGCAGGGCTAAAATCTGCTTCTCTTCACCACATAAGCTATGGATGAAAAACATGGCTAACATTCTTTAGTTCTTTTTTTAATTGACAAATAAAAATTAGGTATATGAGTGGTGTGCAACATGTTGTGAAATGTGTAATATTGCAGAATGGTTCCATCAAGCTAATTAATATATGCATTACCTTACATATCATGTATTTGTGGTAGGAACACTTAAAATCTATTCTCAGCAATTTTCAAGAATACACTGTTATTATTATAGTCACCATGCTGTACAATAGATCTCTTGAATGTATTCCTCCTGTTTAACTGAAATTTCATACCCTTTAACCAGTATCTCCCTAATCTCCACCCTCAACCTCTGGCAACCAGAGTTCTACTCTGCTTTTGTGAATTTGACTCTGTATGTATCCCATATAAATGAGATCATGCAGTATTTTTCTCATGCACCTGGCTTACTTCCCTTGGCATGATGTCCTCCACGTTCATCCATGTTGTTGCAAATGACAGGATCTTTCTCGTTTTTAAAGCTTAGTGGAATCCCATGTGTATGTGTACCAATTAGACAAGTAGGGGTTGTCTCCTCCCTCTTCCACCACAATGCCTCCTTCCCTAGCTCCTGGCTCCAACTGAGGTATGCTAGGGAAGGATATTTCAAGTAGCAACAAAATAGGAGCAAAGATAACACAGTGGGATCTTGTCCTCTTGTTCCTATTCGACTGTAAGCACCTTGAATACAAGGACCACCATCAGAGTGATATTGTCATCACCACACACAATTGATGACTAGGGACAACAAGCTACTGAAGGGCAAGACAAGACCCAACAGAATGTTTTGTGCATTAGCACTGACTTTGCCAAATATTTCCAACTGTTCCTAGAGTTATATTGGTTCTAACATACCTCCTGTGATTCCTAACCATAGGCACGGTAATATAATGGGGATAGTGTGTGTGTGTGTGTGTGTGTGTGTGTGTGTGTGTGTGTGTGTGTGTGTGTACACACACATATGCACACTGGCCTTATATGGCAGAACTGGAGAACTCTGTTATTTTTCTCATCATCTAACCAAAAAACGCCTCCAGTTATGGTAATTTTTTTAAAGTAAATCTGTGCTGCTTGATTTTCATGCAAGGCTTATATTTATTCAAAAGGAAAATATTAGCTTAAAATCAGTTCAGGCTATTTTTTCTAAGTATGCCTACCGTTATTCAACTCCCTATAGACATTGTTGAATTTCCTAATATTGTCAATATTTATTTGGTTAAATATTGTATTCATTGTCATACTAAAGACCACGGTCTTATATGTTCAAAACATTGTAGAGCAAATGATTATATGTAGCATTTTATTCCTATCTCCCAGAATAATAATGCTACTTTCAATTGCTGAAATTCACACTATTAAAATAAGCCCATGCCGCAAACTCTGAATGCTTAACATCCTCAAATGTTCACTTCTCAGATATGGAAGTGAAGCAAATCAACAAACGTGCCTCTGGCCAGGCTTTTGAGCTGATCTTAAAGCCACCATCTCCTATCTCAGAAGCTCCACGAACTTTAGCTTCCCCAAAGAAGAAAGATCTGTCCCTGGAGGAGATCCAGAAGAAACTGGAGGCTGCAGAGGAAAGAAGAAAGGTGAGTTTTCCATCATTTTTAAGTTCTCTCTCTTCTCCCTTCCCCTTCTCAGCCAACATATCAAACACTTCCATGTTGCACAGTTAAAAAGAGTATGAAGATAGTCCTTTTTCTAAAGATGGAATTCTCTAAGAGGGATTGTAAGCAAACACAAGTGTGTGTGTGTGTGTGTGTGTGTGTGTGTGTGTGTGTGTGTGTACGCATGTGTGCGCAACTTATTTGTAGTGAGAACACTTAATATCTACATATATGTGCATATATATATATACACACACAGACACACATATATACACAAATATTTTTTTTTAATCAATGAGACTTGAACATTAGAGGCCCTCAGATTAAATTTTCAGTCACCTATGTGGCCGAAAAACATCTTCCTATGATATGTAACATACTGATCTCAATTTTCACTTAAGAGCGAGGGTCTCCAAGTGCCTGATATAAATATATATAGGTATATAGTGTTTTACCAATTGTCATTGTTATAAATATAGATTTAAAAAGAAGGAACCTGAACGACTAACCCAAGTATATGTTCAGGAAACATATGTAAATGTTACTTTAACATTTTTATCAGCTCTTTGTTGTTATTTGTAGCTTTATTCTATAGTAAAGCCATATTAAATTATTCAGAGTTACAGCCCATCAAAACTTTGCTGCCCACAAATATAAGCAATAATTAAAACAGTGGCAAGCATGTTGTACTCAAGGCAGTTTAAGTTGTTACCCAAGCATTGGTATCATAGGTATGGATATAGGTCATAGGTTGACATATAGAGATGCCGTGGCTTAATTAGAATGCAAAGTCAGTGACCAGGCACAGTGGCTCATGACTGTAATCCCAACACTTTAGGAGGTGGAAGTGGGAGGATTGCTTGAGCCCAGGATTCCGAGGCCAGCCTGAGCAACATAGCAAGATCGTCTCTACAAAAATCAAAAAATTAGCCGGGCATGGTAGCACATTCCTATAGTTCCAGCTACTCAGGAGGCTGAGGCAGAAAGATCACCTGAGCCTAGGAGGTGGAGATTGTGGTGAGCTGTGATTATGCTACCATACTCCAGCCTGGGTAACAGAGACCCTGACTGAAGAAAAAAAAAGAAAGAGAGAGACAGAGAGAGAGAAGGAGAGAGAAGAGAGAGAAAGAAAGAAGGAAGAAAACAAAGTCAATGACTGAGATGAAATTAAAACTCAGAAACCAAAATTCAACATCCTGGCTTAGCACACTGCTGCTGTTTCTAGGTAATGTATTCAATTAGAAGGATGAAGGAAATTATTGAAGATAAAAGAAGAACACAGATGATCAAAATTAGCTGGGTGTTCTTATAAAACTCCCTGAAATGGCTAATTAATGATTCTGATAAAACTACTGTACCTGATAGCAATAAATTACCAGCAATTATACATTTAAACAATTGAATTGAACTAGAAATTGACCACATGGCTAAAAGACATTTATAAGTGTAATCGTCCAGCATTGTGATGCCAAGAAAAAATATTATTTGGAACTCTTTAAAAACAGTATTTTATCACCTTTCTGATATAGCTTGTTAACATTTTTAATGCAAAAATCACCATATAGATTATGTCCTAGAGGTTGGATTTTAATTAAAAGAAAATCTAACTAATTAACAAAAAGTACCAACTTTTAAAAAATCATTAATGGATTTTATTCTATTGGGTTGTACTGACTTAATTAACACTAATTTTAAGAACTACTAATTCTCTTTAAAGAGTCTTCAGCAAATCCATATATCTCAGTAATTATCTTATGTAAGGACAGGCATGTAACCAAGATCCAACTCAATTAGCTAAAACAAAAAATGAATCTGTGACTATAAAGACTAAAAGTGGGCTGGGCTCGGTGGCTCAGCCTGTAATCCCAGCACTTTGGGAAGCCGAGGCGAGTGGATTGCCTGAACCTGTGGGTTCAAGATCAGCTCTGGCAACTTGGAGAGACCTCGTCTCTACATAAATCAAAAATTAGCCGGGCATGATAGTGCATGCCTGTAGTTCCGACTACTTGGAAGACTGAGGCGGAAGGATCTCTGGAGCTCAGCAGATCAATGTTGGGGTGGCCGTGAGTGTGCCCCCGAACTCCAGTCTGGGTGACAGAGTGAGACTCCAACTCAAAAAAATAAATAAATAAAAACAAAGTCTAAGAGGGGTTACAGCATCATGAACAGCTGAATTCAGGTGATCAAGCAGTATTGTCAGAAAACTTTCTTTTTGAGGCAGACATGGTGGTTCACACCTGTAATACCAACAATTTGGGAGGTGAAGGATAAATAAAAAATAAGCAAATAAATAAATAATAATAATAAATTAGCCAGGTGTGGTGGTACATGCCTGTAGTTCCAGCTGCTTGGAAGACTGAGGTGGAAGCATCACCTGAGCTCAACGGGTCGAGGCTGTGATGGCCATGATTGTGCCACTGCACTCCTGCCAGGGTGACAGAGTGAGACTCTGACTAAAATAAAATAAAATAAAGAAAACTTTCTTTTTTATCATCTCTTCTTGCACCCAATTGATTTCATTACCAAGAAAGTTTCATTTCTAACAATCATTCCAAAATTATTTTTCTCACAACTTAGCAACTTCAACAGAAAGAGAGTTTCTCTTTCCCAATAGTTCTAACAAAGTCCTAGAATTGAGTCTTAATGACCTGACTCAGATTATATGCCCAGCCCATAATTAATTATGGCCAAGGGGATAGAGTAGTTTGATTTATTAGCCTGAATCACATGCCTACCACCAACCTGCAGAGGAGTTTAGATAAGATCCCTGGGATGAAAACTGTGGATGGGTATTTCCCCAAAAGAAAATTGAGGTGTTCTCACCAGAGGCAGGAGTAACGGACTTGGGCAAACAAAACAACAGATGTCCACAATATCTATCCATAAATTTTGAGTGTTACCTTAACAATTAGAGTAATTATTTAGCTCATACACTATTAAATTTGTAATTCTCTTCTGTTGCCCTGCTGTGGTTATTTTCATATAAACAGACTGCAAAACATCAATCTACACAGCTCTATAAAACAACACTGTCCAATAGAAATATAATATGAGCCATACATGTATTTTAAAATTGTCTAGCAACCACATTTTAAAAAATAAAAGCAGTGTGAAATTAATTTTAATAATATATTTTCACTCAATATATCCAAAACATTATTTCATCATGCAAGTAATCAATATAGGAGTAGTTATGAGATATTTCACATTATTTTATTTATGATAAGTCTTTGAAATCCAGTGTGTATGTTACATTTACAAGTCATTTCAATTTATACTAGACTTCAAGTACTTAATAGTTATACGCAGCCAGTGGCTACTGAATTGGATAGCACAGACACAGATGATTATACCAGAAAACTCCTAGTGAACAATGGGGAGACTTTAAGCCTGAGTTTTTCTTTTCTTTCTTTTTTTTTTTTGTAGAGATGGGGGTCTCCTTTTGTTGCCCAAGTTGGTCTCCAACACTTAGCCTCCAATAATCCTCCTTCCTTGACCTCTCAAAGTGCCAGGATTACAGACATGAGCCACAATGCTGAACATCAGGCCTGAGTTTTTCAAATTGACGTTAGATAATTATTTAGGTTCAACTTTGTTTTGTTTTTTTTTAAAAATATATATATTCTCATTGTATTACGTTGATACACTCAAAAAGTTAAAAAAAATTTCTATGCTATGATTTAATCTTTATATTATCAAAACCAATGCAGGTGATGTTTAGAATGTACTGTAAATAATAGAGGGTTCTAAATCTCACACTTTCTTCCTTAACTACCTACTGTCTTGGTTTCCATTTCAATTTCTCACTGTGGGAAGGGAACTTCGAGTTTAGGTGTCATTTCTCATTCTCTCTCATGAAACCCAGGTTTTCCTTTGTAACACTTAGCAAAATTGGTATGCAAATTTTTGTTTGCATATTTATTTATTCAATCCTATAACCTAATGGAAACATTAGGCCATAAATCCCATCAAGGTAGGGCTTGTCTTTTGTTTAATAGTTTCTGCCAATAGTTAGTGCTACAAATATTTTTAAATGAATAATACATTATAACGTTCAGAACCAAATGTTAAAGTAGCAATATATATTTTATTTTGACTTTTTATTCCATCCTCCCACTCTAAAATAACTTCTAATTAAGAAGTTTCCAGATGACGTCTTCTGAAATTGTACTTGGTGAACTCAAGAAAGAATTCCTAGAGGGGGAAAAATCACTCAATCGACAGATCTTTACCAAGCACTTGCTATGTGGCAGATCCTGTTCTAGGCACGAGGGATACCCTCTTCAATCTTATATTCCAATAGGGGAAGAAATGGCTAATAAATATATACGTAGCATGCTAGATGATACAAAATAGAGCAGAGCAAAGGAAATTGGGAATGTGAGAGTGAAAGAAGCTATATTATTGGGTAGTCAGAAAAGGTGTCTTGAAAAAGAGAACACTTTTTAAAAAACATGAAGGGAGTGAACCATGCAGCTCTTCTCTGCCAGAGTAGCAAGTGCAAAGGTCCTGAGGTGGCAGTATGCTAGGTGTGTCTGAGAAATAACACAGAGGCGTGTGGTCAAAGCAGAGAGTACAAGGGGAGAGTGGCAGAAATTAAACTCAGAAGGTAGCAAGTAAGGACTTGAACTTCAAGGGAAATGAAAGACCATGGAGGAAAATAAAGTCATTTCACTACTTGATGTAAATTGTAGCATCGTTTCAAAGAAATGTCCATTTTTAAAAGGGTGGTGACTGGAAAAATAGTAGTGTTAGGTAAATAGAGAAAACAGGAAAGTGTTCTAGACTAAGACAGTGATTCCAGAACTAATTCCATTCTCCATAGAGGCGATAATGCAGAAAATATGGTTTCAGGGAAGTGGACAGTTTAGCAGTTTGGACTAGAGGTTGTGGGTAGGGGGTTGGAGAGTAATGACGTGAGATTAGGAGGGCCTTGAATGCCAGGTTAGTGTGCACATTCCATTATGTCTGTGGTGAGGTGTCATTAAAGGTTTTTCAAAAATATACATATGTCCAGCCTAGCCCAGGACCCATTTCCTTTCCCATAAGTTACAGGTTTTTAAAGATTCTTCTTTGCAAGCATGTTACTTTTAAATAAGTATTAATACATTTTTTTCTGTGGTTATAATCAAAGGAATCTGTAATTGCCAAGTAAATTTCTGATTATCACAAGGTAATAAGCATTTTTGCACTAAATTGACATAATTCTAACAGTAAATATAAAGATAGACATGTAGGCGTGAAATATTATTTCTGTTAGGAATTTTTAAAAATAAAAATAAAAAAACTTATGAGCTCCTCCCATTAGTACTTTGAAGGGTTTGGCTGGGAGTTCAGAGACCCCCATTTAGGAACTATTGACCTAGGCTGTGTTTGAGGAGCTTTCTGAATGTATGGCTGGAAGGCTGCCACAAAGGCATCTCCGTGTGGGCTCAAATTCACTTTGCGTTAAATGTTTTGGCAGTTTCCCCAACTCCTCACTCCATCTGTTGACACTACGGCAGCACTGACCATCTGGTTACTAGGTTGGATGATACTCCCTCAGGCTCCTTCCAGAATTAATGCTCCAGTGATTGGCCTGTAGAAGAAGCTTATTATAAAACAGAATAAACCTTTTTCCTGCTTTCCCCCCATCTTTGATTATCTCTGGGAGTAAGTGGTCACTGCTCTGAGATTATACTCATCTCCTGCAGTCAGCTTGAAACTCATCTCTTGAAATTAAAATGTCCCTGCTGCAACTGACCCACATGGATGAGATAATATGAATGCATTAGCCATCCATCCATCATTTCTTTATTTTTCAACAAACATTTATTTGGCAAGAGGCAGCAGGGCTAAGCTAACCCATACATCGCAGTTGACTCAGGACAACTCTGGCTAACTCCTGCTGTTTCAGTTTCACTACTAATGATTTCTCTTTCACTCTCATAAGTGTTCCAGTTTGGGCAATCAATTCTACGGTCATCCTCAGCAAAGCACAGTGTTAAGCGAATCTTTTAAAACACAGTGGTTAAAAACATACGTTTAAGGGAATGTCTGTGTTCAAATCCTGGTTCCACCACTTAACAGCTGTGTGACCTTAAGTAAGTCACTTAATCTCTCTCTCTGTCTTAACCAATCTATAAAATAAGACTAGTAGGAGGACCTATGCCACAAAGTTATTGTGAGAATCAGAGGTTTACACAAAAACATATAACAGGCACCATGAGAGGGTGAGCTATTTTTGTGTGAAGATGCATTCAGTCCCTGACCTCACAGAGATTACGATTTAGCAAAATCATGATTTTATAAAGGAAAGAAATTTCTCATTAACAAGTGCTGAAATGTTAACATACATTTCATAAATATTTTTAATACTATAAAATATTCTTTATCAAATTGCGTAGAAGGATAGACAGTTTGATAGATAATAGATATCAACTGTCAACCACAAGTGGCTTGAAAAAATTAATATTATGAAAAAATGATGAAAACTTAAGGGTCTTAATGATGTTGATAAAAATCACACTCTAAAAGAGATTAAATCTTAAGCACCCTCCTCAAGCCAGTCCAGTGAGATTAAATTAGCATGCTGACATTACTGGCATAATCAACTCTGAAGTCACTGAACCTCTGAAGGGAAGATGTGTTGCTTATTCTTAGTAAAATGGCATAAAGGTGGGTCATTAGTCACCAAACATGGTAGACTTATCTTTTTCATTTGTTGGCATCTCACATTTGGCGATGCCCATCTATGGCAATTAAAAGGAAATCCAGGGAAAGAGGAAGTTTGTATAGCAATGGATTCTGAAAAACTGCTGGAGTATTCAGTTTGACATTCAGGAGGCATTCTGCTCCTTAGAGAATGTGGCATGTGGGCCACAGAACCCTCATTCGTGCTGCTATCCTCTCAGTGAAGAAGAGTCCCTCCATGTTTCTTCCCCAGGAGTTGACCGCCGTAAACCCATTATACACCGAGAAGGCAAGCTCATACTAAAAGTCTTTGGATTTTAGCCATTTTAATTTTCATCATGTTTCTGGCTCTTCAACACAAAGTGAATATTTGTTTTACATAATTATATTCAACTGCCATGTTTCAATATGACATTATTTGTGTATAGGTTGATGATGTTTTTTCATTGTTAGCAGTAAAACTAATAAATACAGCCATATCATCTAACCTACCAGTATAAAGGTATTTTGGCACTAGAAGACCTGGTATTTAATGAATGGTTCTGGATAGCAAGTAATATATCCCCCAAATAATGAAAAGGGACAAGAATATAAATTTAAAAACTAGCACTATCTAAAATGTAGTCTTAAGTCTCATGTTTATACATGAAGTAAAATGAGTTTTATGTACTAGCTAAACTCAAATTCACCTTCCATTTCATTTGTGTGATAATTAAACTCATACTCAGTAATATAAGAAATGGTAATTAACCTCCTTGGAAAATGTTAAAGTACTCCTAAATGTACGATAACTCTTCTCCCCCTTCATTATTTTTTCCTTCACATACCTTCATGTAATTATTTCAGTGATATTGAGTTCAGTGTGAGGAGGTTTATGCCTAAAAACGGTGCTCGCGAGCAACATGCACCATTTCCTACAATAGCAAGATGGTGAAGGTTCCTTAGTCTCCTAGAATGTCACGTTGAATGTCTCGGTTCTATATTTTGCCTTGACATTTGCATTATAACAGCCGATCATTCTCTTGCCCTAATTTTCCATTTTAGTATTTCAGTGGCCTTCTATGTTAGGTGCAGACTATTCAGAAATGTTCCCCAAGGTCAGATACTTTTTCCTTGAACAATTTGTTTTTAAAAACTTTGGGCATATTCCAGATTTCCTATCAGTCTACGCAATCACAATTCTTTTCTACTAAACTGCCCAACCAAGGCATAAAGTAAGAATGCCTATTTGAACATGCAGTGAGAACAGCTACCAAAAATAAAGGACAATACTTCCACTCTTGTATATCCCCAAGTTTCATTCTACAAACTCACACTCATGTCATGTTTTAGTGCAGTTTTCTGGACCGCTGACTGGCTAATTCATCAACTGTGCATTTGCTCTTTGGAGCCAAAACCAATTTTCTTCCTTGAGAATATGGCAGATGATTAAACTATATTCATAGGAGAATCAATTTCTCCCCAGGAATTAAGTTAATGAAGTTATAGGCAGCAATATCTGAATGCTACACTGCAAAATGTGGAAAATGGTTATGTGTCTCTGCACCAGTGGAATTACAAAGACCTGAGGAACCTGAGGAAAAAGAGGTCACAAATAATGTCCTGTTAAAATATAACAAGTGAGGCAGGGCTCGGTGGCTCAGTCTGTAATCCCAGCACTTTGGGAGGCCAAGGAGAGTGTGTTGCCTCAGCCTGCAGGTTCGAGACCAGCCCAGGCAACTTGGCAAGACCTCATCTCTACAATAAATCAAAAATTAACCATGTGTGGTAGCACAAGCCTGTAGTTTTGGCTACTTGGAAGGCTGAGGCAGAAGGATCGCCAGAGCCCAGCAAGTCATTGCCAGGGTGGCTGTGAGCCTGCCACTGCACTCCACCCTGGGCGACGGAATGAGACTCCAACTCAAAAAAAATTTTTTTTTAAGTATATATATAACAATTGAATATAATTATGTGACAAATATTCACTTTGTTTTTAAGAGTCAGAAACATAATAAAAATTAAAATTACTAAAATCCAAAGGTCTTTAGCATGAGCCTTTCTGCTGAAGTGTATAGCTCCATGGAAGAATTTTTTCAAAACTGGAGTGCTTGTGAGTAGAGGCCGAAATAGGGAGCCACAATTATTTTCTCAGCAAGCAAAGCTTCTTACCATAATTGACTTCACAACCTCTGTTTTTTTTCATGGATTTGAGTTTTAAATATTTGAAACACGAGCAATTATTAGGTCCTGCAAGTGTATTAGTAGAGACAGTAGTGGATATAACATACCCTTTCAGTGTATAAGAAAATGCACCACAGAAGTGAGCAGCCCTGCAGTACAGCATGGCTTAGTCTGACAGGTCTTTGTGAATTATCAGCAGACTCATGTGACTCCAAACTGCCTTCTGTTTCTGTTTCACCCCATTAATTGCGCTAAAGAAATGCACTTGACACCTATGCTGTGCAATCTCATTTAGCCCCAATGACTACCCCATTAAAATGAGGCATTTCAAACTGAGCCAAGCACTGCACTCCAGTAAATGCAATAGGCATTACTTATAATGGGACTTCTCCACTACTCATCATGGGAACTGCGGGAATGTCATTCACGCAGACCGTGTGTCCCACCAAAGCAAGAAATGCATTACGCTTTTTCATTTCAAAGCCTTCCTATCTCGATCCTGTTCCCTGCTGTCCCTCTTGGCTTTGGTCTTTCCACAAAAGAAAATTAAGAACCCAAGTATAAACATGAAGTTAAAAAGCAACTGAACAAAGTGCCCAAGTAAATTTAAGCATCTGAGGATGAAAAATTCGACAGTTGTGGTGGCCTGCAGATGACTAGCTGCAGTAACTCTGTTCGCTGACCCCTTGTGAAGAGCAACAGGCACACAGCCCCTTGCCCTGAAGTCCATCTCCAAAGCACCAAGGTGTCGCTGCACACTTGACAGAGCAGGACGCAAGCCCAGGCTTTCTGAAGACCAGGCTGGGCTCATTTCACTGTTACCACAGGAGTTCCTATAGACAGCCTCCTGGAAACAAAGGGCCATGGCAAATCCAGATGGATCCTATCTAGGGCAGCACTGGAAACACCAATCTGTAAGAGGAGGTGCAGGAAGGAGCAGCTAACCCACTGAGCAGAAATGTCCCATAGCTGCTTAACTTTAGCAGCTGGGGCTGATGGGCACAGGTTGCTCAGAAGAACATTACCTAGCTGTGTACTAGGGTGGGAAAAGAATTTAAAAGCACTGCACTAGGGAATTTTGAAAAGTTTTGTTTTGCTTTGATTTGTTTTGCTTCCTGGAGCTGCCCCCTGGGTTTCCATTCATTAAAAGAGAAATTCAGGGCTCCAACCCAATCCCTAATTCTTGGACACATCATACTCTTGCTTTGTGATAATCCAGCCTTCTTCCTCTAGAAGGTTTGTTGGCCTGGAGGTTACATGTATTGAACTTTCTGAAATGAAAGATCACAATTGCTTCCTCTTGTTTCTTTGTAGTGCTCACTTCACTGTGAGACTTTCTATTAATACAGCCCCGTTCAGTGGACATGGTTTTGGTGGGGTTGAGGGAGTTAGGAAAGGAACTAGCCTATCATCAGCCATGGGACCCCTGAATCCACTAACTGTCCACAATCAAAGGAGTTTAAAAAATACTCTGCACATGTGAGATAGCCAAAATTTCATGTTTGAGTTTAGCTATACCAGTAGGTTCAGTTGCTGTCATCTCCCAGTCACAAATGTCTTACCTTTTACTTTCAATAATAATGATCACCATTTGTTCAGTGCTAACTTGATATTAGAGACTGTATTAAATACCTCACAATCATTATTTTGTTTGATCCTGACAAACAACCATCCGAGAGAGGTATAATTCTTGTCCATATACCAAAAAATTAATTTCATGAAGTCTTTTCTCAGAAAGAGAAACGTATACACACACCTTTCTCTCTGTTCACAATTCAGTAGTCCTGGTAACAGTAAATAAGCAAAATCTATGTAGGATGCTTTACCAACATCTCCACCTAGAGGCAGGAGGGTGAGTCACCTAGGAAATATTTTATTCCTATTTCTTCTACAAAGGCTTCATTTGGTTTTGAACCCAGTTTGGGTTATAATTTTCTCATTGTTTTTATTAGTTTTTCTGAAGGTTAAAACAAAGGTTCCACTAAAAATGTCAATGAAATCATTGGTGGGGGAGGGGTTTAAGCAAGAAGCAGGGCTGGTTCCCAGGTTTTTCTGTTTAATCTCCAGTGAGCCACAGACCTATTCCTGATTAACTTCAGAAGAAACATATTAACAATGACTTGCAAAGCTATCTGACTTTTCCATTCTTGTGGAATTTTATTTGAAGAGAAGCTTCTTCCCTTTTCGGGCCTCATATTGTTTATATATCAAGATCTCTCCAGTAAACCCCACAACTACTACCATCAACTAAAATAGACTCCAGTTGATGCCTTCAGTGGTAATCAATATTTAACAGGGCATTTAGGAATATTTTTTGATTGTTTAGATATTCCCATTTATAAATACTCCTAGGAAGGTTCAGCTCAGAGCATCAGCCAATCCTAAGAAATTGCCCCAAAACAATGAGTGTTGTTCATCATTGTTTAGCTCACCAACAAAACTATGACTTGAACACAGGCCTGCTACCAAAGCTCAAACCAGTGTGTTTTGCAAAAGGTAGACTGTGGACTACATTAGAATCACTAGGGATACTTATTCCTGGACCTCAACAAAGAACCTAGGAATCAGAATGTCTGGAGGTAGATACCAGTCATCTGCATTTTTACAAAGTACCCATTGATTGTTAACATACACAGTACAGATCCATACAGCCTCCTGATGCTGGGGGAGAATTATAGTGCCTGCAGTGGGGAGGGAAGCTGAAAAGGAGATGCATCTGACTCTGACATCTCTGCTGTCATTAATGAGCAACCACGGGGTTTCAAGAATGTTCAAGAGGCAGTTGGAACAAGGTCTTTCTGCTGTCTGCGGCTAAGTGGACACTAAGTTTGCACTGTTCTCCCGGTCTCAGGTCTCCAAGGAGAATTTGGTTTATGGGGGGAAAGGGCTGGAGGTGGAATAAAAAGAGAAAGTTAATTTGACTATTTGATTGACAAAAGTTGAAAAGCTCATTGTAGGGCCCAGCCTTTGGGAAAAGATCAGAACTTTCTCCGGTTCTCAACCATTTTCCTCAGGCTTCAATGAAATGTTCCTATCCGGTGATTAATTACAACATTTTCTGTTGCTCTGTTGCACAAATGCTTAGCAGCAACTTATTTAAAGAAAAAAAAAACCTCAGTGAGGGTTAAATGCTGCTTCTTCTTCTAAGTCAATCTGTTCAAAAAATTCACAGCTGAAAATTCAGCTAACCACATCTCCCAACTAACTACATTCTATAGAAAACTCTAAGCCATGCAGATGAGGACAGAATTAACAACAGTGCTCAAGGCTAAAAGTACTATTCATTTGAAAAGAACACTCCCTCCAATTGGTGGACCATTATTCTGCTGGGTTTGTGTTGGGTAATTATAAAATGGATATGTTTTTCTTCCCCAGTCTCAGGAGGCCCAGGTGCTGAAACAATTGGCAGAGAAGAGGGAACACGAGCGAGAAGTCCTTCAGAAGGCTTTGGAGGAGAACAACAACTTCAGCAAGATGGCGGAGGAAAAACTGATTCTGAAAATGGAACAAATTAAGGAAAACCGTGAGGCTAATCTAGCTGCTATTATTGAACGTCTGCAGGAAAAGGTAATCACAGCAGAGTCCTGAGCAGATGAATACATTCATATGCAACACATTTGGGTAAACTCCCATATGTGTGAGCACCACAGACTTAGTCAAAATTTGCTGCAGGTGTAAAAATAACTACCCCCCCCATGGGCAGGGCCTCACAGCATAGCATTGACTTAGTGGGAGTGCAGCTTGGTAGAGAAACGGGAATCCAACATTAAAGCTGAAATTTGACCAAATTTTCCACAGTGGATGGATTCAAGGAGTCTGATTCATGCTTTTTATTTTTTTGTTTTATTTTGTTGAGTCAGGGTCTCACCCTGTCACCCAGGATGGAGTGTAGTGGCACAATCAGGGCTCACTGTAGATTCAACCTCCTGGGCTCATGCAATCCTTCTGCCTCAGCCTCCCAAGTAGCTGGGACTACTGGCACATGCCACCACACCTGACTAATTTTTTTAGTTTTTGTAGAGACAAGGTCTTCCCCAGGCTGCTCTTGAACTCCTAGGCTCAAGCAATCTTTCTGCCTTGGCCTCCCAAAGCGCTGGGATTACAGGCTTGAGCCACCACATCTGGCCTGATTAGTGCTTTTCGAACATATAAGACCTCTGTATAAACCCGAAGATCCAATCTATTGGAAAAATATTTAATTGGAGATATTAATATAAAATGTAAATATAATTTAATGTAACATTTAATATATAATATTAAATATATAAATATTTGATATCAATATTAAATTAGAAAAATATATTTGCCAGAAAAGACCAGGATATTTGTGAACACTGATAAGCCCATTCTCTCCATGTAGGAAAATCTACTGTGGGAAACTATGTAATAATAACATCGAATGGAACCATAGCAAAAATTAGCCAATAGGGATGTACATTTCCTCAAGTTCTGATATCCTGAGGCCTTTCTCCTCACCAACCTGAACATGTGTGTTTCCATGAGTCAGGATGAACAGTGCCAGAGTTCCTCTGAAAAATGCCTTCTTTCTCTTTTGTCTCCCACCTATCCCCCCCCAAATTCTTTGAAAATGTAGCATATAGTATAGCTGTGAATAGTTTAGCTTTGCCCATTTCTACAAATTGAATTACGTGTTGAGAAGTAAGATGCTTGAGAAAGATGCCTTGATCCTGTTCTGAGCATTTACTCTTCCCACCTGCACTGAGTGTTTTTATGCAAGGCAATGGAGACACAGAAACAGGACTCACCCTGTTGTCAGCATTGACCGTTTAGGCAAATCAACCTCCGGGTTTCTGAGCATTTCTTAGGAAGTGTCATGTCTTCTATTCGAGTTGGCTCATCTCATTTCGACATAATCCTGAATTTCTGATGATTCTTGTTAGCATTACCAGTCTCTGACTCCAAATGCCAGGCTAGAACCAAAGGAAATCAGTCATGACGCCATTTAAAAATAAAATCTCAAGGAGAATTTCATTTTTGTTCTTGAGGACTTTTTTGAAAACATTGCCGGGTGTGCAGGTTTTGATGGAGCAGTGAGACACTGAGGCTCTCAGAGGAATGTGGACAAGTACTGCTGACTTGACTAGGAGTCAGAATAGCCACTGGATGCCTCAGCGACAACCTGAAAGTTGAGATTAAATTTGTATTTACAAGCTGGTGTTTGCATACTCTCAAAACTGTCATCATGTTTCACCCAAATGAGTCGGGCAGGATCTGGAGGAGGCAAGAGAAATTGACTCTCTGAAGGTTATATATGGTGTCACCATAACAAATGCATCTCTGAGATGCAGGAAAGCAAAGTTCTATTCTGAAATTTCCTCCCTGACCTTAAAGCATCAGTCTTTCTCCATTTTACACTTCTCTAGGGAACAGAGCAGGTTCCTACTTGGCCAGTGCTGGTACCAAGGACATCAGAAAGCCACTGTGTATTCAATTTGGGATCAATATTTCTCAACTCAACATTCATCTCACACCCTAGGCCCTAAAATAATCAAGTGAAGTCGCCAAAAATGGGACATGCCGGTCTTATCCCAACACTCTCAATTAGACCTTTAGCATCCAGTGTAAGATTTATATCAGTGGTGGTCCAGGAGCATTTTTGGTTTTGAAATCACACATACATAAACACAGGGTATATCCCTCTTGATTGCAGAAACAGTTCACAAAATTTGCATATTTTATCTAGTGTTTCCAGAAGTGCTTTTTTTTTTATTTTTGTTGTTGTCTTTATCGCTCTCAGAACAGTCAAGTAAGAAGTGCTGGTTTTGTTTTTTGTTTTTTGTTTTTTTTGAGTTGGAGTCTCACTCTGTCGCCCAGACTGGAGTTCAGTGGCCGCTCCCGGCCACCGCAGCCTCGACCTGCTGGGCTCCGGCGATCCTTCCGCTTCAGCCTTCCAAGTAGCTGGAACTACAGGCGCGCACTACCACGCCCGGCTGATTTTTTGATTTATTGTAGAGATGAGGTCTCGCTGCCAGGCAGGTCTCGAACCCGCGGGCTCAGGCAATCCACTCACCTCAGCCTCCCAAAGGCGCAGGATTACAGGCTGAGCCACCCAGCCCGGCCGAAGTGCTGGTTTTTAATAGGCAATTATTTCTCTGTGTGGTTTTTATGTTCACCTTTTCACATTCTCTCCCACTCCCACACAGATTTAATCCCCTTCCCCAAAAACGTGCATACATACATACCTACACACCACATTTCCTGGAAACAGTCAATCTGTGGAGTGTTTAAAATTCCTGACATCAACCTGCAAAATCTCCAGGAGTGGAACCAAACATTCATTTAAAAAAAAAAAAAAAAAAGAAACTCTCCATAGAATTCCAGTATGCAGCCAGGTTTGAGAACTACGGGTTTATAGCCTGTTTTGATTTAAAATCCCAGTTGGCAGTATTTTATCCCATGTCAAATGATGCAGCCAGATAATTTCTAGGGCCACATTTTTCACTTTGCAAGTCTACTAGGACCTTTGTCCAGTGTCACTCAAGAAAGATATTCTATCTCCCCAATAAAGTGGAGATATCAGATTTACTTTCAGTTCATATATTTTAGATGAGATTGGGTGAGTTCAAAGTGCTATGGCCATAGACCCATTTAATGTATTTTAAATAGATTTGTTTAGTACAAAATTTGTTGTTTATTGTGCATATGTTTGTATACACTAAAATTAATTTGCTTTTTCCTAAAATAGGACAAAGTAAGTTTTATATTATGATCAATATTTAGCCTTTTGTTTGAATGTAATTATTCTTATGAAATTAGAAATTTTTAAGAGGACCAATGATAATGCTAATGCTGAAATACATGAAACTACCAAAAAAAACCATAGACTGATCTGAAATCTGCTGTATCAAAAGATGATTACTACTGAAATGACACCTATTAATGAGTTAATCTTTCAGTGAGTATTAATTGAGTCCCCACTATATGCTTAGACACTCGGAAAGGGATGTAAAAGGTACTAACCAACCATCTCTTTCCCATTGCAGACCATATAAAACCCAGCAATAAGTAACAGCAAAAAAATTAGAGAATAAGACAACATGTAGTATGGTCTAACATAGACAGAAAATACAAAGACACTGAAGTATATAAGTAAAAACAAATCCATATCAAGGTTACCATACCTACCATTTTGACAGCCCTCACTGGCCCTACGCAAGACATGGAATACAATATCATGGGAGCTTTTGCAGCAATCCGCCTACCAGTCCTCAGTCCCTCTTCTCCTCAATTAAGAGAATTGACCATTCAAGCTTACTTTTACCAGGAATACCCATGAAGGTATCTTCCATGTCATTGAATGATAAATTCCCGGAAACCCCTGGAGCTGCAGCTATGTTTGCTCAAGGCCTTTAGCTAAAACTGAAAGCCTAACACAAAGGAAACTCTGGCTGCACTTTAGAATTTGCAGGAGAGCTCTTTAAGAGATTCTGATGTAATTATCTGGAGTGGGGCCCATATCATTTTTAAAGCTCACCAATAGGCTCTAATATTTAGCCATAGTTGAGAACCATTGAACAAAAGGCTTCTTAAATATGCTTTGTTATGTCATCATAAATTATATTTTAGTATTTTTTATCTTTGCTCCATAAATGTTCTTTCTTCCTCCAAAGAAGAATTTCACACTCATTTTTTATTTCAGTATCCTCTTTCCATGCCACCTCATCTCAGCATTCTAGCCTATTATATAGAAAATAATCAAATGTAAAAAAGGAATGCCTATGCCATAAAGACCTGCATTACACTGATCTATTTATGTCACTCAGTTTGAGTGATATAACGAGTCATACCAGGACTCAAAAGTGTAGTCTATGATTATGACTGACACACTGGTGAAGTTAAAAATGTTCTTATTCTTGGATTGATATAAGATGTAGAGAGAGAAACAGAAAAAGAAGGAGAGGATAAGGGAGGAATGAGGGAGGGGAGGAGACAGGAAAGAGCACTTGTTCTTGCCATAAAGTAATGATTACAGAGGCAATTTCTTACCCCCTCTGTTCTTTTCTCTCCTAATGCACTCCACAGAATCCCACAGAAAATTCACCACCTTAACCTTTTAGGAATTCTAAGTAGGAGCTCTCTTATCAGACCCAATCAGGAACTGCAGTGAGATAGGTAATTTTGAAGAATCTAGTTCGAGCAGGTATAATCATTTTAACAATAATACATCCATTCATTAAACATATAATCTTAATGTCAAATATTTAAATGTACATTTACTGACTAGTCTTTTGATATAGGCCGAGATCTTTTTGAAAAATGGATCAGTTAACTGGGGTCTGTTTTTTTTTTTCTTGCATTATTCACACCTATATCACATTAACTATGGTTTATAGTTTCACTTTATTTAAAGTTGAAAGAGAACCAAAGACACCTGCAAAATAATATAAATATAGAACTTTTACAATTTTTCCCTAGCTTTTATAGTTGGTCCACCCAACAGCTGATAAATATTTCAATCTCTCAAGTGTTTTCAAAGCTTTCTCTCCACCCTCACAACTTCTCATTAATGTAGTATTTAATTAAATTACATAGTTAAAATTTCAAATGCAAATAGCTAAGCAGGTATGGAAATACCATTGATAGCAATCAAGCATACAACTTAGCCCATGAGAGGAAAAGTATGTGGAGGCATACTGGGAAGAGCCAGCTAACCTCAAGCAACTCAACATTTTGGAGCTGTCTGACAGTAGGATGTCTGCAGGGACTAGACAGTGTTAACCTGGACAGGACTTCCGTTGAACCTTGTTGAATTCTCCACTTAATCCAGATTGTATCACATCTTCTTCCTTTTGTAATTCTACTGCATCATCCACTCGTCAATGCCAAGACTGTCCAGCTCATAATACTGTAACAAATACCAAAGGAGTTTTTGGTGGTGTTCAGGAGGGAGAGATGCGAGTAACCCAGATGACCTAGAGAACTAGTTTACCCTGTCTAACCACAAAGCACAGTACTTAGGAAATAAGAGGAATTATTTTCCTTTAATTTTTATCACTTCACTTCTAATAATCTAGAAAATGTCAAGTGAAAATCACATAGCCATTATTTTAGTGGCAATAGCGTCACATCATAGGTAGCTTAAAGTTATAAAAATAGTTTTTCTTAAGGGAACAAGATTTTGTAATTATTTTCTTAGGGGTGATTTTGATAATATATAACTCTTTAGGTTTAGATTTCAACCATTATCAGTTTACATCTATCTTTCATCTGATTTTTATTTGTTTTCTTATTATTCTGATTCACAAATGCCATTTGTGTTATCATTTACTATTGAACATGTCTGGTAAATGACTAATGAAATGGGAAGGGGACTAAAATAGCGCTTGTTGATTGTTCACTATAAGCCAGGCATTTTTTCAAGTATTATCAGATTTAATTCAAATGACAACCCTAAAAAGAAATACTGTTATTTCACATCTGAGGAACCTGGTTCTTAGAAAGTTAAGCCATTTGGCAAAGATCGCAAAGCTAAGTAGACTGCAGAGTCCAGATGTGAATGCAAATCTCTTTGATTCCAAACTTTTATACTAAGGTAACGCTGCTACTGTTTGTTTGTCAGTCGTCAAACACTGCACAGTAAGCAGGTTTGGCAGCAGCATTAGAAGTTTACACTCCATAACTGCCCATGACCCCATGATCACCATTATCTTGATGTGCCAACATGTGTTTTTTTTTGGCTGTCACAGCTCACTCCTGGCCCCTCTTTGTGAGACTGTCAGTGAAAAGTGAAAGTAAAAAAAATTCCTGATGATATTCCCTTTTTTTTTTTTTTTGGAGTCGAGGTCTCACTGTGTCACTCAGGCTTGAGTGTTATAGCATAATCACAACTCATGGCAGTCTCAACCTGCCGGGTTCACACAGTTCTTCTACCTCAACCTCCTGAGTTAGCTGGGGCTACAAGTACATGCCACCACACCCAGCTAATTTTTTGATTTATTGGAGAGATGAGGTCTGGCCATGTTGCCCAGAATGGTCTCGAACTCCTGGGCTCAGAAAATCCTTTTGCCTCAATCTCCCAAAGTGCTGGGATTATAGGCATGAGCCACCATGCCCAGCTGAGGTTGGCCTTATCTTGCATCTAAATAGACTCATGTAACAGAACTTTATAGTTGAAATTTGTACTCTAGGTCATCCAGCCCATTGTTTCTATTTGATACTAGTAAGATTAAAGGAACATAAGGTAAAGGAAAAAAAGAAAAAACTTCATATTTCCTACCTTTCAGTAGAGAAATCTTGCTACACTTTCCTAGAGGACCAGAAGTTTTCCTAAAACCACCTTGCATATATGAAAGGCATAGTTGCATACAATACTAAAACACTAATAACTACCTTTCCCTTACATTGATGGGAGAAAGAAGTAAATAGTAGAGAACATTGTGAATTGAGATATGCTTAGGCCTCTGACAGTGCCTGGTAAGGATTATAATGGAGCTCAGTAATGGAATAAATATTACCAAAGAATAATCTTCTTGATGAGCTTTCTCTGAGTGTCACAATTGTCTTAGGAACCTCTAGACTCAAGGTCTTCTGATAATTACAAGCATTTGATGATAAGAAAACCAGACTGTGTTGAAAATGACATGCTTCCTGCATGGCTGCCTATGGTTTGCCCATCTTTTGATATAAAATTACACTATCATGAGTAGATATTTGATCATCTGAATGTAAAATGTTCCAATAGCAGATTGACTAAAATGCCTGAAAATAAACAATTTTATTTAGAAACTCAGAAAAAAAGTTTAACTTTTTTTCATGTTGTCCCAAGTTCACAAATTATATTTGTTCTTTC
The DNA here is from genome assembly GCA_027257055.1 of Cephalopachus bancanus. Classification (NCBI taxonomy): domain Eukaryota; kingdom Metazoa; phylum Chordata; class Mammalia; order Primates; family Tarsiidae; genus Cephalopachus; species Cephalopachus bancanus. The sequence goes on along the minus strand of JAPVLO010000045.1, from coordinate 15,574,774 downwards.
CCATGGCAAAATTTATTTTTTTGCAACTAATTTTGAGTTTAATAAGAAGTGTTCTCTGAAGTGACCTAGTAATACTAAGTACAATGCTTCCTGGTATGTTCTAAATTTGAATGTTATGAATCTTTAGACTTGAGACTTTGTTTTTTTCTAGCACAGTGATGGTTTGGGCTTTTTCTCAACTTTCACCAGAACTCAGCTCTCACTAATTAGTTTCTTTCTGCATGAGAAAAAGATGTGCTTCATCTTTTTCCTCATAATAACAGAACAAAAAGAAGAGTCAGCTGCATCCGTGCTAATTTCCCCTGTGACATTTCAAACAGGACTTGATTTCTCCGTACATACTTTTTTCTTTTCTTCATGGTTTTTTGAATATATACAAAAGCTCATTTCAACCAATTAAACAAAATTGTTTTTAATCTCTTTCTCTAGAGTTAATTTCCTGCTTACTCCAGTTCTGTATCTTTGAAGGAAGTGTAGGATGGTCTATGTTTTTTTTCCCTCCTGTACTTGAAAAGACATGTTTTTCTACACAACTATAAAGTATTCTCATACTAACACTGAAATTATATAGCAATAATTAAGAGCCAGTTTTAAACTGGGTTTAAATCACAGTTTATCACTTGTTAGTTATGTGAACTTAGGCAAGCAACTTAGGCTTTCTGCGTCTCAGTTTCCTCATCTGTAAAATGGAGACAATAATAGAGCCTCCATCGTAAGAGTGTTGTGACGATTGAGGCCATTGCTACAGGTAAAATCTGTATTGATACAGGTCTAGTACATATTAAGTGCCTAATCAATGGTATTAGTATTAGCATTAAAATATAAAATAATAAGATTATAATAAATAATATTAGTATCAGTATTATAAAGAACCCTGTTCTCTGAGATCTGCTCTTACTGAAGTGGATCAACGATGAAAATAGCCAAATCTGAGCATCAGAAGACTTTCCAGTCTACCTGATGCATGACCTCCACAGTTCTGAGAAGCAAAACTATAAAACAATAAGGACATATGTCTGGGGTTATGTGTGTGTGTATGTGTTTATAATGTAGATAGGATAATTTAGGACTTGCTAACAAATGAATGATACTGTGTGTGTGTGTGTGTGTGTGTGTATTTGCATATGTATGTGTATGAAAGACTAATTCTAGCAATGATGAAAAGTTTTACTACTGACCTTTTTGTAACTATGAATTTTTCTACACTTGGCCTGAACTCAGAATTTAAAAAAAAAAAAAAAAAATAGAAACCTATAAGCATAGGCTTCTTGAGATGAATAGTGTTTAATGCTAAGATTTACTTTATAGCTGATCAGGATTATTGTCTGTGAACTAAACAAATCTATAGAACCTCAAGAAATTTCTGGACCTTGGGAAGAGAGGCAGTATAAGCAATATTCTAAATAGAAAAATGAATAGTACTAGTAATAATTAGCACCTTAAGATTTCAACGTAACACTTATTTAACATCTATGATCTATGCAATATGATTATAGCCATCTGAAATAGAACCATGTATTTAAAAATACCAGATCCAGCCAGGCATGGTGGCTCAAGTCTGTAATCCCAGCGCTTTGGGAGGCCAAAGTGAGAGGATTGCCTGAGCCCAAGGGTTTGAGACCAGCCCGGGCAACTTGACGAGACCTCATCTCTACAATAAATCAAAAAATCAGCTGGATGTGGTTGCACATACCTGTGGTTCCAGCTACTTGGAAGGCTGAGGCGGATGGATTGTCTGAGCCTAGCATGTTGAGATTGCGGTGGCTGTGAGCATGCCATTGCACTCCAACCTGGGCAACAACAGCGTGAGACGCCAACTCAAAAAAAAAAAAGTCTTCCTCCACATTGAAACCAAATATACATCATCCATACAGCCTTCCTTCTCCAAACTCCTAGCATTTTCTGATAGCTCTCTGTCTTCAGTGATCTGTGACCGCTTTATTGACTCTCTTTAGTCAATAAAAATACTCTAATCTCTTGCTTAAATAAATAAAAGCCGGGCTCGGTGGCTCATGCCTGTAATCCCAGCACTTTGGGAGGCAGAAGCAAGAGGATTGCCTGAGCCCAGGGGTTCGAGACCAGTCTGGGCAACTTGGTGAGACCTTGTCTCTACAATAAATCAAAAAATTAGCCAGGTGTGGTGGCACACGCCTGTAGTTCCAGCTACTTGGAAGGCTGAGGCAGAAGGATCATCTGAACCCAGCAAGTCGAGGCTGCGGTGGCCGTGAGCATGCCACTGCACTCCAGCCTGAGCAACAGAGTGAGACACCCACACACACATACAGAGAGATCCTCAGGGAGTTCAAGTTCCAACTCAAGGTTAGTGGCTTGGTTCCTTGTGTAAATAAACATTCACCAATCACGCGCTGTTTTTTGCAAGTGGAACAAAAAATGAAAAAACACAATCGGCCCTAGGCGAGCTCATAGTCAAACATGGCAGACGAGACAAGAATAGAAATGCTCATAATCCATGTTGGAGTAAAATGACTGCCACATAAAAAAAAAGCTGTTCAAATAGAAAGTAAGATTATGTTAGTTTGCAGTCTCTTAAAAATCTTTGTGGAGAAAGGGACGATGACCACAGGGTTTCAAGAGTAAGTTTATAGTCCTGACCAGTGAAGATGAAAGACTAGGGGAATCTCAAGCATTGAAAACTGCATGAAAAAGCCGTTCCATGAAATTGAAATATCAAGTGTGTATGGAAGACGAGTGGCAGCTAAGACTGGAGAAGTCACTTGTCCTCAAGTTATGAAGGGTCTTGGCAAATGGGTCAAGAATTTAGAAAGTACTACGAAATGCCTTCTTTCTGGATCTAGCCCTCCTAACATGTCCATCAGCAATTATAAAGGCTTTAAAATATTAGGGAAAGACACCATTAAAAATGATACAGAAACCAACAATGTGACGTTTCATTGCCATTTTCTGGAGTCATACAGCATCTCTAATATTCAAAATTTTCTTAATCAAATGATCTTTTGGACGTAGTTTTCAAGAAAAACAGTGTTATATATATTTTTAAAGACACTATAAATTTTGTAAGATCTTCTCTAATATGACATTTCTTGGGGCCCATGTTTTCCTCTTTTGTGAAATGAGAACAATTCCTACAAGTAGACACCAAGTGGGGTTTCCTTTAATCAAGCATCTGGTATGCAAAGAATCAGACAGGCCATCTTAGTTCTCTGTGAACCAGACAACAGGGCTCTATCACATGTCGTCTCCCTCTTGTGTTTTTTAGGAGAGGCATGCCGCGGAGGTGCGCAGGAACAAGGAACTCCAGGTTGAACTGTCTGGCTGAAGCAATGGAGGGTCTGGCACGCCCCACCAATAGTAAATCCCCCTGCCTATATTATAATGGATCATGCGATATCTGGATGGGGAATGTATGACATGGTTTAAAAAGAACTCATTATTAAAAAAAAAAAAACAGAATCAAAAATTTTAAAAAATCAATGCGGTCTCTTTGCAGAATGTTTTGCTTGATGTTTAAAAATACCTTGGATCTTATTTTGTAAATACTTACATTTTTGTTAAAAAATACAAGTATTGCATTATGCAAGTTATTTCATAATCTTACATGTCCTGTAACAGGCTTTTGATGTTGTGTCTTTCCACTCAAATGAATTTGCTAGGTTTGTTCTTTTTGAAGCTCCCCATGTCTAACTCCATTCCAACAGAAAAGTGAGGTCAGTAGACAGTCTATGGTGCTAGAAACCCACCATTGCCTAATGACCTAGAAGGCTTTGTAATCTCTGAGCTTGACTAAGACCATACCTAGATCACAGGTATTATGCCTCCACATGGCCCTCCACATTTGTTCGCTCATAATCTACTTACTGCCTAGAAACTACAAAACCAAGCTAAGAAATACCACCAGTCATAGCATTTACTTCTGCTTCTACTGGATTATGTGCTACAAATGTGCTTTGGCTTTAGAAAGGGATGGATGAGAAGACAGATCTGAGATCAATCTGGGTAGAAGCAAAAAGTTGAACCTTTTAAAATGCTGAACACAAATCTGAATTTAAATGACTCAAGCAGCCATGAAATCGCTCTTCATAAAGTGGGCTTAATTCTCTAGTTTAAGTTCTTTTGATGGAATGAATTAATTAATGTGTCAGGTGGCTTATTTGTGGATGCCATGATTGATGATGTTCATTTTAAGCTCTTACCTATAGTACAAGTACATGATGCTACTGAATATTTTTCCACTTGGAAACTGTGAGCTGGTTGTTGCATTAAAACACAAAAACAAAATCAAAAACACTGCGGACTTTCACTCAAGCTGGTCTTTCTTCCCCAGTGTGAGGCAATCCTGCCTATTAACAAAAATAAAAAATAAAAATGACTCCATCTGTGAAGCTGACGCAGTTAAGGGGGCTAGGCAGGGTATTTGTGCCAACTAAGAATCACCAGATACCCACCATAAGTACCTATCGCAGTTTTGAAGTTGTTTCTCCCCAACTCCCAACTCCTGAAGGTTGCTGCCTGCATATTTACTCTTCATTAGTGCTATTTTCCTGTATGTCATTGTGAGCAAGCTGTGATTAATAAAGAATTGGAGTTCTGTGAACTAATCAAGGTTTGGTCTATTCTCTGCCCATTTATGTGTCTGACCCTGGAATTCAGATTTTAAAAGGGCGGCCATTGAATTAAGGCCATCTCACAAGCAAAGAGATAATACTAATTAGAGTTTGAAGGAAACCAAAGCCCTACTGAGTCACTTCCCCTCTGGAACAGCAGGCTGCCTCTCTTTTCTCTTGCCCTCTGATGGGTCAACACAGTGGGAGAAGTCTTCAATCTGTTTCCCTTAAAAAATATACAGGAGTGAAGGAGATGCCCAAGGTTCAGGCTGACAATTCTGAGGAAGAGAGCTGGCACCATCTCAAGTTCTCCCATGTGGCCCACAGGACGCTTCCCCCAGCGTAGGCCGTCTGTTAAGATGTAATTCTCTGCCGTCTGCCGAATTTTGTACTGCCAATAAACACACTGCACACATGGACCCAGCAGGGTCCTGTCAATGACCCAGATGGATCTCATAGGACCAAAGCAACCACATCCAGTTTTAGCAGAAAGTCATAAATAATTGAAATCACACAGATTTATGAATAAGTAAATTGGGCCATAGTCCATAAGAGCACTAACGAGCCAAGTTTAATGTTAAGGCCACCTGGTCTCTAACCTGAACATCCTTTAATATTTGTGGGAACCTAACATTGCAACAAAACATGCCCATGCTTAATGTGATACTCATGAGCTTCTGATTAGCATGAAATATGTTGTGTCTGCACACTGGTTTATATAGCTTACTTCAGAAAACACGACCTGAATGACATTCATTGGGCCAGACCATGTGACAAGCCCTGAAAACATGAACATGAATGACCGCAAGAAGCACACAGTACAGTAGCTTATCTGGGGCCAAAAACAGCAAACAGGAAATGTTGGTCAGGCCAGGCAGCATATTGAAGGAAAAGAGCTCACTTCTGTAAAGAGTTCTGAAATACTAGAAATAGTTGACAGGCATTTTCTAATGGGTCCCTAAACTGAAACTGCTGGTGAGTCCAATTGCCTGATCTCAAAGATGAAGAAATCGAGGTACAGAGAGGTCAATGACTGGCTCCATGCCACAATGCCTAATTTCTCATGATTTCTCCTAGTTAAGCTCATCAGTAGGCCATCTCCAAATCTCACCATGCTGATGAGGATGGATTATATCTATGAAGCATCCCTAAAACAGTAGCCCTTAAATTTTAGTGTGTTCCCAAGGTGTCTGGACTAGCCTGCTAAAACAGATTGCTGAGTCCCACCTCCAGAGTTTCTGATTCCTGAGGTCAGTGTAGAAGCCTGAAAGTGTGTATTTCTAACACATTCCCAGGTGATGCTAAAACTGCTGGTCTGCAGCCCTCCCTGGAGAAACCCCACCATGAATGATGAAACCATTCCAGATGTGTGAGTTCTCGGTGGCAGTTACACTGAGGATTTCTGTTTCAGCCATGGCATGTTCCATTGGGGGCAGAGCATAAAAAGAAATTCACTCTTATTTTTAAAAGTAGGGATAGGATGCAAAGAAATCCAAGAAGAAACAAATGTACAGCTATACCTTGCTGGACAATGAAACAATGGAAGGAATAATATACCTAGGGGCTGGGGTAGGCTGAGAAATACAAGAGGTCAGGGAAGCAGTGATTTGGCATCTCTCACACAAAGTATTATTTCAATAGAACATCTGAAGATGCTTCTGACCCTTTAAAAGATGAACTAAGAGCTCTTTGCAGGGCTTGCCATTTTGTGAATTATCCAGTTTGGTAGCCCGATTCCACTTATAGATTTTTTTTTTAACAGAATCTTGGTTTTCTCAGTACTGTGTTTAAATTGTGTGAATGTCTTTGAAATGTTCTGTGAAAATTCACAGAATCCCATTGGTTTAATGATTCACCCTCTTCTATCTTTTCTATACCCCAAAATACACGGAACAATGTTGACAAAGGCCTTTCTTTTCTCTGATGAGAGTCTTGCCCTTGAGTCCTTCATCAGTCTTCACAAGACTTGAGAGGCGAAAACAAAGGCAAAAATGTACTAACAGCCATATTCTACCCCTTTACCCTTCTCCTACTGGGGGAGAAGATAAGAAGGGGGACACATGACACCTGTGATTTTAGCAACCACCATAATCAACCACTTCTGTGTTCCCAGCCCTGGACAAGACAATTATCCTTGACTTCTAGCCAGGCTATTTGCTGAAACTGCTAAGGCGAGCACAGAGCTCAAAGCAAAGTTAAGGTCCCCAAGTTCCCACAAATTACCTCAGTCATCTTGGAATCTTCACTGTCCCCCACTACCTGTCTCCAACTGGTCATTGAGTACCATCAATTTGACCTCCACATTGTCCCTCAGTTCTTGCCTCTTTTCTACTTCAGAACCACTGCCCAGTTTGGGTCCTTAGACACTCACAACGGCCTCCTAACAAGTCTCCCTTTGCTCCAATTTGCAGTCCCTTCTACACACTGATCAAGTCTCTCCAGGACTCTACCATGTCCTTCCCCTTATCTGCAGAATGAAATCTTCACTCCTCTATATGACATTAAGGTGCCCCACCATCTCTCCCCTTCCTCAAGAACACTACTCTCCTTGCACCCCAAACTATTCACTCTGATGTGCCAGTGGCATGCATGAGATTTCAGGCCTCTGTGCACATGCTGTGCTCTCTATATGGAATTGTCTTCACTATTATATAAGTCTGGAGAGGCTAGATCAGGCTGTGATTTTTTTTTTTTAATCTTGGTAGATTAAAACCCCAAAGGATTATTTCCTACTTCTGCTACATATCTAACGTGGACTCTTCTCTGTGTCACGCCTAGCTCAGGGTCCAAAGGCAATGGAGCTGCCTCCATCTGGAACATTACTGCTCACCGTGGAAGAGGGAATGTGCACACGTGGCGAATCACACACTGGCTTTCTTACAGCTTCCGCCCAGAAGTAGCACACACCACATATCATTGGCCAAAACAAGTGATATGATTCCATTTATCTCTAAATGGACAGAAAAGTGCAGTCTCATCATAAGCTCAGTAGGAAAGCCAGAAATATTTTGTGAGCCATATGAATGACTACCACCCTGCTGGTTGCCAGATATTCAGCTCAATCTCCTTCCTTCATGTAAAGTATACTTACACTGTCCCCTTTGAGACTCATTTGGTCATGACGCCAAGCTCGATGTCTAGGAACTCTGGATGATCTCTCTCTCTCTCTCTCTCTCTGTCTCTCTCTCTCTTCCTTCTCCACTCCTCCTCCTCTTCCTCCCGTTTAGACATGGCTCCTCTTAACCAGAGACAAATACACAAATGTATTAAAAAGACAAGTCCTAGCCGGGCTCGGTGGCTCAGCCTGTAATCCCGCGCCTTTGGGAGGCTGAGGTGAGTGAATTGCACGAGCCCGCGGGTTCGAGACCCGCCTGGGCAGCGAGACCTCATCTCTACAATAAATCAAAAAATCAGCTGGGTTTTGTAGCGCATGCCTGTAATTCCGGCTACTCGGAAGGCCGAAGCAGAAGGATCGCCGGAGCCCAGCAGGTCGAGGCTGCGGTGGCCGGGAGCGGCCACTGCACTCCAGTCTGGGTGACAGAGTGAGACTCCAACTCAAAAAAAATAAAATAAAATAAAATAAATAAAAAGACAAATCCTCATCCCCCACATCTTCAATATATAATGGTGAAATATATAATGGTGAAAAGGTATAGGATAATCACAAAAAACATGTTCATTTTAAAGAAGAATGAGCAAAGCTGCAGAGAAAAGAGAACACTCATACACTGTTGGTGGCAATGTAAGTTAGTTCAACCCCCATGGAAAGCAGTTTGGAGATTTCTCAAGGAACTACACATAAATTTATCATCGACCCAGCAATCTCACAGCTGGGTATATACCCAAAGGAGTATAAATCTTTCTACCAAAACAACACCTGCACTCGTATGTTTAACACAGCATTACTCACAATAGAAAAAACATGGAACCAACCACGTGCTTATCAACGGTGTACTGGATAAAGCAGATGTGGTACATATACATCATGAACTACTCTTCAGCCACAAAAAAGAACAAAATAACGTCCTTTGCAGGAACATGAATGCAGCTGGAGGTCATCATTCTAAGTGAATTACTACAGAAACAGAAAACTGAATACCACATGTTCTCACTTTTAGGAACTAAACACTGGGCACACATGGGCACAAGGATGGGAATAACAGACACTTGGGACTACTGAAAGGAAGAAAGAGAGAGGGGAAATAAAGGTTGAAAAATCACCCCTTGGGTACCATGATTACCACCTAGGGGCCAGGCTTATTAGAAGCCCAAACCTCACCATAACACAATATACCTATGTAACAAATCATCACATAAACCCCTTGAATCTAAATAAAATACTAAGGGAGAAGATTGAGAGATACACAGCATTCACCAATGATAGAAATTCTGGAGTCCCACTAACCAGACCTTGTGAGGCCCCTCTGCCCTTGGGAGGTGGCACATTCTTGGGTCTGTCTCTGTTATGCTCTCAGAGAGGAGCTTTTCAGTCCAGTGCTCTCCATGACTCTTGGCTTGCCCTCTAAGCAAATCTTCCTGCTCTTTTATTCTCCTTGGCCACCACAACAGGAACATTGGGGATATGCCTTGTTGGCATCTGCATCTTCTTGGAAGCAGCTTTCTCAGTCTGTCTGCTGCCCACCAAGCTTGGGGATCCAAGGGTCATTATGGTTTTACTGATCACCATAGTAGTTCAGATCCTGGCAGGAAACAGATGGCACACTACAAAGGAATAGTGAGGAGAATTTAATGACAACTCTATTCAAAGAGTGTGAGCAAATTAAGAGAAACCAACAGAGGATGATGAAGTACCTAGGAAAGACAAAGAGAAAGAGACCAATTCCACTCTTGGCCTGAAGACCCAGGAGAGAGCAGTAGGTGTAGAAGACTGCCTGACCAGGAATAGAAGGGGAATTCAGTCTCTAACAAATGCAACCTGAAAAGGAGGCATCTGAGGAATAAATATCTACTTATCTTTCTTCTGTCACTCTTCAGTCTCTAGCCAAGGCCGCACATTGGTCAAATTCAATCAAAAATCAGAGGGCAAGAGAGCTCAGTTATCCCACATATGGAACTCAGTCTCTGAGGCTGAGCAAAATGGAGAAAGGCAGAGAGAGAATCTGGAAGGGCAAACAGAGAATATGTTTCCTTCTTCTTTTCTCAGGACACTGCTTCTTCTGCAAGCTTCTCAATGAAATATGCTCAGTAATTTCCTTGCTCTTATATGTCATCTCTAGATCATTCTATGCCCTTTCTAAAACTCCCATCCTTGAAGCTCATGTCTCTCAACTATTCAACCATTTCTCTTCCTTGTTGGTGTCCATTATGTCCCCTCAGTTCTCTGATTTTTGGTTCATGGATCACCGTGACACATTTCAAGTCTATTTCTGTCCCATTGACTGGCCATTATAAGACCCTCAGAGGAAGTTTCACATTCTGTTTTGAGTTCCTTGACCTCCCCTCTTCTAATGACCTTGCTCCTCCTCTTTTCCTCAGCCGCTCAGTCCCTCAGCCACTCCCCAGACCTCATTGTTATCGATGATCACAATCCCTCTAACACTGCTCCATGCATCCCACTCTCTGACCACCATCTTCTGTCATTCCAGCCAAATCCCTTTAGTGCCTCGACTCCTGTTTTACAACCGCACTGGGCTTCCCATCCATCGATAGGACCTCTTCATTTTTCTTACCCTTCGTGATCCTCACTCCCCTCCTTACTCAACTTAACTTCCAATCATTTAATCTTTGTAACCTCTCTCATATATCCCTACAACTCCCTCTCTTGAAGTGCTGTTCTCAGTAGGCCAAACCTATAATACTAGCCAAATTAACTCTCCATCTAATCCATGCCTGTACCAATGCAGATGAACACAGTTACAGAAATCACACAGCTATGCTGACTAGCCTCCTTTAAATTCATGAACATAAACTGCAAGTAAACCCTAAACTTCTTCTAGCATTCACACTATATTTCTCTAGTCTTATTCTTACACTCTCTTAAACCTCCTCAAATTTCCAACACCTCCTCTCCTATCCTTAACTAATGACTCTTCTTCCTACTTCACTGAGAAAATGAAGCAATTAGAAGAGTAATTTTCATAGACTCCCTCCAACACATCTACCCACCTACCACACTTATGCTCTGCCTTCCGGCTACTACTACAGACAAGCTATCTAAGGCTAGTTCTTCCTCTCACCATCTCAGATGCATTGCTCCAGAAATTCTCTTCTGTCCCTCTTATTTCATCATTTTTTCTTTACAAGTTCAATGTTACGCTGTTATTTCTTCAATCTAAAAAAAAGTTTTTTGGATTTAATTTTTCTCACCAGCTGTTGACATACTTCTGTGTTCCACTTTGAAGCAAAACTCCAAAAACATTGTCTCCACTTACTGTCTTTCATTACACTCCTCTTTTTCTCTCATGACTTCTCTCCAGTAAGGCATTTACCCCATTCTGCTGCACCTACACTCTTCTAGTCAGATTTACAGTGCTCTCTGTGGAACTAGAGTCAAAAGTAAGCTCTTAGCCCTCATCTTGCTCAACCTATAACTTGACATTCTGATGACTCTCTCCTCTTTGATGTCTTTCTTCACTTGGTTTTTCCTACCCCACACTTTCCTAGCTTTCTTCTCATCTTATGCTGTGTCTTTGTCTCCTTTGCTGCCTTTTCTTCTATTCAAACTCTAAATGTTGAAGTGCCCTAGGGATCAGTCATTGGAGTTCATTTATCCATCCATGTTTACGCTTATTCCCATGGTGATCTATACCCATTTTATAGTTCAGATATCATCTATGTGCTGGCATTTCCCAAATTTGTCTCTCTAAATCTGTCAACTGAACTCTCCATTCTCATGTGGCCAGCTGACTACACAACATCTTCATTTGTATAAGTAATAGGCATCTCAATGTAACACATCCAAAATAAAACTCAAAACTCCCAATGTTCTCTCCCAACCCATTCTCTTGCATGTTCATCTTTTATTGCTTAGCTAAAATCCTTGTAGTATCTTTGGTTTCCCTCTTTCTCTCATGTCTATGTAGATATAGACCCTATCACATTTGTCTTATCTACCATCATCTCTTGTTTGAACTATTGAGATAGCTTGGTGTGCTAGACAATAATACAGACTTTTGAACCAAAATGCTGGATTCAAATTTCACCTCTGGCACTTAGCAGTCATTTACCAATTTTTTAAAATAGCTTAACTCCTTTTTCCTCTGTTTCCTCAGCTATAAATTGCAGGATAATAATAGTACCAACCTTATAAAGTTTAGTGAAAATTAAATGAATTCACAACTTTAAAGCACTAAAAACAATGTCTGACCCCTAAAGAAGTCATACATATTACTTATAATGTATTAGTGGAGTTTTTTGTTACTTTTATCTAGAAGAAGCTGAGATGCAAGACTTTCTCTTTCATTAAACTCATCTCAAACAGGTATTTGAAATTTTTGTTTTAATAGTTATACCCGGACAACTTAGATTCTTTTAGAAGTTTTATGATAGATTTAATTTGCAAACACTTCTTTGTCTGCAATCAGAGCCTATATTTATATGCACATGTCTAGGATCACTTTTGAAACAGAAGAGAGTATAAATAAATATGTTTCTACTTAAAGTTTCTGTAGGCACAACGCTCAAACATATTAGTCACATACATTTACTCTGATGAGGAAATACATCACAGAACACAACAGTAAAATCAGTTATGAATTCCAGCTGTTGTCAGCAACTTTCTATATGTAATTCATTTGTTTACTTATTAACAAGCATTCAGAAGCAATGTTTTGCTTATATACCTTTTTCATTATCTACTGGGAGATAGGTAATTAATGAGAAAATTATGCACTGTAGACAAATAATGAGGAGTAACAGACTCAAGGACTCCCCCAGAGTTTAACACACTGAGTAATAGCTAACTTGAAAACTACTGATGTTCACACAATCAATATGAAACTGATGGTTACAGAAGAAAAAAGCATCATTTCTAGTACACAGCCATACACCAAGCATAGTTATATATTACCACAGAGGCTGTGGGGAAATTTTCTGAAACATGAGCAATGTCTACTGCTACGGAATGTCTATTACAGAATCAAATACCACCTTCTTAATTAAGCTAGTTTACATTTTGTTGGCTAGGTTTTCAGTTTTGTAAAATGAAGTTAACACTAAATGCAGGAGAAGAGCAAGAAAAAAGTGCTAGAAACAAAGCAGTCTTTTGCAAAAATTTTTAAAAATTTACCTATCTGTTTCTCCAGTTTCTCCAATCTGTTCTATACACTCCAGCCAAGGAATGCAGAGAGAGTCTAACATTGAAATCTGATTGTGTCACTTCTCCACTTAACATATTTTAGGAGCTTCTCATTGCCCTTAAGATAATCTAAATTCCCTAGCATAATTTACAAACTTGTGATCGCACTACTTTCATCTCTTACCATTTGGAGCCTCATAAACTATGCAAGCCTCACTTCCTTCCATTTCTGGAAAATACTGTGATTTGCTATTCCTGACTTTTAACAGAGTGCCTGCTTGATATCAGAAACCTAAGAGATATTTGTGGAGTGAATGACTGGATGAAACGAATGAATAAAACAAAAGAAACATATAGCTTTTGTTCATGATTTGATTCATTTCCTTCTTTCATGGTGATAGCCCATAAACATAGCCAAGGACAACTTTTTAAACACCTGGGTAGGAAAAAACAGATTTAAAAGTAATCTCGAAGGATTAACAAATGTATTTTTCAGTCACTGGGCAGGTCTACATGTTGTAATTTTTGTGCTATAAACCAAGAATAATAATTTTCAATACACATGTCTTGAAAATCAATATTTTAATTGAAATTCTAAAAGTAAATGGTGATTTCAGTAACACCATAAATGGTTTAAGAGACACATTTTTTTATTTATTTATTTTGTAGTTTTTTGTTTTTTATTAAACATATTTTTTATTATAAAATTGTGGGGTACAGTTAAGGGTTAGGTATATAATTGTGCATCGTTCAGGCACCCTTGTTAATAAGGGGTGTCTCCCCATCCCCAGACAGATATTGACTACTGTTAGTCCCACCTCCCTTCACCGCCCTACCCCCCCATAGTTTCCCACCACTGTCAGTCCTTTTTTTTTTTTTAAAGTATTATGGTAGATGTTCAAGGTCCACTATATGAGTGAGAACATGTGATACTCAGATCTTTGCTTCTGTGAGAGATCACTCAGTATTATAGACTCTAGCTCCATCCAGGTTGCTGTGAAATTCATGATTTTGTTCTTTTTTATGGCTGCGTAGTATTCCATCATGTACATGTACCACATTTTTTTAATCCAGTCCTCTTTTGATGGACAGCATGGTTGGTTCCAGGTTCTTGCTATTGTGAACAATGTTACGATAAACATTTGTGTGCAGGTATCTTTTTGATAGAGTGATTTGAGTTCTTCAGGGTATATTCCTAGTGGGGGATTGCAGGTCATATGGGAGGTTGATATGTAGAGCTTTTAGGAATCACCACACTGCTTTCCACAGAGGTTTCACTAGTTTGCACTCCCACCAACAGTGTAGGAGTGTTCCCTTTTCCCCACACCCTCTCCAGCAGCTGTTATTTTTTGACTTGTTGATAATTGCCATTCTGACTAGAGTTAGGTGGTATCTCAGTGTGGTTTTGATTTGCATCTCCTTGATGATTAGTGAGGTTGAACATTTCTTCATGTGTCTGTTGGCTGTTCGGATGTCTTCCTTTGAGAAGTGTCTGTTCATATCTTTTGCCTACTTTGTAATGGGGTTGTTTGTTTTTTTCTTTTCAGCACATTTGAGTTCCTTGTAGATCTAAGATGTTACGGTTTTGTCGGACCTGGAGTTGGCAAATACTTTTTCCCAGTCTGTGGGCTGTCTCCCTGCTCTCATGATGGTTTCTTTGGCTTTGCAGAAGTTTGTCAGTTTAATGAGGTCCCACGTGTCTATCCTATCTCTTATGGCCTGTGGGTTTCGGGTTTTGTTCAGGAATTGAATGCCAGTTCCAATTTCCATAAGGGTGTGTCCTGCATTTTCTAAGGTTCTTATGCTTTGAGGTTTTACATTTAGGCCTCTGATCCATTTAGAGTTAATTTTTGTGTATGGGGACAGATAGGGATCTTGTTTGAGTCTTCTGCATGTGGTCAGCCAGTTTTCCCAGCACCATTTACTGAATAGGTTCTCCTCTCCCCAGTGGTAGGTGGTGGAGGCTTTGTCGAAGATGAGTTGGTTGAGGATGCCCAGGTTTAGCTTCTGGAATCTCAATTCTATTCCATTGGTCCATATGCCTGTTTTTGTACCAATACCAAGCTGTTTTGATTATTGTAGCTTTATAGTAAAGTTTGAAGTCTGGTAATATGATACCGCCTGCTTTGTATTTTTTTTTTTTTTTTTTTTTGCTGAAGATTGTTCTGGCTATTCTTGGTCTATTGTGTTTCCATATGAATTCCTGTATTGTTTTTTCTAGCTCTGAGAAGAATGTTGCTGGTAATTTGATGGGTATAGCATTAAATCTGTAGATTGCTTTAGGCAGGATGGATATCTGCACAATGTTGATTCTTCCAATCCATGAGCATGGGATATTTTTCCACTTGTTTCTGTCATCTTTGATTTCTTTGAGCAGAGTTTTGTAGTTTTCACTGCAAAGGTCTTTCACATCTCTGTTGAGGAAGATGCCAAGGTATTTCATTTTTTTGTGGCTATTGTGAATGAAATTGTGCTTTTTATTTGGGTTTCTGTTTCTTTATTATTGGTGTAAAGAAATGCGATTGTCTTTTGTACATTTATTTTATATCCTGAGACTTTGCCAAAGTCCTTTATCAGTGTAAGGAGGTTTTTGACAGATTCTCTTGGGTTTTCAAGGTACACGATCATGTCATCTGCAAAGAGAAGTAACTTGACTTCCTCTTTTCCTATTTGGATACCCCTGATTGCCTTCTCTTCTCTGATTGCTCTAGCCAGGGCTTCCAATACTATATTGAACAGGATGGGTGAGAGTGGGCATCCTTGTCTTGTTCCAGTTTTCAGGGGAAATGGTTCCAATTTTTGTTTGTTTAGGAGTATGCTGGTTGTGGGTTTCTCGTGGATGGCTTTTACTATTTTGAGGTATGTTCCCCATATGCCTAGATGTTCGAGGGTTTTTATCAAGAAGGGGTGCTGGATTTTATCAAAAGCTTTTTCTGCATCTAATGATATAATCATGTGGTTTTTGTTTTGACATCTGTTAATGTATTTAATTACATCTATGGTTTTACGAATGTTGAACCAGCCTTGCATCCCAGGTATGAGCCTACTTGGTCATGATGGATGATTTTTGAGATGTGTTGTTGAATCCAGTTTGCTAGTATGTTGTTATGAATTTTAGCATCTATGTTCATCAAAGATATTGGCCTGTAGTTCTCTTTCTTTGTTGGGTCTTTACCTGGCTTGGGTATCAATGTGATGTTAGCTTTGTAAAATGATTTGTGGAGAGTTCCATCTTTTTCAATTGCTTGGAATACCTTCAGTAGGATTGGTATCAGCTCCTCCTTAAATGTCTTGTAGAATTCTGCTGGAAAGCCATCTGGACCAGGGTTTTTTTTTTTTTGTAAGCAGTTTTCTTATTATGTAGTCAATTTCCTTGATTGTTATTGGTCTATTTAGGGTCTCAATTTCTTCTTGTTTCAACCTAGGCAGGTTGTGTGATGTCAGAAATCCCTCCATTTCCTTAAGGTTTTCAAGTTTGTTTCCATACAAGTGTACGTAGTAGTCTCTAATGATCTTTTATATTTCTTCAGAGTCAGATGTGAGACTTCATCTTTTGTGTTTCTGATTGTGTTTATTTGGGCTTTTTCTCTCTTTTTCTTGGTCAGTCTAGCTAGGGGACCATCGATCTTGCTTATCCTTTTGAAGAACCAGCTTTTTGTTTCATTGATTTTTTTGTATTATCTTTTTGTCTTCTATGTCCTGGATTTGGGCTTTTATTTTGGTGATCTGGATTCTTCTGCTGAAGTTAGGGTTTTGGTGGTCTTGCTTTTCCAGCTTCCTTAGGTGGCTTGTTAGGCTATTAATTTGTGATCCTTCAATTTTCTTTATGTGCATTTGTAGAAATATAAATTCCTCTCTTACTACAACTTTCATGGCAAAGAGACACATTTTTTTAAATTATCATTGATAAGTCACCAGTTGGATCAAGGTATACAGCTGGGTATACTCATCTACAATTGCCTGTGCTTTAAAACCTGTGAAATGGTATTAAAGATATTTGAAGATAAAATAACTCCATTGTTGTAAAGGAACACAAAAGTCCTCTGACCGGGCCAGAAATGTCAAGCAAACTTGGAAAGACAGAGAATAGATGGACTCATCTGTAGAGCTGAGTTCCAGCTGGTGGAAGCCATTTATTGAAGAGGTAGATGCAATGTGGTGGGGGGATGGGGAAGTTCTAAGCCCAGAACCGAGAGGTAACAGATACAAAAGCAATCATGCATGAGAGTACGCATTTAATGGAGAGCATGTATTGAGCATCTAGCCCAGTTAACCCCTTTTGCCTTTCTAGTATTCGGTATTAGGCGGTAAACAGTCTTTATACTCAGAACAAAGCAGTCCTAAAGTGTAAGCCCTAGAGGCAGAGCAGTGCCTCTGACAGCTACCAACACCAAAGAAAGAAAGAAGACCACATATCCAAAAGCAAACCATCCTCTCTAAGCATACCCTTCCTCCTGTCTCCATATTCACCATATAAAGTTTATGCTAAATAGAAAAAGCATTCAATTGTTGGCAAACAAACACAAAACTACAGATGAGCATACTGCTGAGAATCACAAATACTTAAGGAAAACAAATGCCATAAAATAAAGGCCCTAAAAAATAAAAAGAAAGACAGAAACAAAAACAAATAATCAGAAAAATTAAGATTGGCTTAATGAAGAAAACAGAGGAGTCTAAAATAATAGCTAATATTCTCAAATATTATATCGGGGGGAAGTTCATGGCAGAAATAAAGAAATAACAGAAGAAAATGCCTTAGGAGTACTAGAGCAATGAGAGACAGCAAATAGACCAAACTAAATGAAAAGACGATACCCAAACAAATGCTGACATTTTAAAACTTTATCAATGAAGGTTTTTTAAAAAAGTTACCTACAAAGCAATAAAAATCAAATTACTTCTTATCTCCTCTTGGCAAATCTGAATGCTAAAAGATAATGGAACTTATCTTTAAGGTCTTGAGAAAGTAATTTTGAACCTGGGATGCTATAACCAACCAAATGATCAATCAGATGTGAAAGCAAAATAAAGATATTCTTAGACATATAAATTACTTTCCAATTTTTGTAAAAACATTTGAAATATACTCTGTCAATACAAAGCACCTGTTAAGATTTATAACTATTCTAATTACCGTGGGTGAAAATGCTAGTTATTGTCTCATGTCACTCAGCATGCTTTTCATTTCCTTCCAGGCTCTTCCCAGGAACTAGAAGTCTGTGAACTACATTTCCTTGCCTTCTTTGCCAGTGGAGTTTCTGATACTTCGTAAATTATTCCAATGATATGTGCCTGTTCCAGATTTGGAAGATGGAAGAGAAACTGAAGACTTTCTTTCCCCTCTGTACTTGGCAGTGGATGTGTGGGTTTCCACAAACATGATATGTTGTAGCAGTCGTGTTTCCCTGACAATTCTTTGCTTCAGGACCACTGTGCCCATGGCACTGACTTTTCTTGCCATCTGCCTGGCTCCTGGGTGACAGAAGCAACTTTCTGATATTCTGGATCGCAACTAAAGCAGTTGCCTTCTGACTTTCACTCTTCCAGCACTTCCAAAGTTCTGGGAAGCACCTACTTCCTTTAAATCTCTTTCTGCTTGATATCACTGCTTGATATCAGTCAGAGTGGTTTCTGACTGAATTTTGATGGATAATGGACTTTTTAAAGCCATTATCTTTTATAACTACTTGGAAATTTTATTTTTAAAAAAAGTTGTCCAAAAAAAATTTTCATAAAGAGAAACTCTGTTAAGTCTAAATTCAAATCAGATTCTTTTCACGCCTTGTTCAGGTCCCTCCTAATATCTTATTAAAGAATTCAGCACATTTAAGAATGCAGGAAACCTCAGTAAAAACAGATCATTCCTTAAGATTTTTACAAAATCCAGAATTACTTGTAAATTATTGTTCTGGGCTCTTACTTTTTCCTGTCCTCCAGCAACCGCAAAGTCTAAAAAGGTTTTTGTCATACAGTGAAACTCACGCTTAAGTAATAGAGCCATTAAAAGACTCATGAATTTCAATTGGCTTCCATAAATAGAAAAACATGTAAGAAAACTGTCCCAAAATGGATATTTTGCTATCTATAAATTTAAGGTAAAATCCTACTCCATGAATGAGCCAAAATATAATTATCATGACTCCACACCAAGAACAATATCTATAAACTTTTAGGAGAGGGTCAATTTCTGGAAGAGAGATATCCAGATTTCAGAAGAATTTCCTCAGTTATTTTATTGTTGAAACTTTATTAAATTCAGGTTAAAGTCAAGCAAATCAATGACCTCGGTCTTTAAATGGCATATACAATTAAGGCACTACAAAATAAGCAGTAAACAACAAGTTCAGAACAAAAAGAGAACTTGATTAATGCAAGTGGCTCAGTGCCTGGCATGCAGCAAACCCTGAATGCATCATTGCAGAATCTGTAGAATTTCATCACAACAACTCCAGCTCAATATTTCTTTGGTTACTAGCCCTAAGGTTCATTGATTCATTTTACAAACATTCAGCAAGGCTCTATCATGGCGTTTACACAATCTGAAGAAACTGTCACTTTCTTCCTCTATTCTTTGCCCTTTCTTCTACACACAATCATGAGCCTATTTTTGCCTCTAATCTTCTACTTACATCTCCATCCCCATGATAGTCCTTATTTCACACTTGTTCTTACTGATACATGTTTGGATTCAATTGTTCTTACTATACATGCAGATAGTGCCTCTTGAATAGGTAATGCTGGAAGCACTACATACATGCACATAAATGAATAGAACCTGATCCTCAGCTTTGAGGCCATCTGGATGGTGATATGAGAAAAAAACGTTAAGAAACAAATGCACCTATCTTGTGCTCTTATAATAGTTGCCAGTTGCCCACTGGATCACCCTAAGTGTGGCATACAGGAATGCCTACGACGTCTGTCCTCTTGGTCAGCCTCATTCTCCTCCCCACCCGCCTTGAACTTCACCCTCCAACATTACCTAGTGCTAAATCACAGTTCCCATATACACACTCATTTTCACACCTATGCTTTTGCTCAAGTTGTTCTCTTTCCTGGGGATGCTTTGGTTCCTTCTCCTTGCTTGCTGATCTACTCCTGCTTCTCAGACATCCAATTGCCTCCTGTAAGAACCTGTCTTGAACGTGCCTCCACCTATCCACCACACTCCGTGTCCCAGGTTGGATGGCTCTGTTTTCTGCTTTTGTAATTTTCTGTGTCTGCCTCTATCCACAATTATTACATTACAAAACTTTGGTGAGGAACCATTAAGTGCTAAACACTTGGCTAGGTGCTGAACACACAGAAGTGAGCAAACTGCCTGTGATCTTTGCTGTCACGGATTTCCAATGATTATGAGGGGAGATTGACAACAAGTATAAAAATACATACAACTTGGGGAAATGGGGAAATGGCCATGAACATGATGAGAACCATTGTTCTGTTCGAGAATAAAGAGAGAGATTAACTAAGATAAAGTGGAGGGTGAGGGAGAAAAGGGGAGAAGGAGGGGAGAGGGTGGGGGTTAGAGAGAGAGAGAAGATTGAGATTGGTCCATGTTTCCTTTGGAGTGGTTCCCTTTCTGAAGAAACTGTGAGATCACTTTGGACCACCAGAGGGCAATGTCTAATCACAGGTGACGGCCACTCTTTTGGCCCAGGTCATCATTTTATACCGGAGGCATTCTTGTCTGCTACATCTGTTAAGAAGTAGAGTATCTGGATATAAAATGCTATTCATTCCTTTTACATTACTAATAAATACACAATCCTTGAAGATAACAAATACTGTAATTGGATTACAATGAATTAAAACGGAAGGAAAAAAGGCATTTCATATTCATAGTTCTATAATTATCCTTACCTAATGGGACAAATCTCTACTCCTAATCATTACTAATTTCCATCACTCAGCTATAGGTCACAGCAGGTATTAATATTGGGTGAGAAGAAATTTTCCGGTTTTTATTCAGCACTTGTGCTATTCAAGCACTTCCAACCGGTGCTTCCTTCGTATTGAATGGTCTTGTCTAGCCTCATCATAACTCATTGAGATAGATGAGAGGCAATTATCATTTTTGCTTGGTGCATAAGGAAACACCGAGGAGCTCTCTGCTGATTGGGGCAGAAATAAAATGCCCACCCAAGTCTGACAGGCTGCCTGCGAGTCCCTCAGACTCACCACCAGCCCGAATGAACAAGCCCTGGAGTACTGCCATTTCTTGGCAAAAGACAATGACCAGGTGCTTTCAAAAGTGCATTATTTGAGACACATAAAAATGTTATTCCTGTCAGAGTACATCAGGACCTATATAAAGAGCTTAGAGTCCATGCTTGGCCCAAAGAAGAGTGTTCCTTGGCAACATTTTCACTAAGAGTCATTACTAGAAGAGACCAGAGATACTATTCCAGGAAATAAAATGTCACAAAAGTTGGAAGAAAATAATCCAGGCTTTGCTATGTGGTTATTCAATCAACGGCCATTTATTACCCAGCATTGCATGAGTCACTGTGGGGATAGTAATGTATAAAGTATTGTTCATATCCGTAAGGAACTTAAATCTAATTTTGAAAGCATGGCATATGTGCATAAAAACAGTTGTGAAAAATGATATAAAACAGACTCTACTTCTGTGTGGTAGAATTTCACAGAGATTGTCAATGAACATGTACTGATCACCTACTAAGTGTCAAGCATGAGTGGGATGAAAGAGTGTATATAAAAGGCACTGTGACTGCCCTTGCAGACTTTGCACACCAGTTGTAAAGAGTATGGTTTGGCCGAGCTCAGTGGCTCGGCCTGTAATCCCAGCACTTTGGGAGCCTGAGGCAAGTGGATTGCCTGAGCCCACAGGTTCGAGATCCACCTGGGCAACTTGGCGAGACCTCATCTCTACAATAAATCAAAAATTAGCCAGGCACACCTGTAGTTGCAGCTCCTTGGAAAGCTGAGGTGGAAGGATCACCGGAGCCCAGCAGGTTGAGGCTACGGTGGCTAGGAGCGTGCCACTGCACTCCAGACTGGGAGACAGAGTGAGACTCCAACTTAAAAAAAAAGTATGATTTATGTTATTTATTAATTTGTTCAGTGACTGTTAATAAACCATGTACAAGATGTAAAAAATAATTCTAGACAAGAGAGATATGATCAACCCACAATCCCATCCATGAGAAACTGACAGTCTGACCAGGAACTGGCAGTCCTATAAATAAAGCATTTACTTTCAATGCAGAGTAGTGTGTATGAGTGTGTGTAGTAATAGATACATATATTTTTATAACATTGAAGATTGAACTATTTGTAGATAAAGATAGATAGATGATAGATAGATAGATAGATAGCTATAGGTAGATAAATAGATAGTCATTAATGTAAGCATAAGAATTAGGAGAAACATCACAAAAATAGTAGCGGGTAGAGACTAGATGACAAAAGGCAAGGATTTTGGCTTTCTCAATAAGAAACCTTTGAAACATCAAAAGGGGAAATGAGGACAAATATACATTTGTGTATTAGAAAAATTATTTTGGTTGCTGCAAAGAGGATGTTTTAGAGTATACTACAATGAGAGGCAAAGAGTCCATTTCACTGGAGAAACAAAAGCTAATGAGAGGAATGGAATACATATTTAGGATGTAGAGTCAAGACAACATGGCAGCCAACGATATTGAGGATAAGGAATGAGAAGGGTCAAGGACACTATATCTCTATTGGGTGTTCTTCATTTCTGCTGGATCATAATTGGGCATCTTCAGCTCACACCCTAGTTAGCATCAAGAGGAGAGGAACTATGAGAAAATGAATGGGAAAAGTGGAGGTTAAAGAGCTCAGATTCAAACATGTTGAGTTCAAGTGTGAATGAAACATCTAATGGAGATGGCTCACTAGTTGAAAGCTAAGGTAGTCATAGAATACTTTCTGGAAATTTTTGGATTATTCGAGGCCTAGAAGGATCAGTAGAGTTTGTGGAGAGAGGTACAGGCATTGGGTTTAGGGGTGGTTGGGAATGGAGGACGTTTCGGGCAAGAAAATATTCTTATATTCTTACATAAGTCAAAAGGGATGCAGCAACGAAAATAGAGCATGAGACCAACCTGAACAAGACAAATTGCAAGAAAAAAGGCTATGTTCTACAGACAGAACAAATTAAGGCCAAGATGAAAGTCTACCCTGAGGAAGGATATTCTAGTGGAAAGATATAATATATGGTTTAGAGACTAGAAAAATCTAGGTGAGGGTGACAAACAGCAAGTTAATGTATTCTCAAGGCATGAAAGACATAAGAGAATGTAATCTTCCTTATCAGAGTAAAATGCAGAGTTTCCAAATTTTAGTAAAACTCTTACCCAAGTAGTTTCCTGTTACAAAGGAAAGGTTATGTAATAGTGATACTTGCTAATATTTGCTATATGCTGGGCACTGTGCTTTAAGTATTTTATATACTAATTTATTTAATTTTCCCAGGAACCATAAAGCGATTATTCTTAATACTGCTGTCTTACAAGTAAGGAAACTAAGGCACAGAAGTGATCAGGAACTAGTTAAAAGTTACAGAGCTTAAAACCAGGCATAGTGGTTCACGCCTGAAATCCCAGCACTTTGGGAGGCCAAGCAGGAAGATTGCTTGAGCCTGGGAGCTCAAGACAAGTCTGGACAACATAGTGAGACCTCATCTCTACAAAAAATCAAAAATTAGCTGGGCATGGTGGCACACTCCTGTAGTCCTGTTTCTCGGGAAGACTAGGAGGTAGGCTGCAGTGAGCCATGATCGTACAACTGCACTCTAGCCAGTCTGGGTGACAGTATGAGATTCAGACTTAAAAAAAGGGGTGGGGGAGAAGAGAGGAGTCTGGCTTTGCAACTTGCATCTCCTATCACATCCCCAGGTCACCTCCCAAATACTTAGTGGCTCTCACTCGGTACCTTCCCTCTGAGCTCTTCCATCTGCATGCTTGTCACCACCACCATGCTGAGTTCAGAAGTGGTCTGCTCTGTCCCCTTAGCAGTGCTGACACAAGCCAAAACTTGTAAAAGCCATTACTAAACCATAGAGGAGAATAAAGTAGAAACACAGGACGAATACTATGAAAAACAATTTGACTCATGAAACACAAGTGTCTAATCCTTTTGCAGCTAGTTTGCCCTGGTCTTCTTAATCTCCTCAGAACACTACACTCACTCCAAGGAATGATATCTCTGCACACCCCTTGCCTAAGATCCTCAACTTCCAGCCTGTCTTACGTAGTAAAACTGTCTTTAAAACATGCAATATGGAAGCAACCACCTGGATATCAAACTTAAAGAAGATCCCTTAGTGAAAGTTCTTTCTCATTTCCATGAACTTACCTGAAAACTTATCTGTTTCCCAGATGCTTGGCATCACACATGACTTAATTCTACCAGTGATAATTCCTGTCCAGGACCCACATGCCCACAGCCTCCACCTTGAACAATGTTTTCACTATTCCAAGCACCAGAACATTTCCTAATACCGCTCCAAATGTTGTGTCCATGTAGAAGGAATCCCCTGTAAAAATGGGAGTATTTCCTCACAAGGTACTAAGTATTAGAACAGGGAGAAGGTGTTGAGCACCGAAGGAATAGAATTTAACTTGCTAACTCCTTAGGGAAGTTGGATAAGATTGATGATAAACCCATAGTTTCAAGTCCAGGAGCAGAGAACTAATTGTATTGGGAAAGTCAGAGAAGTTGGTAGAAAAAACAGGCTTGGGGAGTTAAAACAAAGAATTTGCTCTTACTCAAGTTGTCTTGGGTTGAGGTGAGGGAGAAAGAACCAAGTGCAGATGCCTATTGGGTAACTGGATATTTAAGACTAGAGGCTGGTACTAGAGATATAGATGAGGATGTCATCAGCATACAAGTGAGAAATGACAAAAAACTGATAAGTGTTCTGAATTATGGCAGAGGAAAAAATTAGCAAGAGGACAGAAGTCATAGCTACTGGGTAAAATGAAGAAAGATAAGAGGTAACAAGGAGATAAATGAAAAAGGATACTGCAGGGAAGAATAAGGCAGGAATATTGCAGTAGCATAGATGATAAGAAAAGGGTTTCTGGGCTGGGTGCAGTGGCTCATGCCTGTAATTCTAGCATTTGAGAGGCCAAGGCAGGAGGATTACTTGAGCCCAAAAGTTTGAAACCAGCCGGGGCAACATAGTAAGACTTCGTCGCTATAAAAAAATTAAAAATTGTCCAGGCATGGTGGACGCATCTGTAGTTCCAGCTACTTGGGAGGCGGAGGAGGATGGATTGCCCAAGCGCAGTAGGTGGAGGCTGCAGTAAGCCATGTTTCACTCCAACCTGGGCAACAAAGTGAAGGTCAGACTCAAAAGAGGAAGAAACAAAGAAGAAAGAAAGGGAAGGGAAGGGAAGGGAAGGGAAGGGAAGATCTCTTTTTTAAGAGGCAGAGCTCTCATAGCCTAATTGCCTTTTACAGGCCCCACCTCTTAACACTACTGCATTAAGAATTAGGTTTCCACATGAATTTGAGGGGGTGGGACACAAACATTCAGACCACAGCACATCTGAACCACATATAGAAGACAAATTAATATTAATATGAAAAAAAATCTGCCATAGAAAGAGAGCAAAGAATATGAACAGTAATTCATAGTAATGAAACTGAAAGCAGCCAGTTTACATCAGAAAAAATACTCATAACCTTCAGTAATCAAGGAAGTGTAAGTTAAAACCTATCAGATATATTGATAGCATCCATGGCGCCCAAAGTGTGGAAACTCAGACTCTAATATATTGCAGGAAGGAGTGTAAATTGCTACAATCTTTTTGATAATCATCTAGTGGCATCTGATAAATCCTAAAATGCACATATCTTTTGACCCAATGACTCCCTCTCCAACTTGGAAAAACTGTCACATAGAAATAAAAGCACCAATATATTTAAAGATACTTGTATTTGAATGTTTGTTGCAACATGTTTTTTGGTAGTAGGGAGGATAAACTTGAAAAATTGAATCCAGATAAGAAAATAATTGAATAAATTATAGCATATCCATTCTATGAAATATTGTGTATCCATTCAAAATAATATATGTTTTCACCTGAAAAGGTTGCCAATTTTTTGATATGCAAGTTGCAAAATGATATTTATAATATAATCCCCCTTCTGTAAAAATAGGGGAGATAAAGCCATATTTATGCATGCACAGTTAAATATGTTTGCATAACCACAGAGGAAAGAGTGAAAGCACACAGATCAAACTGATTAGTTTGACTACTGGAGCAGGATGAAACTGGAGAGGAAGGAAAATTAATGAATTTTCTTTTCTTTTTTTGAGTTGGAGTCTCACTCTGTCACCCAGGCTGGGGAGCAGTGGCCGCTCCCAGCCACTGCAGCCTCGACCCGCTGGGCTCCGGCGATCCTTCCGCCTAAGCCTTCCAAGTAGCTGGAACTACAGGCATGCGCTACCACGTCCGGCTAATTTTTGATTTACTGTGGAGATGAATTTTCTATATACCCTTCTGGATACAGTTTTATCTGTCACTACATACATAAATGCATATATTTTGTGATTTTTCTCCCCTAAAATCCAAATAAATAACTCTAATCAAGAAGATATGAAAAAAAGAAGACATGAAAAGTCTCAGACACCACATTCTTCTAGAATGAACACAAAGACAAAGCCACTGGTCATAACAAAGAGAACAAGATTCCATAGGAAGCCCCTGAGGAGAGTGGAGTTCAGTGGGTGATGCAGACAGCAGGAAGGACCCTGGTTTCAAGAAATCCCAAAGGAATTGAGTAGTAGTCAGATTCTTACAGAGAGTTCATACCCAATAGGGTTCAATATTTAATATGTATATTTTTGTTTTCCATTTTACAATAATAAACACACGGTAAATCTTTTTAAAGATTTAAAAGGTTTTCTGGTGCATTATTCCATCTGGCCCTCACAGGAATCCTGTCCTGTCACCTGTATTGTGTTCTCATTTTACACATAAGAAAACTTTCTTAAGACAGTAGAGTGACTTTCCCAAGACCACACAGCTGCGAAGAGGCCATACTGACCTAACAATGAGCTCTCCTGGATCAAACCTCCATAGTTTGTTCAGCAAAATCCCAAAGTGCAAAGGTTCTTTCTGGACTCCAAGGGAAGTAAGCTGGAATTAGGAGGACTTACTCCTATCGTTGGATAAATTGTCAATCAGGGGAACCTGATCTGAATCAAAATTAGCTTTACTGCACCCAAGCTGAGGCAGGAGGTTGTCACCAAGAAGGCAGCCAGCTGAAGGCTTCGATACCTGTCTGCTGCAAGCTCTCCATGACCTCAGGAAAGTACCTTCACCTCTGTGTCTCAGTTTCCCTCTCTCTAAATGGGATACCTTCCTCCAAAGAAGTATGCTGAGATCAATTCACCTCTGTCTACAATAGCTTTGAACTTGTTGGTAGAAAGCACTACACGGGTGACCTGATCCCACTCCCTTAGAAGTGACTTCTTGGGAACATGTTCAGGAAGGTGATTTATGGCGTGGCTATTCTACCCTCATTCACCTCATGGTGAGAATAAGCCTGCTAAGGGTGTCTAAGTGACTAAATAGAAATTGAAACTGCACCTGCTGAATGCTACTGGGCTATCAGGAGCTGTCAGAAAAATCTGATACTTTAGTAGTCACTGTTGGTGTGAAGGAATGTGACAAACCAAGACCCAGGCCAAAGGGGACCCACCCTAACCAAAGAAAACCATGTGTGTGTAATACAATCATGCAGATAGAAAGCTGATCATAATAGACTCATTTGGAAAACTTAGTTTTATCTTCATTGTCTCAGGAAAACAAACAGTAACAGCTTCCAAACAGTTTCTTTGGGTTTAATGAAGAGAAGAGAATGAGTCAAGACCATATATACCGTAGGTGTGAAGAGATGATGGGTTTGTGTGCATTTCCTATTCACCCAGCAAGATGGATAAGCTCTGGAAGCAAAAAGACCTGTCTTGTGACGGTCTGTTTGGTGTCTGCTCTTCCTCCTGCCCTGCCCACTCCTCATATGTGGTATCTGACGCAGGCCTCCACACACAGAGGTTCACTCAACACTGATGTTCAGAGGCAGGGCATTCACAGCTGAAAGGTTTCTTGAGCATTCTATAGAGAAAAGTCAACAAGTGGCAGTCTTTCAATTCTAAAACATGGGATTGTAACTAAGATATTACCCAAGTTAATAACATACATTTAAATGGTTGTAGCCCAGGCACAGTAAGTGTCCTTTTGCCCATTATTAAAATTTTAGCAGAATAAACAAATCACCTAACACTTTAGCCCCGCTGCTTACATACCAGGGGTACCAAAAAATGGAGACACATTTTAAGAGATGTTATCTGTGTATTATTTTTACACTGATGGTAACAACTTTGAGCACCTCTTGCAATTGCAGAAGTCAATGTGACTTGTATTCATCTTTTGTTATCAGTATATATTCAGTACTATAATTTTAATACAGTTTTTTCCTTTCTTAAAATGTGTATACTTTTTGGCACCCTGTGTACACCTAAAAGTAATCCAAAACTCCATTTGCCCCTCATCTAAAAATCAACCTAATTACTTATTGAGCCTAAGACACGAACTATATAGTTTAATTATTTTGCTACATAGTACCTAGTATGTATAACCGAAAGTTTGCAGAGGTTTTGTTTATTTGCTTTGCTTTGCTTTGCTAAGACACATTTCCTTCCCTCCAGCAAGTCACAATAGAACGAGGACTAATATGCTCCAAGTCCACAGTCAAAGCTGAGTGAGCATCCACTCTTAGACAAGACTGTAGGCCAGGCACTAAAGGGCATGGAAATGTAGTGGGCAAAGCCTCTGCTTTATTGCCCCCATGCAGGATGAAATTTAGTTTTAAGAACTGGCATGCCACATCATTCCAAGTCTTATTTCTTGCCTATCAAGGCGGTGGATGGCAGAACTATGAAATGAATAACAGTAAAAGGCAATTTTTCCTAATGCTTACATCCATAATCTTTGAAAGACATCATAAGAGAGCACTGAGTAGAAATAGAGCACAGGGGATAGCATAGAGTATAATGAATAATTTGTGTAGATCTGATTTTCAATGAAGAAATAACTATCCTTGGGTCCTTTATATTAGGAAATATTGTAAGAGAGTTTAAATTTTTTAAAAGGCAGGGAGGGGAACAGGGAAGAAGGAGGGGAACAAGGAAGAAAGAAAAAAAGAAATATTTGTTTTGAAAGCTGGATCAAATCTTTAAAAAAAAATAGTCTCTTGATTTCCTGAAGAAATGAAGTCACTAGATTAACCTTCTGCTTATTTTGGAGCTACAATCATTTCATTCCCAGAGTCACAACTCCTTCCTCACACTAGAGGAGGTCCCAGTCTCCAAACTCATTATCATTCCTCACCATCCCTTCATATTTGCCGCACAAGCCATTCCCCATCCCTAACCATAGCTTCGGTACCTGTGTGACAGAATCAGTGTCAGGTTTCAACTTAGAAACCTGGTTAAAGTCAGAGGCTGTATGGGACATTAATCCAGTTTGAAACTTACCCAGTTCAAGACTTTAAAAATAGCATGAGAAAATAGGTTCCCAACTGAACACGTGAGGTCCTCTGTAGCTCCAGAGACACAACAGGCTGAGGAAAACAGGGAGCTTCTCTAGCATGGAGTTAGAGGCAGACGGACCCCTGACGTCTGTCTAGACTTTGAAGAACGGTAGCTGGGCCTAAGAACAATCTGGAGGCAAGCACAGCAGGTTCTTCAAAGAAGCTTCTGTTCATGAGGGTTCAGACTGCAGGCAGGCTGTCAATCCTCACTTCCTTCTGCTCCTGTGCGCCCAGACACTTCACACATCATTCTGGTTTGGGCGGGCTTAGAATTCCTAAAATGAAAATGCCTGTGTTACATTGA
The DNA here is from genome assembly GCA_027257055.1 of Cephalopachus bancanus. Taxonomy (NCBI): domain Eukaryota; kingdom Metazoa; phylum Chordata; class Mammalia; order Primates; family Tarsiidae; genus Cephalopachus; species Cephalopachus bancanus. Next base: position 15,545,031 of record JAPVLO010000045.1, on the reverse strand, counting down.
TCCTGAAGACAGAGAAGAAGCAGGAGAAGGAATGAAGAGGCAGAAGGATCCAGGCATAGACTGAGATCACTGGGCACCACACTGCAGACCTCAAGATCTGATTTTATTTCCAATGTCCAAACCCCAAAAGGGTTCTGCAGAAATACACAAGAACTCCGGAGAAAAAGCTTCAGGAGAGGAAAGCACTTTTACTACCAAATTTGAATCCCTTGGCCATTCCCACTCCTCCTGAATTCTCACTCTGAGAGCATTAGGGCTTGCAAATTGGCACAAGAGCTTATCAAAGCCTTGACAAACAGACAAAGGTCACGCGTCAGTCTCTGATGACACCACCACTAGTATACAGCATGCCACAGAGTCCTAAAAGTCAACGAGTTTTGTTTGTTTGTTTGGAATTATTGCTCTTGAATGATTAAGGGTTCTAAGGAAAGAGGGAAAAGAAAGCTCAATGGGTTTGGTGGCTGGCAGATTGCTCCCCGTGTAACTTAAGCACCCACTTGTTTTCTCACTGGGTTCCTTATTTCACGTGACTTAGTAGGAGGCACAGTGGCAGCTCTTAGCTCCGACTTCCATCCCTCCTGTGTTGCTAACTCCTGTGAGCATCAAATAAATCCTTTCAGTCATTGGGGAACCTCATAAAATTGTTCAGTCACATTTTTTTTTCTTTTTTTGAGTTGCGGGGAGATCTCACCCTGTCACCCAGGCTGGAGTGCAGTGGCATGATCATGACTCATCACAGTCTCCATTTTCTGGACTCAGGCAATTCTTCTGCCTCATCCTCTCAAGTAGATGGGACTACAAGCAAGCGCCACCACATTCAGTTTTTTTGGTAGAGATGAGGTCTCACTAAGCTGCCCAGGCTGGTCTCGAACTCTGGGGCTCAAACAATCCTCCTACCTCAGCCTCCCTAAGTGCTGAAATTACAGACATGAGCCATCACACCCAGCTGCACACTCATTTTATAGAAATTTTCATCCAAATACCTATGCGAGAGCAGAACAAATATTAATTGTATTACTTTTTATATGTATCTGCAAGTGAATACAATGAGTTCTAACTGTAAAAGAGAGCCACAACCCTTATCTGCTCAGTCAGTTTTGCAGATACTAAGACACTGAAGAGAAAACATCCAAGAATGAAGCAGGATTTAACTTCTTACCCCATGTTCCTCTTCCTCGACATTACGTGATTCCTCGTCTCCTCATCACTATGCCCTGTTTTCTCCCACCATTGAAACTGCTCTTCTAAGCCTCCCCCGCAGTCTAATATCCCATGGACAGCACTGAATTAGATATTCCCAAGTGACTTGTAGGCACTGGCCCAGTGTGGGCTTCAAGCATAACCCCTACCTTGCCTTTAATCAAGCCTCAAACCTGACAACACAATTCCTCGAAGTCTTGCCCTCGTCCTTGTCATCATCTTAGGAATTTTCCCAGGCTGTTGGGAAGAAGTACTCCAGCCCAGAGTTGGGTATGGTAACCTTGCTTGTAACATATACTCAGTTCCCCATGAAGTTTCCAGACAGAAGGGTGATCAGGCATAGAAGGTCTTAGGTAATAAAAGAACTACTAGTAATGAGTGGATTTATGAGACTCTTTCTGCTACTTACTCTCTCCCTTTTTTCACCATGGCTAGGACAAAATTCCAGCGAACTCTCCTGCAATATTCTGGCCCTTCCCAATAACTAACAGGCCACAGAAATCATAAAGATGGCAATAGACAAGTTCCATTCCCCCATTGCAATTCACAGCACTGTAATCTAATTCTCTTGAGGGAAGAAATCACAGACTTAAAGAAGAAACAGAGATATCTTTAAAAATAATACCCAGAGTTAGAGATAGCCTAAAGATTTATAACCCCTGGGGGTTAGAAAGAGCTCTCAAAGAAATCTCAAAGAACACCGCTCTAGTACTTACATCTCCTCTACAATTCTCCTGCCAAGGGGTTCATATCCGGTGTGCTGTAACAACTGAGGAAGATGCAACACCCACTGAGGCTGGCCATCTCATCCATGCAAATCATGTCCAGCATCTCAAAAGAGGATGAATTTTTGGATCAACCTCAGCTATCCTCTACTACTATTAAAATGTTGTCATCAGCATGCAGCTTGAGTTCTTTTTCTAAAGTGCATCTTTTTTTTTCCATGTTCTAAGTCAAATACTAGTAATGCCTGGCAACCCTGATCTCTTTCTTGGTCCTTCTCAACTGAGCTACGCATGATTCTCTCTTTACATTTCTCATCATAAATCAATCTCTAGTTCCTTAAAGTATTGATAGCTACCTCATGGACTTTGGTGCAAATTAAGCATAAAGTGTGTAGAGAGGTGCCCAGTACAAAGACCTTCTCCAATATTGTCTACTATTAACTATTATTATGGCCAGTTATGGTGGGTCACACCTGTAATCCCAGAACTTTGAGTGACCAAGTCAAGAGTATTGCTTGAGTCCAGGAATCCAAGACCAACCTGGGCAACACAGCAAGATAACGTCTCTATATTAAAAATAAATAAATACCCAAGCGTGATGCTGCATGTCTGTAGTTCCAGCTACTAAGAAGGCTGAGGCAGAAGAATTGCCTGAGCCCAGGAGATCAAGGTTGTGGTGAGCCATGACTGTACAATTGCAATCTACTCTGGTTGACAGAGTGAGACTCTACTTCAAAAAATTTTATTATTATTAATCTATTACAATTCATGTGCACTTCTCTTTTTATTCCACTCATATGAGCCTCTTTGAGGATAGGGACAAATGAGTCTGAGACCTAAACCTGGCATTCTAAATGCATTGGCACCTAAAAGAGTCTTAGAGAAAGACTGGCCTTCCTTTCTTTATGGGCTTTCTATCTCAAGTAGCCCTACTCTTCCCACTGGGAGACCACATCGCACACTTGGGTCTCATTAGTGTCCCATGCTCACCATGACTATTGTGACACTTCTGTTCTTGTCATTGCTCCTAGATGCTTAATACAGATTTTGAATTATTTTCCTTAAAAACAAGTAAAACCTTCTTTACACGGGTTTTTTTTTTAAACCGGATTTAAATCCGTCCCTAGTATTCACTACTCCTTCTATTTAATATTATCAACACATTGTGTTGTACTGATTATATTTCCTTTCTTAGGTTTAAAAGGTGCTAATTGGGGTAAAAATACATAAAGGCATAAGTACAAATATTTAATTAAAGTACATCTGGGCAGTTAATTGATTGCCCAGAGCACTGTTTTTGAAAAACATGATTGAGACTCAACAAATATTGATTGATTCCTACCATGTGCAAGGTTCCTACAATGGCAGGTTTTTTCTTGAGGAAAAATGTAATTTTTCTTTTAGTTGGAGTCTCATTCCATTGCCCAGGCTGTAGTGAACTGGCATGCTCACGACCACCCCAGTGTCGACTTGCTGGGCTCAAGATATCCTTCCGCCTCAGCCTTCCAAGTAACTGGGACTATAGGTGCGCACTACCACATCTGGCTAATTTTTTGATTTATTGTAGAGATGAGGTCTCACCAAGTTACCCATGCTGTTCTTGAACCCATGGGCTCAGGCAATCCCCTCACCCCAGCCTCCTAAAATGCTGGGATTACAGGTTTGAGCCACCACGCCCGGCCAGAAAAATGTAATTTTATGGAAATTGGTTGTTGGTTGAAATATAAATCTATACAAAATGTGTAAGATACATAAGAACAGATACTTCCTATAAAGAATCACCTGAGGGATTTCTTCATCAATCACCAGCAATGGCAGCTAACTGGCATTCCCCAGACTGAGCTCACAGCAGATATCAAGAACAGATCATGGCTCAGCTAAGACACCCTGAAATCCTCCTCAACACAACTCCTTAGGAAACCTATATCAATCTATCAGCATTTATCTCATCATTCATTGGTTCAATAAATGTTTACTGAGCACTTACTTGGTGCCAGGCATCGTCACAGGTGCTGAGCTATAGCAGCAAACAGCACAGGTTATGATCCCTGCCCTCCTAAATGGATGGTTAGTGTTTTGAAGTTGGCATTTAATACACAAGCTTTTCCCACCACTTAGACTATTTGGGTGCTATTATATTGTGTCCCTCAGAAGGTATAAGATAAGAAAAGGAAACAGACACAACTACCCTTACGGTCTGTTAACTCCAGGTCTCCAGGACTTGAACTTCTGGGTCATCAGACTGATGAAAGAAATGCATTCTAGATAACTTTCCAGAAAGAGAATGTATTAATCAAGATCTCTTTGGCTGTAAGTTAATACAAAATCCAATATAAACTCATTTTAAATGGTAAAGAAATTTATTACCTCACCATGTTGGAGACTGAACCGTGCCCCATATCCCATAATCATATAAGCCCTATTTTTACCTAGGCATTTGGCCACTTAGAATTAAAACTATTTTTTTCAGCCCTCCTTCACACTAAGTTTTAGTCAACAAGATATAAGTAGGAGTGTATGTGGCAGTTTCTAAGAATCATCCTCAAGAGACAGAGGGTAAATACACTTCTTTCTTATGCCTTCCTCTTTATAGCATCCTGGAAAACAGATGCAATTATCTTGGAACTTAAGGATAAAGGCTATGTCCTAGGGTGGTGGGGTGATGATCTGAAGAATTCTGAACCCGTGAGGACTACACCAATTGGAGTCAGCACACCAGCCCTGGCCTGGGTTCCTACAGACTTCTACCTGAAAAAGAATTGAGCATCCATTCCACTTAAGTCATTGTTACTTTAGGTCTGCATGACTCACAATGAAACCTGACCCTAATGATATAGGGGAGACCAAAAAAAAGCAGAATTTATTTTTAAAATTGTGTATTTATTCTTACATCTTTAAACTTCAGTCTCCTTTAAAGTTCTGTCCATCTGATGCAATACATCTATCGAGAAGTTTTTCCCATTGCTCAAAACAGTTTTTTAGTTCATCCTTTATGATGTCTTTTATAAAGGGGACCAAAAATACCCAGAATTATCTTTTGGAGGATGGGTTCCTTGTAATAAGGCTTCCCCCAAGAGATAAATGTTCTAGGAATCCATCAGCATCAGTGTACCAGCTAGTGTTGTTGTGAGAAGCTGCATTGGGCTTCAGTTAATTTTTTTTTTTTTTTTTTTTTTTGAGATTCGTTCAATGCATTTGCCCATTTCGTGATGGGGATTTACATGAACAACCTGCAGTTTTTGTTCAGTGTTCAGCAGTTTTGGAACAAAAATGGCATTACTCCCATGCCCCACCCTCACTATTCACCCGGTCTTGCCCCCAGCTACACTTTTTTTGTTTCGCCGGATTAAAAAAAGTCCTTGAAGGGGAACATTTTGCTGATGTGGAAGAGGTGAAACAAAAAAATGGCAGAAGCATTAAAAGACATCAAAATTGGCAAGTTTAAAAACTGTTTTGGCAAGTGGAAAAAACATCTCAACAGGTGTATTGCATCAAACAGAGAGTACTTTGAAGGTGACTGAAGTTTACACATGTAGGAATAAGCACACAATTTTTCATAAATAAATTCCAGGTTTTTTGGGGGGGGTCTTCCCTCATATATGGGGAAATACAGATAAACAGATTCCAGTGAGACACTAAGTTAGTAAATCCCTAGACATAAGAAAGTGCATGGAGAAGGGAGTCCCAGATTAAGGGACCCAGTAAGTAAATCCAGAGGAACAAAGACCTATACAACAGTACTAAGTCTATTCAACCAATTGTTCATGTCTTCTGATTATTAAACATTTACAAAAAATGTTTTTCTAGGTCTTTCCTTTGAAAACTGTTGGAAAAATAATACACGTAACTCAATTGAATAACAGGTAAGCAGGTCAGCAGACAATCAAAAAGACAGACAGATGAGAGACAGAGAGAGAGAGAGAGAGAGAGGGAGAGAGAGAGAATTAGAAATGAATCACATCTGTAGCAGGTGCCCTCTGTTGGAAGCTGCCAGTTTACACAATTGACCCAATGGCTGACTACCTGTCGTAATCTATTTTGTACCACTATAAAGAAGTACCTGAGGGTAACATATAAAAAGCAGAAATTGAACCTTCACATTTCTGGAGACTGGGAAGTCCAAGATCAAGAAGCCAGCATCTGGTGAGGGTCTCCTTGCTGCATCCTCACATGGCAGAAGGTAGAAGGGCAAGAGAGAGTGACCCTATTCCCAGAAGCCCTTTTTATGTTGGGTTTAATCCATTCATGAGGACAGAACCCTCATGACCTAAACACCTCCCAAAACTGTAGCATCAAAGATTAAGTTTCCAGCACACGAACTTCGGGGGACTCATTCAGACCACAGAACTTCCTATAAATGAAAGGATTGACTTTAAACCACCAAGTTTTCTCAGCATATTTCACATAGAAATTAAGCATATTTCTTGGCAACCCAGATAAGGAGGATTGAGTTCCAGAGGTGCCCTACCCTTTCCCAAGGGCTCTGGTCCCCTAAAAGCTGAGAACATCACTATCCCACCACACCAATAACCTGGTTTAGGTTACAGTGGGTCCTAGCCCCAGTTACACACTGGAATTCCTTAAAGAACTTTCACAGAATGACTGATGCAGAGAGTACACCTAAGATTCTGATTTAATTGATTCTGGGAATAGCCAGGGCACAGGATTTTTTTTTAATATTTCCTTCAAAAATTTGTAATACATTGCTCTACAACCTGATCATCGAGAACTCTCCAGTATTGACTCTTAGGGAATGAAATATTGAAGGCTTAATAGCTCAGAGTCCATCTTCAAATTGGAGTTCATGCCTTGTAATAGCATTTAATCATTTCTCTACAGGGGAACAGGAAGAACTCTTTGATGGGAGAGAAAAAGCTGGCTCTTATGTCTGTATTATGCTAAACTTCTAACTGTATAGAAGTATCTGAATGATTATTTTTTAATTTCCAATCCAGATGTGTGATTTTACTTAGACTCCTAGGGGAAATTTTTGTTTCTGGTTTTCCTAATGGGAAAAGACATCTTTGTTATTAGACATTGAGAAATTTGAGCATAAATAACCCGGGCCGGGAATGTTCTTCTTTGAATCTACTTATCTCCAAATTGCCCTTTGCCTGTGACAAAACAGAAAAAAAAAATTTTAAATACTGTCTTTGATATATGATTTTCACTGAGTTCACAGTGCACTCTCCAACAGAGGAGTCAAGGCTAAAATGAGTCATTTTAGTAACAGAAGCCCATGGAAACTTTCCTACCATGGATTATACTCTTTAGTTCATCAGTACAATCATTTCAAGAATTAAGAAATGCTTTCTAGGATCAGATTATCCACCAACTAATTGTGAATTCTACACAGCTGTTTCAACGATATCCAAATCAGGATTAAGGGAATCAGAGAGACAAAGTCTCAGAACTTTGGGTCCTAACTTCTACCTAGGTGATTTGGGTACCTGTGGTATGTAAGCAAATGAACCTAATGTCAGTTTAGGAAGCATGAAGTACATTTAGAAAACAGAGATCACTGTAATCCTTGAACCTGGCTGGACCTGGCTCCTAATTGGATGTTTACAATTCTTGACTCACCTGGGCCAAGTATGAGCATGTATCAGATGTTTTCTATGACAGATTGCCCTGTCTGCAGCCCTGTGGGGAGCCAGACTCAAGCAGCACCCAGCAGAAGCACATCTCTTGCAGGTGCTGATTCCGACCATCAACCCCTCAGCTCCACTTTCCCCATTTTGGGGTAGAGACTGGACTTCATAGAATAGGCAAGCTGAAGACTCGTCTACTCAGAGACCCCTTTCCCCAGGCAGCCACCCTGCCCCCTGCCCAGCTGGGACTCGCCAGTGTCTAGAAAGTGCTGCTGCTCATGGCAATTGCTCATCTACCCCAGAACCATGCCTCTGGATGTGCCCCCAAGTAGGTATCATATTATTCCATCCCTCACTTGAGCTCCAGTTCTTTCATCTAGTGCTTTTTCTCTACATTGCCATAATCGACTTCCTGGTTCTACTTTGTTCACACACTGTTTATACTTGAGTCCCATGAGCTTTGAAAGCTTGGACACTTTTTACTCTTCACAGTGTCTCTGTTCTAGGCAGGAACTATCCCCAAGCCCACTTGTCCCTGGGGGAAACAGTGAATCATGGCAGCAGTCAGACACATTAGCACTGGGATTAGTGGGAAGCAGCTCAATGATGCAGAGCAGGCATAGAGTGAACCAAAGGGAGACAGAGCCATGATAGATAAAAAGTTTTAAAATTAAAAGTCCCAGCCAGACGCTGTGGCTCACACCTATAATCCCAGCACTTTGTAGGTCAAGGTCAGAGGATCACTTTAGTCCAGAAGTTCAAGACCAGCCTGGATAACATAGTGAGACCTGTCTCTACAAAAAAAAATCAAAAAAATTAACCAAGAGTGGTAGCACATACCTCCAGTTACTCAAGAGGCTGAGGTGGAAGGATTGTCTGAGCCCAGAAGGTTGTGGCTGTAGTCAGCTGTGATCTTGCCACTGCAGTCCAGACTAGGTGACAGAGTGAGACCTCACCTTATAAAAAGAAAAAAAATGAAATTAAGTTAAAAGCTCCATTAGTGGGAAAAACGAACTAACCACTGAATCACACCCTCTCCAGACTTCACATTCTGCTCAGATTCATAAAGCCCTTTCATTATTCAAGCCCGCCAGGAACACCTGACTGCAGTCACACCTGCTGGGCCTGTTCCTCAGCATTAATGCAGAACATTTCATTAGGGCCTCATGCCATGGCTAGATTACAGATGAGGCCTGAGAGTGTCAGTGATGTACGCACAACTGGTTAATGAGTCCATGGTTGCCTACTGTTTTATATAAAACAAAAGTAACAAAACAGCAAATTCAAACATCAGTCTAGTTTGGCTCTGATATTAAACTAAAGTGCAACACTTCAGAGCAAAAACTGTGGTCTTTTGAGTCCTAAGACCAGGAATCAAATTCTGATCTTAAAGAACAAGCTTATCACTGAACAACTGTGAGCCTGTTTCCTGCTCTATAAATAGAAGGATTGGACCTGATGCAATGGCTGACACCTATAATCCCAGCACTTTGAGAGGCCAAGGCGGGAGGATTGCTTGAGCCCAGGCATTCGAAACCAGTCTGGGAAATGTAGCAAGACTTCACCTCAATTAATCAATCACTCAACCAATAGAAGGATTCAATTAATGCTCAATTAGAAAGTGAATGGTGTTGGGGCATGGCAAAAACAACTTGGACTGTGTAGTCAGGCAGCCTGGCATTCAAAAACTGCAGCTTTTACTAACCAGATTTACAATCTTTCTCTAACTGACACAACCTCCCCCAAAACTAGCCTTGACCTCTCTCTGATGCGCCCTGCCTGGATCTCATAAAATAGCCTCCAAAGTCCTGGCTAACCAGCCTACAGTTAAGTGACTGGGGACTGAGGGACTCTCACTGAGAGGTAGCCTCAATGGCTCAGGAACTTTCAGTGTCCTACCTGTCAAAACAGCCCTATCTTATCTCTTGCAGGAGCCAGAAGCAACTTCAGAACAAATGCAAACTTGTCAGCCTCTGACCAGAATCCACAAGAGCGGACAGCACGTCACTTCTCCTTCTTGGGTATCAGTAAGCCCCGTCATGTGCGATTCAGATCCCCTCCTCTCCACCACAAGGTTCTGGTTTTCCTAGATAATTCGCAGTCAGCTGTTGGCATCTAGTCAGGTATGGAGCAATACATATCTCTCCTTTTTAATCACCTGAAATACAAAGGGGATCATGTCATTTTGGGTGGGTATGTGAGTATCTGGCCACAGATGGAGATTGCAGCTCTGGAGTGAGGTTCAGGAGGAAAGGAGGCCTTGTGTAGTCCAGCACTCCAATGTAAGCTGCTGGTAATGTGTTTGAAGTCAGAATATGTGTGTTTGGGTCCCAGTTCGGCTATTTACTAGACTCACCTTGGGCAAATCATTGAAACTTCAGATTCCTCATCTGACAGATGTGGTTTGGTTGTTATTACATTTTGCCACTAACGCGCAGTTTTTAAAAAAACACAGCAATTGGAGAGATTTGGTTCCAACAGTAAGCCAGACTAAGGACTTTAGTGCAAAGCAAATAGGGTTTTGAACTGTCAGACAAGGACAGGCTCTCTCAGCTGCTCTGAGTTTTGGTTTCCTTCTCTAACAAATGCAAAATGCAAGTCAAAAAGTGTTGAATCAGGCAGGCTTGGGCCATAGGCAGCACTTGTACTTGTGATATGGCCTCAGGCAAGTCGCTTAGCTTCACCAAGCCTCAGTTTCCCTTACTGTTCAGAGAGACTAAACATTATCTACTTTTGTATGCAATTGTGGTTTTTAAATGGAATATTGAATACACATAAAGAATCTTCTATAGAAAGACCTAGTATAGAGGAGGCACTCAATAAATGGAAACTATTATTATTGTCATTACATGCAAATATGTCTTGTAATTATATGAAAGGCTATACACACAACAGTTATCACTAACTTGTCTTTTCCCCCCACAATGCCCAAGAATGTAAACACAGTGAAATGCCTAAAAGTATTACCTTAGAAAAGTAAATAAACTAGCTCCATGGTTAGAACACAATCATTCTAATAAGCATATTTGGTGATCAAGAGCTTGAGAAAGGAGTCATGCTTCTTGGGTTAAATCCAGCTGTGTAACCTCAGAAAAGTCACTTAACCTCCCTGTGTTTCACTTTTGTTATCTTTTTTAAATGGGGTGATAATTGCAGCTATCTCAAATGGTTATCATGAGGATTAAGTAATTTTAATAAATCAAAACATGAGAAGTCCTTAGAAAGTGTCAAACTCATAGTAAATGTTAATTATTTTATTTCTGTGTGCCAATGGCTATGCCAGTCTAATTCCTCATAGATCTTTGCAGATCACCATGTCAGCCTAATCCTTCTCCTGAAGGGTTTCTAATCTAGGAATAAAATAGACCCTATACAACCAGCTTTGGGGCCACCCGGAATGATGCATTATGCTGAAAAAGCTACCCCTTTCTCAAGACTTACTTTACTGCCATCTGCCAGAAATTTTTCAAAGTAAATAGATCATAATTATTTATGTGAAGGATGCTCCCCCAGGCTTCTGCAGTACACAGTTTTAACAACCGCATATGGGGACCCTGAATAACTGTACATTAAAAATTGTACCCGTCGCCCAGCTAACTCAGTAGGTAGAACACGAGACTCTTAAAAACGTGTGCATGTACATAGGCACATATTTTATTAGTAACGGGATAAAAAACCAAGGGAAAGGGGAAGCCCTGAGAAAGAATAAAGGAGACTTTGTGGAGAAAGTGACATTTAAATTGGGCCTTGAGGGATGAGTAGAAATTTACCAAGCAGAGTTGAGGAGCAGAAGGACAGAATGGAAAGAGAAATGCAAGTAGGGGAAACAAAATAAGTGAAGCTCAGAAGTATGAGCACGTCCACAGATGAGAGAGAGGAGTCTGATCTGTAACAGAGGAGGGCAATCGGGTGGGTCTGGTGGGGGAGGGTAGAAAAGTGCTAAGAAAGCGTCATTTGGACATTATCTCTCAAAAGGTGGGTGCCTCTGGCCACCTGCCACAGAATCACCTAAAGTCTGTGTTAAAACACAGATCCCTGGGCCTCGCTCGAGAACCCCTGGAGGAAAAGCCTGAGGATCTGCATTCCTAGGTACCTCAGATCATCTCTGGGCTCAATCAAGTTTGAGAACCATTATTGCAGAAAGCAGAGAGCCATCCCAAGTTCTGAAGTGGAGGAAGATTCCACAAGAAGTTAGTTTAACCTGGCGTTTTCCTACCAGTGGATGGAAGGAAAGATCTCCATGACATGAGGTGGCCCAGGTAGGCTCGGTTAGTCCTTCTTGGCATTGCGGGGGACCATGTGTGGACACCAAGATCCCAGGGTTTAGAAGGAAATGACCAACTCCAGGAGATAGGAAAGAGAAACAAAACTAGAAACAGCAGACCTGTTTATCAAAGTTAGAAGGGCTAAGTCAACCATTATGTGTACACCATACCAAGGAAAATACACGGCAGTTAAAAAGTATGGAATGAGGATAGATGGGGGGTGGGGACTCGGGACAGGGAGAGGGAGAGGGAGAGATCTCCAGGAAATATCACTGATTGAAAAAAGCAGGTGGCCAAACATATAGTATAGTCTTCCTTTTTGTAAAGTAAACACAAGTACATACACAAAAAGTGATGTCCAGGAACCCCTACAAGTGTATGTAAATACACAGAAAATGTTCTCAGAAGGGTCCTCAATACATTGATAGCAACAGGGACCTCGGGGAATGGGACAGGCCTGAGACGAATGGTCAAGGGGCTTATTATAACATTCCATTTTTACAGGAGAATGTATTCAAGTACTACCATATCATTAAAAAAATTTTTTGAAACAAGATCACAGATAAAAATGAAGCTGGTTCTGAAAACAAACTTAGCCCACCGCCCTCTTTTTTTTTTTTTTGAGTTGGAGTCTCACTCCGTCGCCCAGACTGGAGTGCAGTGGCCGCTCCTGGCCACCACAGCCTCGACCTGCTGGGCTCTGGCGAGCCTTCCGCCTTAGCCTTCCCAGTAGCCGGAATTACAGGCGCGTGCTACCACACCCGGCTAACTTTTTGATTTATTGTAGAGATGAGGTCTCGCCTGCCCAGGCGGGTCTCGAACCCGCAGGCTCAGGCAATCCACTCACCTCAGCCTCCCAAAGCGCGGGATTACAGGCTGAGCCACCGAGCCCGGCTTCACCTCCCATTTTTATTCCCCAGTCAGCATCGACCAAATACCCATATGTGTCCCCACTCAACGAAGTCAGCCCTGGAAGCCATACAGAACTAAACCAAGACCCTCCGCCTCCCATGAATCTGGGTCATGCTAAAGCTACTAATCTGAATAAACACATGAAATGGAGGAGTCTTCAGTGTACCATTCTATTCTATACAAGACTTTCTCTGTAACCAACACAAAATAGTCCTCACTGGTTAAGGTGCAGTTGTTCCCGAGCAATCTAGCAGGAAGGATTTTCACTGCTGCAAAAGCTTTATGGCTTTGGGGAAAAGAGTGCATGACCACTCCACCGAGATAATAAAGAACCAAATGCCCAAGTGTGCATTTATTCCTCATATGTTTTAAGTTCTCTCTCTAGTATCATGGAACTGGAAAGATATCCTGCTAGGAATAGTTCATGGAGAAGCAGGTCTTCCACTGGGATTTGCACCAAAGGATATAGCAGCATAAATAGCGAGGTAACACTTAATTTTCTCTGTGCAACCATTGTTAATTCATGCAATATTCCTTACAAATGTCCATAGTCAACCAAAGAAAACCTGTTGAAGTCACACACAAGAAACTGCCTAGAAGCCAAACTTTGTTGTTAAATTGAATTAAGTGTTTTATATGTCGCTTTTTGAAAAATAAACTGCATGACACATTTACCAGATCAGGAACTGCAAAAATACTTAAGGCTTTGCCCTCTCCCAGTTGAAATTAATGCATGTCTTGATTCTGAAACAGTATGTTTTCCATTAAGATATCACAGAATGGATTATTCCAGGTAAATTTGGGTTATTAGAAAATGGGTTAAATAAATGCTATTTGGCCAATGATACCCGAGGCAGAGAAGCCCAATAAACCCAGGGGTGACACATTACTTTGCAAAATCTGTTCTCTCTAGTGACTCAACGTGTCAATCACTGCTCTTAGAATTATCAGTACCACTCTGTGCCTTCTTCTTACTCCTCTGTACAGTACTTACTACAGAATGGAACAAAATAAACCTTTAAACAAGGAGACTTTTTTTGTTTTCCATTTTAAGTTATCTTAGTCCATAATTAATATGAGTTTTATACGCAAATACCAACCTTTCTAATACTCATTTAATAAAATATAGCACAAGCAAACACATTTTACCATATGGTGCACTAGTATTCAACAATGGAAATTTAAGTATCCATGGTTGGGGTTGAGATGTTTTAAAGAACAGTTGAGTTCTTTAAAAGTAAAATCCACTTAGTTAATAAGATTATGAACTTACACTAAGTAAAAGTTTTGAATCAAAAGTTAAGGCCCCATATGAAGAAATTCCAGATCAGTTAGGGCCACTGGATGCAAAGAGGTTTGCAAACAGAACTCTTGAGAGGAAAGGTGGATTTGTCATCAAGGGTCCATGGATGCTGTACTCTTCCTGTTAAAAGGTACTTCCTTAGTAAACAAGCTATAAGGACAGTGTGGCTAGAGAGAGGGATATATAAAGATATTTTCTACTCTAACCCTTGCTTTAACTTTTCTCTAGAGAATATGTTGATAAGCATCATTTATTAATTTGTATAACAACAATCAGATAACATCTACTCAATAAGTGCTGAAGATATGTGTGTATTAAACACAACTCCTGCCTTCAAGGATTTTATTATCTAGTGAGAGAGAAAAAAGACAAGTAGACAGTTGAGTACCGTTACTTATTTACTGTTTACTTATCTTTTTACTACCTAGCAGAAGTAGGCAGACCTTGCTACAAGAGCTCAAGGCAGAGAGCCCTAAGCTCATCTTGGGCCCCGGAAAGACATCTCAGACAAAATTCCATCGAAGCAGATTTTTGAAGAACAATGTACCAGTTAGGAATGCTTCAGCTGCAAATAACAGAAAAACTAACATAACAACTTAATGTGTAGTAAGAAGTCTGTAGGTAAGCAGCTACTACATTTGGTGAGAGTCTGACAATGTGTCACAGGCCATCTTGTGTATCTCTTGACCCTCATGTTTGTTGCCTCATGTTTGTTGGGAAAGGCTACCCCAGCTCCAGGTGTCACACCAAGGATGTGATGTGGGAATGGGGAATAACTGAGCCAGCCATGTCTGTCCCATTTCCATCAGGTTAATAAAAATCTTTCCCAGAAGGACTCCACAATAAATTCATTGATATGACCCATAGACCATAAAAAGAGTACATGACTTCCCTTAACCCCTAGGGAAAGTAAGGGTGTGAACATTATATGATTCAGCCTCCAAAGAAAGGGGAGAAGGTGATTTTAAGCAACCAACAAAAATGTTTGTCACAGTCAAGTAAGTATTAGGGGAAAAGTGTAGTTATTCCAAGCAAAGAGAGCACTGTGTGGACAAGTCTGAAAATCACAGAAAATTACCTAGGAAATAAAAATACTTCAAGGTGGTTAAAGGCAAGGGGCAGGTAGGGGCTGCATGTGAAGTGGGGCTGGAAAGTCAATATTCCGGACTTTATATTGAGAACAGTGGAGAGTTTTAAATCAGGAAAAGTCATAATTAGGTGTTGGAATTTGTTGTACTATTTAGAATATATAGTATATATATTGTATTATTTTATAATAGTCACCTGTATTATATATTGTATTATTTATTCCAAATTTCAAACTGGTTAAACAATAAAATAGGTGTATGGCCAGAGATAGTCAGGCGTGGTGGTTCATGCCTGTAATTCCAGCACTTTGGGAGGCTGAGGCAGGAGAATTGTTTGAGCCCAAGAGTTCAAGACCAGCCTAGGCAACATAGCAAAACCTTGTCTCTACCAAAAACAATAAATTAACTGGACATGGTGGCACACACTTTGGTCCCAGCGAATCAGGATGCTGGGGCAGGAGGATCACTTTCACCTAGAAGGTTAAAGCTGCAGTGAGCTATGATCATGCCACTGCACTCCAGCCTGGTTGACGGAGTGAGACCTTGACTCAAAAAAAAAAAAAATCCAGAGAGAGAATACACTTAGACACAGGTCCACTAGGGATCAAACTCAATTCCTCTGTGATTCTCCTGATTCTGCCACACTCCGTGAATTTGCTCCATTTTAGGCTGGCTTCCTTCAGGGACTCCAGAGCGCTGTCAGGAGCATCCACCACTACGCGCAAGCTCACTCAAATGTGGGAGCAAGAAATGACTATCTCTTCCCACAGTCAAAGGTTTGGATTTTTTGTTTGCTTGTTTAATCACATCTAACCAGTACCTTCCCCCACAACACCTTAGTGTTTGATTAAGAAACTGAGTACTCCGAGGTGAGTGGATTGCCTGAGCCCGTGGGTTCAAGACCTGCCTGGGCAACTTGGCAAGACCTCATCTCTACAATAAATCAAAAAATTATCCGGGTTTGGATAATATACCTGTAGTTCCAGCTACTTGGAAGGCTGAGGCAGAAGGATCACCGGAGCCCAGCAGGTCGAGGCCGCGATGGCCAGGAGTGTGCCACTGCCCCCCAGCCTGGGGGACAGAGTGAGACTCCAACTAAAAAGAAACTGAGTACTGTAGCCAGGTCAAGCTGGTACATAAAACTGCCAATTACACCTGAAACAAGAAAGAGTAACACACTTTTCTCTAGGACCAAGATTCTTTTTGTCTCTCACTTTGGAAATGCTAGAAAAGCCAGGTTATTCAGCATAAGCAACCTGAAAGGCTTATCCTCTAATGAGCCATCTCCCTGTGTGAGTACAGGGTGAGGCCAAGGAAGGAAGAAAAGGAATGGATGTAACCTTTCATGGAGAAGATTTGATGCAGAATCAGAACAAAGCAGAGGCCATGAGATTGGAGGAAGTCCATTTACAAGCAGAGATGCTATCTGTTTCCACACTTGAAGTTGGTAAAGACCTATCCAAATTTTAACACTGCAGGTAGGAATATAAAATAATAAACCTTTTACAAAGCCCAACTCAACAGTATGTACTGGAAACTTTTGGAATGGTTCATATCACTTAACCTTTCAAATACTCCTAGCACTCTATTTTAAAGAAATAATCACAGATTCAAAAAAAATGTGAACAAAAGTTTTTATCTTCACTTTTTTTTTTTCTTTTTGAGTTGGAGTCTCACTCTGTCGTCCATGCTTGAGTGCAGTGGCACGCTCAAGGTCACGCAACGTCGGCACGCTCAAGGTCACGCAACGTCGACCCGCTGGGCTCCCGTGATCCTTCCGCGTCAGCCTTCCAAGCAGCCGAACTATTGGCGCTGGCTACCGCGCCTGGCTAATTTTTTTTCTTTTTTTCTTTTTTTTTTTGAGTCGGAGTTCCATACCATCGCCCAGGCTGGAGTGCATGCAGTAGCACACTCAAGGACACTCCAGCGTTGATTTGCTGAGCTCCAGTGATCCTTCCGCCTCAGCCTTACAAGTAGTGGGAACTACAGGCACGCGCTACCCTTCCCGGCTAATTTTTTTATTTATTGTAGAGAGGAAGTCTCGCCAAATTGCCCAGGCTGTTCTCGAACCCGTGGGCTCAGGCAATCCACTCACCTCGGCCTCCCTAAGTGCTGGGATTACAGGCTGAGCCACCGAGCCCAGCCTCCACATTCTTTATAGCACCAAAATATGTAAGCATCTTAAATATTCAAAAATGATGGCCCACTGAAAAACTAAACACTATGCAGTCATTAGAAACTATGCTTTCAAGTAACAGCTTATAAAATTGGATAATAGTCATCATATATTAAGTGAAAAGGAAGATTCAAAGCTGCAAATAAAGTATGATTCAAATTTTGCAAATAAAATATTTTAAGACCATAATAGTATCTCAGGGTGGAGTGTTCACAGGTGATTTTCATCTTTTTCTTCATATCTGTCTGTTATTCATATTTTTAGTAATGAGCACAATAGTAGCTGGTGTTTAGAAAACTCTGACTTTTTATATTATCTCAACTAATTTTCCCTACAATTCTATGAGGTAGTGGCTATCATAAGACTCATTTTAGCTGGGCTCGGTGGTTCAGCCTGTAATCCCACGCCTTTGGGAGGCTGAGGTGAGTGGATTGCCTGAGCCTGCGGGTTCGAGACCCACCTGCGCAGGCAAGACCTCATCTCTACAATAAAATTAAAAAATTAGCTGGGCGTGGTAGCGTGCGCCTGTAATTCCGGCTACTCAGAAGGCTGAGGCGGAAAGATCACCAGAGCCCAGCAGGTCAAGGCTGCGGTGGCCGGGAGCAGCTACTGCACTCCAGTCTGGGCGACAGAGTGAGATTCCAACTGAAAAAAAAATAAAAAAGACTCATTTTACACATAACAGACACTGGTAACATACTAAATTGCATAGCTAGTATTTGACCAGACCAAAATTTGAACTTAGGTCTGTCTGACTGTGGAATGTACACTTTATAGGAATTTTATACTCAGAAAATTAATGAATTTTTTTAATGAATGTTTTTGATGACTTGTATGATATGGACTGTTGTTTGGTATTATTTGGGTTATTTGTGAATGAGTAGATTGAAATAAACATATGTGTGTATATATATATACATATATATATATATATATATATATATATATATATATACATATACATATATATATTGCCTCCATCAAATAAGCTGGTTAAAACAAATGATGATGATAACCCTGACACCAAAGAAGAGTCTGGATAAAAATGTTTCAGCTAGGATTTGTAATGATTATGGATACACTGGGTCAGTGCTAAAGCCTCAAAGAAAGCTTTGAGACATTGAGCAGAAAGGTTTTGTGGTGCAAAAGTAACAGTCAGGAGGCTTACAAGATTGTCCGGTGGAAAAGATGAGAGTGGAAATAGCCTCACTAGGGTCAGAGGTGAAGACATGGGAGATAGCTTTAATGTGAAATGTCAGAAACACAGACTCCAGACTGAAGTCCTAGGTCACTGGCTGTCTCTTATTAACTGGGTGTCCATAGGCAAGTTAGTTACCTTCTCTGTCCATCAGCTTTTCTGTCTGCAGAATGGGAATAGTTACACCTTGTCTTAGTCTGTTTGGGCTGCCATAACAAAATACTGTAGACTGGACAGCTTATAGACAACAGAAATTTATTTCTCACAGTTCTGGAGGCTGCAAAGTCCAAGATCAAGGCACCAGTAGATTTGGTATCTGGTGAGGGCCCATTTCCTGATTTAAACACAGCACCTTCTTGCTGAGTCCTCACTTGTAAAGGACAAACAAGTTCCCTGGGTCTCTTTTATAAAGGCACTAATCCAGCCAGGCTCAGTGGCTCAGCCTGTAATCCCAGCACTTTGGGAGGCTGAGGTGAGTGGATTGCCTGAGCCTGCGGGTTCGAGATCCACCTGGGCAACTTGGCAAGACCTCATCTCGACAATAAATTAAAAATTAGCCAGGCGTGGTAGCGCACACTTGCAGTTCCAGCTACTTCGAAGGCTAAGCAGAGGAAGGATCGTCGGAGCCCAGCAGGTCGAGGCTGCAGTGGCCGGGAGCGGCCACTGCACTCCAGTCTGAGTGACATAGTGAGACTCCAACTCAAAAAATAAAATAAAATAATATAAATAAAGGCACTAATCCTATTCATTAGGGCTCTGTCTTCATGACCTAGTCACCTCCCAGGAGGCCCCACTTTAGAATACCATCTCCTAGAGGGTTAGGATTCAACATATGAATTTTGGAGGGGACACTAACATTCAGACATATGTTGCAGAGAAAAATAATAGGGTGTTCCACAGAAAAATTTTAAGCATAAAAGTATATGACCTTAAGATATCACGTAAGGTTTATTTGAGGTTTAAATGAGATAATTTTTTAATGTATTAACGCTGTACCCAAAGCATAAGCTAGCAATTAATTTGAGCTATCATAATTATTTCTCTTAATCTCCCTGTTCTAGTTGTCAATCATAAGTCGACGTTATTTCATCTTTCTTTAAGGGACTAATACACAGCAGTATAACAGTCAGGGAAAAACCCAATTTGTAGCATTTGAAGATTTCTGCACTGTAAATATTCCTGCAGTGGCTGATGTCAAGCTACCAAGGGTTTAATGAGTGGCTCTCATAACTCCCAAATATTTAATAAATCAGCTCTCACAAGATGTTGCAAGCTAGCTCCAGATGGCTCTGGAACTTATTTCCTCTGCCAAGGTTTTCCCCTACCAAACATTCATGACCAATACTATCTTCCTAATTTACTGGCCCTAATTAAAATAAAATATAAAATATGATCCCGTTGTCCAAAAACTACTAAGAATTTTAAGGTGGTAATAGCAGAGCATTACATTCAGGACTTCTCTGAGCATGGGATCCATGTAACTGCACAACCTGTGCACCCATAAAGCTGACCTTGTTCATGTTCTAATGTTCTAACTCAGCTGTCTTCAAGCCACTAAGTCTTTAAAAGGCTCATGGATCATGGATTGTTCAAAAGAATTCAACTTCCGTTTTATATCAACTTCCACATTTCTAAAATTGATTTGCCCGAGATGGCCCCTGTGATAGAAGTTATGCTTTCCCAACTTCTCTTCCTCAATAATTTTTCTGCCCATTCCAAAATAGTCTTACCTCTTATCCACCCAGAATCTTACCACGGTGTATAAGCCAAAAGTGTTCAAATAAAGGAACAATTAGGCAATTATTTTAATCAAGGTGCCATGAATACACATCCAGAATCAACTCATTAAAAGTTGTACTTCTAAAGAAGACTTCCTGTTGTTTGTCTTAATAAATGTTTAACTTTATCAAAGTACTTGTTTTGATGTAACTGTATTGTCTATAATGATAATCCAATATAAAAGGTCTTTTTTTAACACTAAGTGCTTTTTTGTTCATAGGAAAAACATTCACATATGTTGCAGAGAAAAATAATAGGATGTCCCACAGAAAATTTTCAAGCATAAAAGTATATGACCTTAATATAAAATTCTTAGAGAAAGGAAAAGATACAAGTTCTAGGAGGGAAAAGAATGATGAAAAATTTTTGACAGGTATAGGAGAATCTGTTCATGCAGTTTTTAAAATGGGTCATGATTCCGTTGAACTATATTCCACTGGATTCTTAAAATGAGTAATATATCAGTTTCTTTCTAACTTTTATAAAATACTAGTAACAATTTAAAATTATAATGAAAAGATATTAGATGGTTACTTTTTAAACATTCAAAATTCAGTTAGGTGTGCAAGCAAAATGTTGAAGACTGGCCGGGTGCAGTGGCTCACACCTGTAATCCTAGCAGTTTGGGAGACCAAGGTAAGAGGATTGTTTGAGCCCAGGAGTTCAAGATCAGCCTAGGCAACATAGTGAGACCTCATTCCTACCAAAAAAAAAAAAAAAATCAAAAAATTAGCCAGATGTGGTGTCGCACGCCTTTAGTCCCAGCTACTAGGAGGCCGAGGTGGAAGGATGACCTGAGCCCAGTAAGTCAAGGCTGCAGTGTTCCATGATCATGCCACTACACTTCAGCCTGGCAACAGAGTGAAAACTCCAATTCAAAAAAAAAAAAAAGTAAAAGAACTGTAATCGCAGCACTTTGGAAGACGGTGTGAGAGGATTGCCTGAGCCCAGGGGTTTGAGACCAGCCTAGGCAACTTGGTGAGACCTCGTCTCTATGATAAATAAAAAAATTAGCCAGTTGTGGTGGCATGTGCCTGTAGTTCCAGCTACTTGGAAGTCTGAGACAGAAGGATCACCTGAGTCCAGCAGGTTGAGGCTGCGGGGGCCATGAGTGTGCCACTGCACTCCAGCCTGGGCAACAGAGACTCCAACTCAAAAAAAAAAAAAAAGAAAAAGAAAAGAAATCTTTCCCTGCGTGCTACCACCAGGATGAATATTTACTTTAAAATGTCTCAAAAATCAACTCATTTTAACATTTTTAGAAATTGTATTCCTAAAATAACATATTTGATGTGTTAAATATACTTCTAATAATACTAAAATAATATAACTTTTTTTAAAAAGTTTCCTACTGTGCCAATTACACCCACTCTGTGCACCCACTGTTGAACCTATCAGGAAGCAATCATTCTGACTGAAACAATTCGCGGTCTAAACATTTGATCGGCCAAAAAATGGTTGGCGTAACTGTTTTATTACTTCGAAAGCAGTTAGGCTATCTCTTCAATCTAAAGGATTGAAGTCTGTCTCTAGGCTCAGTGAATGTGTCTGGTTAAAGGAAATGCTCAACAGTGACCAAGTTTGTTATGTTTTTCTCTCTCAACAAAGATGATGCTGTTAAAAAGCTTCAAAAAATGCATTGCATTTGCCACCATGCCTGGGCAAATGGTCTGGGCAAATGATTTCTTATAACCAAGCCAGCTGAACTTCAGTGACACCAGAATAAAGAATGGAAAAATATAATCTATCTCATCAGACTCCCAAACATTTATTTAGCAATAATTGGGTTTGAGTTGATTAATTAAAAAAGAAAATAATTTGCAAATAGCCAAAGGTTTGACAGTGGCTTTGAGCTTTTACAACTCAAAACAAAAAAAGAAAAGGAAAGGAAAGGAAAGGAAGGAAGAAAGGAAGGAAGGAAGGAAGGAAGGAAGGAAGGAAGGAAGGAAGGAAGGAAGGAAGGAAGGAAAGAAGGAAGGAAGAGAGAAATAAGGATGGTAGTAAAGAAACGGGAAATGGAAGGTGTGCTAGATCTTATGACTGTATGTTAAACTTGTTAACAATTATTGGGTCCAGATTGCTATTTCTTTACACAGGTATTTCCTTCTTATTTACTACTGCACCCCCTAAATTTCTTGTCAAAAAATGTTTGAGACAGTTTACTAAATAAATGTGTGAGAGATAGATGCCAAATAAAGGATGGATGGATGAATGAATGGATGGACGAACGGATGGACAGACAGACACAGACACATAAGTAAATAAATCTTGGAAATGGGGAAATAAGGGTATATTTCTGAAAACCAGGACTTAACTCAATACATTTGATATGTCTCATCAGATGCTGGACACTTGCTAGAAATAAGCTATGACTTTGACTTCAGCAGCCCTGCAGCCAATACAAAAACAAAAAACCAATTGGGGAAAAATCTCTCCCTCCCACAGGGAACCTTGCAGTCAGAATAGCCTATATTTGAGCCCCAGCTCTAATCAGCCATGTGACCTCAAGTACATGTCATCAAATCTTCTTTGTTTCAGTTTCCCCTTCTATAAAATGGGAATGATGATGCCTAGCTCACAGAGTTGTGAATTACACAAGTCGAATCTTCAGCTACACACCTGGCATTCAGTAAATGTTTAATATGAGTAATCAGTTCAACAGCTCACACTATTTTTATTATGGAATAAAAAATAAAACCACTTATTGGGGACCAGCTAGCAAATAGCTAACCCACTAATTCCAGTAGAACTTCAGTGAGACTCGGGTAAAGAGAGGATTAAAAATTCTACACATTTTCTTTAAAAAATACTGGAGGTTTGAATCAATTACTGTGGAAAAAATTAAATAATTTCCACATGGCCAGAAATTTGGCAGTGGACTCAGGATTCAATACAGATCATTTGGTTTTGACTGTACATGCACAGGTATGTTATACTATTGTTTAAAATTAGTAGTCCCTAGACTAAAAATAATTAATCTCTTCACAGATTTGCACAGGTGGCTGTAACTCTAGCCTTCCTTTTTCTATTTTCTTTAGAAATCAACTGAACTTCCTGACTCTGTTCTCCTCACCCTACCTTCCCATGCATCAACGGAAACTGTGAGCTTTCTCTGGCAGGAAAGGCAGGTGGGTCCATTCAACAATATTAACATAATTTTAATGGATCAACCAGTGACCAGCGCTGAACTCCCTAACTAGGTGACAGATTTCCTTGCCCGATCTCCCAGAAGGATTTCAGACTTGGCGCACAGCAGCCCTCTTTGGCTCAGCCACATCTTTCAGCTCCAGATCTCCTGGGATCCCAGCAGGCTCATGTGTCTCATTCTCCCTCTGAAACTCCCACTTGCTGAGCCATGATGATTTTTCCACACCTCACCCTGGGGCGTGTCAGCATACAAAGCTAGAGTATCTGAGGTCTTTTGAACTCATTAAAATCGATCTGCTAACCCTGCTCTCCAGTATCCACAAAACTGGATCCCCACACTCCACTGCCCCACCCCCAGAACTCACAACACAACTAAATCCCATTGATAAGGGCCCATCTCGCTGTCCCTAATGGTCTGGAATCAGTAAGGTGATGTTTAATTCCCAGTCGTACCTGGCTTGACCTGCAGTAGAGCAACAGGCCTTCTCTGTTAGCATCCCTCTGAGGCCATAAAAGACACTGACTGGAGGCCAAGTCACACTTTCCTACAGAGGCGGAAATGGCCGTATTTCTCAGAAAACTATTATTTTTATCCAAAACTGATCTGAAATGTTCTCCAAAAAAGAAACCTTAAAAGTATAGTCAGAAAAGGAGAAGTAGGAAACAACTAAATGTCCTCCCCTTGGTAACTTAGTACTTCCTGGGAAACAGATACATGGAGAAGGGGGCCCTCTGGGGTTCAGAAGCCAACAGCATGAAAGGAACAGATTTTTATTATTAGAGACGTTGGAAAACAGAAGGCGAAACCCATTCAGCCACGTGTTTGACAAAGAAGTACGTCACATCAGTCAACAACAAGATCTGAATGCCTGCCAAGCATGGCTCGTGATGAGACAGGTGAAATAGCATCAGGCTTAAGATCTTGACTTTTGGAATCAAGTTGATTTGGGGATTCCTTTCTGGGTCCTTATTGTGGATTGCTAACCTGGCTTTCCTACCTACTAGCTGTGTGACTTGGGGTAAATAACTTAGTAATGTAAACCTCAGTCTTCTCCTCAGCAAAATGGGGCTAATTATATCTCTTCCTTAGGGCTGCTGTGAGTTTAAATGATTAAACTTACCCTTGTGTAGTCAAAGGTAGGGCAACAAATATTTATAAGTGCCTGTTGGTCACTGCTCTTAAAGAGCACATAGTCTAACAAAGAAGAAAAGGGCAAACGTTCAATTATAATATAATTAGACAGACTGCTCTGGGCACACAGAAGAAAGGATATTTTCTTGGTGGAGCCAGATGCAGACATGGGTAATCTGACCCCTCTTCAGCAGTGTGTCCTGCCAGAGAGGCCCTTGAGCATCGAAGGGCCTGATGACCAGTCTGGCTCCCAAACTTGCCTTCAACGTGCAAATATTCCAAATACGCTTGGCTACTTTCCGTGACCCTGTTAGACGCATTGAAACCAGTCATACCTGTGCCCCTTTCAAAGCCTATGAGACTTTCATAATTAGATCCTCCCTCAAAGGACTCTGGCCACTTCATTTATTTTCTTGAGGACTTTTCAGTCTACTCCACATCCCAGGGTCCTTCAGCTGCACAGCAAGTCTTCCATCAGAATCTTCCCATAAGGATGGAAATGTCAAAATCAATTTTCTTGAGAAGAAACAAAAATGACTTTTTTTTTCCCTAAAATTGTCTTTATAGCAAAATTTATGAGAGTAGAAACACGTCCTAAGGGATAAGATGGAAGAATCATTTGAAGGATCATTTTAATCCGGACTGGAGAAAGCCCTGGAAAAGTCAGTACAAAAAAATACTCCGCAGGTCCCCAGGGGATAGACTAGATGTCTGAATTTTTCTGCATTTCTAACAGCTACAGTTCCCTTGCAAAGTGTTGGTTGTATCTCACAACTAGTGGGTTGGCAAGGTGTTTTCACAGAAAAACTGAAATAGCTGGAATCCCGGGCGGAGGCTGGCACAACATATTGCAGAGAGCTTGATGACGGGGAGACATGCGCAGGTGCCAAAGATACTTGGAGAGGCTCAGAGCCCCCTTAAGCTGTCTGAAGCTTCAATCTACAAGGAATGCAGAAGTCTTACTGAGCTACATCTGAAAGCATAGCCCAGTTCAATTCAGATCACCACACAGGGCTCATTTACAAAATGCTCAAGACATAAACTAGTCCTTTTTCCACAAAAGAAGACAAAGTTTTGAAGTAAAATTTAGAATGAGCTCTTCCCCATTCTGTCCCTGCCTCCACTAAATAAGTGTTGAACAGGATTTAGAAATTGTCAGCTCACTTGTTAAAAGAAAACATACAAGCATCCAACAAACTTGATGCTCAACATCACTAATCATCAAAAAACTGCAAATTGAATCACAAGGAGACACAATCTCACATTTATCAGAATGGGTATTTATCAGAATGGGTATTATTAAAAAGTCAAAAATCAACAGACATT
This sequence comes from Cephalopachus bancanus, assembly GCA_027257055.1. Taxonomy (NCBI): domain Eukaryota; kingdom Metazoa; phylum Chordata; class Mammalia; order Primates; family Tarsiidae; genus Cephalopachus; species Cephalopachus bancanus. The sequence continues at coordinate 15,519,189 of JAPVLO010000045.1, read as the reverse complement.
GGCGAGTTTGCAGAGAAAAGGGAACGTTTGTAACACTGTTGATGGCTATGTAAGCTAGTTCAGCCCCAGAGGAAAGCAGTTTGGAGATTTCTCAAAGAACTAAATATAGGTTTATCATTTGACCCAGCAATCCCACTACTGGGTATACTATATACCAAAGGAACATAAATCACTCTAACAAAAAGACACCTGCCCTCATACGTTTATCGTGCCACAATCCACAATGGCAAAAACATGAAACCATCAACGGTGATCTACATAGAGAAAAGGTGATACATGTATGCCATGGAATACTATGCAGCCATAAAAAAAGAACACAATCATGTTCTTTGCAGCAACATGGATGTAACTAAAGACCATCATCCTAAGCAAATTATCACAGAAAGAGAAAACCGAATGCCACATGTTCTGACTTATAAGTGGGAGCTTCACACTGAATACACACAGGCAGAAGGATGGGGGAAATAGACACTGGGGACTTCTAAAGGGAAGAAAGGGAAGAGGGGTAAGGGTTATAAACCCGCCCATTAGGTACTATGCCCATCGCCTGGGTGACAGGTTCAGTAGAAGCCCAAACCTCACCACTATACAATGTACTCATGTAACAAACCTGCACATGTACCCCTTAAATCTAAAATAATAATAATGATGATGATTGTCAGCTTGACTCAGCACAGTGGCATGCACCTATAGTCCCAGCTTCTCCAGAGACCAAGGTAGGAGGATCACTTGAGCCCAGGAGTTCAAGTCCAGCCAGGGCAACATAGAGACCTCATCTCTAACAACAACAAAAAGAGACTGTCATCTTGAAGAAATGCCAAATTCCTGTCCTTCTCCTGGCCCCCACCCCAACAAACAACTATTCCTGAGTCTCAGGATATAGTGCATCCTAGGAATAGCTCAAACTATTAGGGCTGATAAATAGGAATGATCACAAAGTAGACATGAGACAGGAAATAGCTAGAGAAAGCCTAGGCAGACAGACAGGTGAGTCCTCTGGTAACAATGTAGTGAACTCCTGGCAGGCCTCTCAGGCTCAGCGTTGGTAAACAAGCTCCCTGTGAGCCTCTCAAGCTAGCGCTAAAGTCCTCACTGCTGGGATTGAAAAGCAACCAATCAGAACAGCAAGAGCTCACAGCTAGTGCTAACCAATCGGCTTGGACTTAGGGCTATATAAGCACCAGGTTTTCGGCCCCAGATGGGCAACCCCTTTGGGCCCCCTCCCACTTTGGAAGCTTTTCTGTCCTCAGTAAATCCTGCTTTCTCACCTTCCGACTATCCATGTCTCTCATTCTTCCTGGGCATAAGACAAGAACCTTGACCCTGAAGAGCTGCAACCTGAAGAGCTGCGGAAGATCATCGGAGTTGAAAAGTCATGCACCCCAGAGGCTGGCTTGCCAGCTGACAGAGCCAGCTAAACCCGGAGAGCTGCCGGAGGAAGGCGAGACTCCAAAGCTGAGGCACCCAGGGGGCTAGGCCTGCCAGCTCACCAAACCAGCAACACTCTCAGGGCTTGGCTTGCCAGCCCGTTAGAGCCAACATCCTGGGGGCTACGCTTCCCAGCAACCCACTCCCCTATACACACACACACACACACACACACACACACACACACACACACACACCAATTGCAACACTCAGGGCTTGACAGGGCTCGGCTTGCCAGCCAACTAAAGCTGACACTTGCGGGGTTAGGCTTACCAGCCCCTCCACGACCCTTTCTGGGGCTTGGCTGGCTGACCTATTGAGCTGACACTCTTCAAGCCCAGGCTGACCTGAAAAATTCACATCAGACAGAGCAGTGGGAAACCAGAGTCCATCAGAGTCAAAGCTCTGGCAAGTGGACCAGTAGCATCTGGGAAGGCAGTTAGTGCTCAGTTTTAGGGACACAGTGAGGAAGGACACAGTGAGGCAAGTCCCAGTCAGAATGGTAATGGCAGTGATGGTTCCAGAATTCCAATACAGGAAGGACCAAGAGGGAGCGTTTTGGTTGGAAAAAGACTAGAGCAGCTGTATTTGTACTGCACTTTATATAAGATTGAGAAAATGTCAGTCAACCAAATCAAAAAATAGGGGTGCTATGGAGATTAATGGGAGGAGAGTTAAAGCCTGCAGAGCCTGGAAGTTTTCTGGATTCAGAATTCTCTAAGGTCATCCCAAGTAGAATGGCAGATTTAGAGACCAGAGCACACCACGGAGGGGAGCAAGGCTCTGGCTGGAGAATTCAGCTGCAGGTGTTCTGTCCCAGTAGAAAGGAGACAGGGAACAGAGGGGCCTTGTTGCCACCCCCCATCCAACGCAGCAGCTCAGCCATTAGCACACGGACCCACGTCCTCAGTTAGCAGGCAGACCAGTGAGGATGTCTGGAAGTGAGGACAGACTTGCTGGGTCTGCTTAATTGCTTCCTGCCTCCAGCCCAGATTGGTCTGGGAAAGAGGCAGGGCTAAGGCTGCAGGTGGGAGATCTGCGTGGCCAGCTGTGACGAGCTGGAAGGGCTGACTCAGGGGAAATGGAAAGGGAGGTGGGGGTGGGGAGAACCCGCTGAAATGAATCCTTGAAAGTCCCGGGGACGGAGACGGGTCGCTCAATGTGGGGGAGAAACTTCCTTCCCTCTTGCATTATTTTCCTTCCTTTCTCTTCTTTGACAGGCAACCAGCTAGAGGCAGGAATAGCCGTCTCAAGGAAGAAGAAATAAAAACCGCTTTTAAATTACTGGAGGTCATGTCCTGTTTGAAACAACAACAAGAATAGCCAGCAGAGTGTTGCCTCTCCCGCAGAGACCACGCTGCCATGATCTCTGGCCAACGGGATTACATTAGTACAGTCTTCATAGCCTTGGGGTTAGGGGTTGAAGCCACAAGTCTCCCTTTCTCACTCCCTTAAAGAAACTGCTAACCACTTCCATGTCAACCACTGAAAGCATGTGCTTCTTTTACTGCAGACAGTTCTTCAAGGTCTTCCCCTGAGAACTGAGTACAGATGCAATAATCCAAGAGGTGGTAGCTGAGCTCTTTTATCCTTGGCATTTCCCGTACATTTCGCTTAGAGCATGAAGAGACTCCTGGCACAATAAAACAGCCAGAGAGCGAGCATTATCACAGCTCCCCATTTCAACTCAGATTGTTAAGACTGAGTAACAACCTAAGAAATATTATCGTGTTTCCATTTTCAGATGAAACATGATTGTCTTCAGAGGGTAAATTCTCTGAAGGCTACCCTTCTTCAATCCAATCCACTCAGTGGCAAACATTTATTAATTCACTCCATATTCTCCATAGGGAAGCAGGATGCCACGACAGCAGAGCACACGGATATCAGTACTTACGTGCTTCAGGAAGCCACCCCCATCTTTAAAAGAAAGAATAAAGATTGAGCTTGGAGAGACAAAATGTAAAATCAGTGCCTGGAAAAATATGCCAAGTCACCATAAGAGTCAGAGTAGCTCTCCATGCATGTCAATCATTTTCGGTGTTGAGTGGGGAAGTATCCAAGCTGGTCAACCAGCCATAGGACTACAGTAATGACCATCTAGCACCACAAGGCAAATGGTGACCTGTTCTGAGCACTTGGCTCCTGTGGTTCCAATGGCACGCAGACTCCATGGGTGAGAGGGGCATCAGGCTGATTGGAGTCCAAGGGCATGAAGCATGCCGTCCATTTAACTTACCAAGCAACCTCTGATGATAATTGGGACTCCCTGTAGGCCCATGGAAGGTGAGTGCACCAACCAAGACCCAAGAGGGTAGCTCAAGTCCCCTCAGCAGTTCTGGCTCTTATAAATGGGCTCCGCCACTTAATTTACAAATGAGCTTGGTTACTGGAAGTCTGCCTTTCAGAGACTAAATCTGCTGAAAAAGTCAGTGCCTATGGTAGGCACTCAACCAATATTTACTGAGTGAACAAATGAATAAAATTAGGCTCCTGAGCCCACAAGACTGAGGGTTTGACTTTGAGCCATGGAAAATCCCTCTAGGCAATGCCTTCCTGTGAGCAGATTGAGAGACATCCCACAGGTCTTTCCTGGGCTATGAGACACCCTGTCTTTGCTCTTTGGTCAGATCTGCTCTCACTTTTTTCTGACACAGACTAACACAAATGAAACCAGTTCTCTGAGTGGGAAAATTTAAAAACTAACATGCTTCGGGGAATGATATAAAGCAATAAATAAGGCTGGGTGCAGTGGTTCATGCCTGTAATCCCAGCACTTTGAGAAACCAAGACAAGAGGATTGCTTGAGCCCAGGAGTTTAAGACCAATCTGGGCAACATAGTGAGAGCCCAGCTCTACAAAAAAATTTTTTTAAATTAACTGGGAGTAGTAGTGCGTGCCTGTATTCCCACCTACTTGAGAGATTGAGGCAGAAGAAGGATCACCTGAGCCCAGGAGGTAGAGCCTGCAGTGAACTGTGATTGTGGCACTGCACTTCAGCCTGGGTGACAGCGTGAAACCCTGACTCAAAAAAAAAAGAAAAAGAAAAAATAATAAATAACTGCTGAATTACAGGGCTCATGGGCAGGAAAACAGGAATAGCTGAGAAAGGGCTTTGAGAGAGATGGGCTTGAGTGAGCTTTGTAGGCCTACGTGGATGGAGAGCTGGTCCAGCACACTCCAGGTAAGGATGAAAATAGTGGGACCCAGAATGAAGGTAAAAACACTTCACGCAGATGGCTTGACATTTGAAGTACTCAAAGACAATATTGGAGACTAAAGGTCTGAGCAGATCTTACAATGTCTGAAATGCCAGGCTTTTGCAAATTCATGAACAGAAATGGCCCTCAAAATACTGACCTGGCAATAGTGCATAGACTGATCAGACAGGAGAGGGAATAGAAGTGAGAGAACAACTAATAATCAATGCAGGTGTACAATTAAAAGAGCTATCGAGTCTATATTAAATTCTCTGAGAACTGTCAGATTTTTCTCTTACTATATTTTCAGTATAAGCTCTCGGAATAGTGAGGGCAATACATTGTGTGAATAATATAGCTATAGGGTTGCGGACATTGATGCTGGATCAAGGGAGCATTAAACAGAGAACTGATGCCACTATTACACAAATAATCACCAACCTAAAGCTCTCCCATGAGGGCTCAGCTGGTCCAGAGACTAAGTTTTAGATCTGCAGAGTGAAAATTTCTGTAATATTTTTAAAGCCAACCCCAAAGAGTTATTTTGCTCCCCAGGACCACCAGAAGAGGCCTCTTTCTGGTAAAGTGGATTTCTCCACACCCTTGGTTTTATTCCTAAATGGGCCAGTATAGTTTAGGGACAAGACTGCCTTGAAAATTTTTCAAGGTCAGAGTTCAGGCATCATCCCAGCAATTCTGCTTTAGAGAACTCATGAGAAAAGGACCAGCTATATCCATGATGTCCCAAAAGTGGTCAATTTAGAGTAGATACATGAAAACAGTCTTGTAATCATGATTTCAACGTTTCTGATTATGCCAGGGATTAAAATCTGCAAAATGTCTAAGACTTTCCATTTCTGATACCTTCAAAATAATGTTAAGACCCTTTTCCAACCTAAACTAACTTCGGAGAACCATTGTCAGATAGTTTTGAGTTTAGGTAAACAATTCCAGCTCACCTCTAAGTAAAACAGTGACCTATTTTTAGCGACAAGCATTTCAGTGTTTTACCATTCCGGAAATAAACATCATCATCTTTCCTTCTATTTCAATGAGCGCAGCTGTCTGGGTGGAGATGTAAACATCCCTTGGCCATGTTGTGAATCCAAACACAACAATGTCAAGCTGGTGTGTGAGAACCAGGAAACAAAGCTGACTACAAATTGCACAAGTACCGATCTAGTCTCATTATCTAATCTAAATGGAATAAGACCTACAAGATAAGCAGTACACTCGGACCTCCTTTAGAAGTTAGCTTTTTTATTAATTCATGCTTTTACTGGAAGTACAAAAATTCCGATGGAACTCTATATTAATCATATTTTTTATTTTCTATATTTTATAATATTTTGACATCTTGAGAACTGTGGTGTCCACCTGGTCAGGAGAGACTGCCCTCCCTGACTAGCTAATTTCCAAGATAATAAACTAGCCTTATAACACACCTTTCATATGCAAACCAACAAGTTTTGGGTCCATATCCCATAGCCACTTCCTTTATCTAACTCTCACACACCAAGCCACTACATCCCCTGCCCCAAATCAACCAGGGCCAGGTACCAGACAACTAGGGACAGCCCATGTGCCCCAAAACTCACTGGAATTATTCAAACTAGCCAATCCCAAACTATTTCCCCTGGCTGTCTTGCCTTTCCTGCAGAAAACACAATAAAGGCTCTGGCCTATGTCATACCCTCACTCCTTTCTGTCTCCAGCACTGGTGCTTCCCCTTGTATCTAAGTTCACTTGGGCTGCATAACAAAAACACCACAGGCCAGCTAATTAAAACAGCAAACACTTACATATTACAGTTCTGGAGGCTGGGAGTTCAAGGTCAAGGTACCAGCAGATTTGGTGTCTGGTGAAGGCCCACTTCCTGGTTTGCGGATGGGTGTCTTCTTGCTGGTTCTTTACAGGGAAGGAAGGGAAGAGGGGAGTGGAGGAGAGAGGGAAGGGAAAGGAGAGGAGAGAGAAGGGGGGGGAGGGGGGGGAAAGCAAGTTCTCTCTTTTGTCTCTTCTTATGTGGGCACTAATCCCATCATGAGGACTCCATTCTCACCACCAAATTACACCCCTCAAAGGCCAAATACCTTTCCAAATGCCATCATGTTTCAACATTTGAGGGTTTCAACTTATGAATTTGGAGAGACACAAACATTCAGTTCGCAGCATCATGTGGCCCTGTACGGTTTGATATACCTCTTCCTTATACCCCTTCCTCAGGAAGTGTAAGCAATAAAAAACCTTTCAATGGAATTATCCTCTGATGTGTGTCATCGCCCAATCCCCTCTACTATAAATTAAAATCCCATAGGTACAATCAATGATACAAACTCCCATTCACTGGTGTTTCTAAATACGGCTGTAAATTCGGATATGCAAAGTCCCAGTTTCCTCCTTGTCCATCATCCAGGCATCCTGGCCCAGGCTGTGAGCAGTTGGGTAAACATGACATTTGACAGGAAAAAAAGATTTTCTCAACTGTACAAGGGTGTCAGAAAAACCTTGTCTCGTAAGGAACCAGTATAACTGTGCTCTGGCTTTCCTCCTATGCTAAGAAAAAGAGGGAGGTTCCTGACATACAGCACAGTTCTCCTGACTTCTCACACCCAGGATCCAGTCCCAGGCCTTCCTTACCCCTCGCCTGACCACTGTGGTGGTCTCTGAACTGGCCTCCCAGACCCCCATAAAAGGGTAATCATTGATGACCTGCCAGCCAAATTCAGTTCACGAATGTGCCTGATTTGGCCATCACATTGTGGGGTTTTGTTTAAACAGGCAGTTAACTCCACTGATGCAAATGGTATGTGTTCCAACAAAAAGCTGCCACAACTTGGAGTCTGTGAGCTCTTGTAAGATAAACATACAAAGTTTAAGGTCAGCTGGACACGATGGCTTACACATATAATCCCAGCCTATAATCCCAGGTGTAGATGAGAAGATTACCTGAGACCAGGGGTTCAAGACCAACCTGGGCAACTTGAGGAGACTTCATCTCTATAATAAATCAAGAAAAATTGGTCGGGCATGGTGGCACATGCCTGTAGTACCCAGCTACTTGTGAGGTTGAGGCAGAAGGATCGCCTGAGCCCAGCTGGTCAAGGCTGCGGTAACCATGAGCATACCACTGCACTCCAACCTGGGCAACACAGTGAGACTCTGACTCAAAAAAAAAAAAAGTTTAAGATGGCCAGGCACAGTGGCTCATACCTGTAATCCCAGCACTTTAGGAGACTGAGGAAGGAGAATTGTTTGAGCCCAGAAGTTCAAGACAAGCCTAGACAACATAGTGAGACCTCGTCTCTACAAAAAGTCAAAAAATTAGCCGGGCATGGCAGCATACACTTATAATCCCAGCTACTCACGAGGCTGAGGTGGAAGGATCACTTGAGCTCAGGAGGTCGAAGCTGTGGTGAGCCAAGATTGTGCCATTGTACTCTAGGCTGGGCAACAGAGAGAGACGCTAACTCAAAAAACTAAAAAATAAAGTTTAAGGCGCATTGGTTGGTCAATACCACCAACAAAAAAAAAGAGGAAAAAGAACACTTTGCTTCTCTGCTATGGATAAAAGGGAGACCAAATGCCCTTCTGCCCTGGATCAGAGGAAGGGGATGCCAGAGGAGAGAAGCAGGGGTGAGGGATTGCCTGAATGAAGAGCAGGGTATTACCATAGTCCCAAACTGGAAAAATGCTGAAGGCTATGCATAAGGAAGTTATTTTTCCTAATTTGATATAAAAATTTTAGGAGAACTTTCTGAACCGTACCACTCTCTTAGGTTTTATAGTATAATAATGGTACCTTAAAAATCACAATTATACAGTATGCTAATGCAAAACTACTCTGAATATTCATTGTCTGTTGTTCAAGAAAATCAAGCATCAGTCAGTCATTCCTTATAAAAAATGTAATGTTATGGTTCTTATCACTTTGTCTAACTGAAACTCTAATGCACAAAAGACAGCAAAAAGCCGAATTAAAGAAATAAAAGGAAAATTGGCAATGAATCGGAGGGAGGCATAGAAATCAATCACAACTCATGACACCAGTTAATTATTTCTCCATGAGTGGTATCTTATAGAACATTATGCTTAAATTCATTTGAACCACCATTTAACCATCAAGAGCTTTCACATGAAAATCTAGATTTCCGGCTTCTTTTAAAATTTGAAATTGTTGGTGGTGCCGGCCTGTTGTCCCACATGGCAGCCGCCAGCTAGAGCTGTGGCGAGGGTGCCCCTTAGCTAGGGTGTGACCTCTCTAGCCCACCATGAGCCTGTCAACTTACGCTTCGTTCAAGCCACTGAGAGCAAGTGTCAGTGGTCTTTAATCTTGTGCTGGCTCAATCGACTGTCTTATGCTCCAGACATTTCTCTCTTCCCTCCACGGCATCAAGCAACAGGGAAGAACAAAGAGTTCTGAAGCCAGACATTACCTGGTTCAAATCCTGAGGCCCCGCTTTAGTCACAGGTTTGACCTCAGCCAGCTTCGCTCACTTCCTTGTGCTTCAATAGCCTTGTTATTAGAACAAGGTACTAACCGTGTGGAGTGGTTATGAGGATCAAAGGTTTTAAAGTGCTTAGAACAGTGTCTGGTACAAAGTAAGAGCACAATTAATATTAGCTTTTATAACTCCTGTCTTTATTCAAAATTAAGAGTGGAGAGCTGGAGTGAGAGGACCATATGGTTCAAGATAATTGAGAGAATATTTCTTTGTAGAAGGAAGAAAACTCACTGCCACATGTTTAACTGGCAAGCCACCAGCCAGCTTCATTTGGTCACTGCCTGCCTTGAAGCTCTAGGCAGGGCTGCATGATATAGCCCAGCTCCGGCACTCTCATCTTGGCCCAGCATGGGACCTCTTCCCAGGTTAATTTTCCAAGAGCAAAGTTCTCCTCAAAACCTTTAATGGGGCCAGCCTCCCTAGCTGGTATCAAGATCCTCCATGCTCAATATTTCCTTTACACTCTCTGCCTTTCTGCTAAATAAACCACCAAACATGTTCTCAGAGTAACTCACCAAATCACCTCCCTAAAAAAACTACCAAACACCTCCTCGGAAGAGCCAGCAAACACGTCCACAGAGGTACCACCAAACAACTCCCCAGAGGTACCACAGAACACTTCTCCAGAGGAACCACCAAATATCTCCCCACAGCAAACACCTCCATAGAGAAATCACCAACTGCCTCCCGACAAAAACCATCAAACACCTTCTCCCAGGAACCACTTCCCTAGAGGAACTACCAAATATCTTCTGCACCTCCTGTGCTCACTGCCACCTCTGGACCTAGTTCCTGCGACAGGCTTTTCTTGGCATGCCTTTTCTGTCCCATGCACAACTTGGTCATATCCAATCCATTCTTTCAGGTTTAGCACAAAAACAACTCCTATGAAGACTTTTTAATCTCTCCAATTGAAAAGAAGCTCTCCTTTGAAATTCCCGTGGCATTTCTCCTTACAGGATTTCACACTTTCTTCACTGAATTACAGTTATGTGTATTTGTCTCTTCTTTTTCCCAGTAAACTGTAAAATTCTTGAGAAGATTCATTCCTTTTTCATTTTTCCAATGTACTAATCACAGTAAGATGCATTTAATTTAACCTAGCTAAATTAAGAGAATCAAGAAAAAAGAAGTCATTTTTGTTTTCCTTTAAAAAATTTTTTTCTAAGAGATATTCTGGAATTTGGGACAACACAAAATCTGGCTAACAGAGACACCCTCTTTTAACTTCCCAGTAAAGCAGTGGGAGCTGAACCCTGGCATTGGAAGTAGAGAGGCCCAAGGAGGTTAGGGAGGCAAGGAAAGCATAGCCTTAAAGATCAGGGCTATAGCTGGGCACGGTGGCTCACGCCTGTAATCCCAGCACTTTGGGAGGCAGAGGCGAGAGGATTACCTGACACCAGGGGTTTGAGACCAGCCTGAGCAACTTGACAAGGACTCGTCTCTACAATAAATTTTTTAAAAATTAGTTTGGAGTCACGGTGCATGCTTGTAGTTCCAGCTACTTAGAAGGCTGAGACAGAAGGATCTCCTGAGCCCAGCAGGTTGAGGCTGTGGTGGCCATGAGTGTGCCACTGCACTTCAGCCTGGGTGACAGAGTGAGACTCCTACTCAAAAGAAAAAAAGATCGGGGATACACACAAGTAACTGCCAGAATCAGGAAGCATTTTCAGGGACCTTAGGACCAGTGGAACTGGGGTAGAAATATGTTCCCTGGCCCACAAATGCAAGGTCACTTAAAACAGTGTAAACTGGCCAGGAACAGTTATTCCCATGTAATCCCAGCACTTTGGGAAGCCAACACAGGAGGATTGCTTTAGCCCATAAGTTCAAGACCAGCCTGGGCAATATAGCGAGACTTCATCTCTATAAAAAAAAATTTTTAAATAAAAATAAATCTTAAAAGATAAATCTTTTTAAAAAACAAAGTATACTTGCCCACCTGGAAGAAAGTGAGGTTTCATCCCTCCCACTCGCTAACCTAGGTCATAAATGCAAGCTCTGAGAAAATGGAAGTACTCTTATGAGATATTTTTCAAGAGAATAACATATGTTCCTCCGTACTAGAGAATATTGAAGTCTCTACAGAATGGGTGTTTATCTAGGAAAACTTACTTACTGATATTGACACAGGAAAAGTAATAATATAAAAAGAATTGAGAGGCAGGCATGATGGCTCATGCCTGTAATCCCAGCTACTCAGAAGGCTGAGGTGGGAAATCACCTGAGCCCAGGAGCTTGAGATAAGCTGGGCAACATAGTGAGACACCATTTTTGAACATTTTTTTTTTAAATAAGAGAATGAAACAATAACCCTGGAATAAATGAAGAAAGTTGTCAATAAAACAATACCCCCTCCAAAAGTGCAATAGCAAATACAGCAAAAAGTAGAAATCACCAGGATTATGGATTTTTTTCCCCTTCTTGTGCTGATTTGTATTTGCTATTTTTTTTTCTAGGACTGCTTTTGTTATAATAATAAAGTAAAGGCTATTATTAATTTTAAGTTTTTAAAAATACATAATAAAATGACATGAGATGTCATTCTGTTCATTAGAATGATGGGATAGGTAGACTTTTTTTTTTTTTGAGTTGGAGTCTCACTCTGTCGCCCAGACTGGAGTGCAGTGGCCGCTCTCGGCCACCACAGCCTCGACCTGCTGGGCTCCGGCGAGCCTTCCGCCTCAGCCTTCCAAGTAGCCGGAATTACAGGCATGCGCTACCACACCCGGCTGATTTTTTGATTTATTGTAGAGATGAGGTCTTGCTGCCCAGGCGGGTCTCGAACCCGCGGGTTTAGGCAATTCACTCACCTCAGCCTCCCAAAGGCACGGGATTACAGGCTGAGCCACCGAGCCCGGCTAGGTAGACTTTTTAACTATCAATAATACTTAAAGCTAGCGCTTATCAAGCACTTACTGCATATTGAATAATATGCTAAGTGATTTATTATCCTTTCATTTATTCCTCATGTCAACTCATATACATTTAGGAAAAAAAAATTTTTTTTAAGGTAGAGTCTCACTCTGTTAGCCAGGCTGAAGTACAGTAGCACACTCGCGGCCACCCCAGCATCGACCTGCTGGGCTCCAGTGATCCTTGCACTTCAGTCTTCCAAGTAGTTGGAACTACAGGCATGCACTACCATGCCCAGCTAACATTTAGAAAAATTAAATAACTTGCTTCAGGTAAGACATGGCAGAGGCCCGGGCTACCCAAACTTCTCTGATTTCACTGCTTCAGCTCTGACCACTGAGGATATTGGCTCCTCATGGTACTGTCCTGCAGAGAGTGCTAGAAGACATCATCAGATGTCAGGAACGGAATCATAAACTCATACAATTTTTCTAGACGGTTATTGTACAGTATATGTCAAGACTTTTTTAAGTGTTCTCAATCTTTACAAATTAATATCTCTAGGAATATATGCTGAAGAAATTATTTGAGATTTGATCCAAAATTTATGAACAGGATGAACATTAGTATTACACATTATAATGAGAAAATTGAAAAAACTGTAAGTCAAAAAAGGGAAATAGCTAAATAAATTGTTTTCATATGAGTTGTTTTCAATGACATGATGAAATCTTAAGTAGAATAAGCATAATATGAATGTATATTTCTTATAAATCTGTTTTGTAAACATATAAAAACATGTTTACATATTACACATGCACAGAGCAAGGACTAGAGGAAATCACAGTTGTTGTTTATTGTGATGACGTTACGTTGTTTTTAGAAATTCTTTCTGTGCTTTTCATACTTGTGATGAAAACATTTTCATAATCATAAAAATACATTTTCTTATCCAAGATTTGTTCTTCAAAAGTCTTGACTTAGAGTCAACTTTCTAGATTACACCTGTTGCACCAAAAACACCACTATTTTAAAGGAGTGTTTTCAGATTTTTATTTTAATCACTAGACTATATAAGTAGTTGTAAAACATTCTATATGAACGATGGTAATGCTAATAATGTAAAATAATAAATTTAACTTAGAGCCCAAAAAAGTTAAGGCGTGATTATTATTAGGAATAATATTAGGGATTGTTTTATTTGCAGCAAAGTTCTGTTTATCTTGAATCCAGCCTACTGGAAAACTAAGATCAACATAATTATTCCATGCTGCACAATTGAAGGGTAATTACTGCTCATAATGAGGACTCGAAGGCATTGCAAGACCCCGAAATGCCTTCTAAGCCACCAAAGAAAGATTGCATTACATTTAGAATAGCTTCGTTGTTAAGACAGTTTTATTGTGCTGAATTCTCTGGAAATTGGCTAACCTACATTTGGCAGGTATAGTTAGTTTCAATACACTGAAATTGTCTATTAATCAGAATGCCTTATTCCCCTATGCTTTTGTATAAATTGAAGCACACTGTAGTCATCTGAATTTGTGCGAAAATGGGGGGTATTAAATGCCTCTGGGCTTCCTTACTCTAAGCTTACCCTTATGAGAAGAGGGCTGGGAGTTATAGAAACAGAATTTATGGGACTGGCAAAAAGAAAAAGAAATTCTGCAGACAGCTTTAGAGTACCTGGGAATGGTCCTGTCTACAGATATGTCAGGCTGGAACTGTTGAGTTCCATGAGAAGTGAAGAGAAATCAGCACAACTGATGAAGGGAGGTTAGAAGCCAGAAGAATGTTGGCAAGCGCTGAGCGCTGCTAGAGCCCTGCTGTGGGAAATGCAGGATGCTCTCTACAGAGGACAATGGCAACAGGAACTATCCTTCAGTGCTCCCTGGTGGAAACGTAATGCACCGTCACCCTGAGAAACGGAAAACAGGGCCCCAGGGGTATGAGGTTTAGTGTCAGCACCCTGAGCAGAGATACCCATGGTTTCCTGAAGAGCTTCCTTGGGTTTCCTAAAATCACGTGGTTGCTATTTGGGATGGGATGGGGAGGAAAGAGTTGAGCTGACCAACACACAGAGAAACTGCAGGTACGTGGTTGTTTACCTCTGTCTGGAGTCCAAGAACCACAAGGGGAAAAGGCAGGACAGTCAGCATTGCAGCTGGTTTATGGATTTCTAGATCCACCCATGGGCAGAACTTATCCTCAGAAATAATTGTTGTACTAGGAAATCCATGACTAAAGACAATGTATCCATTTGCACTGCCCAATATGGTAGCCAGTAGCCACATGTGGCTATTCACATTTTGATTAGTTAAAATTAAATATAATTTTAAAATTCAGTTTCAGTTGCTCTAGCCACAGTTCAAGTCTTCCATAGACTAGTGGCTACCATATCAGTGCAAATATAGACCATCTCCATCATTAAAGAAAGGTCTGTTGAACTCATATTGAGGTCAAAATCGATATATAATATAATGGAGTGGAATATCAGAAGCTCATGAATTTTTAAGATAAGATGCAAAAACTCAAAGAATTGTTGTGCTTACACCTGGCTGCTCTGAGCTAAGATCCCCCCTGGGCCTCCAGGTGTACCAGTTGATCCCCCACTTGCTGGCAGTGCCTCAGTGGAAATTTTGAGAAGCATGTGTTAGTGGTTCAGCACCCAGACCACAGTATGAGTCATCTCTTTTATATTGCTTATTGGTTTCATGAACAAGAAGAAAAATAGCATTTTGAGGTAAAGATTATTCTCTTGGGCTCTTTCGGCTTCCAAGCACCTCCTCGCCCACAGGTAATAAATAATTAACCATTCTCAGAAGGAGAAAAGTTGGAAATTATTTTCCCGTCCCAAGCGTTCAAGACCCAGTTGTCCCAAAATCCTCCCATCCTTTGGCTGAGCTAGACCAAGTGACAGAGAATGACAGGCAAGCTTCCTCAGTTTCCCTAGCTTGAAGATAGGTCAGCTCTGCTTAGAAAGGGGCAAATGTTTGTGACTCAAAAGGATCTTTCCAGAGTAATTTTAGCATTTATTAGTCATTGTGTGCTCTAGAATACAAGGGTGTCTCTAAGGGCCTCCTGCTTCCTGCCACCGATGCTCTAACCCCCACCCCACCTTGGTGAGGTTCAAGCAGCTCCAGAAGAATGCTTTCTAACCCAACAATTGACTATATCTTAAGCACAATATGTTGATCTTAAAAAAAAATAATAGGGCTGAAAGTCAAACCTTGTAAAATAATTCAGACATTTTATAGTGTTGTTCTGATTACATACAATTCCCACAAGAAGGGAAGTACCTTTAAAATAAGGACTATTCAATACTAGTACAGGATTTCCTCTTGTTGTTGATAATTTCCTCCTAACAGAAGACACGGCGCAGTCCAAAGCAAATTCAAAGGAGGTGTCCAGAGACAACGCGGCATCTACATTCTGCAGGGAACATTGTTCAATCTAATTGATGTTTTCCTTGCAAAGCAATCGAGTGAGTAGGACTATTTTTATCCAGAACAGAATAGGTTCCCTCTAAACGTATCATTCTTCCACTCCCAATAGTTAGAATCACAACTTGTACCTTTCCGAAGTCAGTGTTTCCATGAAATAAGATCTAAACAATAGACCAATTTAAACGCCAAACTATGTTCTCACTCAGCAGACAAAATTCTACCGGCCATCCAGTTTTGAATTGTGGAGATTCTGGTTCCTCCATTACATTTTCAAAGGGTTTTGTCTTCTCTACAGAATGTTGCACAGAAAAGTGGTTCAACAACCTTCAGGGGTGAAAATATCCTTCTCTTTGCTAGAACAAGGGTACACATATCTACTAATTCATTTAAGTTACCTGTAGAGGCTGGTGCCTTTTAGTTGTGTATGTATGTTCGAGTTCTCCAAGAGACAATAAACCCTGACTCTTGTATATACAACGGCAGTAAGTCAGTAAGCACGTTTTGGCAGAACATTTTTTCAATTTCCTCCTTTCAGTCAGAGAAGCGCAGTTCAACCTTCACCATTTGGCCTGGATTTCTAGAAATAAACTAAGGTTATCCTTTTGTCCAATTACTTAAACATATCCAGTGAAGAAGGTGGTTCCTACTTTAGTCTGAATTGGGCAAAAGCTGTGATTATGCAAAATAGAACTGCCTGGAAGGGGGGGAAAATAACTAAACCACGATAGGAAACATCTAAGAGCTCAATCATTGAGCAGAATTTTTAGATGTTTAACATGAGAACTTCTTAAAGTAGGGCACTAGTCAGCATAGCCCAGATCTCAGTTATAGGTATTCAAAGTATGCTTTTGAGTGAATAAATGAACAATAAATGCAAAACAATTTTCTTTCTTCCCCTTCCTTTTTTTTTTTTTGAGTCGAAGTCTCACTCTGTTGCTGGAGGGCAATGGCATGCTCACGGCTACCACAGCCTCTACCTGCTGGGCTCAGGCGATCCTTCTGTCTCAGTCTTCCAAGTAGCTGGAATTGCAGGCATGCATCACCATACCTGGTTAATCTTTTGATTTATTGTAGAAACGAGGCCTCACCAAGTTGTCCAGGCTAGTCGTGAACCCATGGGTTCAGGCAATCCTCTCACTTCCACCTCCCAAAATGCTGGGATTACAGACGTGAGCCACTGTGCCCAGCTAAAATCACATTAATTATCATAGTATTGAAAATTACTATGCTATTATTATATGTTTTTCCAGTAGTGAAAATAAATTCACAGTAAGAGCCACAAAAACACTATTTCTTTGACTTCATTCCCTCCGGCTACTATGTACACAGAAGTTAAGAAGGTGGGCTCAAGATTCAGACGCACTGGGTTAGAATTCCAGTCCCAGTACTTACTAGCTGTGAGCTAGTCGTGGGCAAGTTACTTTCTCTGGAGACTACGTTTCCTCATCTGTAAAGCAGCTATAGTAACAGAACCCACCTCAGGTACCTCAAAGGTTAAGGGAGACAAGTAATATAGAGAGTTATATTCTGGCCCATGGTATTCATATGCTGTTATGGACTATCACCTTATTATATATTGCATTATTTATTATTAAAGTATCATCATCATTATGATCATGTTATTATTGCTGTGCCAGTTGAGTTACTCTCAAGCCCGCTTCCTCCTGCTTAATTTCTTTCTTTCTTTCTTTCTTTCTCTTTCTCTCTCTCTCTCTCTCTCTCTCTCTCTCTCTCTCTCTCTCTTTCTCTTTCTTTCTTCAGGATCTCACTCTGTCAACCTCTTGGGCTCAGGTGATCCTTCCACCTCAGCCTCTCAAGTAGCTAGGATTACAGACACATACCACCACACCCAACGTTTTTTGGTTTTTGGTTTTTGGTTTTTTGTAGAGATGACATTTCACTATGCTGCCACACTGGTCTCGAAATCCTGGGCTCAAGCCATCCTCCCACCTCGGCCTCCCAAAGTGCTGAGATTACAGAAGTGCACCTGGCCTTCTCCTGCTTATTCATTTCTTCTAGTGGCCCAGACATGACTCACATGTTCTTCTAGCCTCAAGATGACATTTTCCTCCTCTCCGACTTAGCGGCTGCTACCAAGCTGCCCGTATCATCTCAAAGCTGCCAAGACCACTGGAGCATCGTGTCCTCCCTTTGCATTCTTTTCAGATGCTCTTTACTCAGAAGACTCTCTTCTCAGAAGCTGGAGCTGTTCCATCTCCACCCAGCTTTGAGCGTGACCTGTGGAGAAAACACCCTTCATCCCAAGTCACATGAGGTGGTAGTTTATCCTGGGGGTCTTCAGTGCTGTGGCAGTCCTAACGAAATGCCTTTTAAATTTTCTGGGTTCTCTCTATTGGAGGCCCTGGCATGCACCCTTGGAGACTGAGTCACCCTTGGAGACTAAGCTGGACACACACCTAAATGACAGACATCAAGTTGTGTTCTAAACAATGCCTTGTCTTCCAAGGTTGCTTGTCTTTGTTTTTCTCTTCCCCTGAGTGCTTTCCGGAAGATGCCTGAGTCCTTGCCATAAATCGGCTCCTGTCTCCCTGCCTGCATCTATGGGTAGAGCCACTGTGGCTTCTCTGACTGAGGGCCCCGACCCTGCAGCAGAAGTGAAGAGCAATTCCTCAAGCCCGCAGTTTGGGGGCAAAATATGCGCCCTGATAAAAATCTCATTAATTTTCATAAAAATGAAAATTACTGACTAGGCTTGGTGGCTCAACCTATAATCCCAGCTCTTTGGGACGCCGAGGCGAGTAGATTGCCTGAGTCAGAGGGTTCGAGACCAGCCTGGGCAACTTAAAATATTTTGTGATGCCGGGCTCGGTGGCTCAGCCTGTAATCCCGCGCCTTTGGGAGGCTGAGGTGAGTGGATCATGTGAGCCCGCGGGTTCGAGACCCGACTGGGCAGCGAGACCTCATCTCTACAATAAATCAAAAAATCAGCCAGGCATGGTAGCGCATGCCTGTAATTCCGGCTACTCGGAAGGCTGGGGCGGAAGGATCGCCGGAGCCCAGCAGGTCGAGGCTGCGGTGGCCGGGAGCGGCCACTGCACTCCAGTCTGGGCGACAGAGTGAGACTCCAACTCAAAAAAAAAAAAAAAATTTGTGATAAAATACTGAAGAGCTAGCCCAGAACCCTGCATAGGCATCAGGGGGTTTTAGCTGGTGGAAGATTCAGTCCTTCAATATTACAACACTTATCCACAGAAACCTCTATCCCAGACTCACCAGGGTTACCCAAGTGACAGTTCTTCAATCTTCTCACTCCCCAACGTATTGTCCCAGAGTAGCTTTGTTGGATGGGACTTCCAGCCTTGGCTACACACTGTACCTATGTCATTAAAATTCTTGCATCCTAACACTGAACGGATCTGCTCTTCAGTAAGAAAGGACAGTTTGTGGAAATTTTAACAAAGCCCACTCAGAATAGATCCAGAGTGTGTAGGTCTTGAAGCTTACACAATTTGGGGACCCACTTTAAAGTGTAGAAAAATAATTTATTTTTACAAATTTTACCAAAATATATGACCAGCTGGGCACATTGCCAGGGCACTTCCAGGCTGCAGAAGGGGTCTGAAAGTGGGGGTTCCTAAAACCCCACCGTACATCCGCCTCTGATTTTACCTGTGTTTCTTACTGCCACATGCCCCGGATGCATTCCATACTTGCAGCAACCACAGTATAAATACAAACAGAAACACAAGTCAGTCCTTCAGTTGATTGTTTTAAAGCTGCAGACAGTCCTGCGAGTAGGAGGGAAATGCACCACTTAAACTTCATTAACTCTGATGACAATATGGGAGGCTAACCACAAACACACGCAAAGGTAAAATGTTGTGTCCTTTTTCGCTTGGTTTAGCCCAAGGTTCTTTATTGTCTGGAGATTTTCTTCTTGTTTGTTAGTTTTAAATTTAGCTTCTTTGCTGCTACATATGCCGAGAAACAGCCTTTTTTTAGCTGTTGCTTTGAGCATCCTTGGAGGTGGCCCCCACCCCAGAGGGGAGGAGTCAAGTATTGTTTTGTTTTGTTTTGTTCCTAAACTCTACAAATAATAGAAGAAATGATATTGTTTGTATTGGGTGCACCTGCTTCCCTAAAGCAGGGTGAGGTGTTTTGTGTTTTTTTTCCCTCTCCTCCCCCACTCTCCTTTTATCTTGGCCTAGCGAGCTTTGTTGTTTGGTGGGAATTTAAGTGACTCCTGCTTTCTTAGGGAACTTCCTATCCCAGGGATTCAGAGATGCTCCCCAGGGGCCCCCAGAGACTGTATTGTTTTACCAACACCCTACCCCACCCCACCCCACCCCCACATAAACCACATAAACATGCACCCAAACACATAAGATGTTTTTAAAGGAGCAAAATATATGTAATCCCACAAAAGTTTCCTGTGTATATGTGCATTCATGAGTGTCCATGTGTGTTTGAATGTGCTGGATACCCATGTGTGCATGTTACACAAAAAGTCTGAGTGGTTTTCAATATGCATTCTCTTGAGTCTTGAATGCAGCAAAAGTAAATGCTATAATTTCTTCTCTTGCTCCCTTTGCTTTTCTCCAAGTTACAAGACAAATCAAGGTGATGGGCTCATGGGCTCATTGACCCTCCCTCTTCTTTCCCATGACCATCTTTCCCCAGAGTGAGGCCCTAGCCCCTGGTTTGGGCTCACTGGACAGAGCCTACCACAAAGCCCACCCCAGACTCTGCGCTGGGAGAAATGCACTTTGACCATATAGTCCCATTTTTGTGAGACCCTCAGTAGCCAGAATCTAAACTCACACGTAGAACATGCTCAATAAGTATCGGTAGAGTGAATGTTCAGTGATGAACTTTGGGCAATCCACTTCGCAGCTTTGGCTCTGGTTCTCTTCCTTATAAATGAGACAGTTGATCTCTTGAATTCTTTGTAATGCTACTATGATTCTCGTTGTCTAAAGTAGATTTGAACTTATCGCTTTATATCTGTTAAGATTAGATGATGTAACAGGGGGGAAAATGGTATTTTAAACAAGATAATGTTCCTGTCTCATGTAAAAGAAGTCCAAAGAGAGGCCATTCAGGGCTCCAATGTGTTATCAGGGACTTGGGATGCTGTTTTTCAACAATGCCATCCTCAGTCCGTGATAGATATTATGCACCACGTCAGCCACCACCTTTTCTTTCTAGATCAGCAGTAGGAGAAAGTATAGGAAGACAAAAGGGCCTCCAGGCCAAGCGCAGTGACTTAAGCCTATAATCTCAGCACTTCCGGAAGCCAAGGCAAGAGGATTACCTGAGCTCAGGGGTTCTGTGGCAGGATTTTATAGAGAAAGTAGGGACACCAAGGCCAGGAAGCAGTTTTATTCATGCCAGCTCCGGCTTAGTGGATTTACATCCAAAGGCTGAGCCCCAAGCACAGGCGGGCGTTGCCTTTTATACAATTTTAGCTTCTTTGCCCTGCCGATAAGGCTTACATATTAGTAACATACAGGTTAATTGGGTATTTCACAACTCAAGGTTATAGCAGAGTTACACATGCACACTACAGATTGGGGCTACATTCCTTTCTAATATGAGTCTTTCAAGAAAGTTCTTATCTTATGGTGCTAGAACTCTTTCATTATTCTGGGAAAGCTTTTTTATCTTACTGTACTAGGGGGGCCCCTACCCTACTCTGTCCTGGGAAGGCCTTCATATTTTTAGGCTTGGCAGAAGGGCTCACTGCCTCAATTTGAGACCAGCCTGGGCAACTTGGTGAAACCTTGTCTCTACAGTAAATCAAAAAATAAGCTGGGCATGGTAGCACATACCTGTAGTTCCAGCTACTTGAAAGGCTGAGGCAGAAGAATCACCTAAACCAGGCAGGATGATACCAGGGGGTGGACTTCAGCGTGCCACTGCACTCCAGCCTGG
Organism: Cephalopachus bancanus; assembly: GCA_027257055.1. NCBI lineage: Eukaryota > Metazoa > Chordata > Mammalia > Primates > Tarsiidae > Cephalopachus > Cephalopachus bancanus. The sequence goes on along the minus strand of JAPVLO010000045.1, from coordinate 15,497,862 downwards.
GTGACAGAGTGAAATTCTGACTCAAAAGAAAAAAAAAAGAGGGTCTTCTTTGCAGCTGAAACCAAAGTGCTGTCCTAGAAGTCCCACTTAACATTTTGCTCATCTCTTGTTGGCCAGGACTTAGTAACTTGGTCAGACTTACCTGCGATGAAATATGTATATATTCTTTTAGTTGGGCATAATAGTACCCCAAATAAAAACTAAGGTTCTATTACTTAGGAAGAAATGGAGAATGGCTATTGGCATCAAGTAGTAATCTTGCCACATGTTCATTCTTGTTTGGCTTGATATGCAATCCAAGGCAATTATTCCAGCACCTTCCCCTCCTTTGGGCTCTTAAATAAACATTTCTCATATCCTGATGACATTTTTTGCTGGTCCTTGGAAAAACAAAAGGAGAAATAAAAAAGTAATGCAGTATATTTTTCAAATACTAACTTTATAAGTTAATTTATTTGACTTAAAGAACTGTTCTTTATCTTGTAATCGTAACATTTTCTGCTTCATGTGAAAATTTGCTTTTCTGTGAAATGATGTTCATGGCAGATGGCAGTTCATTATTATTAATGTATTTACTTTGACAAACAGAATTGTAAACTCTATGTCAGTAGCATCACTTGAATTTTTTTTTTTTTTTGAGTCGGAGTCTCACTCTGTCTCTTGGACTGGAGTGCAGTGGCATGCTCACGGCCACTGCAACCTCGACCTGCTGGGCTCAGATGATCCTTCTGCTTCAGTGTTCCAAGTAGCTGGAACTACAGGCATGCACCACTACACCCAGCTAATTTTTTTTTTTTTTATTGTAGAGATGAGGTCTCACCAAGTTGCCCAGTCTGGTGTCGAACCTGTGGGCTCAGGCAATCCTCTCACTTCAGCCTCCCAAAATGCTGGGATTGTAGGCATGAGCCACCATGCCCAGCCCACTTGATTTTTTTTTTAAACTGGTTCTTTAAATTTGAAAGTCTAGGAGCATCACCTTTGGATTATTTCCTTAGTTCTCTCCCCAGCCTCCATCCTCTGAGGAAGGAAGATAGGTGGGTAGATTTTAAAAACTTTAGTTAGGAATGTATGTACTTTATCAATAATAACAGAGAAATAGAAACAGAGGAGTGGTTCATTTTGGAAGAAAATAAATCCTCTCTACACTTGGTATCAAGGGAACAACTTAAGAAGGATGTCCTCAACATAACCAGGAACAAGGGCCTGGTTCCTGAACTATGCCCCCACAATGTACCAGCTGAATGATCTTAAACAAGTAACCTAACATCTTTATGCCTAATGTTTAAAATCTGTATAATGAGTACAATAATACAATAACTCTTAAATGATTGAGGATTGAATTTGAAAATATATGTAAAGAGCTTAGCATGATGCCTGACATAATCGAGTCAATAAATGTCACTTATTACAGGATTCGACTCAGCTGTGAATAACTAAAAAGTCAAAATGATCAATGACTTAAACAAAAAAAAGTTTCTTTTTCTCTTGTGCAATAAAATTCCAGAGGCAGTGAGTCTGGAGCTTGACTGAGACATAAGAGGCCCAGATCTTTCTTCACTGCACTGGCCCGAACTCATCCCCTCATGATCCAGCAGAACTCTAGAGCTCCACATGCAAGAAGCAGAAATGGCATAAGAAAAGGACACTTCTGCCTTTACTTTCAAAAGCCCTGTACAACAAGACGGCAGGAGGGGTTCCTGGCCCCTGAGGCCCAGCAATCTGATGTGAACTTTTGACTCACCGCTAAGGGAATACAGCACCTCAGTAACACTTGGTCCCTGACCTTAGGAGTCAGACCTGGTTCGGGTCCCGCTCTTACCCTCTAGAGAGACACTGAGAGGCTTCCAAGCGGACAATGTTGAATTGGGGAGTTCGAGTTCGGGGACAGACCAAGGTTCGCATTCAGGCTCTGTCAATCGGCTCCCGAGGCAACGTTTTCTGTCCATTCAATGGGCGTGGGGGTGGGGTGGTGGAAGGTGAGACTTACAAATTCAATGATATGACTCATGACCACATAATACATCCTGAAACTCTGTCCTCTCCTGCCTAGAAGACTCCAGGTGGCAGAGAGTCTCTGCTTCCACAGGTGACCAGCATCGTCCAGGGGAAAAACATTGCGAGCCACATACCTAATTTTACATATTCTACTCGCCACATTTTTTAAAAGGTAAAACAGGTTAAATTAATTTTAATCATATGTTGTATTTAATCCAATTTAACCAAAATGTTATTTCAACATTTTAAAGAAGCCTGCACATCATTTCTGATAACAATTCATTGGCAGAACTTAGTTCCACAGGCATACCTAAAGTTCAAGTGGAGACTTCAAAGCCTGGGTGCACTGCCGTCCAGTATAAAAAATTGAGATTCTACTACTGTAAAAGGAGAGAATGAGCTTCATAGTAGGCATGCAGTAATCTTGGCCGCAGACGTCATTGTTGTTGGTATTGTTGTTATTATTACAGAAGTCAGGGCTCTAGGAAAAGGGAGTGGATCAGAGCCTGAGATTCTGAAAGTCACCAGCGTAACTGGTGGTAATTAAGATTATATGAGCAATAAGTCCTGGCGGTCTATTATGCAGCATCACACCTGTAGTTAACAAGACCGTATTTATACTTAAAAGTTTGTAAAGCTCATCGTTATGTGTTCTTGTCACTAAAAAATAAAATAAAATAGACCAGGTGTGGTGGCTCACGCCGAGGCAAGCAGATTACTTGAGCCCAGGAGTTCGAGACCAGCCTGGGCAACTTAATGAAACCTAGTCTCTACAAAAAGTGACAAAAATTAGCTGGGCATAGTGGTAGCTCCTGTAGTCCTAGTTACTCAGGATGCTAAGGTGGAAGGATCAACTGAGCACAAGAGGTCGATGCTGCCATGGGATGGGATCATTGTGAACAGGCCACTGCACTCCAGCCTGGGCAACAGAATGAGACTCTGAGTCAAAATGAAATAAAATAAGGCAGGAAGAAACATTGGAGGTAGTAGCTATGTTTATGGCAAAGAAGGAAAGGAGGAAGAGAGGATGGAAAATAAATAGAAGGAAGGAAAGAACAAAATATTTATAATTAAATAGATTTCACTTACTTTGGAGGTTTTACAAACCCCAAGCCCCCAGAAAACCATTTTCACAGCCTAGTGATAAAGCAAAGTATATATACTTAAAATGTTCGAGTAGCCAGTTTACACATCTCTGCACGCAGGCAAGTGATCAAGAGAATGATCCAGACCACAAAGGTTACAGGAGCACAAAGCAGAGTGAAATCGCTGGCCTCAGGGAGACAAGAAAGGGGGTGAATCTTCTAGGCTGGATTGTGCAGAACTCAAGGCAGTTGAGACCTTTTATTGAGGATTGAACTAATCCTATATGACCCCTTCTTTATCCGTTTACTACTTGTTCCACTTTTATTCTAACTGCCTGACTCCCCAGTGAGTGCCCAGCAACACACAGCTACCTTCTCCCACATGTTTCCCACAGCCATGGACCACCCACCCCAGGGAAGATGGCTAGAAACCATGTGGCTAGAGATGGGTAAGAGGGCAGTGACCCAGCTGGCCGAGTCAGTGGCCAGATTTAACTGTCTGTGAAAGAGAGTCAAGCTCCAATTCTACAGAAAAGTAGAAGTTAAGCCAACTCAAGTGAAATAACAGTGAAAACCAATGTTGACAACAAGGACCAAAGTTTATCTCCCATTCATTCTCTCCAATTGCTGGACAAAACCTGCTGCTTTTAATATAAGCTTCCTGGGTAATGGGCTAAAGGGGCAAAGGCCCCGCTTAGCTGTACTCACAATTGGCTTGAAAAACATCCTCTTTTTCAGAGACTGGCATCTCCTGTGTTGCTGAACACATTGTTAGACACAACTCTCCATTCATTTTCTTAAAGCAGTAATTGTCAACCTTGGCTGCACATTTTTTTGAATCATCTGGGGGATTTTTTTTTTTTTTTTTGAATATTGATACCACCTCCAGAGATTTTTGGTTTCATTGGTCTGGGGTGTGAACTGGCCATCAGGATTATTAAATGTCCCCAGGTGACTCTAATATGTAGCCAAGTTGAGATCCACTCTCCTGAAGCATCACTAATAGCAAGTTATGTATAAGGCTTACAAAGGCATAATTATGGCAGAAAATGAACAACTTCAAAATCAGTTTTAAATATTGATGTCCTTTAAAAAAATCCCTTGGTCTTTCCTCTCCATTGGGAAATTCCTACTGGCTGAAGAGAGATTAACAACAGCTGCAACTTAATTTCATCTCCCACTCCCCCAGGTCCCTCTCCTCCTCTCAAGACCTTTTCTCTCCCCTCTCTGGTACCCAGCCCCTAAATCTGGCATTTCTAGTATATAAAACTTTGCCATAATATGGCAAATGGTGCTCAAAAAACTGCAGGAGTGAGTTATTGTAAGGTCAATATAATGACCCCATGAAGCCTTGCAGTTGGCCTGCTGGGAATCTGGTGTCTTCCAAAAGACATTCCATCTGGTAGTAGTTGAACAGTCCAGCTAAAATATCACTAGGGATCATTCTGGATACTCTGACCCACTAGGAATTTAGGACTACAGCAGGGATTACAGAACCTGTGGGTAGCTGGCAACCCTTTTTTCCACCTGCTCTGGAGAGACTGGACAGGAGAACACAGGGAACTCTCTACCTCCCGACATTTCACAGTGAGGTGCGTCCGTTCCTTTATCTTTTGTCCCTGCTGCAATGTCCCCTAGTCCCCCACTTCCCTACCTAACACTTGACCCCCTCATCCCAGCCCCATTCCACAGCAGAAGAGAACTTTCAGTGAGCCCAGGCAAAACTGAGGGGTAAGCAAGCAGAGGACTTGAGTTGGTTACTGTGCTTTTGTTGTGAAGATTCACCTAAGCCACTCTGCCCAGTATTCTCCACCATTCACACCCAAACACACCCATTTCCATGTTCTACACACTAAAAAAGACCTTTCCCTCTATGTGGAATTCAGTGTTCCTCAGAGGCCACCAAGATCAAAATGCAAATAGCTTATTAAATTAGGGTTATTTTTTTCTTTCTAACACCCCTATTTAAGCCAGGCACTACCCTAAGTACTTTAAACGCTTTTTCCCTATTGAACTTCACGGCAACTCCATGAAGAAAGTCCTGTTAGCGTTCTATCTCTCAGATGAAGATCAAAGCTCAAAAAACTTAAATAACTTGCCCAGTGTTTCAGCTGGTAACCCAGAATTGAATCAATTTTAATTCCAGATACTTCTCCATAATAAAAGGGTTTCAGGCCTACAGCCATCTAGATCAGTTGTATTAAAGTGTTTGGATTGCATATCCCGTAGAACAACTTGGAAAAGCCATCTCTAGCACATTTTAAAATTGACATCTACTCAGAGGAAACATTTGACAAGTCATTATCCACTCATGATTTAAAAAAAAAAAACTCTCAACAAAAAGGTATAGAAGAAACTTAACAAAATAAATAGCCCACAGCTAACATCATAGTTAATGGGAAAAAGCTAAAAGCTTTTCTTCTAAGATCTGGTATAAGACAAGGATGCCCACTCTCACCACTTTTTTTTTTTTTTTTTTTTTTTGAGTTGGAGTCTCACTCTGTCGCCCAGACTGGAGTGCAGTGGCCGCTCCCGGCCACCGCAGCCTCGACCTGCTGGGCTCCCGCGATCCTTCCGCCTCAGCCTTCCGAGTAGCCGGAATTACAGGCATGCGCTACCACGCCTGGCTGATTTTTTTGATTTATTGTAGAGATGAGGTCTTGCTGCCCAGGCGGGTCTCGAACCCGCGGGCTCAGGCAATCCACTCACCTAAGCCTCCCAAAGGCGCGGGATTACAGGCTGAACCACTGAGCCCGGCTTCTCACCACTTTTTAAAAATTTTTTCTCACAAATGTTCATAGCAGCTTTATTGGTAATAGCCCCAAATTAAAAGCGATGCAAATGTCCATCAACATGTTGTATATTAATACAATGATATATGACTCACTCAGCTGTATGGCTGAGTCTCAAAAATATTATGCTGAGAGAAAGAAGCTAGACATATACACATACGTGTGTATTTGGATGATGATGATGATGATTCTATTCATATGAAATTCTATGAAGACAAAATGCACAAAACTGTAATGACAGAAGACAGAAGGTAAAAGCAGATGAGGCCAGTGGCTCACCCCCGAGGCTGAGGATGGAAAAGTGTCACTATAAAAAGTCATGACGAGACTATATGGGACGATGCAAATGATCTTGATCTTGATTGTGATGGTAGGTATGTGGGTATAGGTATTTGTCAGAACTCATTGAACTGTATGCTTAGATGAGTATTTTTATTATACACACTACAACAAAATTCATTTGGGAGAAAAACAGTAAGTGGGTTTGGCTTTGCTCATGTTTATTATTATTGCTTGTAAGATCTATTTTCCATAGTAAACTAAATAATATGTTTTTGTATTTCTTTAAAAATACTTTGTATTATATTTTTATTCTTTATTGGTCCTGACTGTTTTTTTAATGAGTATGTTGCATTATATAACCAGAGCTATGAGAAAAATAGGAGCTTCTCCTGAATGACGTTAATTTACTGTCATTAAGCTGAACTTTGTCTTACAATTTTTTTAAAAAAATTAGGGCAATTAAAGGAAAAAATTAGGGCATTGTTTTGTTAAAGAATAACTACGATATTCAAGAGAAAATTTTAAAATACCTTTAATTATTATCATAATATTTTAGATTTTCTATAGGTTTAAGATTAATTATGCCCCCACCTCATCAACAAGGGTGCCTGCATAATGAACATTTGTATACCTAACCCTGAACTGTAACCTATATTTTTAAAGTAAAAATAAATCAATCAATAAATAATTTTTAAAATATTAAAATATTAAATATGCCCCAAGTTAGATGTCTTATAGCTTCTGAAAAATTTTTAAAAAGAGCCTGAGTCAAAGCTTAAGTCCTAAGACTTGAGAGGGTCAATGTCAGGGTAGTAAGAATGGGGTAAAAAAAAAAGAGAGAGAGAGAGAGAATCAAAGAAAGAGAAAAGGTATCCCATTGCTCAGAAGACCATAGCTTCCCAAAAAAGCATAACATGTGGTTCACAATCAATAAGGAAGTCTCCAAGCAGGTCATAAGAAACTCCCACTGCTCGATGCAGTATGAGGTGGTAGGAAAGAAATGGAATGTATCTGCTGTTTCTTTCCAATTTTTTGACTCCCATTAGTCCAAATTCATCTGTGGCCCACATTTTGAGTTGTGTTATTAGCTGCTAGGGAAGCCTTGTCCCCAGTCCCATGGCACCACACTCTGAGTCTGGACATGACGATAAAAACTTCAGCCATTGTGGGTACTATCAAGTTGAATTTGGGCACCTAAACTGCTACAGTTCATTTTGATACTCTCGCCATTCCTATTCAACATAGTACTAGAAGTCTCAGTCACAGCAATTAGAATATATATATATATATATATATATATATATATATATATATATGTATGTATATGACATCTAAATTAGAAAGAAAGGAGTAAAATATCCCTGTTTGCAGATGATATAATCATCATGTAGAAAACCCTAAAGACTCAACAATAAACTATTAGAACTAATACATTCAGTAAAGTTGCGAGATATAAAAATCAACACGTAAAAGTCAGTGGTGTTTCTATACACAAACACTGAGCTATCCAAAAAGGAAATTAAGAATGCGATCTCATTCACAATAGCAATGAAAAGAACAAAAGACTTAAGGACATGAAAGACTTCCACACTGGAAATTATAATACACTGATGACAAAATTAAAGAAAACAGAGATAAATGGAAAAACACCCCATGCTCATGGATTTTAAAAATTACTATTATTAAAATGTCCATACTAACCAAAGTGATCTACAGAATCAATAAAATTCTTATCAGAATTCCACAGCATTCTTTACAGAAATAGAAAAAACAGCCTTAAAATTCATATGGAATATTCCAAATAGCAAAATCAATATTAAGCAAGATGAACAGAGCTAGAGACATCATACTTTTTTATTTCAAGATATATTACAAAATTATAGTAATTGAAACAATATGGAACTGTCATAAAAACAGATATACAGACCAATGTAACAAAACAGAGAATCTAGAAATAAATCCACGCATCTCCAGTTAACTGATCATCAACAAGGCTGCCAAGAGCAGACACTGGAGAAAGAAGAGTCTCTTCAATATATTATGTTGGGAAAACTGAATATCCACTGCAGAAGAATGAAGTTGAGCCCTTATTTCACACTACTCACAGAAATAAGCTAAACATGGATGAAAAGCTTAAATGTAAGACCTAAACATCATAAACTACTGGAAGAAAATATAAGAGAAAACCTTGACATTGGTCTGGGCAAATAATTTCTTTAAAAAACATGACAGTAGTGATCAACGAGGGTAGCTGCACAATGAATATTACAAAATAGTCCTATTCAACACAGTACTAGAAGTCCCAGCCACTGCAATTATACTATATAAATATGTATATATGACATCTAAATTAGAAAAAAAGAAGTAAAATATCCCTGTTTTCAGATGATATAATCATTATGTAGAAAACCCTAAAGACTCAACAATAAACTATTAGAACTAATACATTCAGTAAAGTTGCAAGATATAAAATCAACACGTAAAAGTCAGTGGTGTTGCTATACACAAACATTGTATACCTAACCCTGAAATGTACCTCACAATTTTAAAATAAATTTTAAAAAATAAAAAATAAAAACATGACAGTAAAAGAACAAGCAACAAAAGCAAAAATGGACAAGTGGGATTGCATCAAACCAAAAAGATTTTGCACAAGTAAAACTATCAACAGAGTGAAAAGGCAACCTACGAAATGAGGCAAAACATTTGCAAACCATACATCTGACAACAGGTTAATACCCAAAACATATAAGAAACTCAACTCAATAGCTAAAAAATAAATAATGTGATTTTAAAATGAGCAAAGGATCTGAAAAGATATTTCTCAAAAGAAGACATACAAATAGCCAACAGGTACATGAAAAAATGCTCATCATCATTAATCATCAGGGAAAAGCTAATTAAACCCACAATGAACTATCACTTCATGCCTGTTAGGATGGCTATTATTAAAAAGACAAAAGTTAACAGATGTTGACAAGGATGTGGAGAGAAGGGAACCCTTGTACAGTGTTGATAAGGGTATAAATTGGTACAGTCACGGAAAACAATATGGAGATTTTTTTAAAAACTAAAAATAGAACTAACATAGCATTCAGCAACCACAATACTGGGTATATATCCAAAGAAAAAGAAACCAGGATCTCAAAGAGATATCTGTGCTCACATGTTCATTGCAGCGTTATTCACAATACCCAAGATATCAAATCAACCTAAGTGTCCATCAATGGATGAATGCATAAAACATACATGGCACATATATATACATAATGGAAAAAAGAAAGAAATCTTGTCATTTGCAACAGCATGGATGAATCTGCAGGACATTATGCTAAGTGAAATAAGCCAGACACAGAAAGGCAAACACTTCATGATCTCACTTCTATTTTGAATCTAAAATATCCAAATTCATAGAAGCACAGAATATAATAGTGGTTGCCAGGAATTGAGGAAGTCGGAAAAATGGGGAGATGTTTGTCAATGGGGACAAAGCCTCATTTATACAAGGTGAATATGTTTTGGAGATCTAATGTACAGCATAATGATTTTAGTTAACAACTAACAACTATATTGTATATGTGAAACTTGCTAAGAGAGTAAATCTTAAGTGTTCTCAGTGTGCACACACATGCATGCACGTGCTTGCACACACACAAAAAACATACGCATCACAAAGGTAACTATGTGAAGTGATGGAAATGTCTAGCTTGATTACGGTCATCATTTCACAAGGTATACATACACCAAAACATCAAGTTTTACACCGTAAATATATACAATTTTAATTTGGCAATTATACCTGATAAAGCCAAAAATAAAATAAAATTGACACCTGAAATTTTTTTCTAAGTTTAAATAGTGGCCAAAAAATGCATTATTTAGGGCTTAAGCTTGAAATCTAATAAAATGTTCATGTCAGCCAATGGAAACTAAATACCATAGTGATTTGATAGTGTTCATTCTTTTTAAAAATACAAGCACAGCTCCCTTGGACAGTGGGGAAATTTTATATTTTTTCCTCTTTACATTGCCATTTCACATCCCCATAGAGTTTTAACCTGTAAACATTTTTATGCTTGGAAGCATTTCCTTGATCACATAAGGTAGTTATTTCCAATATATAAATTCAATTGTTTAGTTATGTTTCTTGGGACCATAAGATTCCAACTGATAGGCAGATAGAGGGAAGGAAGAAAGGAAGAAGGAAGGAAGAAAAGATTCTGGATTCAGTTATAATTATTGTTATGCAATTAATAAAACATTTAGATAAATGTATTATTGAGAGTAAAATGTTATTGAATGTGCATTCCTTCTTTTTTTACCTTCTTATTTATTTATTTATTTATTTATTTTTAATTATAAAGATGTGGGATACAATTCAGGGTTAGGTATACAAACATTGATTATGCAGGTACCCTTGTTGATAAGGTGTGCCCCTCCCTCCCCTAGCAGTTTCCCTCAATACCCAATCCCATCCCTCCTCCCCTGAGAATTTCCCACTACTGCCAATCGCTTTCTTACAGCATATAATTGTTCAAAGTCCACTTATGAGTGAGAACATATGGTACTCTGTTCTTTGTTCCTATGATAGATCATTGAGTATGATAGACTCGAAATCCATCCAAGTTGCTGCAGAGTCCATATGTTTGTCCATACTATGGCTGCGTAATATTCCACTGTGTATGCATACCACATTTTTTTAATCCAGTCCAGCTTCAATGGGCAGCATGGTTGGTTCCATGTTTTTGCTATTTGAATAGAGCTGCAACAAACATTCATGTGCGGGTATCTTTTTTGTAGAATGATTTGAGTTCCTCCGGGTATATTCCCAATAGGGGAATTGCTGGGTCATATGGAAGGTCAATTTCTACTTCTTTCAGAAATCGCCACACTGTCTTCGAAAGAGATTGCACTAGTTTGCATTCCCAGTGTAGAAGCATTTCTTTTTCTCCACATCCTCGCCAGCATCTGTTGTTGTTTGTTTTATTAATGATGGCCATTCTTACTGGTGTTGGGTGGTATCTCAATGTGGTTTTGATTTGCATTTCTCTGATGCTGAGTGAGGCTGAGCACTTTTTCATGTGTCTATTGGCTGCCTGTATATCTCCTTTTGCGAAGTGTCTATTCATGTCATTTGCCCACTTTTTAATGGGACTGTTTTTTTCCTTTTGTCTCATTTGGGTTCCTTGTAGATCCTAGATGTTAGACCTTTGTCAGATATATAGTTGGCAAATATTTTTTCCCATTCTGTGGGCTGTCTCCCACTCTCTTGATAATTTCTTTTGCTTTGCAAAAGCTTGTTAGTTTGATGAGGTCTCGCTTGTCTAGCTTATTTCTTAAGGTATGGACATTTAGGGTTCTGAACAGGAATTTGTTGCCAGTTCCAATTTTCATAAGGGTGTCTCCTGCGTTTTCTAAGATTCTCATATTTTGAGGTTCTACATTTAGGTCTTTGATCCATTTAGAGTTAATTTTTGTGTGTGGTGATAGGTAGGGGTCCTGTTTCAGTCTTCTGCATGTGGTCAGCCAGTTTTCCCAGCACCATTTACTGAATAATAGGTTCTCCTCTCCTCGGTGGTTGTTGTTGGAGACTTTGTCAAAGATGAGTTGGTTGAGAAATTGAGGCTTTGCTTCTGGAATCTCTATCTTGTTCCATTGGTCTATATGCCTGTTCTTGTACCAATACCAGACTGTTTTGATTTCTGTAGCCTTATAGTAAAGTTTGAAGTCTGGAGTGTGATATCTCCTGCTTTGGTTCTTTTGCTAAGAATTGTTTTGGCTATTCGTAGTCATTGATGTTTCCATATGAATTTCTGTATTGTCATTTCCAGGTCTGAGAAGAATGATGTTGGTAACTGAATGGGTATTGCGTTGAACCTATAGATTGCCTTTGGTAGGATAGACATTTTAACAATGTTGATTCTTCCTATCCATGAGCATGGAATATTTTTCCATTTGTTTGTGTCTTTTTGGATTTCTTTGGGCAGTGTTTTATAGTTCTCGTTGTAAAGGTTTTTTACTTCTCTGGTTAGGAAGATGCCGAGGTATTTCATTTTGTGTGTGTGTTTGTGTGTGTGTGTGTGTGTGTGTGTGTGTGTGTGTGTGTGTGTGTGTGTGTGTGTGACTACTGTGAATGAGACTGTGTTTTTGATTTGGGTCTGTGCCTGCTTGTTGTTGGCGTATAGGAATGCAACTTTCTTTTGCACATTTATTTTGAACTCTGACTTTGCCAAAGTCCTTTATCTGTGCAAGCAGGTTTTTGACAGATTCTCTTGGATTTTCAAGGTATAGGATCATATCATCAACAAAGAGGGTTAACTTGACTTCCTCCTTTCCTATTTGGATACACTTGATTTCCTTCTCTTGTCTAATTGTCTGAGCTAGGACTTCCAATACAAGGTTGAACAAAAGGGGTGAGAGTGGGCAGCCTTGTCTTGTTTCAATTTTCAGGGGAAATGTTTCCAGTCTTTGTCCATTTAACGATATATTAGCTGCGGGTTTATCGTAAATGGCACTAACTATTTTGAAGTATGTTCCTTCTATACCTAGGTGTTTGATGGTTTTTATCAAGAAGGGATGCTGGATTTTATCAAAAGCTTTTTCTGCATCTAGTGCTATAATCATGTGGTTCTTGTTTTTACATCTGTTGATATCTTTAATGACATTTATGATCTTGCAAATGTTGAACCAGTCCTGAATCCTGGGGATGAAGCCTACTTGGTCATAGTGAATGATTTTTGAGATGTGTTTTTGGATTCAATTTGCTAGAATCTTATTGAGGATTTTTGCATCTATGTTCATAAGGGATATTGGCCTGTAATTCTTTTTTTTGGTTGGATCTTTACCTGGTTTGGGTGTCAGTGTGATGTTAGCTTCGTAAAATAATTTGGGAAGAATTCTATCCTTCTCAATTGCCTGGAATACTTCCAATAGGATTGGTATCAGCTCCTCCTTGTACTTTTTGTAGAATTCTGCTGGAAAGACATCTGGTCCAGGGCTTTTTTTGGTAGGTAGTTTTTGTATGACAGAGTCGATTTCCTGGGTTGTTATTGGTCTATTTAGTGTCTCAATGTCTTCTTGTTTCAACCTGGGGAGGTTGTGTGATGTCAGAAAGTCCTCCATTTCATTTAGGTTATCAAGTTTATTCCATATAGGTGTATATAGTAATCTCTGATAATCTTTTGTGTTTCTTCAGGGTCAGTTGTGACTTGATCTTTTATGTTTCTGATTGTGTTTATTTGGACTTTTTCCTCTCTTTTTCTTGGTCATTCTGGCTAGGGGTCCACCAATCTTGTTAATTCTTTCAAAGAACCAGCTTTTTGTTTTGTTGATGTTTTCTATGATAGTTTTGGCCTCTGTGTCCTGTATTTGGGCTCTTATATTGATCATTTGGATTCTTCTGCTAAAGTTGGGAGTTTGGAGGTCTTCTCTTTTCAGCTCCCTTAGGTGATTTGTTAGGCTCTTAACTTGTGATCTTTGTTTTCTTGACGTGTACTTGTAGAGATATAAATTCCCCTCTTAGAACTGTTTTCATGACATCCCAAAGGTTTTGGTAAGATGTTTCTTCATTTTCATTTGTTTCCAGGACTCTTTTAATTTCTGCTTTGATTTCAGTGTTGACTCAGTAGTCATTCAACATCATGCTGTTTAGTGTCCATGTCATGGTGGGCTTTCAGGAAACTTTTTGGTGTTGATATTTATTTTTATGCCTCTGTGATCTGAGAAGGTGCATGGCAATATTTCATTCTTACAGAATTTGTTTATGCCTGATTTATGGCCAAGGATGTGATAGATCTTGGGGTACATTCCATGTGGTGATGAGTAGAATGTATATTCTGTGATGCATCCCTTCTTAATAAAATAAACGGTCTCCCCCTCAAGTAGTTCACGTGTAAATAGGTGAATATTACCAATAATCACATTCAGATTATCCATAATAAAAATTATGAGTAATGTTTGAGTATCTAACAACTTAGGACAATCTTCATTTTGACTAAAGTAAAGAATTGGAAAGTACCTAATTTTCAAAAATATTAGTTACATTGTCATTAGTCAGTTTCTTTCTCAATTTCTGAAAATCTAAAAAGGTTTTCCAAGACTTACTAAAGGAACTCTTAATTACACCGATTTCTTTTCTACCTATAGGGACCAAAAAGATGAGTATTGAGAAAAACTTCAAAGAACAGCTTCAGTTTAACTATGTGAAAGGGGAAGAAAAGTCATTTGTTATTTAGACATTCATGTCTAGGTGATGCTGTCTTTGCTTTGTTCTTACTAAATCCAGAGAGAAGGATGCAATCTTGGACAACATTTCAAAAACAAAAGAGACAAGTTTATTAAGTGAGCATTGTCTTCATTCCTACCACCTCTCTCTCCAATATTTCGAAATTCAGAAAATGTAAACACCCTATTTTCTAACCTATATCTCACTCATAACAATAATATGTGTAAGACAGGAATAAACAAGAAGCCAGTGGTGAGATTATAATTCCCCAATGAGCATTAAGGAAGATTTCCCTGAAGCTAAATTCTAGAATTGTCCCTTTATCTGGTGTCCTGTAGGTTTCTGTGTCTCCAGATTTGGAATGAGGAGGTGTTGTGGTTTTCTTTTGAAATAAACGGGAAAAGCCGGGATCAGTGGCTCAGCCTGTAATCCTGCACTTTGGGAGGCTGAGATGAGTGGATTGCCTGAGCCCGCAGGTTCGAGACCCACCTGGGCAACTTGGCAAGACCTCACCTCTACAATAGATCAAAAATTAGCCAGGCGTGGTAGCGCATGCCTGTAGTTCAAGCTATTTGGAAGGCTGAGGTGGAAGGATTGCCAAAGCCCAGCAGGTCGAGGCTGTGTTGGCCGGGAGTGGCCACTGCACTCCAGTCTGGATGACAGAGTGAGACTCCAATTCAAAAAAAAAAAAAAGATAGAAATAAAGGGGAAAGGCTACTGGGAGCATAGAAGTGGGAAGGTTGAACTAGCAAGTCAAGAATTATATATATGTGGTAGTTCTGCATGTGGAGATTGATTCCTTTAACATGTGTAACCATATATCCATTGCCTCTTGGAAACTCAGAATCTCTTAATGAAACCTTTTCACATTTTTCAGGGTGGACTAACTGCTGCCTCAATATCTTCTGTCCCAGGGAGTTCATCTCCCCACGAAGTCTGTTCCATTTTCAAGGTACTGTCATCATTAGACAGTAGGAAACCCCTTACCAAGTTAAAATCAATCAACTGATGAGTTGAGTTTGACTGTTAAAAAAAAAAAAGCATGATCTTTGGATCTGCCATTAAATATTAGCTTTGCGTCTTAACAGTTGGAAGATTTTGGAAAAATTGTCTTCATCTTGCAAAATGTCAGTTTTCTTATCTGTAAACAGAAAGAATATCGCTGAACTTTCAGAGTAACCATTCTTGAAGATTAAAGATAATGTATGAAAAGCCCTTAGCCCAATGCATGGCATAAACCAAGCACTAAAAAACTGTGTCATTTAACCAATTGCTACGTCTTCTTTTTTTTTAAAGATGAAGGGTACAATTCAGGGTTAGATGATAAGTGGTCATTGTACAGGTAAAGTTTGGTTACCCTTATTGATGTTATGTGTCCCCTTCCCCTCCCCAGGCAGTGTTTCACTACTGCCAATCCCTTTCTTATAGTATCATGATAAACGTTCAGGATCCGCTTATGAATGAGTACATGTAGTACTCAGATCTTTGTTTCTGTGAAAAATCATTGAGTATTATAGATTCTAAGTCCATCCAAGTTGCTGTGAAGTCCATAATTTTGTTTTTCTTTGTGGCTGCATAATATTCCATCATGTATATATGTACCACAGTTTCTTCATTCAGTCCACTTTTGATGGGCAGCATCGTTGGTTTCACATTTTTGCTATTCTGAATAATGAGACAATAAATATGCATGTGCAGGTATCTTTTTTGTAGAATGATTTGAGTTCCTCCTGATATATTCCCAGAAGGGGGATTGCTGGGTTGTATGAATGGTCAATATTTAGATCTTTTAGAAATCACCACACTGTTTTCCACAGAGGTTGTACTAGTTTATACTCCCACCAACAGTGTAGAAGTGTTCCCTTTTTCCCGCACCTCCTCTCCTGCATCTGTTGTTTTCTGAGTTATTGGTAATGGCCATCCTGACTGAAGTTAGGGCTATCTCAGTGTGGTTTTAATTTCAATTGTGAAGTCTTCTAGTTGTCCCGTCATCCAGCTCACATTTCTATTACTGATCTGGGAGACAGTAAAACACTTAGTTAAACACCTTGCTGCAGTACAGACACATTATTCTGCAGCACCACCAATGGCACAGCTCAGGAGGCCTTTTCAAAAGGAATGGAGGTTTGTAAGATATGACTTATCCTTCATGAATGCTTGTTAGCCGCTGGTTTTTATCACTTCTTATAAGGTGAACATGATAGTAATTAAACTTGCTGGTTTATAGTATAGAAAATCCTCTTCTCTTTAAAAAGATTGTCTGGGGGGGTGGGACTGGCAGTTGAGGGAAACTGCTAGGGGAGGGAGGAGCATACCTCATCAACAAGGGTACCTGCATGATCAATGTTTGTATACCTAACCCTGAATTTTACCACACATCTTTATAATAAATTAATTAATTAATTAAAAAATAAAAACAAAAAGACTGTCTCCCAGTTATCTCTTCCCTGTTTCACTATTTCCCCAAATCAACACTGGCATGGCAATCTTGCACACAAGTTTTTCCATCTGCTGGGGAGTCATTTTTTTTGAAAAGCATGAAAATCTCCACTGAGTAAGTTGGTGGGGGGTGTTGTTTGTTTTCACAATAGGCGTAACTGCTTTCAATCATATTCTGACAAATCTCTTAACGATGTCTTGGACAGGTCAAAGAATTTTCCTCTTGTCACTTTCCATAAACGAAGCGTCAGTTCACGTTTAAATGCCAATGTCCTTTCTCATTTACAAACTGTCCCCCATCCCATCAGCTAAAAGGTGAAGAGGAGGACCTGGGGAAGGAGGGGAGTCATTGCCTACCCTTCAGCTCCTCTTCATCCGCCAGCATCCCAGAAGTTGTGGGTGCGATTCACGTTCTGGGCAGTTCTGATTCTAGTGTTCCTCTATCCCTTACCTTCCCAAGGTTAACTACACTGGCACCCATGTCCTCACTCTGGCTCTGTTGTTTTGCCTCTGCTGATGCAATGCTTTCCAAGTAGATGATATACACCATGTTTGGGGGGAGAGGTTCAACTTCATCCTAATGCCCTCCATTTTTAAGAACTGTGCCCTGTGCGGAAAAAGGCAGCCGTTTGCCTTCAGCTCTGATAGCAATCCAATCCCAAACTCACCTTCTATGAATCCTGGAACCTCATATAGCCACTGCAATCCTTTCAACTCACCTACTCCCTACAGGAAGGAGAGAAAAAAAGCCCTGCTAGGTCAGTTCTTCATGATGCCAGTGATTTTCTTTCTCATCTCTCCCCCAGTCTTGTTATGTAAGCCGGGATGGGACTCAGCTCTGGTGGCTATTATCATTTTTTGTGTGTGTTTCTTTGTTTGCTTGTTTTGAGTCAGAGTCTCATTCAGCTGCCCAGGCTGGAGTGCCGTGGCACAATCATGGCTCCCTGCAGCCTTGACCGCCAGGGCTCAGGCAATCCTTTCACCTCGGCCTCCCAAGTAGTTGGGATTACAGGCACGAGCCACCTTGCCTTTTTAGCTTTTTGGTAGGGACAAATTATAGCTATGTTGCCTAGAGTGGCCTCAAACTCTTGGCCTCAAGCGAGCCTCCCACCTTGGTCTCCCAAAGTACTGGACTAATAGACGTGAGCTACTATGCCCAACTAGGGCTATTGTTGAACATGGAAAGAAAAGATAGTTTGGCCTCTATTTAAAACGCTGTAGGAGGTATTGGGCTCCAAGTGGGTTTTGGTACTTCAGAATATGAAACACTTATTGCCTCTGTGCACTCAGTTTTTTCCCAGATAAAAGAAAAGGCTGCACTCAAAATCCTGCTACAAACCTGTTGCCTCCTGGTGGCTAGAACCAAAGTCAGGAATGCAGGTCCTTCCTTCACAGCCTTACTCATCTCTGCCCTGTGTGAGGACGTGGGCTTCCACCTGAGAACCACTCTTCTTTACTTTTATAAGATCTTCTCTTTACATACTCAAAACAACAAGAAGTTAGCCATTCATCTTTCAGGCTCCAATTTATCACAGATTACAGATATCTTAATTCCTTTAACCTTTTCACATTTTCACATTTAGTGTAAACACTTTATCCATGTTGCTGTCCTGTAAACCCTAAGTGGTGTATACTTTGTTCCCATCATAGAACCTCTCTCTCTCTCTCTCTCTCTCTCTCTCTATATATATATATATATATATATATATATATATATATATGTAATATATATATATATATATAATTTTTTTTTAATTTTTAGTCAGTCTTACTCTGACCCTAGATTGGAGTTCAGTGGCAAGATCATGGCTCACTGCAGCCTCAACCTCCAGGGCTCAAGCAATCTTTCCACCTAGCCTCCCAAAGTATCTGGGACTACAGGCGCACACCACCATACCTGGCTAACTTTTCTTTTTTTTTTTTTGGTAAAGACCAGGTCTCACTGTGTTTTCTAGGTTAGTTTTGAACTCCTGGGCTCAAGCCTCCCACCTTGGCCTCCCAAAGTGCTGAGATTACAAGTGTGAGCCACCACACACAACCAGAACTTCTATTCTTCTCTCCATTTTTATAACTACAGTGGCTATGTTCCTCCAGCCCCTTCCCAAAAAGTTATATTAAAATGGGGGGGGGATTAAAAAGCCGAGGCTCCCTAACAGGAGAGAGGGTAGATAGAGAAGAGGATTAATTGAGATTTTGCTTCTTCAGAAGAGAGTTAGGGACTTATGTGGGGAATATCAGAAAAGTATAATACCAGGACTTTGGGAGGCCAAGGCGAGTGGATTGCTTGAGCCTGTGGGTTCAAGACCAGCCCGGGCAACTTGTTGAGACTTCGTCTCTACAATAAATAAATAAATAAATTAGCCGGGCATGGTAGTGCACCCTATAGTTCCGGCTACTTGGAAGGCTGAGGCAGAAGGATCGCTGAAGTCCAGCAGGTCAACACCAGGGTGGCCATGAGCTTGCACTCCAGCCTGGGTGACAGAGTGAGACTCCAACTCAAAAAAAAAGAAAGGTGACCAATGTCCCTACAATCCCACTAGGCACACATAAAAAAGGACATTGATTTGAAGAATGGTGTTTGAGTGAAAAATTTTTTTTAAGCAGAATTTTATCACAGTGAAGAGAAAGTACTAAAAGTGAAACATGAAATTATCTTCCTTGCTAATATTCAAAATAAAAGATTAGAAGTGGGGGCTGGAGGTCAGAGACATATCAGGATCTCTTTTGCTCTGCTTCTTACTTATTTATTTTGAGTCTGGGTCTCACTTTAACACCCAGGCTGGAGTGCAGTGGCACAATCTCAGCTTATCACAGCCCTGAGCTCCTGGGCCAGGTGTTCCTTCCTCCTCAGATCCCAAGCAGCTGAGATTACAGGCACTTGCCACTATGCCCAGCTATTTTCATTTTTTGTAGAGACGAGATCTCACTATGTTGCCCAGGCTGGTCTTCAACTCCTGTGCTCAAGAGTTCCTCCCACCTCAGCCTCCTGAAGTGTGGAGATCACAGGCGTGAGCCACCAGACCTGGCCTGCTCTGCTCCTTAGTGGTGTTTTGGTTTGGATTCATTTACTTATTTAACAAAGATTTCTTGAAAACCTCTGATACTTTACATACTGTTGTAAGTGACAGAACTGCAGAAGTGAACAAACCAGGAAAAACAGACAGTAAACAATCAATGAAATCTATATTCTGTAGAATTATGCTAGGTACCGTGGAAAAGAACAGAAGAGGAAAGGGAGGTAAGGAGCCGCAGGAGAGGGAGTAAAGGAGGATGACTGTTGTAAACAGGGTTGTAAGGAAAGACTTCATGGAGAAGATGACCTTTAAACAGAGCCCCCAAGAAGAGTACAGATTGCAGATCAATTAACAGGCAACTGGGGGAAGAGCATTGTGGGCAGAGGGACCGGCCAGTACAAAGGCCCAGAGGTGAGAGCGTGGAGCATGTTTCGGCAACAGCCCAGAGCAAGTGCTGCTGGAGCCGTGATGAGGGGCAAGGTTAGAAAACGAGGTCACAGAGGATGATCAAAAATGCAGGTATGTCATTCTTCAATTGCATAATTCAATTCTGCATGTAAGGCACACTCCTGTGTGCCAGAAACAAAACTATGTTCTGGGGAGACATCTAAAAAATAAAATAAAACTACAAGTAACCACAGAAAATGGTCAAGCATGAACATGCTCAAGCAGTCTGGTTAAAATGTGATGTTTTCAAGCCTCTTCTGCTAGATTCAAGCAATAGATGACCTAACAACTGCATACGAATGACTGAGAGTTTTCAAATTTAGGCATGGTCTTTTAACTTGAGTATATGTCAAAATCCAACATAAAGCAATTAACAAAAAATACTAACATAAGAGTAAATACAATAGGAAATTTTACAAGAAAACTATAAAGAAGCATGATGCTATAGCCACCCGTGTTCCCAGACCTGTCACTCGGGGACATGTGGTGGGACTTACAGGCTTGAGGGAACAGTTCTGTGGCAAATGCATGTTACCCACAGACAGCTCAAAAAAAAGGCCTGTGTTTCTTTCCCTCTGCTGTTTTCTCTCCTCTCCCCACCCCCACCCCCACCCCAGAACGGAACATTGAGGATCTGAGAAAAGGATCTGAGAAAAAAGCCATGCAGCTCATCAAGATCAAGGCAGGCATTACATTTCAAGTTGAAGTTCAAAACAGCTTGCTTTTTGCTGAGACTTCTAACTTCCTGAAATCAGATGGCGCCTTTCAATACTTCAGTGTGCTGAGTCACGAGCAAGCTTCACGCTCGCCCTTTCATTTAAGGTCAAGCTGAGAACTCGGTTTTTCCAGGGCAAAGCGGACACAAGGACCAAGCTGAGAGCAACTTCGGAAGAGGTTCCCGTGAAGTGTCAAGACTTAGAACAAAAAGACCACTTTTTGATTTTCTCTCCTTGCTTTATTTTACCTGGAGAAAATTTGACAACCCATAAGTAATTTTTTTAAAACTCTACCCATAGTCTTTATAAAGTATCTATCACCCACATCTGCCTAATGACCGCATTGTTTATTTTAGGCTTGTGTTTATCTATTTTGTATCCTCAAAGGCCATACATGACAAAGATATTAGAAATTCCAGCCCTCCAGGGAGCCATACAGATCCAAGCTGCTGCCCATGGGCTCAGTCTAGCTAGCAGATAAGTTTTGGTGAATTACTTATCAACCATAAAAATTGGACAATTGGCTGGGCTCAGTGGCTCAGCCTGTAATCCCGCACTTTGGGAGGCCAAGGTGAGTGAATTGCCTGAGCCCATGGGTTCGAGACCCACCTGGGCAACTTGGCGAGACCTCATCTCTACAATAAATCAAAAAAAATTAGCTGGGCGTGGTAGCGCGCCTGTAGTTCCAGCTTCTTGGAAGGCTGAGGCGGAAGGATCGCGGCAGCAGGTTGAGGCTCGGTGGCCGGGTGCACTCCAGTCTGGGCGACAGAGTGAGACTCCAACTCCAAAAAAAAAAATTGGACAATTTCACATAAAAGCCCAAAATTGGTGATACTCTTGAAAACATGAAAGATTTGCCAACACTGAACCAAAATTCCTGGTCGGAACAGTTGGCGTGACACTTCAGCCAGAACTGGAGACAGCATGGGAGCTGGGAACATGTACATATTACCTGCATCGTCCCACCACATTCCACCCTAGTAGTGCCCATCCCTGTGAGCGTGTACCTGAGACCCTCATCTAGTCCAACCACTTGAATGGACAGATGAGAAAAATGAGGTTCAGAAAAATGAGGTTCAGAGAAAAATGAGGTTCACCCAATTAGGCAAAATCTGAGCTGGAGCCAGAATCGTGGTCTCCTTCCCGAGATACCCCCATTCCTGGAGCTCCAGTTGGAAAAGACATTGGGCCACATTGAAGCAATGTCTCAGATGAATTTAACTCTGAAGTTATTTTAATTATAAATCATCACTGGAAACTAAGAACGAAGGCATCAAAGCTGTGATACGGGTATAGACCAGGAGGACTGGGGAAAAGTACAACTAGGAGAGAGAACATTTCCTGAGGGATTTTAAATGTAAGTAATCTATATTTAAAAGATCATGATTTTAGTGAGTCACAGAGTGGGGTAATGAAAAGCTGAATAAAAATCACATCCTAATTTAGGTATACTGAATAAATTAGAAACTATTTCTTGGACTTTTCTTTTTACTTCTTTCTTTCTTTCTTTTTCCCTTGAGTCAGGGGCTTCACTCTGTTGTCCAGGAAGGAGTGCAGTGGCATGATCACAGTTTACCACATCCTCAACCTCCTGGGCTCAGGCAATCCTTCTGCCTCAGCCTCCTGAGTAGCTGGGGACTACAGGTGCATGCCAACATGCCCGGCTCATTTCTTGATTTTTGTAGAGACGAGGTCTCACTGTGTTGCCCAGGCTGGTCTGAACTCCTGGGATCAAGCAATCCTCTGACCTTGGCCTCTCAAAGTGCAGGAATTATAGGTGTGAGCCACCACACCCAGCCCAGACTTTTCTTTTAGGAGCTTTTTTATTGCAAGAATTGCCCATCTATCTTTCATTAATTCATGGTAGTACATTTAATGAAAACAAATGGGTAATTACAGAGGCCCTTCAAAGTTACTTATGACCAATGATATTATTTTCCTCATAAGGTAAACTTATGGGTCCTCTGAAAAATTTTGTTTTCAAGGGTATATGTATTCTAAATGTATGCATAATACAAAAATATGCTGGCACTGATGATCCTGATGTTAATTTTTTTTCTTACTGTATCAATTCAGAATAGAAATCAATGTTATCCTACATTAATTTTCCTCTGTGCTACTGGCACATAGTTAAAATTCCATCCTGCTCCCTAAGAAGCTCCAATTCCACCTGCTTCATTCCCAGTTACTCATCACCCAGAATATTTCTGTGAAAAAGAAAGTTAGAAAATGATCTGCCAGGCCTTCCCCCCGAAAGAAAAAAGTACTAACCAGATCATAGCATCACTGTCATTGATGGGACAAGTGAAGCGTGCTTCATGATTTACGGTTCCACAGCTCTATCCAGTGAAGCCAGGGAAATGAGAGGCTGTACTTCTTACCCCATTCACGGCTATTTAAACCTGTGGAACGGTGAGAGAGTCTAAGACAGTCGAAGCACAATGCTGTTCAGTAATGCTGTGATGCCACTGGAAATTGCAGTTACTAAAATTAAACTGACACTTGGCAGAAATTAGCATAACACCTTCCATCACAGTCTTATGACAGACAGAAATGTCTAAGTGTCTGCGTGACACAAGCAGCACTGAGAACGGAGCTACACATCGTAAAGGGACCAGTGTCTGAGGTCACACAGAGAAAGTTCGAGAGGTATTGGAAACCCACAATCACAAAAATGCCACCGTCTCCCATTCCTTCATAGGGATCCAGAAATCACTGCTCAAGTTCAAACTCCAAACTTCTCTTTGC
Organism: Cephalopachus bancanus; assembly: GCA_027257055.1. Taxonomy (NCBI): domain Eukaryota; kingdom Metazoa; phylum Chordata; class Mammalia; order Primates; family Tarsiidae; genus Cephalopachus; species Cephalopachus bancanus. Next base: position 15,474,120 of record JAPVLO010000045.1, on the reverse strand, counting down.
CTTCTGTCTTTGTTTCTTCACCAGAGAGGACTGGAAGAGTTCAGTATATGGGAGGGAAAAAAAATGAAGGTTCTATTTTATCATCTGCCAGAATGAGTTTTCTCCCTCTTCTTCCCACCAGCCTCAGGATCAAGGTGAACTCCTTAGGAGCTAAGAGGCGGTGCTTCTTAATTGGCAGACTACTTTTAAGGGAATGGGAAGACTCCTCTCCCCTGGGGCCCAGATTCCTGCCTCTGTTCTGGCAGTGTTTTGTTTTAACCTAAAGCATATGTCAGCTTCCTCACTACACATCTCATGAGTCCAATGCAACTAAAGGGTTAAACAAATTCCTTGGAGACAAGACCAAGGAAGGCTCCTGGAGTTGTGCAGGTGCAGAATTACAGCCTGCCACTACTCATCAGGCCACAGATTCCCGAGTCCCTGCACAAGGTCCTATAGAGAGAAACGTTTGAGTCTTCTTCTTTTGCCGTTAAAAAAAAATGAATAAAAGAAATGAAAAAATTTTCTGCTCTCTCAGCATAGAACTGAGCATACAGTAGGTGACCTCAGTAAATATTTGTTGAAATGTCCACACAGTTTTAAAAGATTGTATTCGAGTTCTTTCCCACCCAGTCAGATTTAAGTGTTCTCAGTCTCTAGATGGCCACTGTAGGGCCAGACCATCTGACATAAAACAAAAGGACCATGTCCCCTGGTGGGAGGCAGGCCAAAGCTCTGCATTGCAATAGAGTCACCTTATTCAATGGCATTAATTTGTACAGTTTAGAAGTCCAAGAAGAATGAAATTGGTAAACACATACAAAGCAATCAAGCAAAATGAAAATGAAGGGAAGTTTATATTTTCTTAGCCAATAGAGGGAAAGGCCAAGGTACATAAGGCATACACAGCAAAATACTTTGTTCTTTCTTTTTTATTTAGTCACAACACATCAGTACAACAGAGGTCAAACCCAGTTCAGTGGAGGTCATTTAAACTATACCTGCTAAAGGAATAAACCTGTAAAATGATATTTTGATAGCCTGAATCAAATTAAATAAATCAAAGAAGAAGGCAGCAAAGCCCTTTTAAATGCCCCAAAAAGGAAAACTCAACATGAAAATTTCCAGTTAAAAGAAAGACGGCAGTTCCAGGAAGATTAGGTTATGCATTTAACAGGTTCCACTGTACTATGCAATTGACCACTTGCACACCATGATCACTTATCCATGTTAACATCTGTGAATTTGAGATCCATGAGATCAAAAATTCATTGCCTTGCTGGGGCTGGTAAATGCGGGTATGCTCCATGCATTTATCGTCAGTTTCCTCTCCACCAATACTCCAAATGGGACCTAACCTACCAATGGCGCTCTCCTAACTAAGTCAGGACTGCCAATCCTAACAGACAACAGCAGTTGGTCACAGGGATTCAGGGCCACAGACAATTTGTACATTCACCTGACTGCTATAAGAGGCAGAGAATTTACTAGTCTTCTTTCTTGGATAAAGCTGATCATCTGATTTGTCAACGCTTTGTTCAGAAATATAAAATTCAATATAGTCTCCCCTCCCCCAAAAAAGAATATTATTTATACAACACCTTAATCTGTCAAAATATTAAGAAACAGAATCATGTTAACATTGAGCATAGTGGTTTGGAAAATTAATTCTACAAACAGACCATAACTATACAAGGAGGAAAAACAGACTAAAAATACTAAATGTTAAGATTCCCAAAACTTTGGGGCAAAAAAATGGAACCATCCTGGTTTACAAAGTAAATTAGGTACAGTACAAACCCATCACAAAGTGTTGGTTTATACTCACTATTTCAATGTAATGTTTTGAACAAAATTTAACAACTAGTTTTTAAAAACTGCTAATACATGACATGATAAAAAAAAACATTAAAAAAGAAAAAAGTAAACCAACAAACCTTTAGTCTTAAAAAATTTTTTTATCGGAAAGTGTACCTTTTTCCTTTTTACTTTTACTGACGACTTTAAGGTGATGTTGGCAACAGTCCAGCCCAGCTGGGATTTTTAAGCTTTCCCTTCCCTCGTTCTATAACATCAGTTCTTTAAAAAGCTCCGATCTCCGTCCCCCAAGGTCTATAGGGCTTGCCAAGGTTTGCTCCCTGTGTGGGCGCCGAAGGGCTTAGTGCATTGGGAGAGAGTAAGTGGAAGGACCCAAAGGAGAAGGGGAAGGCCGACAGGGAGGCCACCGAGGACAGCAGAGGCGGCGAGAGTTTGGAGGCGGAGGTGACCACCGGGAGCACCGGTCCGAGGCCGCCGCTAGGGGGCGCGCGGAGGGCGGGCGCCTCCGGATGCGCCGAGGCCAACCTGCCCTGGTGGTGCGGTTCCGTGGGCGAGGCCGTGGTGCCAGTGTTCCCGTGGCCGTTCTGGGGCAGCAGCAGCGGGTGCGCGACGTGCGGGTGATGTCCGAAGGCGCTCCCCCAGGGAATGTGTCCGAGGCCCGCGTGGGCGCCGCTCGCGGCTTCCCGCTGGGAGGCGTAGTTGTTGAGATGCGAGACCAGCCGAACCCGGAGCGGGTCGGAGACATCCAGTCCTTCGATGATGCTCAGGTAACGGGCAACTTCTGCCAGGCATTCCCGGAACCCTAAACTCCGATAGTCCATGGCCAGGGCGTGCGCATCAAAATAGCCTGAGAAAAAGAACAAAAGGAAAACCTCAGGGCTTTGCTCATTCCCCGCATTCCTTCAATCCCAAAGGCGGCCCTTCCCGGCAGAAACTTGCATCCTTCAAACATGGCACTCACGGGTTCTTCCCAAAGTTCAAATATTTTGGAGCCGATCAAAATCTTTGCATTAATCAACATGAGCAGAATGTGTTTGCTAATGCAAGTTCAAAGCCCAATTCGAAGCTGCCAAGCAGAAACTGGAATTATACCCTACCAGCAGATGAAAACTATGTTCATTCCTTTAATGTTTTCCCTCAACAACAACAAAAAATACATCAAGGACAGAGAAACCACAGAGCAGTGAAATTCATTAGACACACAGATGTAAGTTATCATGGTGGAGCTTTTAGGCACTCGGTCCTTAGTAAAGCATTTTCCTGCTGGAGACAGACAAACAGACCTTGATCTCCTGTTAGGCTTTCTCTACTCAACCACAATAGGTTTCTTTCCTCCAGGGTCATGTGGCGGCTCGTTTTAAAAAATCTTATATACGAAATTAAGACCACATATTTTAGAAGAGGTGGGGCTTTTTCTCAAAACATAAATGGACAAATGTGAGAACTACCTGATCTGAATCAGAGCTGCCACAACTTTAGAGGACTTCACAAATAATAGGCACTTCCCAAAAGATGCACGAGCTTGACGTGCAGAGGGTTAAGGGGATGAATTCACTGGAGAAAATTCTGTGTGCATTTGAAAATGTACTGACAGGCAACCGCGCACACCACGCAACGTTCTCCCCACCCCCAAAGAAAAACCAGGCAGCCACTGCACCAATCCTGGCCTGCAGCCGCGGCTCACTCTCCCCCAAGCACTCAGAGCCCCCACCAGGACTAGTGAGATGTACCTTTCCCTCCCGCAGTGTGCAGCATTTTCAGGTGATCCACAGTCATCTGCAGGATCTCCGCTTTTTCTAGCTTAGCAGATCCCTAAAGAAGAGAATGGTAAAAGACTGTTTTGACACAAGTTCCTTTGGGGAACAACCTAAAACATGCATACGTATATATAAACGTATATGCCTTGTACATCGTAAAGTGGGGACTAAAGCAAAATGAGTTGTCTTCACAGAATACGTGGAATCTGTGTACAAATTCACCTCCCAGGCACAAGCAATTTTCCAAGGCGGATGAGGGTCAGATTAATGGGGGGAAAGATTCAGAAGCTGCAGACAGCTACACTGAGAGCTCTACCTACTTTCTCCATTACCTGCTTCTCGAAAGCACTGGGTACCAGTCTTCTTAGCTCAGACAAACTGTTATTGATCCGGTCTCGTCGGCGCTTCTCAATTATCTATAGGAAGCAAGCAAAACAAAGGAGGGCATTTCCATTAGAACGGTAAGTTTCAAAGGAAGAAAGGTGGTTATTTCCGTTAATTAATAACCAAAAAAAAAAAAAAAAATACACTCACCCCTCTCCGTCTCTTCCTGGCCAAAATCTGGGAAGATGTAGTTGGGGACATGGAACCTAGAGCCGAACTCAAGTTTCTGAAAGGAGAAAGGAAAAAAGGAAAAAAAAACCTGAAATCGCCGTTAAGCGATGGGGGTGGCGTGAGGGATGCCCCCACGCCCTCCCCGCACTCGGACTGTCTGGGCAACGTGGGCTTCCAGCGCCTCGGGGGGTCGTTCGCCACCGGCGGCGTCCCGCCCGCGCCGCGCGGAGGTCAGCGCGGGGCAGCGGCGCGTCCCGGGCCCTCGCCCTGTCACCGCGGCCGGCCGGCGCTCGGCCCCCGCGCCGGCTCCGCTCCGCCGCCGCCAACTCACCCATTCTCGTCCGCGCTCTCCTTCTCCACCTCGATGGTCTCGTCCAGCTCGCTGTCCGAGGAGCTGTACTCGGGGTGGGCTCGCTTCATGCTGGCGGCGCGGGGGCTCCGGGGGAGGGCCGGCGCGGCGGGCAGGGAGGAGTTAACAGCAGCGGCGCCTCTCCGCGCTCGGCTGCTCGCGTTGCTCACACACTGATCCCGCTCGCGCTCTGCCTCCGGTTAAAACTCAACCATCCCTTTCCCACGCTGAGCCCCTTCCCAGGGCCCTGGGGAGGGCGGGGGAGCGGGGAAGGCGGGCGAGGGGGCGGGGAGGCGGGGCGGCAGCTCCAGGGCAACGGCCTCCCCCCGGCCAATCCGGCTCCTCGCTCCGCTGAGTGGCAGCCGCTCCGGGGAGGGGCGGGGGCGAGGTCCCGGACGCGAGCAGACCGCGCCCCCGCCCTCCGCGCCCGCCTCTGCCCGGCGGCGGTGCGTCTGCTCCGCGGGGGCTCGGCCGGCCTCCGCTCGGGGGGAAGGAGGAGGCGCGGGCGGCGGTGGGCCGGCGGCGGGGAGGCGCGGGGGGCCGGCCGGGACACCAGCCCGCCGGCGGCCGCGGCCCCGCCCCGCCCTGCGCGCCGCGATTGGCCTGGCCGCGCGCCAGGGCCGCGCCTGCAGCGCCGCCGGTGAGCCGCACGCGCCGCGGGCCGTGGGAAAGTGGCGGCGCCGCGGCCGCCAGCCAATCCGGGCGGCCGGGGACGGCGGCGGCGGCCGCGCTGGCGGCGGCGGCGGCGGCGGCGGCGCTGGGCGTCCGCATGAATGGAGAAGAATGGGCCGGCGGGGAGCCCGGCCGCGCGAGGGCGCGCCGGCGGGGGCTGGGCGGCCGCGGGCCGGGCCCCCAGTGTGAACCTGTAATCGGAGCCCGGGCGCCGGCCGGCCCCGGAAGCCGCCGCCCAGCGCCACCGTAAATCTCGCCTGCGTGGCCGCCCGTGCCCGGCGGCGGGAGGCGCGCGCCGCTGGCGGGGCCGGGCCGGGTGCACCTGGCCGGGCCGCGCGCCGGCCGCTCCGAGGAGCTTGGGGGAGCCGGGAGCGGGGCCGCCCGTGCGCCCGGCGCGTCCACGGTGGCCGCCAGGCGGGGGGCCGGTCCCTCGGAGGGGCAGGCCGTGGTGGGTTCCGGGGATGTTCTTGGGCGATTTCTGGGAATTCGCGTCCTCACTGGCACCAGACTCGTTTCCGCAGGGGCTTCCCGGTCTTGGGTTGGAATGAATACCCCTGTGCATCTAATTTCCGGGGAAGTGGAGCACTCGTTTGCTCGGCTGACTTGCGGGGGGGGGGCGAGGGGGGGAACGATCTCTGGGGGTATTCATTAGGTTGGGGTTTTTGTTGTTGTTGGGTTTTTTTTCCCCCTGCCTCTCTCGCTCTCTCTTCCAGGCGTTGGCGGCCAGATCCTCTCAGTGGGCGACAGGGTGGCGGTGCAGGCGTTTGCGTCTGAGCCCGGCCTCGCTGAGAGAATGCCGGGCCCCAAGTCACACACACCTCTGGCCTCAGTGGTGGCGTGGCGTGTACTGGGTGCTACGTGAAGTTCCCCACGACCCCTCCAAGAAGACAGATTTTAAAAATAAAATAAAATACAGTTGTCAATCTCAGGGCTGATCCCTGATCCTTGGATTTTTGGAAGCAGGCGGGTGGTGGTCATACGTGTGAATATCCAGACCTCTCTCCCTTGCAAAGGTGCAGAACAATCCCTATTTGTCTCAGTCCACCCTGTGGCTTGCAGTCTTGTCTGTGAGGGAAAGTTTAATAAATTTCCGTTGTGGATAACAAATGACATTTTCTCATCTTTGCAAATAGCTCCCCGGTTTCTAGAGCTCATTAATTATCTCAGCATTATCTTAACACCTTGAAGTCACACACTCTGAGTGGCCTGTGCCTAATTCATACCTTCCTTTACCAGGACCCACACACCCCTCCAACACACACACACACACACACACACACACACACACACACACACACACACACAACCTCCTGGCTCCCACTGAAGCTCTTAATCCACTTGACTGTCACCTCCAGCCCCTCAGCCCTTCCTTCTGGCCTTTCTGCTCCTCCATCAGGACTCTTGGGTTTGTTCTTCCTGGCACCCCAGACTGATTTGTTTCACAATACTACACCCAGTGCAGCGTATCAGTTGTCAGTCCAATGTCAGTCCCACCATCCTGCTTTCCCTGCTTCTGCTCACTGGTAGCAAAGCTCTCTGGAGGTTCTACCTTCAAAGCTCCTTTCCAACCCCTCAGGCTTCAATCCAGCACATTTCTGCTCCCTGCCTCTTCTCTCCCAGAACCTGATCCAGGCATGGGACACAGTTTAACCCATCCTTCTCTGCCTTCTAAAAGTCCCTTTTGACATTCTGTTTCTTCCCCAAAGTTATAGGCCACCCTGCCCCAGAATCATTGAGACTACTTCCCCTCTGGCTATGTACATTTTCCCGGCTTCCGGCATCTACAGTGAGTCAGCCTTTCCTGCTTTGGTTCATTTCTGCTACCATGGGGAGGTGTGGACAAGCTGCAGGTAAGTGGGGTAAGAGGAAGAGACAGGGTGGGGGAGGGATACTTAGTTCCACATTGGTACCTAAATGAAATATTGCTGACACGTTCATGATTATTTTTCTGTCAAAAATGAGGCTTTCCTGCTTCGTAATTTGGACTGTCATTCTTTCATCCAGCAAATACTTTTCCAGTGCCTTCTGTATGCCCAGTGCTGTGCTAGGTCCTGGGAATGCAAAAGTGACCCCAACGTCTCACAACATGCCCTCCTAGAACTCACATCTAGAGCAAAGACACAATCCACAACTAAAATAGTTACAGATGCATCAGTGCTTGGAACCACTTTTTGATAAGGAAAAACTAGAGGGTGAGAATTCTTCATGAGGTCTGGGAAGCCCTTTCCTGAGTTTGGGAAGGGACTTAAGATCAAGCTAAGTTGAATTAAGTGGTTCAGTTATAACCGGGAAGGAAGGGGTGGAGATTCCTCCCTTGGGTGACAGGATCAGAGGAGAGAATTAGATTGAGGGCACCGGGTCCAATTTCTACTATTTCCTATGTAGTGGAGATTTATTCGTGTAGGCTCTGAGCAAAGAACTACTTTAAACTTACCCGCGGTCCCCTGAATGCAAGGCACTTCCTGCAAATTGACCAATTCTCAAGGCTGAGTGGGGCTTCCCAGTACTGACCCCTCAAGGAAAGGGAGGTTTTTTCCCAATGGTGGGAGTTGGGGGGAGTTGGGGAAGTGCTGCTTTTTATACTTCACCTGCCCTGAGGGATCACCCTTTTTGGATTTGCCCAATTTCTTGTTTGTCCAGTAGAGTCTGGGTTTATTCATTTACAATTCTGCAGGCTGCCTTGATCTGTGTTGTTTTGCAAAAGAGATACTCCAGATGCCCTAGAAAAGACAGGTACTCCTGATTTAAGAATTCACTCACAAGGCCAGGCCCACATAGGGGGCCTCCCCAAAAGACAGCTGGTAGAACCATCAGCGAGAAAGAGGTCGTCGTCAAACCTCAGTTACAGCATTTCTGTATGAAAGAGGTGGAGGGTGGCCAACTGGTCAGAAGGGACGCAAGCAGTAGCAAGCCCAGGAGGAAGTCCTGTGTCTTTCAGTTATCCACTCATCAGAGCTCTGGCCACTGTGGAGGTCCCCACATTAGCACCATTGATGAGGTATTTTCTCTGTCCGTTTGCTGGTGAGTGCCAGTGATCTCAAGTGAACAGGCACTGGAAGTGGTGCTCGGGCATGAGAGGCTACACAGGCAGCTCTGAGAAAAGAAAAAAGGGGCTGCCTCACTCTGAGCTTTAGTCATATCGCTTTGTCCATTCTGAGGCAAAGGTCTTCATCATAGCAACTTTTAGGTGAAGCCAGTCAGTGTCTAAAACCTTTAGGGCTTGCTTGTTTACATCTTCACTCAACAAACGTTTATCAAGCCCCTACTATGTGCTAGGCAGTAAGCTAGACCTAGAACTAAAAAACCAAAATTTCTACCAGGCTGTTTACAAGAACTTCTTGGCTATAGGACAGTTACGCCTCAATCGTCTTACCTGTAAAATAGGGATATTAAGAATAGTTACCTTTCAGCATCACAGATTAAATGAGATCAATTATATAAAGCACTTTACAACAATGCGTGGCGGTGAGTATGAACTTAGGAACCAGCAAGCATTTTAAATACCTGTTTTACTGATGAGTAAATAAACTCTGAGCACTAGGTACCCCTGAGTTTTCTTCTGATACTTTGTTACGCATCTAATGAGGTCGAAAGGCAGTATAAATAATTAGGCAGTAATTGGATAGATTAAAACAGTGTCTCTAGAAAGTAATATCCTTTTACTGTCATAAGAAGGAATCTGCTTCTTGTTATGAGCACTAGATTATTTTTAGCAAAATAAGCATCTGCTGTTCACTATTAAGGAAAGTAGTATTTTTAAAATTTCTTATATTAAGGCGGATCTTTCGTGCTATAAATATGCGTATAAGTAAGCTGTGTACTTATGGCATGTACTTACGGAGTACAGAGATGGCTCCTTTTTGAGAGACCAAGATAGAGTTACCCAAAATTGTCATGGAAGAATTCTAAGTGCCAGTGTTCCATTGTTCCCTATACTTTCTGTTTTGTCTAGATGTTGTGTCTCCAACTCCAGATTGCCATGTGGCATGTCATGCCATGCAGAGGTACACTCCACTATCAACTCTCCTAATTCAGGTCAGATGTAAGGCACCGTTTAATTGGAAATCCAGCAGGCAGCAATGGGCTATGGTGGGAAAAGAGGATTTCAAGTTGCCTACCTGGGTTCCAGTCACACTTGACTAGCTGCGTGACCTTGGATTCCTCTCCAAACGTCTACTACAAGCCTCAGTTTCCTCATCTGTAAAATAAGAATAATGATAAGCATTTGTTTTGTTTTGTTTTGAGTTGGAGTCTCACTCTGTCACCCAGGCTGGAGTGCAGTGTCACACTCACGGCCACCCCAGTGTTGGCTGCTGGTCACCTGCGATCCTTCTGCTTCAGCTTTCCAAGTAGCTGGAACTACAGGTGTGTGCTACCACACCTGGCTGATTTTTTTTTTTTTTTTGTAGAGACGAGGTCTTGCCAAGTTATCTGGTCTGGTCTCAAACCCCTGGGCTCTGTCAGTCCACTCGCCTCGGCCTCCCAAAGTGCTGGGATTACACGCTGAGACACAGTATTTTATTTTGAAAAGGTGAAATGAGACAAATGCATCAAGTACAATATGTCAAGTACAATACAAATGTTATGCTTTGTGCTTAAAAGTTATGGTGATGGTGATGTTGATAACCTGGATGTTTCTCCGTGAGCTTTGCTGGGAATCTTCAGTAGGTTTTTCTGGCTCCTGTCAGTGGATTCCTTCACGGTGGGCCACTCCATCTTTTTTTTAGAGAATATTTAAAATACCAAAGTGCATCTCACGGAACATTAATTTCTCTAGATGCTCTGTAAATAAAAGAAGCTGTTTCTAAATACAAGTGGAAAACTACTAGTCTCTTGGAGACCTCGGGACACATTAGAACTTAAATGGCTCAGAGCAGTTCTTAGTAATGAAGCATTACTTAATTTTTTCTTACTCAGTACCTCCCAAATTCACTATAGCACACTTTTTCACACAACACCTGCTGAGGTCCCATTGAAATAGCATCCCGAGGACCACATCCCAAGGAAAATTCTGTCCTTGCATAAGGATAGATGTGTTTGGCTTTTGATTAAAGACCACTGACCTACAAAAAAATTAACCACAAGTGAAAAGTAACATAATAAAAATTATTCAATTACCTTAAAAAATTAGTAATTTTCATAGTAAACACCTTTATGGCACTTACTATATATCGAACATCATTTTAAGAACTTTACATTTAACTGATTGACTTCTCAAAGCAACTCAGGAAAGAGGAGTTATTATTTTCTCCATTTTCAGAAGAGGAAGCCCAGGTAAAGAGAGGCAAGAGATTTGCCCAGAGGCGGGTGGGGTGGTTCACGCTGGTAATCCAGCACTTTGGGAGGCAGAGGCAAGAGGATTGCCTGAGCTCAGCGGTTCGAGACCAGCCTGGGCAACTTGGCGAGACCTCGTCTCTACAATAAATAAAAATTTAACCAAGCATGGTGGTGTGAAACTGTAGTACCAGCTCCTCAGGAGGCTGAAGTGGAAGGATGGCCTGAGCCCAGCAAGTCTAGGCTGCAGTGGCCGTGAATGCACCACTGCACTCCAACCTGGGCAGCAGAGTGAGATTCCTACTCAAAAAAAAAAAAAAAAAGATTTGTCCAAAGTCGTAACTGAATCTCTGCCATTGGTTTGATTCCATGACACCTTCTTTTCCTCAAAGAGTAACTTACAGTATGTTCTTTTCTCAGTTAAAATGATATGAATCCTAGATACAACATTCTTTTCTCGATTAAAATAATTCAAAGATAGCCGGGCTCGGTGGCTCAGCCTGTAATCCTGCGCTTTGGGAGGCTGAGGTGAGTGGATTGTCTGAGCCCGTGGATTCGAGACCTCCCTGGGCAACTTGGCAAGACCTCATCTCTACAATAAATAAAAAAATCAGCCGGGCATGGTAGCGCATGCCTGTAATTCCAGCTACTCGGAAGGCTGAGGCAGAAGGATCGCCGGAGCACAGCAGGTTGAGGCTGCTCCCAGCCACTGCACTCCAGTCTGGGTGACAGAGTGAAACTCCAACTCAAAATAATAATAACAATAATAATAATTCAAAGAGACAAACGAAAAAAATAATAAGGATTTCAAATAGTAATCTTCAGTATATTTTCATAATTTAAATAATTCAGCTACTTTTTATTTTTACACTTTCAAGACAGCACTGCACACAAATGAGATGAATCTTAGAATGTTACAAAAGCATGTTTGGGACTATTACTCCTTGGAACTTGTACCAGGTTGCATTCAGTGGAAGGAGAGATCTGTGTCCTAGGTTACCCGGATGTTGTGACAGTGCTGCAACAGTTGGGATGTATTACTACATGAGATCTGGTTTCCAAGTATTTCATAATTTACATTTTTTGTATTCGTAGATATTTATTAGAGATAGATCCAAAATAATTAAATTATTAAAGTTCAAAGCACAGCAGGAGTTTCCGGGTGAGCTGGAATTCACAGACTCTGTATCTTTGAAACTGAAGAGCTGCTAACCCCTAAGTCATCTATTGCCTGACTTAGGGGCAAATAGATTCGAGCTTTGATTTGGGGTTGAAAAGGAATGTTTTTTTAACCTTTAACCTTTTGATTCAAGAGGACAGGGCAGAAATGAGAAAGAAAAAAACTAAGGGGACAGATTTTTGAGTCTTAGTGGAGAAAAGACTTAGGACCAGAAGTCGAAGAAGCTATTTGTATGATAGATAATTCTGGCTAACAATAATAATAATGCTGCATCAGCACCCAGGTGACAATATGCAGCATAGAGCTGGGACCACGTTATTCTGCACCACCACACAACCCACAACCCGGACACACATGTACATACATGCTGCCAAATGGCACCCAGAGGTGATGCACCAGTGGAAGACTAGGGGTTGTCTTTATCTTTTTCCTATTTTTTTTTTTTTCCTGAGTCAGAGTCTCACTCTGTTGTCCAGACTGGAGTGTAGTGGCACAGTCAGGGTTCACCCACAGCCTCCATCTCCTTAATTCAGGAGATCCTTTGGTCTCAGCCTCCCAAGTGGCTGGGACCACGGATGTGCTACCACACCCAGTTAGTTTTTTTTTTTATTGTAGAGACAAGGTCTCACTTTGTTGCCCAGGCTCAATCTCCTGGGCTCAAGTCGTCCTCCCACCTCGGCCTCCCTAAGTGCTGGCATTACAGGCATGAGCCACCACACACAGCCAAAAGCAGCAGTCTTAGAAGGTCCTGGCTATAGAGGCAGTGGCACAGATCTTCAGGAGGAGGATGTTGTTAACAAATAGCTTTGAACTTGATCCTGAGGCACTGCACTGCCCATCAATGAGCCCCTTTACAAAGGGGCTAAAGTCCTACAGTCTGGCAGGAAGGATTAAGAGTCATTGGAATTTGGTCATTAATGTTAGCATGTTTGTACCTAAAGGCTAGTGAGACCAGGTAACATTCACATCACAAGAGAAAAAAAGAAGTGAAAGGTTTTTGGATATTATTTCTGAATTGTATCACCCCCAAATTCCTGTGTAGAAGCCCTAACCCCCAATTTAATGGTTATTTGGAAATGGGGCCTTTGGAAGATAATTAGGTTTAAAGGAAGTCATGATAGTGAATCTTCATAACAGGATTAGTGCCCTAATAAGAAGACATAACAGGAAACTAGCTGGCTCTCTGCCTCCCTTCACTCTTCCTCTCTCTCTCTTCCCCTTTCTACCCTGTCTGAGGATACAGAAGGCAGCCATTTGCAAGCCACCAGGAGAGTCCTCACCAGAACTTGCCCACACTGGCACCTTCATCCTGGCCTCCAGAACTGTGAGAAAATAAATTTTTCTTGTTTAAGTCACCCAGTATCTCTGTTATGACAACCCGAACTATTCCATTTCAAAACGTATAGAATTTTAATACGTTTTTTAAATATGTTTTTGCTATAGATAAGTGTTCTATTTCCTAGTTTTCAGAAGGTATTGTATTTTACTTGTAAGTAATTGAGAGACCTTAACATTTGTTAAGTTGCAAATTTTTTACTATTTAAAAAGCCTTTAATAAAAAAATTAAAAAGAGAAATAATTTTTTAAAAGCCCTCTTTTTAGAGCAAAGATTTTTTTTATTTTTCAATGACTTTTCTTTATGAAATCCTTTATAGATTATAAGTTAAAGAAACAGGACAAGTTTCTTTCCAAATAAATGGCAAAGAGCTTGGTATTTCTGGTGAGTCTCACCATTTAAGAGGAGCTTGCATTTTCAGTTTGTAACTTTCTCTCCTGTTCTTCTTCCTTTTGAGCTTCTCATAAATGACAGTGAGATGAAGGGGTGGTTTATCTCTGCTATAAGTTCCCACTCTAGAGAAGGGGCCATACTTACCCTCTTGCCAGCTCATGAGACAAATGATCCCAGAGCTCCTCCTTATGGGCCCGTCTAACTCTCACACCAAATCCCCGGAATTCACTGCTCCTAGGGTTTCCTTTCATTAGCCTTGCAACCATGGCTGTCTCTCCATGAACAGCCTTCCCAAGTGCAGCATGATGAACACTCATCCTCCCTGAGAGAACACTCTGGCGAACACAACTCACTTCCTCGGATCTTAATAGAATGTATACTTGAGGCCTGGTGGCTCACACCTATATTCCCAGTTCTTTAGGAGGCCAAGGTGGGAAGATTGACGGAGCCCAGGAGTTTAAAGGTGCAATGAGCTATGATCACGCCACTGCTTGCCAACCTGGGCAACAGTGAGAGACTCTGTCTCTTAAAAAAAAGTAATAAATAAATTGTAAATTTGAGTAAACTTTTCTGTACCTGTTAAAAACACTATAAACATATAATTTGGGCTGTTTGAGTTTTATATTTGTTACATTGTATTTAGTGATTATTCTATATGATAAAAGTAATCTATTTTTCCACTGGGGAAAGAAAATAATAAAAACAGAAAGATGAGTTGCTAGAATTTTTCAGAGGATTCAATATATGCCATAATTTTTAAAAAGCAAAATATATTCAGCTTTGAAGACAGTTTGATTTTTCTTTGCTTAAAGGTGCCTCAGTCCATCCACAGTTATCACATTCAAGTTTGAAAGTGCTTTTTAAAAGTTTGTTTTGGCCCAGGAGTGGTGGCTCATGCCTGTAGTACCAGTACGTTGGGAGGCTGAGGCAGAAGGAGTGCTTGAGCCCAGAAGTTCAAGACCAGTCTGGGTAACATAGCAAGACCTAATCTGTACAAAAAAAATTTTAAAAATTAGCTGTGGTGGTGCTCAGCTGTAGTCCCAGTTACTCAGGAGGCTGAGGTGGAAAAATCACCTGTGCCCAGAAGTTCCAGCCTGCTGTAAGCAGTGATCGTGCCACTGCTCTTCAGCCTGGATGACAGAATGAGACCCCAATTCAAAAAAAGTTGTTTTTTAAATTAAAATAGACACTTGGCTTATCATTAGATGCAGACAATACTGCCCTGCTAGTGCGTCAAAAATTATTCTCTGTTTTCTTGCTCTAAAGCAATAGGTGTCATCTTTTAGCGTGCATCAGAATCACCTGGAAGGTAAGGTGTGGCTGCTATTGATGGTCCACAGACCACACATTAAGAACCACTGTTCTAGAAAACCATTTGTCCTTTCTGGTGGAGAAACTCCACTCTAATAAAAGATAACTAAGGAGGAAACAAATTGCTTGGCTTCAAGACTATCAAAAGATTGTGATGAGATACACAGTATTCAGCTGAGTATCCTTGAAATCAGCCAAGCTCTTTCAAACAATAAGAACTTTGTACTCTTCTCATTAATTCAGAATATATGTTAAATTCTTAAATGGAGTTATATGAATTTTTTGGAGGCTTTGTTGTGAGTGGTAAGTGTTTGACGTTTAAGACAGTTGCTGCTTATCTTGAGAAACCATGACCTCTCAAAATAAGTTTCCCATGGGAAGGGCTCCATAGAGAAGAAAGGAAGCCATTATTTCCCCTATGTCAAAATGAAAAGTTCAGGCTTCTGGAACCCAAATAAAAGACAAAAGCTTAGATGAGATCACCCTTCAAATCTACAAAGGCAAAATAATCAAAAAACAAGGTGTACATTACAATGGTAATAATAGTATTTAATAATATATATTAATTATATAAACAGAGAAACTGTTCCTCCCAGGCTTGTAGTCCACAGTTTTGTAATGAACTATGATCCACTCCAAAATTAGAATACACACACACACACACACACACACACACATACATATATTCCGGTTTCAGACCCTAGAACTGTGATGTTTAGACCAGTGGTTCTCAACCTTTAGTGAGAATTAGAATCACATGGAGGAGTGTAATTTTTTTTTTTCAGTTGGAGTCTCACTCTGGTGCCCAGGCTGGAGTGCAGTGGCATGCTCACGGCCACTCCAGAGTCGACCTGATGGACTCAGGCAATCCTTCTGCCTCAACCTTCCAAGTAGCTGAACTACAGGTGTGCGCTACCATGCCCAGCTAATTATTTGATTTATTGTAGCAATGGGGTCTCGCCAAGTTGCCCAGGGTGTTCTCGAACCCATGGGTTCTGGCAATCCACTCACCTCGGTCTCCCAAATTGCAGGGATTATAGGCTTGAGCCACCACGCCCAACCGAGGGCTGTTATTTAAAATACAGATTTGGGAGTCCCACTCCCAGAGTATCAGAATCAGTAGATCAGGGTTGGGCTCAAGAATCTGTAATTTAAGTCCTCATGCAGTGGCTCATGCCTGTAATGCCAACATTTTGGGAGGCCAAGGCTGGAAAATCACTTGAGCCCAGGAGTTCTAAACCAGCCTGGACAATATAGTGAAACTTAGTCTCTACAAAAAAAAAAAAAATTAGCTGGGCGTGGTGGAGTACTCCTTTAGTCCCAGATTCTCAAGAGGTTGAGGCAAAAGGATTGCCTGAGCCCAGGAGGTTGAAGCTGTGGTGAGCGGTGATCATGCCATTGCACTCAAGCCTGAGTAAGACTCCAATCCAAGAAAAAAAAATCTGTAGTTCAAACAAGTTCCCAGGTGATGCTGAAGCTACATCTTTTGGACCATACTTCAGGAACTGCTGGTTTCACTCTATGGTTTACAACTTGGCCACATTCCAGAATCATCTGGGGAGCTTTTTTTTTCCCCATGGGCCACGCCTCAAAACAATTAAAATCATACTCTCTGGGAGTGTAACCCAGCTATCAGTATTTTTTGAAGTCTTCAAGTGACCTCCATGTGCAGCCAAAGTGGAGAATGTCTCTTAGATCAGTAGTTCTCAAATTAAGTGCACATCAAAATCAATGGAGGACCATTAAAACATAGATTGCTGGGCCCCTCTCCTGAAGTTTCTGATTCTGTAAGTCTGAATTGGACCAGAGAATCTGCATTTCAATCAAGTTTCCAAGTAATATTGTCAGTTCTGGGACCATATGTACTTGAAGAAACACTGGATAAGGCCAACTTCAGCCCTGCCTGCACGTGGAATCTGTTGGGGATATGGCAAAAAAAAAACACTACTGAAGTTGGCTCCACTCTACAAAACACCCCGCAATATTGAGATTTTAATTCGTTTCGGTTGGGGTCTGACATAAGTGTGTCTTTAAAACTTTCCAGATGATTCTAATATGTAACCAAGACCCAGAAGCACTGCAGAATCAAGCAAGGTAAAGATGCGGTGGATATATTATCTGCAATGTTTGCTTCTCATCTGAGTTAACTGTAACCTATTCCAACCAGAATATATTTTAGTCATTATATGCAGTAAATATCTTTGTTGAAGAACAATACTACATTGAAATAAATGTAAGATTATGACAGTCATTTCTGAATTTAAGAAATAACTAGGCTAGTTCTCCCCACCCATTTCATTGCTATAAATGCAACATACTCTCTGAATTGTTTTAATATAACATGGTAACCCATCCCTTTGGTGATCTGCAGCCAGTCATGTAAACAGAAACATTATAACTGTTATTATAAGAACAGTTTCCTATAAATGAGAAATTATGCTTATATCTAAACAAACTTGAAATCTGATCAAACACCCTGGCTCCAGGAAAATAGCTCTGGGTTTGGACAACACGAACCAGAGTAACATTTTACTGCCAGTTGATGTTTTTGCATATACAGGGTCATTTTTAATCACATAGTGTGGAAATAACTTGTCTGCTACAGACAGTAAAAGCTGAGGTTTGGGAATGGAGTAGGGAGTATTGGCCGGGGGTGGAGGGGTTGCGGTGCAGAACAGAGCTAGCTCTGAGTTGGGGCTTTCTTGGACAGCTTTATAGCAGACATGTGTTTGTAAATAATTATTTTCTACTTCAGTTTTCACAGAAAACAGTGTTGCTACTGTGATTCAGCAGCTGTTTTAGTAAATTGCCATCCATGACCCTGCTAGAATATATTATACAAAATCTAGTTCTTAGACTCAGAAAGGCCTTAGAAGTTTTGCACTGGAAAAGAGCTTAGGGCTTATCAAACCTCCTCATTTTATAGTTGAGGACCGACTTCACACCCACTAGAGTGGCTCTAACCAAAAGACAATAAGAGCAAGTAATAGTGAGAATATGGAGAAAATGAAACCCTCCGGGTTGGGAACTTATAGCCAATTTGGAAGCAGTTTGTCAGTTTCCTTAACTGATAAACAGAAATTTACCATCAACTGATCAATTCTGCTCTTAGGTATCTATTTGCCCACAAGAAATGAAAACATATGTTCACACAAAGACTTGCATGCAAATGTTCATTGCAGCATTATTCATATCAGCCAAAAGGTGGAAACAATTCAAATGTTCATCAACTGATGAACAGATAAACAAATTGTGTTTATATCCAGCAATAAAAAGGGAGGAAGTACTGATACATGCTGCAACCTAGATAAACCTTGAAAACATAGTGAGAGAAAAAAACCAGTCACAAAAGATGACATGCTATATGATTCCATCTGTATGAAATGTCTAGAATTGGCAAATCTATGAGCGACAAAGCAGATTAGTGGTTGCTTAGAGCTTGGGGGGTAGGTAGGAGAAGTTAGGGATATGGAGGGGTAACAGCTAAAGGATATAGGTTTGGGGGTTGTTTTGGGGATGAAAATGTTCTAAAAGTGACTGCAGTAATGCTTGCATATGTCCGAATATACTAAAAACCACTGAATCGTACACTTTAAACGCCTGAATGGTATGGTATGTGAATGCTAACTCAGTAATGCTGTTATTTAAAAAAAAAAAAGACGTCATCGGACTCTCGTGTACTGGGAAACTTAAGAGGCAAATTTCCATCATCCTGCCTCTGAAATCACCTTGGCCAAGGAGACCCTGTGCGCATGCGCAAGCGCCCGGGCTGGTTCCCGCCGGTTAACGTGCGCCGAGGTGAGAGGCGCCGAGGTTAGAAGCGCGCAGCCCTTGACCCTTGCTGCCCTGCCGCTCTCGCGGCTTTAGCCCCCGCCACAGTCCCTCTCAGCACAGGACGCAGAAAAGGCAGGGGCCTCTTCTCCCACATGTACGATAAGAGGAGCGCGTTCCCCGCGATGAGCCGACAGCTCGTGGGCAGACGTCCCGCAGGCTCCCTTGTCCCCACGTGGGGACCGTGTGCTCCCGAGCAGTCCCGGCCCCTAAACTATCCCAAGGAGGATGTTGGATGATCTCTCTTTCCTCGCTCTCCCCCAACAGAAAATAGCTGACCTCCCGCGTGACCTGGCAAGAGCTGAGTCAAGTCCCTAAACACGCCTTCCCCCTATTGTGTGCAGACCCTCACCGAACCGAGACGAGGGGCGCGACCCACCAGAGGGACGCGGGGCCTGGCGGCCCCTCCCGGGCGACCAGGCGGCGCGTCGCCGGGCACGGATCTGGGCGGGCGGGGAGGGGGGCTGTAATTTTGGCGCAGCCTGGGTTCCCACGCTCCTATTGTTGGCGACTTTGTTTCCAATTCCCATCACGTGTGCTAATTAGTTAGAGCTGCTGGCTGGCTGGGAGGCGTGTGGCTGGCCTCAAAGCAGAAAGATCACTTCCTGTAGGGAGCCCGGCAGGCTGAATGCTGTTGGGGCTTCTTTCTCTCTCCTCCTCCTCCGTGCCTCCTTCTCTGCCTCCCAGGAAGCTGGGGGTGGGCAGGGAAGGGAACGGGAAGAAATGGTGACTGCGGAGCAAATCCCTCTGAATTGCAATCGCGACCAAAACAGCTGGGGTTGAGGGTGGAAAGCGCAGGGGAGAGTTGAGGGCGGGGATAGTGGAAGAACCGGGGGGCAATAAAGGAGAAATTCACATTAGATCTCTACTGCTTTACAAAATTCCTTTCACAGTTTTGTTCTGTGAATCGTTTCGAGAGTGAAATAATGGGGAGAAAAGTATTTTAGCCCCTTCATTTAAGAAAATCTGTCTTGACCGGGCATGGTGGCTCACGCCTATAATCCCAACACTTTGAGAGGCCAAGGCAGGAGGATTGCTTCAGCCCAGGAGTTAAATACCAGCCTAGGCAACATAGCGAAACCTCGTCTCTACCAAAAAAAAAAAAGTTTAAATGAGCCGGACATGGTGGTGCACGCCTGTAGTCCCAGCTACAGTGGAAGCTGAGGCAGAAGGATTGCCTGAGCTCAGGAGGTCCAGGCTGCAGTGAGCCGTGCTCATGCCTCCAACCTGGGCGACAGAATGAGACCTCAACTCAAAAACGAAATTAATTAATTTGTCTTTACACTATATAAAACAAACACAGGCACCGCTGTCATGGAGTCATGAATTTTGAGTCAGGGACTTGTCTTTGGATCCAAGTTTCTGAGTTCCTTTAACTTTGGTAATAGCCTCTAAAAGGGGTGGAGTGAGACCACTAATAGAGGACGGTAGTAAGTTTAACAGTATACATTGGCCCAGTAAAAGAAACTGCTTTCCATTTCTCGGCTTTTCGTTGAGTTGCAAGATTTAGTAACACTGATTGTCACCATAGAAGTTCCTGCTTTGAAGATACCATATTTTCCATGCTTCCCTAGACATGAGAGAAAAGCTGTCATATGTGGTAGCAACAAGGTAAAGAATCTGCCCTTTCCTTGGAAAGTTGGCAGAGTGGTGGAGGAATGAGGTCAAGTGTAACTTCATTCAGCATGCAGCTAGCAAGGACGTTCTGAGCATCTACTGTGTGCCAGGTGGAGAGAGAAGACATCTAGAACCTGTCCATAAGTGGCTTACAAATCTAGTTGAGGAGACAGATAAGTGTGCAGACCAACAATTAAGGATGACTCAGAAAGGAGGTCTGGACTGGGAACTGTGAGGCCAGAGGAGAGCACAGACCAGACTGAGGAATCTGGAGAGACTCATTTATCTGGCACCTGAATGACAAATAACAGTAGGCTCACAGAAGAAGGGAGGAAACGGCATTCCAAAAAAGAAGAAACAGGATGTGCAAAAAGCCTCAGGTCAGAGATGGTATCTGAGGCACTCTGCAAAGAGGTGTGCAGGGCAGCACAGGGTTCCAGAGATGACATAGTAAGCCAGAGGGGCAGAGTATGAAAATCTTGTTGAGGGATTGTGACTGACTTTATCCTAAAGGCAATGAGAGAGATATATATATATTTTTTGAGTCAGGGTCTCTGTTGCCCAGGCTGGAGTACAATAGCACAATCACGGCTCATCTGTGTAGTTTCTCAACTTCCTAGGCTCAGGTGATCCTTCCACCTCAGCCTCCTGAGTAGCTTGGACTACAGGCACACACCACCATACCTGGCTGATTTGGTTTTTTGTTTTTGTTTTTGTTTTGAGACGAAGTCTCACCATGTTGCCTAGGTTGGTCTCCTGGGCCCAAGCAGTCCTCCTGCGTTGGTCTCCCAAAGTGCTGGGATTTAAGGTGTGAGCTGCCACACCCAGCCTGGACATGAAAGACTTGAAGCAAAGGAGTGAAATCCTCAGATTGTCTTTTAGAAATATGACTGAAGGGACTCAGGACAAGGAGACTGGGGACTAACCTAGTAATCTGGCAGTAAGAGATGAGACTGAAGCGAAGAGGAGGATGGAGGAGATGGCCAGACTCAAGAGATATTTAGCAGGCAGAGCGTGGGGACCAATCTTATTTGGGCAATAAGCAACTGGAAGGAATGCCAGATGACTCCAGGGTTTTGTGTTGTATCCTTGGATGACTGATGGTGGCATTCGCTGGGATCTGCAACTTGGGGGACAAAGAACAGGCTTGAAGTGGAGTGAGATGGATGAGAAGGATGAAATGGAGTTTGGGCCGTGTTGTGTTGGACGTGACTGGGAGGCATCCTGGCAGTGAGATCCAAGAAACGCACAGCTGTAGGCATATGGAGCTCAAATGGAAAAGGGTGAGACTGAGATGGGAGCATTGGCAGCAAGGGACAGGAAGGCAGTGTGGTCTGCCTCTCGCTCACAGAGCCCCTTTGTGACTGCCACTTTGCAAGTACAGTAAATCATCACTTCACGTCGCCAGAGGTTCTTGGAAACTGCAACTGTAAGCAAAATGTCATATAGTGAAACCAGTTTTACCATAAACTAGTTGAAATAAGTAAGGGCTAAGGACCGGGCAAGGTGGCTCATGCTTCTAATCTCAGCACTTTGGGAGGCCGAGGCAGGTGAATTGCTTGAGCTCAGGAGTTTGAGACTAGCCTAAGCAACATAGCAAGACTCTGTCTCTACAAAAAAATAAAAAACAAAAAAATTAGCTGAGCATGGCGGCATGCACCTGTGGTCTCAGATATTTAGGAAGCTGAGACAAGGGGATCACCCAAGCCGAGGAGGTTGAGGCTGTGGTGAGCCGTGATCACGCCACTGCACTCCAGCCTGGGCAACAGAGTGAAACCCCAACTCAAAAAAACAAAAAAGTTAAGTGCCTACAGTACATTTCTGGTTACAAAAACATCACCAAGTTTCTAAATAAAACTCCAAAACATTTCTAATGATAACCATTGAAATAAATGAGGCTACATATACATTTAAGAAAGTGATAAAAACAAGTAAGATAATGATTTACCCAATTACCCCAGGTCAGGGTCAAGGGTGGCCAGAGCCTGTCCAGGCAGCCCAGGGCACAAGGCGGAAACCGATCCTGGAAAGGATGCCATCCCATCACAAGGCACGCTTCCACACCTGCACTTGCTCAGACTGGGACTGTGTAGACACGTCAGTCCACCTAACATGCACATCTTTGGGATGTGGGAGGGAACCAAAGTACGTGGAGAAAACCCAAGTAGAGATGAGGAGAACACACGAGCTCCATGCAGACAGTGGCCCCAAGAGGAATCCATTTTTTTTTACCAAATCAACATTCTAACAAAACAACATTGAACACAGTGAAATTATTCAAGGATCTGTGTAGTTCCTAGATATGCTGCTTCGGGGGGCTTGGGAAGACTGCAGGGTCCTACTTACAGGAATTGAAAGTGGTCAAATTCAGACGAGATCGGGTGCGTTCAGGGTGGTATGGTGGCTCAGCCTGTAATCTCGCGCTTTGGGAGGCTGAGGTGAGTGGATTGCCTGAGCCCGCGGGTTCGAGACCCGCCTGGGCAACTTGGCAAGACCTCATCTCTACAATAAATCAAAAAATTAGCTGGGCGTGGTAGTGCGCGCCTGTAGTTCCAGCTACTTGGAAGGCTGAGGCGAAAGGATTGCTGGAGCCCATCAGGTCGAGGCTGCGGTGGCCGGGAGCGGCCACTGCACTCCAGTCTGGGTGACAGAGTGACACTTCAACTCAAAAAAAAAAAAGGAAAGCAGTCAAATTCATAGAAACAGAAAGTGGAATGGTGATTGCCAGGAACAGGGAGGAAGGGAGACAGGAGAGTTGCTTAATGAGTACAGACTGTGAGATTTGCAAGATGAAAAAGGTCTGGAGATTTGTTTCACAAAAATGTGAATATACTTAACATAGCCGAACTGTGCACTTAAAAATGGTTGAGATGGTAAAGCTTATGTTTTATGTTGTTTTTAGTGTAATCAAACTTTTTTTAATAGAAGGAGCACTCAGAAGCGTCCTTAGGTCCGTACTAGGATGAAGCCTTCTGCGGATGGCGCTCTCGCCCATTGTTGGTGGGGAGATAAGTTGGGACAGACATTGTAGAATGGACAGCGTGAATCAAGAGCCTTAAAAATGTTTATTTGTTTATTTGTTTGGAGTAGGAGTCTCACTCTGTCACCCAGGCTGAAGTGCAGTGGCACGCGGCCACCACAACTTTCGCCTGCTGGGCTCAGGCGATCCTCCCACCTCACCCTTCCAAGTAGCTGGAACCACAGGTGCATGCCACCAAGCCCGGTTAATTTTTTGATTTATTGTAGAGACAGGTCTCACTGAGTTTCCCAGGCTGATCTTCAACCCCTGTGCTCAGACAATCCTCTCACCTTAGCCTACCAAAGTGCTGCGATTACAGGCGTAAGCCACCACGCCTGGCAAGAGCCTTAAAAATGTTCATACCCTTTGGCTTAGATATTCCATTGCCTAACATGGATGCTAACTAAGAAACCAAAAACTACTGGGTGAAAAAATGATTAAGACATTTAGATATAATTTTAAAACTTAGTGTTTAATAATAGAAAAATAAGTAATTAAATAGTGAAATACCATACAACTATTACAAATTTTTGCAAAGAATTTACAGCAACATGGGGTGTACTTGTAAAGTTAAATGAAATAAAATTTCGAATACAAAATTGCATTTATACTTTGAGCACAACTATGTCAAACACAATCTATAAATACAATAAAAACCTAGGAGAAAATATCCTAAAATATTTATAATTTTCTAGTGGCAGATATCTCTAGGTCCCTGGTATTATTTATTACATAAGTGATTTATAAATATGTCAAAAGCAACAGGAAAAGAGAAATCATCTTCCAGTAAAAAGTTTAAAAGACTTTGAAAATCCCTCCATTTGAATATTTGTTTCTTTTTGTTTCCCTCGTGTGGAAAAGAAGCAGCAAAAGATCGGAGCTTCAGGAGTGATGTCAAACGTTTTAGCCAATTCTGAGTGCTAGAAAGACAAATGAAGACCTGCTCTTTAATTGGATGTAATCGGTTAAACAAGGCCACCTGTGGCTGAGATGGAGCCAAGGTCTAAGGAGCCCGAAGATGGCAGCTTTGGTGAAGCAGCGCTGAAGGTCAGCACCACCCTCTGGGGTGGGCTTTTGATTCTATATCAAGTTACAGGACTGTGCTACAAAGAAACATTCTAATCAAAACCCGTGCATGTGATTTGGCTTAGAATGTGTTGATAAAACAAAGGAAAGTACAGAATTTTACCTGAAGAATTTTTGTGTTTAAAAATAATCAGGCCAGGGCCAGGCGCAGTGGCTCAAGCCTGTAATCCCAGCACTTTGGGAGGCCAAGGCAAGAAGGATTGCCTGAGTCCAGGGGTTTGAGACCAGCCTGGGCAATTTGGTGAGACCTCATTTCTACAATAAATCAAAAGATTAACCAGGGGTGGTGGGCGCATACTTATGGTTCCAGCTACTTGGAAGACAGGTGGAAGGATTGTCTGAGTTCAACAGGTCAAGGCTAGGGTGGCCATGAGCATGCCACTGTATTCCAGCTTGGGCGACAGAGTAAGACTTCAACTCAAATCATCATCATCCTCATCCTCATCATCAGTCACCAGCTGGGCATGGTAGCTCATGCCTGTAATATCAGCTAAATGGGAGACTGAAGTGGGAGGATCGCTTGAACCCAGGAGTTCGAGACCAGCCTGGGCAACATAGTAAGACCTCATCTCTACTAAAAATTTTTTTTAATTAGCTGGCACGGTGGTGTGCACCTGTAGTCCCAGCTGCTTGGGAGGCTAAGGTGGAAGGATCGCCTGAGCCCAGAAGCTCAAGGTCACGGTGAGCTGTGATTGTGCCACTTACTTCAACCTAGGTGACAAAGTACAACTCTGACTGAATAATAATAATAGTAATAATAATAATAATTAGCCACCAAGAAAGTAAAGAACACCTCCTGTGTGCCAGGTATTTTACTAAGTATTTCCTGTATAATTCACTTGCTAACAAGATTGTATTATTATCACTATCATCCTCACTTTGCAGGTAAGGAAAGTGAGGTACAGAGTAAGATGAAGTAATTGATCCAAGATCTCACAGCTTGTAGAGGCAGAGCTTGGACTTGAACCCAGTCGTCACCTGTGTTCCTGATCACTACAGTCTGCTGCTTCTTTTTTTTTTTGAGTTGAAGTCTCACTCGTTCGCTCAGGCTGGAGTGCAGTGGCATGCTCACCACCACTCCAGTATCAACCTGCTGGGCTCTGATAATCCTTCCACCTCAGCCTTCCAAGTAGCTGGAAATACAGGTACGCACTACCATGCCCGGCTAATTCTTTTCTTTTTCTTTCTTTCTTTTCTTTTTTTTTTTTTTTTTTTTGGTAGAGATGAGGTCTCACCAAGTTGCCCAGGCTGGTCTCGAACCCGTAGGCTCAAGCAATCCACTCACCTCGGTCTCTCAGAGTGCTGGGATTACAGGCTGAGCCACCAAGCCTGGCCACTATGCTGATTCTTAAAATTTCTCTCAAAGATTATGCTTTGCTAGGTAGTTGTGAATTCTAAACATACCATAGGTTAAACCTTAGTTTTGGAGCAGATATTTGCAGGGCACTTCTACCTCCTCTTGGCAGCATAATAATTGCACAAGCAGCATCTGGGAGGTGTGAAAACCCATTAAAGACTGAATCAGCAAAGTTGAAATTACCAAATGACAACAAACGTCACAGGCATTTTACACACTATTTCATTTGAGCTTCCAGCATGATGCTGAGCTGATTTTGCAAAGAGCAACTGAACATTCCCTTGGAAACAGAAAAATGTTCACGCATGGGTTTTCCACAGTGTGATAGGACCACCTTTGTCCCAGCTGGGATAGAATCTGGGTTGATGATGGAATAAAGTTTCTAAAAGAGTGGATAGCTTGTTGGGCCTGTCCTCTTTTTAGCCAGGAATATGTCCTCAGAAATTCTCCAGTGGCCCAAGTATCCTCTGGACTCTTATATGAAGTATAAATAAATATCATGATGCAAATCTTAAAATAAGCTCATTATCTTCTCCCCAGATTAAGTCTTCCTGCCAGGTTCCTTTATTCAGTAACTGGCACTTCCATTACCTGGTTGCCTAAGCTAGTAGATATTGTGTTTGCCTCCCCAAGCATCCATTCCACCTGAAACCCTCTCCCCACCCCTTGTTTGTGAACCCACCATGGTAATCTTATCTCCCTTGTTAGTGTGGTGCAGGGGTGGGCAAGTGTAAGTCAATCTAGCCAACAAAGCATGAGAAGATGCTTGCTCCAGACTTCTCAGAAAAGAAGCTAAGTTCTCCCTCCCCTTCTTCCTAAACAGCAACAACAAAAACATGGCACTGGGGGTAGCCATCAATGGATTTGACTGGAAACCAGCCTCAAGATGAAGCTATATTGTGGATGGCAGAGTACAGACAAAACATGTGAGGCTGATGAACCCACAAACCCTAAAGCCAGTCCCAACTCTAAAAGTCTTCTGTTATTTGAGGTAATACATTCCCTTTGCTTTTGCCAGCATTAGAAAGGATTTCCAGCCGGTCGGTGGCTCTGCCTGTAATCCCGTGCTTTGGGAGGCTGAGGTGAGTGGACTGCCTGAGCCCGTGGGTTCGAGACCCGCCTGGGCAACTTGGCAAGACCTCATCTCTACAATAAATCAAAAATTAGCCGGGCATGTTAGCATGCGCCTGTAGTTCCAGCTACTTGGAAGGCTGAGGCAGAAGAATCCCCGGAGTCCAGCAGGTCGAGGCTACGGTGGCTGAGAGTGGCCACTGCACTCCAGTCTGAGTGACAGAGTGAGACTCCAACTCAAAAAAAAAAAAGGATTTCCATTATTCTCAATACAAAACATCCTCACTGATACATTTTGCACATTCAAATAATCATAAAGTCCAGTCTATTCTCCTTCCTAAGTATTTAAAATCCTAAACACCCCTCTCCATTCCCATTACTAACCCTAATTCTGTTCAAGCCACCAGTGAGATCGCTCATCTGAATTACTCCAAATCCTGTTCCCCAAATGCCTTTGTTCACTTGAAAAGGCCTGAAGAAAAAGTAAGGAGAAGAAGGTAGAAGGATGAGGCTATAGCGGATGCAACAAGAATTTCCATATCTAGTCATAGGGCAAAACTCTGACCAATGCCATGCTTCAGACCACCCCAAAAGATATAAAAAGAACAACACTCCATTCTGAAATCCTCTGACTAATGGGTCTTCAATTGAGTGAGCTGTTGAAACTACCTCATGGTGGTCAGATCACTTCACTCATATGCTTATCTCTGATATATCCTTTGCACTTTTTGGTGCCTTTGCAGTAACTCCAAATGACAGTCACCTTACTTGAGTCCAAATTATCATTTTTATCAGTCTTTGAACCTAGACCAGACTTTATGGTCTAGCTTTACTAGTTTTCACCAGGGCCATCTTGCCAGAAATGCAGTTATTCCCATCAGTTCTAATTTAAGTTAGACTCTGCAAATACTTGGTGAGCCCCTATTCTGTGCTGGGAATGAGCTAGGCCTTAAAAAGGCTAGATAGAAAGTATATCCTATTCTCTATACCCCAGTATTGGACACATAGAGGGGCTTAAAACTAAGTGTTAATGAGAGTTCCCCTTTCTCCACATGCTTGCATGTATTTGCAATTTTTTGTCTATTTGTTAACTATTCTAACTGGGGTAAGATGATATCTCATTATGGTTTGATTTGATCCTTGATGATTAGTGCTGTTGAGCATTTTGTACATCTTCTTTTGTGAAATGTCTATGCAGATCATTTGCCCATTTTTAAATTGAATTATTTGTTTTTTTTTTTTTCTATTGAGTTGTTTGAGTTCCTTATATATTCTGGTTACTAATCCCTTGTTGGATGAGTGGTTTCCAAATATTTTCTCCCATTCTGTAGACTGCTTCTTCATTCTGTTGATTGTTTTATTTGGTATACAGAAGCTTAGCTTGAAATAATTCCATTTGTCTGTTTTTGTATACTCTGTTGGCAGGAATGTAGATTACTACAGCTGTTATGGAAAACAGTATGAAGGTTTCTAAAAAACTCAAAATAGATCTACCGTATGATCCAGCCATCCCACTGCTGGGCATATATCTAAAAGAAAGGAAGTCAGAATGTCAGAGAGATATCTGCACCCCCATATTTATTGTAGCACTATTCACAATAGCCAACATGTTCAATCATCTTAAGTGTTCATCAATGAATGAATAAAGAAATTATGATACTTAAATATACACATATACAATGAAATACTATTCAGTCATAAAAAGAATGAAGTTCTGTCATTTGCAGGGACATGGATGAGCTTGGAGGACATTATGTTAAGTGAGATGAACCAGGCACAGAAAGACAAATATCACATGATCTCACTCATATGTGGGAGCTAAAAATGTTGATCTCATGGAGTAGAGAGTAGATTGATGTTTACCAGAAGTTGGGAAGGGTGGGAATGGTAGATGAAGGGATGTTGATTAAAGGGTACAAACATACTGTTAGCTAGAAGGAATACGTTCTAGTGCTAGATAGCACAATGACTATAGTTAATAATTTATTGTGTATTTTATTTTATTTTATTTTATTTTTTTGAGTTGGAGTCTCACTCTGTCACCCAGACTGGAGTGCAGTGGCCGCTCCCGGTCACCGCAGCCTCGACCTGCTGGGCTCCGGCGATCCTTCTGCCTCAGCCTTCCGAGTAGCTAGAAGTACAGGGGCGAGCTACCATGTCCAGCTGATTTTTTGATTTATTGTAGAGATGAGGGCTCGCCAAGTTGCCCAGGCGGGTCTCGAATCCACTCACCTCAGCCTCCCAAAGCACTGGGATTACAGGCTGAGCCACCGAGCCCAGCTTATTGTGTATTTTAAAGTAAGAAGAGAAGATTTGGAATGTTAACACAAGAAATGATAAATATTTTAGATGATGGATATCCCAATTTTCCTGATTTGATTATTACACGTTGTATGCATGTATCAAAATATCACAAGTACCCTAAAAATATCTACAACTATTATGTATCAATACAAAATGTGTTAAATGAGTCCAAGAAAGATATAATGGTGAATATGTGTTAGTACTCCAGCAGTTCACAGGCTATGCAGGAGGTAAACACAAAGTTAATCTATCACAAGTCTCATTGGTATATAAGCTGTGGAAATAAAAACATGTGCTGATGCTTGTTAGACATGAGCCACTCTTCTAAGGACTTTATATGTAGCTTCCCTTATCTGCCATTTTGTTTTCCGTGGCTTCAGTTACCCTCAGTCAACCATTGTCTGTATATACTAAATGAAAAAATTCAGAAGTGAACAGTTTTAAATTGCACACGATTCTGAGTAACATGATGAAATCCTGTGCTGCTCTGGTCTGCTCCAACCAGGACATGAATCATCCTTTTGTCCAGCATATCCACATGGTACACACTATCTGCACATTAGTCATCAGTAACCATCTTAGTTGGTTATCAGATACAAAAAACATAGTACAAGATATATTGAGTTTGGTACTATCCAAGGTTTCAGGCATCCACTGGGGGTCTTGGGACATATAACCTAAGATAAGGGAGGACACTATATCAACTTATTTAATATGCACAATGACTCTTAACATATGTGCTGGTGTTTTTTGTTTTGTGGAGTGTGTTTTTTGGGGTTTTTTTTAGTTGGAGTCTCACTCTGTTGCCCAGGCTGGAGTGCAGTCACATGCTCACAGCCACTGTAGCCTCTTCCTTCTGGGCTCAGTGATCCTTCTGCCTCAGCCTTCCAAGAAGCTGGAACTACAGACACATGCCACCATGCCCAGCTAGTTTTTTATTTATTATAGAGATGAGGTCTCGCCAAGTTACCCAGACCGGTATCGAACCTGTGGGTTCAAACAAACCTCTCATCTCAGCCTCCCAAAGTGCTGGGGTTATAGGTGTAAGCCACCATGCCTGGCCCTGTGCTGGTGTTATCCACATTTTTCAGAAGAATCTAAGGCTCAGAGAGCTTAACTAAGTTGCCCAGAATCACACAGCTGGTGACGTGAAGAAACAGATGAATTGGAAAATGGAGGAGGGAAATATTTATTTAACTAGGGATCTCAAAAGCATCACATCATGGAAAAATAAAGACTTAGACATGGATATTCAGAGAACAATAAATAGTCCCACATGGCTGAGTATAGTGTATGCCTCTGCCCTGGGTATAGTGTGGGAATTAAATGGGTGGGTATGGTGGGAATTAAGACTTTGCAGATGGCTGGTAGCTCAATCGTGGAGGGTATCTAGTGACGCACCCAGCTTCCAGTCCCTCCTATGTTCTCATAGGTGTTCTGTTATCTCCCATCCTTAGTCAACCCAGATACTTCAGGGAAGTTAACCCTATGCCCAGGTGCAGAGTAGCTCCTAATTTACTTAAGTCAATCAACACTTTCCATTCCTTTGATCACAAGATAGGTTCAAGGTTGAGCCCACAACCTAAGCCTATCCAATCAAGTGACTATTAGGATTCTTCCTCAACACCCTGAGATAGTACTTTCTCTCTTTTTCTGAAAGCCTTTGAAAGTATGTAGGCAATTGTATAGTCCTACAAGTCGTTGACTCCTTGCAAGTGCAGGACCAGCCAGACTCAGTACAAAATGCATCTGAGCTGGGCGCAGTGGCTCACGTCTATAATCCCAGCACTTTGAGAGGTGGAAGCGGGAGAACACTTGAGTTTGGGAGTTCAAGACCAGCCTGGGCAACATAGTGAAACTTCAACTCTACAAAAAAATACAAAAATTAACCAGACATGGTGGTGGGTGCCTATAGTCCCAGCTAGTCAGGAAGCTGAGGTGGAAGGATCTCTTGAGCCCGGGAAGTCGAGGCTGTTGTGAGCCAGGATCACACCACTGCACTTCAGTGCCTGGTTGACAGAGTGAGACCCATCTCAAAAAAAAATCAAGTCAAAATGAAATGGCAAGGAGACACAAAGAAACTTGCTCCTTGGTCACATCATTGAGTCACTGTATCAAGCCATCAGTAGCCAGTTCTCCCATCTCTGGACCTTCCCGTTACATGTGCCTGGAAAGTACATTTTTTACTTAAGCAGTTTGAGTCAGATTCTCCACTACTTGCAATGTAAAGAGAGCAAACTGATAAAGTCTTCATTATTAGGACACATGATTTTCAAGTACTGTTCTGGGAAGTGGTTTGAAAAGATTGCTCTGTGGCCCACATGGAGGGTAAACCAGTTGGAGAATTCTAAGGTAAGGAGATAGCTAGAGGCCACTACTATATGCCTAGTGAAAGTTCATGGGGACAGGAGTTGGAATTGACGGTAGATGTGAAGAGAAGATTTGAAAGAAGCAGCATTTGTGCAAAGTTTATTTAAAATGGCTGCTAAATTTACCTGGGAGGCCAAACACAATGGCTCCTGTTTGTAGTCCCAGCTACTCGGGAGGCTGAGGCAGAAGGATCACCTGAGCCCTGGAGGTCGAGGTTGTGGTGAGCCATGATTGTGCCACTGCACTCCATCCTGGACAACAGACTGACACCCTGCCTCAAAAAAAAAAATTTTTTTTTACCTGAGATTAAAAGCTTCATTTATCCTTCCATTTAATCCAATTAAAATAAAGGATTGTATTGGAAAAAATAATTTCAAAAAATATGTCAGGTACCTGAAAGCTTTTTAGTCCCCTCATTTCTACGGAAATTAGAGAAAGAAAAGAGTTAGGTCCACTAGTTATTTTTTCGTTATCCAATTTGTGTTGCAACTTCATATTGTTCATTCATTCATTGTGTTCCATATACCAGGCTAAAAGTTCATCTTTATCTTTCCAGATGTTTCTATCCTTCAAATCAACTGTTTGTAGCCTGATGCCATATCCCTTAGTCATCAAGTAACACAGTTAACCTGTTTAGTTCCTTTAAATCTTCACATGTTAGATCCTTTCATTCCTCTGCAGATAAGAAATGATACTCACTATTTACTCAGATTTTTTTTTTTTTTTAGTCAGAGTCACTCTTGACGCCCAAACTGGAGTGCAGTGGCATGCTCACAGCCACCTCAGCCTCTACCTGCTGGACTCAAGTGATCCTTCTGCTTCAGCCTTCCAAGTAGCTGGAACCATAGGCGTGTACCACCATGCCCAGCTAATTTTTTGATTCATTGGATTGGATTTGGAGCGAGAAGACCCAGGTTTGCAGCCTACCTCTTCCCGGCTGCATGACTTGAGATGAGCCGCTTAATCTTCTGAGTGTCAGTGTCTTCAATCTAATATTAGCCCTTAAGGGGGCTCTAGTCTACCTTATAGTCTCCCCTTCATCCCCTTCCCTCTATCTCCTAGGGAGAATGAAGGCCCATATGAATGAATCAAGGACTCCATCCTGGGCCAAGTGGTGAGCAGTAATATTTTACCTTCTAAAGCAGGGACATCCAAGCTTTTGGCTTCCTTGGGCTACATCGAGTAACCTTTTGGCTTCTTTGGGCTGCATCAAGTAAAGAATTGCCTTAGGCCCCACATAAATTATGTAATATGTAATTTACATTATATATTAGTATACATATATACACTAATTTACATTATATATAGTTAGTGTATACATATAAGACTTCTATTATATTTTTATATTTTATTATAAAGTTTAGAAAAATGAGAACAATATAAAACTAATGGACAATTTGACCTTGTTTTTGTAAAACTAATCTATCAATGTCTGGTTCGATGGAAGTGGTTACAATTTTTAGTGGGTTCTCAAGATGCTTGTCAGAAATGTTCGTTCAAATTCTACCCTTCGTGTGCTTCATCATCGAAAACAGTTGCTCACAAATGTATGCTCTGCCAAAAAAGCAATGTCATGAATAAGGCGTGATTGTGAACTTCAGAAACTACACATGGGGCCACGAAGAAAATAAATGCTAAAAAACACACGATGGTAAAAGATTTTGTGAAGCTGCATTACTAACTGTCGCAGTCCATGGTTTGGACATGCCCCGCTCTAAAGAACTGTGATCTCTTTGAATTGCAAATCCCTCAGGACCAGTAACTCAGGATGGATGCTGGGCTACTCTGGCCTAGGAGCCATTCTGCTCTCATGAGGGAAAATAAGACAGGCCTGCTATAGGCTTAGAAAGAGTCTCCTTTTCCTCTTGTTTGCTTATCTCATATTTTCTTGGACCAGCCTCTCCTTAGGCTCTGAGCAGGAAAACAGAGGGCTGAGATTCAAGTGCAGCTTGATAGCAGGCACCTTACTAAGGGGGCTGGCCTACTTTCCATGATGCTGCCTCTGCTCAGTCATAGGGAGGAGCCCTCCAAGCAGCCCAGCCTGGCTCCTGGCACGCACTGGGGCTTAGGGGCAAAAGCCTTGAACTAACAAAGGCCTTGGATTAGCCTTTGCCGTGGCCTCAGCATGTCTCTGGAGAGAGGCAGCACTGAGCTTCTAGCTTCCAACTTCTCCCAACCTTTTTCTACCTCAATAGAGTGAATCCGACTAGCACCACCTTAGTGGATCTTTATAACAATGAAATGAGATCATCTAAGAGAAAATGTCTTGAAAACCATCCGGAAATGGAAAATAACAATCCTGAATTCTAAACTCTTCCTGTTTTGTTTTTCTCATTTGTTAAATGTAGTTTCAAAAAAACATGACTTACTCATAAAGCTTTGAGGGATTGCTAGAGGAAAAAGTTGGATTTAAAAAAAGGCACTCCATCGTCATGCGAATATTTCATTTTAACTTTATTAACAATTTCGGCATTGAAATCCTCCATAAAGTTAACACTGTGACAACTCTTCTAGGCCTGATGCTTTGTCGGTGACTTCTTAAATCTGCAGAAAACAGGGTCACTCATTTGTTGTATTCTCCCATTGAGAAGATATGGTTGGTGTTACCCTAACATTGCACAACTGTTTCATTTTGGGTTCCTTGTAATTGCATAGTTTCTAGCAGTCATCAGCCTTTTCTGATTCACAGTGACTTTACCCCATTAGCAAGACTTGTCAGTCTATTCTGCAGTTCACATCTATTTCACTGTGCACAGTTGCTAACCCTCATGTGGTTCACGAACACAGCCAGCCTCCTAGGAGATACACTCCAGGCCTCTGGCCTTGATCTTATAGATACAAGCATCTATAAACCTCAGCCAGTCTCCTACCAACATCATATCTTCCCAAACATAAAAAACTAGATGTATTGGGACTTTAAATGAGATCTAATTTTCTGAAAGCACAGCCAACGTTTTGGGAGGGAAAAAAAACCATTAAGACTGGAGATGCTATAAAAAAAATTTCAGGAATTTTTATAACTTTATAAAGGACATAGATGAATGCGTGCCTAAATGATAATTACAGCAGATTGGAAGTAAAAAGTTAGCTAAATGACCATGTATCAGAGCAGATCTCTTTGGAATTTCGCCAAAGCCTCATCATGATCATAGCCCAGGTGTTACTGCACCCCTCTTTCTTCTCCACAGGGTGCCTTTATGGAGGCTAGGTGCTATCAAAGGGCTGAGTCTCCAATTGATCTCTGTGCCTCTAGTTGGAAGATTTCAGGGATCCCATGTCCCCTGAAAGAAAAAGAGACAGAGCACACCTTTGCCTGTTGCCCCAGCTACCACCCCTGGTCACCACATGACCTGGCAAGTACACATAAAGCCCGATGCCAAGGAGCTGGTGCCATCTTGAAGGAGAATGACAGTGAGGGAGGACAGAGTGGATTTTCTGGCTCTTGTCAACTGCCTTTTTACCACATAAAGAAAACCCTCCAAGGCATAGGCCTCCCAAGATGGAGTCTGCTCCAACATGTCTCTTGTCACATGTCCCACAACTACTTGTTAAGTACCTAGACTAGAGCAGACACTCTGGAGGCACTAGGTATACAGGGGTGAATAAAAAGAGCTCATGCCTGCCCAGGTCCCAGAGCAAAGGTGAGGATGAAACCTCCTACCCCAGTTTCAGCTGCTCACCAGCAAAGGCTGTAGACCTCTGTTTCTACACTAGTGGATCTGAAGGGTACCTCCAACTTGACAACACTGTCACTAATATCTAACACTCAAAACATTCATTTTTCTCAGCATAACATTCTCACAAAAGAATTGTTTTCACCGGGCTCAGTGGCTCAGCCTGTAATCCTGCGCCTTTGGGAGGCCGAGGTGAGTGGATTGCCTGAGCCCGCGGGTTCGAGACCCGCCTGGGCAGCGAGACCTCATCTCTACAATAAATAAAAAAATCAGCCAGGCGTGGTAGCGCATGCCTGTAATTCCGGCTACTGGGAAGGCTGAGGCAGAAGGATCGCCGGAGCCCAGCAGGTCGAGGCTGCGGTGGCCGGGAGCGGCCACTGCACTCCAGTCTGGGCAACAGAGTGAGACTCCAACTCAAAAACCAAAAACAAAAACAAACAAACAAAAAATAATTGTCTTCTTATTAGCAGAACCCTCGCCGTGCCCTTCTTACCTGAAGATGTAATACCCTCCTTCCTGCTAAGACTGAGAACAAGCATTCACCCTCTAAATAACCCAAGCAAACGACCACTACAATTTCAGTCTTTGGCTTCAGAGTATCTGTCTGACAGAGAAAGGAAAGGGTACACGTGATGGTGAGGGGAGTTTCTTTTTCCCAATGCACCAACCTCAGGTAGCACTTTGAGAGCACGATGGGAAGATTCTGAAATGTTCTATGTAGGACTCAAAAATATCACTTGACTAAATTTGTGTCTCTCAGGCAATCATTGGTAATAACCCCTACTTAAATATTGACAAATTCCATTCTGTCACAGAGTCTGAATCAGTGAGATTTTGCTGAATTTCTATTTTGTAGATAAAGACGTGGAAGACTTGTTGAGGCTGAGAGACCTGCAGGAGGTGACTCTGCTCACGTGTTCTCTTAACCCTTCACCCAGGGTGGCTTGGGAGCACAGGGTTTACAGGCTCCTAAACCTGCCTAGAGCGGTACAAAGACAGACATCCACATTCTCTGCATAGACTCCAAGCCCTGAGATATTCCAGCAACTTACATTATAGAATGCAGTTTCAAACCCAATTAACCATACAGCTAAATCATTCTAAAGCCACCTGAGGCAGTATATTCCAAATTGACAGCCACCGTCCACTCAATTTAATGGGCTAGGACCAGCATTTTTTAACAATAAGAAAAAAAGAGTAGAAAAAAAAATCAGAATGCACTGCACATAGTAAAGGTAAGCATTGTTTTATGAAATGTTTATTTCTGCCGGGCACAGTGGCTCACACCGGTAATCCCAGCGCTTTGGGAAATGGAGGTGAAAGAACTGCCCACTGGTTTGAGACCACTGGTTTGAGACCAGCCTGAGCAACTTGGTGAGACATCATCTCTAAAATAAATTTTAAAAATTAGCTGGGCATGGTGGTATGCGCCTGTAGTTCCAGCTACTTGGACAGCTGAGGCAGAAAGATCACCTGAGCCCAGCTGCAGTGGCCATGAGCATGCCACTGGACTCCAGCCAAAAACACTCTGACTCAAAAAAAAAAAAAAAGAAAGAAATGTTTCATTCCAGTAGGTAAGTAAGTGGGTGATACATCACTACTGTGGGTTGGGTCATAACACAGAATACATTTCTACTAGGTTCTTGGTCAAGGTAGACAAAAACTGGCCAAGATGTGCTCTTGTTAATTAGTTTTCCATTCCCATTTTGCCTTTTTTAAAAAACTCTTCTTTTTCAGTGCTGCCAAATAAACAGTGGCTTCATTTGTCATTCACTTGCATTCATAGTCCCCAAAGATACCAAAACAAAACGGCCTCTGCATACCCAGTCAGGATTTTACCTGCTTTGAAGAGGTGATTTCAAGACATATATCACTTTTTAAGATGGGAACAGCCTGGGTAAAATAGGGTCATTTGTGAAAATTCCAAACATTTTACAGAACCTGAACACAATACACACACACACACACACACAC
The DNA here is from genome assembly GCA_027257055.1 of Cephalopachus bancanus. NCBI lineage: Eukaryota > Metazoa > Chordata > Mammalia > Primates > Tarsiidae > Cephalopachus > Cephalopachus bancanus. The sequence continues at coordinate 15,437,193 of JAPVLO010000045.1, read as the reverse complement.
ACACACACACACACACTTTTTTTTCTGGTCAAGGTAGGAAATGGTTTTAGGATTGGGCCTGAGATTCAGCAGAGTCCCATGCATCATGATACCCTCTATTTCTAGGCTTCTAAAACCCTGTGTATTTGCACAAACACACAGTGTCCACTCTGGGACAATGAGCTGAACTTACCCCACGCCTCCAGTATGTGCAGTGGCTGAGAATGACCCACTCCCGGCAACTTTGCTGCAGCCAATGGGTTAATCCTCTGTGAGCTGAAGCCTGACATGGTGCAAACCACAACCTCCCCCTCACAGCTGTTTTAGCATTTCATGCGCCTGACAAGAAGCATTTATGTCTGACCTAAACCTCACCTGTTGCAACGTGACTCCATCCATTCACTCTGTCGGACAGTCACCAGATATTTCTTGAGCCCCTGCAATGGGCCATGACATGAGGCTCTGCAGAGCTCACAGTTCGGCCACAGAGACAACACACTCATAAATCACAATGCCAGGCCACATGTGTGGTAAAGGCAATGGTGTTCTAGGTGCACGGAGAGGGGACAGAAAAGGTTGGCTTCAGGAGGTCTGGTCTGGCTGATGGAGATGTGGTTATGACATGAAGCTCTAAGTGGAAATGGAGAATAGTTTGTGTCTTCCTCCTAAAGATAACTGTCCTGAAACGTCTCCTTTGACCCTTGATGAAATAATCCCAGTCTCACTCTTTTACTCAGGCTCACAGCAGCTCCGACCTCCTGGGCTCAGGCGATCCTTCCACCTCAGCCTCCCAAGTAACTGGGACTACAGGCATGTGCCACCACGCCTGGCTAATTTTTATTCATCTATTTATTTACTTTTCTTTTCTTTTAATAGAGATGAAGTCTCACTATGTTGCTCAGACTGGTCTCGAACTTCTAGGCTCAAACAATTTTCCCACCTCAGCTTCCCAAAGTGCTGGGATTATAGGTATGAGCCACCACATCAGGCTAATTTTTTTTTTATATCCAAGTTTTAGCCCTGTCATCAATGTTATTGTAAAAATTTTTTATTTTCTATCTCTCCTTGCTATGGTCTGGATGTTTATGTGTCCCCAAACTCCATTTGTTGAAATCCTAATCCCCAAGGTGATGGTATTAAAAAGTGGGGCTTTTAGGGTGTGACTAGGTCATGAAGGTGGAGCCCTAATGAATGGGTTTAGTGCCGTCATAAAAACAGACTCCTAGGCCAGGCACAGTGGCTCATGCCTCATCCCAGAACTTTGGGAGGCTGAGGCAGGAAGATCACTTGATCACAGGAGTTTAAGACCGGCCCAGGCAGCATAACAAGACCCTGTCTCTACAAAAAGTATAAAAAATTAGCCAGGCATGATGGCATATGCCTGTAGTCCCTGTGACTTGGGAGGTGGAGTCAGGAGAATCATTTGAGTCCAGGAGTTCCAGGCTGCAATGAGCTATGATCATGCCACTGCACTCCAGCCTGGATAACGGAGCGAGACCTGTCTCTAAAAAACTAAAATATAAAATAAATTTTAAAAACCCCAGCAAGAGCCTCGTCCCTTCCACTATGTGAAGTTATTGAAAAAAAAGCAGCATTAATGGACTGTCCTTTCCTCAGTAGATACCAAATCTGCTAGCACTTTGATCCTGAATTTTCCAGCCTCACAACTGTGAGAAGCAAATGTCTATTGTTTATAAGCTATTCAATTTATGGCACTTTGTTATAGAAGCACAAATGGACTAAGGCACTCCCTCTATAATGTAAGAGCCATGAAAATAAGGACTGCGACTGGGTTTGGTGGCTTAGTCTGTAATCCTAGCACTTTAGGAGGCCGAGGCGAGTGGATCGTCTGAGTCCGCAGGTTCAAGACCAGCCCGGCCAACTTGGTGAGACCTCATCTCTACAATAAATTAAAAATTAGCTGGATGTGGTAGCACTCGCCTGTCGTTCCAGTGGAAGGATCGCCAGAGCCCAATAGGTCAACGCTGAGGTGGCCGTGAGCATGCCACTGCACTCCAGCCTGGGTGACAGAATGAGACTCCAACTCAAAAGAAAAGAAAAGAAAAGAAAAGAAAAGGACTATATCTATTTTGTTCCCTGCTTTGTCTTCAGCATCTAATACAGTGCCTGGCAATAAATAATTTTTCAATAAATATAGATAGCCCATTTTCTGTGGGTTTCATTAGGCTGAGGTGAGGGTGAGGCTGATGTCTAAAATGGGTTCCTGTTACAAATAATGGACCCCACATATCAAACTTTCCCTCCTCTCCACTGTTACAGGACCTCCTTCCATCAAGGCTCTCCTGTTTTTTTCTGAGAGTTCCTGAAGAAGTCTTCAATATGGTCAGCAACAAGTTGCTGAAGATGTAGCTACCATACTGGAGAGCTCAAAAGCTGAAGGGGTCTGTGTTCTCTGAAGCCCTCCAAACATCAAAGCCATGACCACAGCCATGAGGAAAGGAGGGGACCAACTCTTTCTCCCCGGAATAACCCCTTGTCACACAGGTACCAAAGTAGTATGGCTCTGTGCCTTCTATTTGGAGGATTTGTAATGAAAATGCTGAAATAAGACAGCATCTTATTTCCCCAGGATCCAGACATGAGTACAGGAAGAGCTTCTCTGAGGACAAGAGGCAATATTCATACTCTCTTCTCCTGCTGATCTCGGAGACATTGCAATTGGACTGAACTTAATACCTCAACTCTTCTTAGGATGAGGGACTTCCATGAGGCTATTCAGTGCCCTCTGCAAAAAAGATCACTCTGTTAGCCCACTAGCCATTTCCAGGCATGTGGCGATCCCAGCACTGACCATGCTCATTCTTGAACTTGAGAGCCACCACTAAATTCTTTCTTTTAAATGAAGCCTTGCATTGGCACGGAAACTTGGCACATGCCTGACCAAGCCTGTATATATGTCATTTGTATTATATGTAATATCCCAGAGCTTGTATATGTTTGGCGAATTAGTCCATAAATCCACACGTGGCCAGTGGCTGGATCCTGTGGGAAGACACTGAGTTTTACTTCAACCCATAGGCATTCTGCCAGTTGAGTTGTCTGTCACAAAGGCAACTTGGGGAGAAAGTGAGGACTGCACAGAAGATACCATCACTCCTATCAATACCACTGTAGGGAACAGGACCACTATTATCCCTCAGCCCAAAAGGACAGCTCACTCAACAGCATCTTGACGGCATGCCAGTCAATTTGCATAGAACACTCATAATTCAACTTCTGTTATCTAGTGCTATGCGGGTGTATAGAAATCCATTTGCAACATGGACACAAATTTTCTTTTCTGTTTGTTCATTTGTTTATTCATTTATCAACCATGATTGCTGAATGCCTGCTATGCACCAGGGACTCTTCTAGGGACAGCCGCAAACAAAAGAGATTAAGGTCACTATTCTTATGTAGCTTACCATAAATGAAAGCATTCTGTAAGTTAAGAAAAAAGTTACATAATAAGATAATTTTACATAATTGTAAATTTTATGGGAAAATGTACAAAGAGCAATCTGACTTAAAATGTGTCTGGGATTTGCTGCCCTGGGCCAGTCACATCCCTCTTGTCTCTTATATCATCCAGGGCACAGGCCAGAAAAATAAAAACTTGTTTCCCCAATCTCCCTTACTGCTGGGGTAGCAGCATGCCCCAAATCCATGACTCCAGACAAAACACCCTGAGGAGTGCTTCGTTGCCCCTGTAAAATGCAGAGCTACATAAGAAAATATGTTTTGCCCCTTTGCACTCTTCCTTCTCCTGGTTTGGAACACAGACATAATGCCCACAGGCACAGCAGCTGTCTTGCAGTCATGGAATGATCATCACAAGGGGGAGAGATGGCTAAGGGATAGCCAAGTCAAAAGCAAGAAAGAGCCTGAGTCCTTGATGTCATCATGGAACCTTGCATAGCCTTGACCTAACTACCCTGGACATCTTAACATGTAAGAAAAATAAAACTCTGTCAGTTTAGACCTGTGTTGGGCTTATGCTTATTTGTAACCAAACACTTTCCTAACTGATAGAGGGATATAGGGTTGTAGGCTGGAAGCTACTTTCACCAACATGTTGATGGAAGTCTTCTCTGAGAAGATGACATTTTAGTTGAGACCTAAATGATAAGAAGGAACCAGTCATGTGAAGATCTGGGGAAAAGAATTCCAGGGGGAAAAAATAGCAATAAAAAGTGCAAAGGCCCTGAGACAGAAAGATCCGCCGTGTTCAAGGAACAGAGTAAAGTTCAGTGTGAGTAGAGCATCATGAATGAAGGCACTTCAAACATATTGGAGGCCCTGGAGGCAAGTGGGGGCTAGAGAATGGGAAGCCCTGTAAACCACGTTAAAAACTCGATTTTGTTTTCATTCCAATGAGAGATTTGAGATAGTTGGATTCGAGTTCCATTTTGCAGGTTAATTCTTCAGTAGACCTGTTAATGGATAGACTGTAGGACAAAGGAAAATGCAGACTTGCCAATGACTCCTAGATTTTTGTTCCAAAGAACTGTGTGGAAGATGGCGCCAATACTTAAGTGAGAAAGAATGTGGCAAGTCTGGACTGGGAAAAGAAAGGAGATGCAGAGTCCAGAACTGTATTTTATGCTAAGTGTGACACGCTCATTAGAATTGTAAGTGGCAATGTCATATGGGAAGTTAGACACCTGAATCTGAAGTTCCAGGAGAAGTCAGGCCTGGAGACAGACATTTGGAGCCATCCACACACAGATGGCATTTACGTCGTGGGTCTGGATGGGATTTCCTGGCCAGAGAATATAGATAAAGAAGTTTAGGCCTGGGATACTTGAACATTTAGACTTAAAATGGAGGTGAGGGGCCAGCAATGGGAACAAAGAAGTAGCATCTAGGGAAGTGAATCACAACCAGGGAGCTTTGAGAAGAAAGTGTTTTAAGAAGGCAACAGTCATTAGTTCTGTTCAATGATGCTTGAAAAAAATTGAGACAGAGAAGAGGCTGTTGGCTTGAGTTTGTTGACTGCATTTGGCTATCTTGCCAAGATCAATTTCAGAAGAGAGGAGGAGCAGAAGTCTCACTTTTGTGGAATCAAGGCAAAACGGGAGATGAGGAGACGAAGGACAGACATCTCTTAAGTACAGAGTTGCCTTCTGTGAAGAGAAGCAGCAAAGAGGGGCAGAGACCGCAGGGCATTTGGATTCACAGGGGATTTGGGAAGCGTTTTTAGTTAGAAGATGCATCCTAGAGCACCTGCCTACACAGTAATGTAAGTTGCACAGTGTGAAGTAGAATGTTAGCTATTTATTGAGCTTCTACTATATATTAGGCATTTTACAAATTCCCATTTAATCCGCTCAACAAACTTGTGAGGTTGGAATTTTTCACCATCTTTATAGACATGAGGGAGGCAATACAGCAGAGTGGTTGTTACTTCAGGTTGAAGTCCAACAAAATCTGATCTCTGCAGCTTGCTAACTGCAAACTTGACTAGTTACTTAATTCTTCAGTTTCCTCATCTAAAAAATGAGACTAAAAAGAGTTCTTACCTCCAATGATTGGTATGAGGATTAAAATGAAATAATCCATATGAATTAGGTAACCAAGTCCTCACACATACAGTGCTCAGCAAACATTAGGTTTTTTTTCAGAGATGAGAAAAGAACGCCTCAGAGGTTATCTTCATTTATTTAACAAATGCCTGAGCTTTGACTCTTTGCTCAGTACTGTGTAAAGCCGGAAAGTACAGCAATGAACAAGATACAAAGTCTCCATGTCTTCATCAAACTTTGAGTCCATAATAATCATGATGATGATAATAATAAAAATAATAATGATAACAAAACTGACAATAGCTAACATGTATTTGCAATATGCCAGGTCCTGAAGGCTTCAGAATCTGCCTCGCTCCATTTTGCCTTTCTATTATGTCACCCTTCCCAGGGGTGTCATTTTGCAAGAAGAATGAAACCCAACTCTAATGAAATAATCCTGTTGTGTGAGGACGTGTTATTGAAAGGAAAACATTAGAGGTGATGACTAACCTCCCTTGCTTTCCCCATAATTTCCCCAAGATTGTGTGGGAAATCGATATCAAGGATTGTTTTTCTCTGCTTCCTGCCTCGTTTCTCCTTCCCTGGTTTCTTCCCAAGTTGCTTAATTAATGAGTGACACAAATGTGAATGATGCCATGTTAAAGACTATGCAGTACCAGAAATAAGTGTTAGGGGCTGAATTGGGCACCACCATCCCACCGCCAGCCCCGCCCCATGATCCACCCCCCCTGCCAAATTCATCTATTGAAGTCCTAACCTCCTAGTACCTCGGTTAAGTGAAAACTAGTTCATATGGGTGGTCCTTAATCCAATTTAATTGGTGTCCTTATAAGACAAGACTAGGGCACAAACATACAAGAAAGGAAGACAAAGGGAGATGACAGCCACCTACCAGCCAAGGAGAGAGACCAAGGGAGAAACCAACCCTACAGACACCTTGATCTCAGATTTTTTACCCCTCAGAACTATAAGAAAATACCGTTCTTTTGTTTAAGCCACCCAGTCTATGGTCCTTTGTCATGGCAACCCTAGCAAACTCATGCAGTTAGTAAAACACATCCCCAGTCTGCAAGACTTCACAGTGATGGAGCATGCTCGTAGCTAAGAAAGACAGGACAAGGCCAAAACCACGTGAGAAACACTTAAGGCTAAATTCCCAAGGTACTTACAATTAAGAATCCATTGGTGTCATTGCAGGTGGACAGTCAGGGAAAGAGCTGAGGAAGAAATCGATTGTGAACTGGGATGAAAATGACTCACAGAGACTTACTGGGTATCCAGTGGGAAACAAGAACATTCCAGGGAGTCAGCCCAGCATAAATCATCTTTCTTCTATTATGAGTTCACTCTCTTTGCCCCCCCCCCGTAATATCCTTACCAGGCTCTGTAATCAAATGATCATCCTGTTATGACTTCATTCTTATGTTTATTAAGGAGCAAAAGTATCTTTATCCCCAATTTACAGATGAGGAGACTGAGGCACAAAAAGGAAGTAACTTGTCCAAAGTCACACATGTAGTGACTTTGCCTAAGAGCCAGGTGCACACCGGGACAGTTCTCCTGCATTGGCTGAATAATGGAGATCAAGTTTGGTCAACTAGCCGGCAGGTGCAGATCGAGGCTGTGTGGAGAACACAGTGTGCTAAGAAACAAGAAGCAATGAGATTTCTCTTCCCATAGGCAAGATGGAAGGGACAGAACTGAAGCAGAAGCTTGAGAAGGAAGGAAAGGTGAAGGAAGTTGCTTTTATCTTTGAGGAGGGAGAAGATTAGAAAATGTACACGGGGGAGAGGGCAAGGGAAACACTGGAGATAAGAAGGAAGATAATTGTCAAAGAAAGTCCCTGGAGGAGAGTAGAAGCCTAAGATACAGTGTGTGTACAGAGTTGGGAGAGCTTGGAGGTGGTGAGGGCAGCCTCAGAAATAAATGGGGACACTGTTTTGGACATGAAGAGCTAAGGGGAAATGATTAGAAGACGTGGGTGCAACCAGATTGATGGCCACTTGCCCTGGCTTAATTTATTTTTATGTATTTTTTATTTTTTTGAGTCAGAGTCTCACTCTGTTGCCCAGGCTGGAGTGCAATGGCATGCTCACAGTCACCGCAGCCTCGACCTGCTGGGTTCAGGCAATCCTTCCACCTCAGCCTTCCAAGTAGCTGGAATTACAGGCATGCCCACCACACCCAGCTAATTTTTTTTATGATTGGTTGTAGAGACGAGGTCTCACCCTGTTGCTCAGTCTGGTCTCGAACCCCTGAGCTCTGGCAATCCTCTCACCTCCTCCTCCCAAAGTGCTGGAATTACAGGCATGAGCCACCATGCCCGGCTTATTTTATTTGCATTGATTTATTTTTCTTTTTATTTCTTTCTGTGAAGTACAAGGTAAGGGGAAGCAGTTGCATGGGAGATCTGAAGGGAGTTGTAAAGTTTGGAACCAGAGACTGAGGAATTGGAGAGAAACTGAGGACAAGGACAGCAGAGTAGTAAACCACCTGCATGAAACACAGTTCTGTCCAGGAGGGTGCCACAGCAGAGGAACAGAGGCAGAGAAGACAGCTGGTCACAGGGATCGGAGTCAGGTCGGTGTGGGGCAAAGTCAAGGAAATCAGAGAACCAAAAGCAAGGCAGAGAGAGACAGACATGGAAGGGGCTCAGAAGGAGAACCAGGCTAGGGCCAAGGGACGTGAGTAGAGTAAGAGGTGAAGGCATAGGAAAACCAGAAAGGGCTTCTGGGACTAAGGATCCCATTTCAATATCTGCTGTCAATTCCTTGCAAATTCTTTTTTAAGAAGAGGCATCTCACTCTGCCATCCAAACTGGAGCACAGTGTTGCGATGTTAGTTCACTGCAGCCTCCAACTCCTGGGCTCAAGTGATCCTCCTACTTCAGCTTCCTGAGTAGTTGAGACTGCAGGTGTGTGCTGCCACACCTGGATATGTTTTTTAATTTTCATTTTTAATTTTTTTGTAGAGACACTGTGTCTCCCAGGCTCCGATATTTTAAATGGCAACTTCTAAATAAATGAAGCATGGACAGAATTTTGTTCTGTTGCCAACACACTTATGATCATGTTGTGAAAAGACAAGGTAGACAGGGCATGACTAAGAGTGAATGTAACCTTTTTTCACAAACATCAGAATTTGCATGGTCAACACATCCTTCTTGGAAGGCCACATTTATTCCAAGTTTGCAGCTGTTAGCCATGCTTTTTTTTTTTTCCAAGTTGGAGTCTCACTCTGTTGCCCAGTCTGTAGTGCAGTGGCACACTCACAGCCACCCCAGCATCAACCCATTGGGCTCCAGCGACCCTTCCACCTCAGCCTTCCAAGTAGCCAGAATTACAGGCACGTGCTACCACACCTGGCTAACTTTTTATTTATTGTAGAGACGAGGTTTCACCAAGTTGCCCGGGCTGGTCTCGAATGCACAGGCTCAGCAATTCACTTGCCTCGGCCTCCCAAAGTGCTAGGATTACAGGCTGAGCCACCAAGTCTGGCCAGCCGTGATATGTTTTATTGTCTTTTGGCCCTGTCCTTCCTATCCCGCTAGTTGTGCCATATCACCATTCTTTCTGTGTGGATTTGATGTTGGTGGACTTGACGCTTGGAAAAAAACAAAAATCATTAAGCATTGTTTAATAAATGAGGTAGCCAAAAATAAAATAACGAGCTGGGTGTGGTGGCTCACACCTGTAATCCCAGCACTTTGGGAGTTTGAGGTGAGAGGACTGTCTGAGCCCAAGGATTCAAGATCAGCCTGGAGAACTTGGATTCAAGACTAGCCTGGAGAACATCATCTCTGCAATAAATCAAAAAAATTAGCCAGGTGTGGTGGCACATGCCTATAGCTCCAGCTACTTGGAAGACTGAGGCAGAAGAATCACCTGAACCCAGTAGGTCAAGGCTGTGGCAGCCATGAGCATGCCATTGTCCTCCAGCCTTGGTGACAGCATGAGACTTGTGACTAAAAAAATAATAATAAATAATAAAATAATTAGACCAAATTTCTTGGGGTATTTACCAATTATCTTAAGGATAAATACTGGGAGGATTCTAAAATAGTTTTGACTAAAAGAATGTAAAATAAAAGTATGTTCTCCCAGTATGAGTGCAAAAAGGGAGAACAATAAATGAATTGACTGATATATTTATTTAAAAGCTAGTCTCTTTTCTGCAGAGACATGTTGCACTGACTACTTTGTATATTATGAATCCAATGTCTGCAGTTAACAAACATAATATACAAATGCACTAAAAGGAACACATGAATGAAAATAAGCACCACATGTCAACAATAAGTGGAAACCTGACCTCAATTTAGTAAATGTTCTTCACAGAAAACTACACGTGGCCAAGATAAACAAACTTCAGAAATCACCTTTGATATCGTGTTAGAGGAGAAATCAAACTTTCTTGCATTCAATTCATTTTCATTCAAGGTATTGTTTTTACTAAGATGCTTAAAGTGTCAGGGTGGGGTGGGGAGGAGTAATAAATGCCAGTAGGTAATAAATCTAAGACACATTTACAAAACATATTTCCTTCTAAAAAGAAGCCGCTTTTAGGAGAGTCTGAAGAGAGTCACAGTCAAGGAGTTAGGAACTCTGATAAATCCAAGATTCTGATCTTACACTGTCATTAAGTCACAGTAGGGTCCCAGACAGGAACCCACCATCAACTCAGCCCCTCAAAGATCCTGTCCAACTCTCAACACATAATAGGGTCCTACTTCTCTCTTACCTGTGCGAAAAAATTCCCCAAGCACTTAGGAAGAAATTTCTTGGGGGCACTTTTAGCCCTTAATTACATGAAAGTACAGTATGCTATTTGCTTCTACATGAAGAAATGCCTTAAAAGTCATATAATTTAGTAGGCCGGGCATTGTGGCTCAACAGCTGTATCCTAGGACTTTGGGAGGCTGAGGAGAGAGGATTGCCTGAGCCCAGGGGTTCTAGACCAGCCTGGCCAACTTGGCGAAACCTTGACCCTACAATAAATTTTAAAAATTAGCTGGTCATGGTGGCGCATGACTGTGGTTCCAACTACTTGGAAGGCTGAGGCAGAAGGATCGCCTGAGCCCCGCAGATCGAGGCTGTGGTGACCGTGAGCGTGCCACTACATTCCAGCCTGGGTGACAGAGTAAGACTGCGACTCACAAAAAAAAAAAAAAGAAAAAAGAAATAAAATTTATATACCATAGTTATCCTTCAAACATTAAATCATGAGAAAAGATAAATAATAAATCTGGTTCATGGTTATAAAAGAAACTCTCTTTCTAGCTACTTTGTTTATTTGCTCAATTAAAATTTGAACAGTATAATCAGTACGCATTTTTGTTATTCATGTAAAAAAATTAGCACTTCATAAATATGAATCATGCTATTAACTGTGTGTATTGTGATGTTCTCTAATCACTATAATTTGCATACTACACAACTCTTATCTTCAACAGTCAAAAGATTGAAGGAAAGTTTGGAAAGTGCACTGCACATTTTGTCTAGAGCATAGTATACTATGATTTGATCTTTAAACATATGTCTACTTAGTGAAGAACACAGGAAAGCCTCCCCACCTCCATCAAGCTAACAGACTCTGGGAGAAATTCATAAATAACCCCATGTAGTAGAAAGAAGATTATGAAACTGTCTCATATCAAACAGAATAAAGACATTTTTAAAAACATTTCCAGGCAGGGCACAGTGGGTCACGCCTCTAATTCCAGAAGTTTGAGAGGCTGAGGAGAGGATTGCCTGAGCCCAGGGGTTCAAGACCAGCCTGGGTAACATAGCCAAGACTTCGTGTATGCAAAAAAATTTCTAAAACTTAACCAGTCAGGCCGGTGCAGTGGCTCATGCCTGTAACCCAGCATTTTGGGAGGCAGAGGCGAGGGGATTGCCTGAGGTCAGGGGTTCGAGACCAGTCTGGGCAACTTGGCGAGACCTTATCTCTACAATAAACCAACAAAATAGCTGGGCATGGTGGCATGTGCCTGTAGTTCCAGCTACTTGGAAGGCTGAGGCAGAAGGATCGCCTGAGCCAGCAAGTCAAGGATGCGGTGGCTGCGAGCATGCCACTGCACTCCAGCTTGGGCAACAGAGTGAGATTCTGATTCAAAAAAAAAAAAAAAAAATTAGCCAGTGGTGGTGGTCTGCACCTGTAGTCCCAGCTACTCCAGAGGCTGAGGCGGAAGGATCACCTGAGCCCAGGCAGTCAAGGCTATGGTGAGCTGGCATCGTGCCACTGCACTTCAACCAGGGCAATGGAGTGAGACAAGGACTAAAAAATGTTTGGTGTTTTTTTTTGAGTTGGAGTCTCATTCCGTCGCCTAGGCTGAAGTGCAGTGGCATGCTCACAGCCATCCCAGCATCAATCTGCTGGACTCCGGCGATCCTTCCGCCTTAGCCTTCCAAGTAGTCAGAACTGCAGGTGCCCACTACCATACTCAGCTAACTCTTTATTTATGGTAGAGACAAGGTCTCAGCAAGTTGCCTGGGCTGGTTTTGAACCTTGCGGGCTCAGGCAATTCACTCACCTCAGCCTTCCTAAGTGCTGGGATTACAGGCTGAGTCATTGAGTCCGGCCAAAATTTTTTATAACATTTTCAAATTTGGAAGTCTTTTCTCCCATTAACTGCATTTTCTTCTGTAAAAATAGGAGGAATCAATGGTGCTAAATTTTTATTTAAATATGCAAAAGCAAAAATATTATGGAAATAAGATTATTTTATGTTTATATAGCATTTGAGACAATAAGTGTTGTGAATCTCTTAGAAAGGCAACCAAAGAGTATGTCATTTTGCAGTGTACCTTTGGTTACTGTTTTTAATACTTGATACTTTTACTTTTAATACTTTAAGGCTGTGACAGTTGCTGTCCAATGTGTAAAGCTTCGTAACACCAATCTCATAACAGACCACACCTCCAGGCAGAGGCAAAGCTTGAATATGCTTGTTGCAGAAGGGATTGACAGAACCTATCCTTTGAAATGATATCCAGCTTTAACCATGGTCGTTTCTTCTGGAAACATAAAAACATTACTTTCTTCTCTCACAATAATTCATTCTAAACCAAAAAGCCACTTGGGAATAGAAAAAGCCCAGAGTGTTTATGGTTCTGTTCCGATGGAGAATCAACAGTAAGGAAAATGAAGAGAGGAGTGAACAGCAAACGGATACTTTACACTTCTCTGGTGAACTTCCCTGTCTGATTTCCTACTATACCCCCAAGTAAATGCTAATGCTTTGGACTTGCAGATCAGTCCACAGCAGTAGGTCTGTAAGTGTAGTTCTCAGAGCAGGAACACCAGCATCAGCAGGGAGCCTGCTGGAATACAGCTCACCTCACCTCCACCAGACCTGCTAAATCAGAAGGTCTGCTGTGGAGCTCAGGGATATGTACTTTTTTTTTAAGAGTTTAATTTTTTATTTTTCTTTTTATTTTATTTTATTTATTTATTTTTTGAGTTGGAGTCTCACTCTGTTGCCCAGACTGGAGTGCAGTGGCCACTCCTGGCCACCGCAGCCTCAACTTGCTGGGCTCCGGCGATCCTTCCGCCTCAGCCTTCCAAGTAGCTGGAACTACAGGCGCGCGGTACCACGCCTGGCTAATTTTTGATTTATTGTAGAGATGAGGTCTCACCAAGTTGCCCAGGCGGGTCTCGAACCCGCGGGCTCAGGCAATCCACTCACCTCAGCCTCCCAAAGCGCTGGGATTATAGGCTGAGCCACCGAGCCCGGCTTTGTTTTTCTTTTAAAGATGAGGGGTACAATTAGGTATACAAATGTTCATTTTGCAGGTACCCTTGTTGATGAGGTGTGCCTCCCCCCCACCACCTCGGCAGTTTTCCACTACTGCCCATCCCTTTCTTATAGTATTATGATAGCTGTTCAAGTTCCACTTATGAGTGAGAACATGCGATACTCGGTTCTTTGTTTCTGTGATAGATAACTCGTATTATAGCCTCTAAGTCCATCCAAGTTGTCCTTCTTTATGGCTGCGTAGGGATATGTACTTTAACATATTCCCTGGATGATGCTAATACATGCTGAAGCTTGAAAGCCGCTGCAGCATGTGGCCTGCGTCTCAGTTCATTAATTTCCCCCCTTGTTTTTTTTTCTTTCTTTCAATCCAGGTAGGAGTGTAGTGGCATGGTTCTCGGCAGCCTCGACCTCCTGGGTTCAAGCAATCCTTCCACTTCAGACTCCTGAGCAGCTTGGGCTATGAGTGTATGAGTCCATACCACCACACCCGGCTAATTCTCGTCTCTTCTCTTCTCTATCTATCTCTTTCTTTCTCTTTCTATTTCTTTCTTTTTTTATGGTGGAGACAGGGTTTCACTATGTTGCCTAGGACAGGTCTCAAACTCCTGGCCTCAAGAAATCCTCCTACCTCAGCCTCCCAAAGCACTGGGACTACAGGCGTGAACCATTGCACCCAGCTTCATTTTCCCGTTCCTATGAATGCCATCTAACTAGACTCCACCCCTCCTTAAGTCTGACCCCACTATTTCACCAAACTTTGACAACTCCTTACTTGAAACAGTATGTTTCATGTGCATACCACAATTAAATGTTATCTATGTCTGCAGTGATGTAATCATACTGTATCTTATATTGTCCTCTAAATTATTTACCTGTGTCTGTTTTACCACTCTTGGAGGCAGGAGCTGTCTTATACAGGCAGTCCTCAATTTACAACGGTTTGACTTACGGTTTCTCAACTTTACAATGGTGCAAAAGCATTCGGTAGAAAGCAGTGCAATACTCCCTCTCCATGCTGGGCGGTGGCAGCAGCTCCCAGTAAGCCACGTGATCAGGAGAGCAAACAACTGATACTTCACGGTGCGCTGTGTTGTTCAGATGATTTTGCCCAACTGTGGGCTAATGTAAATGTTCTGAGCACGGTTAAAGTAGGCAAGGCTATGATGTTCAGTAGGTTAGGTGCATCGAATGCATATTTTTTTGAGTTGAGGGTCTCATTCTGTCACCCAGGCTGGAGTGCAGTGGCACAATCATGGCTCACTGCAGCCTCCAACTCCAGGACTCAGGCGATTCTTCTACCTCAGCCTCCCGAGTAGCTGGGACTACAGGCACATGCCACCGTGCCCCCCTAATTTTTTGAAATTCTGTAGAGGTGAGATCTCATTATATTGCCTAGGCTGGTCTCAGATCCTGGGCTCAAGCGATCCTCCCTCCTTGGCCTCCCAAAGTGCTAGGATTACAGGCGTGAGCCACCACGCATGGCCTTAAATGCATTTTCAACTTATAATATTTTCAACTTACATTGGGTTGATTAAAATTAACTTTGTCATGAGTTGAGAAGCATCAATATGCTTTTTTGCTTACTGTGGCATCTATCAGTGCTTACACCAGAGTGAGCCCTAAAAAATTGCCCACGTTTTTATTCCCTCTCCTAATATGCCCTTTTCTTCTTTCCATCAACTTCTGTGTATCCAAATTGTACCTATTTTTCAAGGTTCAGTTGAAATGGCACCTTCTGGGATCTGGCTTCTCCTCTATAGAGAAATATTTTTTCTCTCCTGGAAAAGCATAGCATTGTACTATCTTTTTATTTTTCTGCTTCATATTACAGTCATTTGTGCAATTATTTCTCACCACTGGAAATGGAAATAATTGTTCTAAACCACTTTCATGAAGGATGAAAAATAATGTACCATGCCTCAGGGTATGGATGTACCATAGTTTATTTTCCCCAATATTTATTAGTTTATTTTCCCCAATATTTATAGCTCTGATTTTTGGTAATCCAACTATTTACACTGGAAGTAACTCTCACATTTCAGAGAAACACAGCCTTTCTCCTAGGCACATTGGGGGTCTGGAACGGGGTCTGTGTGCTGGAGACAATTGCTACAATTTGTGTGGTCTAATGAGCGGTCTCAGAAGATTAGACATGAAGTAACAGGAATCTGCAGGAAATCGACCCATAAGGAAACCCGGGCGACTATAAGTCACATTGGTAAGGAAGAAAAGAGCCTCACCCCAGGGTAAGGACCAGTAGCAGAAGCCTTAATTGTTACCATGTCGTGGTGTGAACCCGCTGGTACAGCCGTCTGGGTTAATGGGAACCTGATGCAGGCAGCTTCCTGAAACACACCAGTTCTGACTTCAAACACAGCAGCCCATCCTTCAAGAGCGAGCCTCACAGGTTTATTTCTTCTCCAACAAAGGAGGTACCTCCCCACCTCCACCCCTGCACCAGGCCCCTGGCAGGACTCTGGGTCTGCCCGTCCTGTTTTCCTCCGTTTAATGCTTAATTCCAATCTTCCCTCCTCCTGGGGGGAGCCCTCCACCCCCCCATGAAAATCTTCCAGACTTATCTCCGCGGCCTCCAAGAGCCTCCAGCACTCTGAGCTTGCAGACCCAGGAGTGAGAGAAAGCTCACAGGTCATTCGCGAGCAAATCCCACTTGGCCATCTGGGAGCGCATCCCAGATCTACAAGTGCATGTGGTGAAATCAGGCATTGAGAATGCATCACTGATAAAGGCCAGCAAAGCCAGGAAAGGAGCTGGTGAATGAGCCAAAACCTTCCAGGTCTAGTTCTCCTGCTCCTACCCGCATCTTTCACATGTCTTTTGCCCCTGGCTCTTGATAAGAAAGCGCCAAAGTAGCAGGCAAAAAAAATTCCTAGGTCTGTTTGACTGGAAAAGTGTTTACAGTCCCTGCTGCTTGGGGTCAGCCCAGAGCCCCAGGCAAGCAAGAAGGAGGGGTGTCCTGGAACTTAAAGCTTCCTGGGCTCTTTACTCAGACTCCAATTCCCAGAGGTAGCCTTGGTGTTTTTCCTTTGCTAAGATTTCTAAGGTTTCCCCTCCCCCTCCCCCTGTTTTTACTGCTCTTATCATCATGTAAACTCCACACTAGGGTGAAAAGGTAGGTGTTTAAGATAGACTGCAACAGCTGGGATAAACTGCCTCTTAAAAGGCTGTCTTGATGAAATGCATCTCTTTATATGTGGGGTATTTGTAAGCAGAATGGGAATGAAACTTGAGAAGATTATGTGATAAGCAGACCATATCCTGTCAAGAGAGGGAGTGTTTCTCTAATAACACAAAGATGAGCTTCTAGATAGCCTACCAGATAGCCAGCCGTCTTCCGCCCTGTGTCTCCCATCATAAATCTTCATTCTTACTCAGGTTTTCTGTAGATTTTTGAGGCTAGAACTCATTTCCCTGGAGAGACGGGCCTAAGGAAAGATCTGGAATTCCTCCAGTTAAAAAAAGCCACCATTCTGCCTAATCAACATTTGCTCCATCGGAATCAATATCCTGCAGAGGGTGCTTTCCATTGTTCTCAAGTCTGTTTGCAGGTGGCCAGGCAAAGATACAGTTCCTGACCTGGATTTTCTGAAAAGAAAAAGAAAATATTCCTCAGAATAGGAAAAAAAAAAAAAAAAAGCTTACCGAACTCCTCTTTTACAAATAAGCTTTCTTTTGTGAGATATTCTGCCTGGGTTTGCACTGTCAAGAAATTTCAGTAACCTGATAGTTTTAAAAACACCTCTCTTCCCAGAGTTATCTATTATTTCTCACCCAAAGGACTCAACTACTTACTCAGCATCTATTAAGTTACTGGTCTTTTTGGAATCTTAGTTAGTTTTAGTTAGTTAGTTAATTAGTTAGTTAATTTAGAGACAGCGCTTGCTGTGTTGCCCAGGCTGATTTCAAACTTCTGGGCTCAAGCAGTCATCCTGCCTCAGCCTCCAAAAGTACTAGGATTACAGGTGTGAGCCACTATTATTAATTTCTCCCCGGTAATAGTTCTCTACTTTGCAGTTTATAAATGAGAGTATACGTAAAATTCCCTAGACACACAATAAAAAGCTTCCTGCTTTCCTTTATTTATCCATTGGGTAGCTAAGGGGAGAATGGGTTTTAGAACCTGATCTGAGTTCAAGTCCCGTCTCTATTTTTCATGGGCTGCCTCTGGACAAAGCCCGTAAACTGATATCTTCCCTGAAATTCTGTGTCCTCATCTATAAAAGCAAGATAATGATAACTCTCTTCAGATAGGGCTAAAGAGACCCAAATGACCAAACGTAAGCCTTATACCAGACATTTGTGTATTTGTAAACTGTAAAGCACATAGAACTTGTTAGTTGTGATTATTAATATTCTTCGTAGTTCAATAAAATTATTGTGCATTTTGTTATCTTGTTATGGTTTTTAATGTCTTCCTTAAGATGTCTGTTCTTTTGGAGGAAGCCTTTTGAAGAGGGGCTGTACCAGCTGAGAGGCTCAAAACATGTACCCTCTGAGCTACAAGGGAGAAATTCAGAAAATGAAGGTCTCTAGAAGTTCAAAATATATAGGTACTGAGATGATTCAAGAAACTCTGTTTAAGTAGAAGATTATTTGCATGCAAGGTCCTCATTTTTCTCTGGGCTCTCTTGTCTTCCGGAGAGGGATCACATGCTCTGGGATCTCACGTAGGTAGAACAGCTGGAGACCCTCCTACCTCCTGAAGTCACAGCTTATCAGTGTTGATGGACAGAGCACACAAGGCCTTTCCTGCCCTGCCGACCAAACAGAAAACACACTTTTATATATCTATCATGCTCTTTTCTTCTTACAAGTAGAAAAGAGCGACTTTGTTTATGACTGAAATATATAGAAAGCAATCAATTCATTAATGTCACTGGGCAAATTCCATCTTCCAATCTGTATTACCTACCCCATTCTTGAGAGCTTCACAGTCCAATCAACTTTTGATCATTTGCAGAAGAAATAGCATAGATTTTATGAAAATCATAGGCACTCAGGACCCTTCTTTTTACTTACTTTAACTGGAGGAATAGGAAGCTATGAATTGGAGAATGCACATATTAGTTAAGGCAAATACATGTGATACAGATAGTATACACACAAAATCCATTGGTTAGTAAATTTGAAAGAAAGAAGTTAATCTTCTGTAATTTGGCTTGCAAATGACTATTTTACAGATTTCCAATTACATATGTGGAGACCAGAGTAATTCCATCTTGGATGCTAATCCACTATGTTGACTTCTGACTAATCCCAGTTCTTTAAATGGCCTTTGAGATTTACCGTGTATCTATGGTTCCTTGTCTAAAAGCACTTACTGTAAATCATGCCCTTAGGTCAAACAACCTTGATATTATTGTACTTCAATTGTCCTACATACCCCTTGTGAATCATTCCTTCCTTATGGTATATAAGTTCTGGGTCTGGGAGGTAAAGGTGTGGAAATCCACCATTTTGTCTTGCAGGCCCCAAGACACAGATGTGGCTTCTGCTCAGAACTCCCTATTAAATGTTTCTAAGAAATTGGATTTGTCAGACCCTTTCTTGCCCTCTCAGCTTCTCTGGGCTTTGAGGGCAGGTTTGCATAGACCTGCCCACCAGGAAACAATATATATGTGACAAGGTTTTATGGAAATACATTTTTTTGTTGATTTACATCTCAAAAGAAAAAATCAGCATAACCCTGAAGTTTGAATTCACTTTCTTATGATTAATAGATAAAAATCAATATATTCACTTATTGTTTATTCCATAAATATCTAGTGAGTACTTACTGTGTACCAAATACTATACTTGGTACCAAATACTACAGTTGGTACTGAATATACATTGATGAATAAAATCATTATGATCCC
The DNA here is from genome assembly GCA_027257055.1 of Cephalopachus bancanus. Classification (NCBI taxonomy): domain Eukaryota; kingdom Metazoa; phylum Chordata; class Mammalia; order Primates; family Tarsiidae; genus Cephalopachus; species Cephalopachus bancanus. The sequence continues at coordinate 15,418,051 of JAPVLO010000045.1, read as the reverse complement.
TACCCTCAGCATTGGCATTCTGCATTAAAACAGTGTGTGCAGCTTCCCTCCCTGTCATCTAAGGAGAGAATGGCATGAGAAAACTATCTTCACAGCTGTTGTAACTTTTACTCTAACCTGGACCAATTGGTAGGAAAGAGTCTCCTTTGTCAATTGGCATGTCAAACCTGAGGCCATCCGAGCAGTCTAGCATAGCCACAAAGGGCACAGGCTCTGGAATCAAGCTCTCTGCGTTGAATCCTAACTTCCACACTGTGAACTTCCACACTGACTTGTATACTGTGTAGCTGTGTGCTCTTAGACAAGATACTTGAACTCCCTGTGAATCTGCAAACCAGGAGTGAGAATTGCTGGTCTCTCTTACTCTCTCACAACAACAATCATAGGGTTGTTTCCGTGATTCACTAAGTCAAAACTTATGAAGCCATTAGAACAGTGCCTGGAAAATAGCAAGTGCTCAATAAATGTTAGTGATTGCTATTCATATCTGGCCTCACCTCCCAACATGGCTCCACATATGGCCTGGGGTCTAGGCCGGATTACTGCCGCCCCTATGCTTTTACACATAGTGTTTCATCAGCCCAGAGAGTCTCATCATTTCTTCTCTTCACAGCAAACTTTTCTGGTATTTTCTAAGCCTCAGCTCAAGCTCACTTCCTCTGGGACAATATCCTTATCCCTGACTGCCGATGCTTGGGTACCCCTCCATGATCCTCCGCTGAGAGTTGAGCACAGCTCTCAGCTGCTAATGCAAACTGAACTCAGCACTTACTTTTGTGTATCTTCCTTTCAGATGGAGGCTGCTAAGAGGCCATAGGAGAGTTTCAAGCAATGTTGAATGAATGAATGAATCAATGGAAGAGGAGTGTCCTTGGAACAATCTGATTAGGAGACTTAATTGTAACATGCAGAGCAGGCAGTAAAGAGCTCTGAGCCTGATGATAGTTGCCTACTCCCAACTCTACAACGTTCTGCTATTGGCCTGAAGATATAAGGACAGAGATTGAGCTAAATACAGGGAACAGCTAACTTCTGCTATGACTTCCCCACCAAGAAGCTCTGATCAAGCAGAGACCTACAAGCAGCTTAAAGATAGCATCTGCACCAACCCTCTGACTTTAAGCACATAAAGACCTGCATTTCTCAGGAGGAGTGTTTACCTATAGTTTTGTTTTTGAGTAGGGGATCTCATTCTGTTGCTCAGGCTGGAGTGCAGTGGCATGCCCGTGACCACCGCAGCCTTGGCCCACTGGACTCAGGTGATTCTTCCGCCTCAGTCTTCCAAGTAGTTGGAACTACAAGCATGCACCACCATGCCCAGCTAATTTTTTGATTTGTTGTAGAGACAAGGTCTCACCAAGTTGCCCAGACTGGTCTGAACCCCGCCTCAGGCAATTCTCTTGCCTTAGCCTCCCAAAGTGCTGGGTTTACAGGGGTGAGCCATTGTCCCTGGCTACCTATAGCTTTAAGGGTGTTTTCGAGTCTGGAAAGTCCACAGTAGCATTTGCTTGAGGATACTTCTCAATAGAAAAGACCTTTCTTTTTCTATCTTTTCTTTTTCCTTTTCTTCTTCTTTTTTTATTTTTTATCTTTTTTTTTTTTCTTGAGATGGGTTCTTGATTTGTTGCCCAGGATGGAATGCAGTAGCACAATCATTTTTCTGGGCTCAAGGGACCCTCCCCCACAGTCTCCTGAGTAGCTGGGACCACAGGTGTGTGCCACCACACCTGGCTAATTTTTTAATTTTTTGTAGAGATCCTGTCTTATTGGGACCAGACCTTGCTATGTTGCCCAGGCTAGTCTTGAACTGCTGGCCTCAAGCTATCCTCCCACCATGGCCTCCCAAAGTGCTGGGATTACAGGCATGAGCCACCAGGCCCAGCTCAGAAATGACCTTTCTTAAACTGCAGTTTAAATCCCTGATTGCTGTCCTCAAAATTAGTTCATTCATTCAATCTCTGGCTCACTAAAAGTCTCACATTTTGAGGAACTATTTGCATTCCCCACATAAAGTAAAAAGAAATGCTAGCCTCCCAATACCAAAGACCCCAAGCATGTCAACATTTGCCAAATACACATGCTCATGTTCAGAGATGGGGGAGAGAGAGAAAAGTTGTGTTTGAATACCATTTAGAGAGTGGCATAATTTTTAAAAATCATAGAAGTACTCATTCATTGAGATCTGTGGAAAGGGGAGGTGTAATGTTCATTAGCGTAGAAGCTTCAACTAGTAAGAGCTTTTAATTTTCCCAATCTGAATAAAAACAATTAAACATTAGAAAAACAAAGTATAGTTTTTCAAGTTTCAAAAATGAAATCTCCGTATCCTTGTCTTCTTTTTGCTTTCTCCTTTCTTAGTCTTTGGCTAAGAACTCACTTTTGGTGGATATTGGGCTACACTCGTAACTCCATGTCTGGTGCCCAGGGTAATCCATTTCCATTTTAAATCCTTAATTCTGGCCCGACTCCATGGTTCAGCCTGTAATCCCAGCACTTTGGGAGGCTGAGGTGAGTGGATTGCCTGAGCCCACGGGTTCGAGACCCACCTGGGCAATTTGGCGAGACTTCATCTCTACAATAAATCAAAAAAATTAGCCGGGCGTGGTAGCGCGTGCCTGTAGTTCCAGCTACTTGGAAGGCTGAGGTGGAAGGATCGCCGGACCCCAGAAGGTCGAGGCTGCGGTGGCCGGGAGCGGCCACTGCACTCCAGTCTGGATGACAGAGTAAGACTCCAACTCAAAAAAAAAACAACCTTAAAATAGATTTGTTCTTTTACTTACTCATTTATTCAGTAATTATTTATTGACCTAAGACAAATATTCTGCCACACAAAGGAGATAAAATAATGAGCAAAATCTGGCCGGGCACAGCAGCTCACACCTGTAATCCCAGCACTTTGAGAGGCCAAGGCTAGAGGATTGCCTGAGCCCAGGGGTTCAAGACCAGCCTGGGCAACTTGGTGAGACCTCGTCTCTTCAATAAATCAAAAAATTTGCTGGGCATGGTGGCACACACCTCTAGTTCCTGCTACTTGGAAGGCTGAGGCCGAAGGATTGCTTGAGCCCAGCAGATGGAGGCTGTGGTGGCCATAATCATGGCACTGCACTGCATACTAGCCTGGGTGACAGAGTGAGACTCTGACTCAAAAATAAATTAATAATAATAATAATAATAATAATGAGCAAAATCTGCCCGCTGCCCTGGAAAGCTTTGACTAGTTTGTGAGACTAATTGAGGAAGATGATTTGCATGTGTATACCTAACTGACTAACAAATGTCTTTTGAAAAGATTCCACAAGAATTGAAACTTTCATAAAATATAATTTTTAACCAAATGAGATAGTTGTGCCCCTGACATAGTATCTGGATATACTAGGCACTTGGTAAACTATTCATTCCTTTTTTTTTTTCCCTACCTTTGAAAATCCAATTGTATTTAAGATGCATTTAGAGTCTTGACATTTCTGGCAAAGCATCAAATCCCACTGCACTGAGAAGCTGTCTACTAGAGAATGGAAGAGCATGGTCTTTGGAGATAGACTGATCTGGCTTTCAATACCTGTTCTTTCTGCCAGTTAATAGAGAAGTAACCTCAAGGAAGGAGTTTAAGCTCTAAGCCTAGCCGGGCTCAGTGGCTCAGCCTGTAATCCCGCGCCTTTGGGAGGCTGAGGTGAGTGGATTGCCTGAGCCCGCGGGTTCGAGACCCGCCTGGGCAGCGAGACCTCATCTCTACAGTAAATCAAAAAATCAGCTGGGCGTAGTAGCGCATGCCTGTAATTCCGGCTACTCGGAAGGCTGAGGTGGAAGGATCACTGGAGCCTGGCAGGTCGAGGCTGCGGTGGCTGGGAGCGGCCACTGCACTCCAGTCTGGGCAACAGAGTGAGACTCCAACTCAAAAAAAAAAAAAAAAAAACTCTAAGTCTTAAGTTTCTCTTCTGAAAAACGGGAGCGATAGTACTTATCTCACTGTGTTGTCATAAGATTACTTGAAATAAAGCATATAAAGCTTTGTTCATGTGAGCCCTGCTTCAGTGGTATCTCCTATTTAATGTGACCAATTATCATCCCAAATTTATCTGCTTTGGGAAATCAACTTATTGATCAAAATTGGATTTTCTTAAAGTAAAACTCACCTGTGACTTACATCACATCAACTCCAGAAAGGAAAACTATGGGACTCTGACATGTTTGTTATTTTTCAAAATGTATTATGACAACCACCTCTCCCCCAAGAACTTAAAAAAATTTTTTTTTGTAGAGACAGGGTTCTCATTATGTTGCCCAAACTGGTTTTGAACTCTTAGCCTCTAGGAATCCTCCTGCCTAAGCTTTCCAAAGTGCTGGGATTACAGGCATGAGCCACTGCGCTGGCCTAAACCTTGCCTTGTATTTACCTAACTTTCTTATTCAGGAGGTTGATCAAGTCTGAACCAGACTTTAAACTCTTTATGGTTCTCGTTTATGCTCTTTCTCTCCATCTGTCCTCCTGTGGGACTGCCTTGGAACTACAAATTCTGGGACCAAGGTAACAACTGAATCGATCCACACAAGGCAGAGCCTTGCTCCATTCTCAGCACAGCCATGGCAAGCAACAACCCTGTGTGCAGGCCTTGCCTGATTTTTTTGTGCCCTCCCCCGATATTGTTTACACTGAGTTGCTTGAGTCAAGCAGCCAGGCTCCATGTAGCATAGTGTACAGTAGACTGGGCATTGTGTTTTGCAGAGCCCTTTTTTGAAGGAAGCCAACTGTACCTTCCTAGAATCGCCTTTGAAAATTTGTTAATATAAAACAGTAGTTCCAGCCGGGGTCAGTGCCTCACACCTGTAATCCCAGCACTTGGGGAGGTAGAGGCGAGAGTACTACCTGACCCCAGGGGTTCGAGACCAACCTGGGCAACTTGGTGAGACCTTGTCTCTACAATAAATCAAAAAAATTAGCCAGGTGTGGTGGTGCATGCCTGTAGTTCCAGCTACTTGGAAGGCTGAGGCAGAAGGATCGCTTGAGCCCAGCAGGTCGAGGCTGCGGTGGCCTAGAGCAGGCCACTGCACTCCAGCCTGGGCAGCACAGTAAGATTCCAATTCAAAAACAAAAAACAAAACAAAACAAAACAAAAAACAGTCGTTTTTAAGCCTTAAGGACACTTGACTCTTAAAAATCTGTTGAAAACCTAAGGTCTCTCTGGGACTGGAGGAATGCATGTAAACTTTTTACATATAAATTATAAATATAGTATCTTTTACAAATTTTTTATTATAAAAATTATTATTTTTGTTATACAGAAATGAGGTCTTGCTGTGTTGCCTCGGCTGGTCCTGGCAGGTTTCTAGGCTCAAGCAAACCTCTCACCTCAGCCTTCCAGAGTGTTAGGATTACAGAGTGCTCGGATTACACCACGTCTGGCCTTCATATAAATTGTTAATACAATGTCAGAGGATTCACGGAGCCCCTGCAGTTCTTCCATGCACCCTTTAGGGTATCCATCTAACCTAGGGGAACCCCAAACAGCACCTGAGTTCTTGTCCAGATTCTAATGGTCTCTTTTTGCCATCATGAGAACTCTAACACAGCAGTGAGCTCCTAAGAATTCAAACTGAGTCATATTCCACACAGCAGACTCTCTGTCTCTGCCATGAGTGTTGCTCCCTTATACAGAGGGGTGATCATTCATCCTACTGGGGACATCCTGGCAGGTTTCCTCAGGCCCAGACATTGTACAAAATTCCAGAAGCTTCTCAGTCCAAGAAAAGGAGCACTATGCAGAAAGCCCATGGCATTGTAATAAACATGGGGTCTTTCAAGGGCAGTGGTTGGAGGTCATTTTCTCATCAGCTGCAACAGGGCTCAAAATTGACGTGCAAACCAGAAGACGAGGGAGCACTGGGCGGCCTCAGGGCTTGTTTTCTGCCTGGCTCAGGAGAAGCTGCTGTAGGAATTTTTGCCGCCAGCCTCTGGTTGAGTGACAGGAAAAGAAAAAAGGATCATTTGAAGGCTCCCCAATTCAAACAGCGCGTACAGAATGCCAGGCCCTGGCTGCCCTGGAGAAAGCCACTCTGGTGCCAACTTAGGGAACAAATGTGTTCCCACTGTCTCCTGGGAAGGCTTTCCCCACCCCTGCTGAGGGGGTGGATTTCAAAGCAGCTGACTTCTTGCCCTTTTTAATAGGACTGCAAGTGTTCCCATTTTAATTCTAAAACTTTCTCCCAATTTTCCACTCCTCCAATGCCTCCCCAAGAAAAGCTGGCATTCTGGGTCACTGAGATGGCGTCAGGTTATTAAGCAGAGAAAGGGGATTAGAGAAACAGTTCATTGGAGCAGCGGCGAACACAGTTATGGCATTGAGAGCTCACGTTGCATGTTAATGAAATGCTATAAAACATCAAACCCTAAAGGTACCAGTGAAAGCCACCAAAATCCCTTCTGGAGCTTGCCTTCTGCAGCTGTGGATCTAAACGTTCCCTGCCTTTCCCATACTTTCCTAATCAGGCTTTTCCTCCTTTAAAGACACACCAGCCTCACTCCCAAACCACGGTGTGTTTGAAATGCTGACCACCCCCTCTTTCCCTGGCACCACAGAGCCTTTCAGTCTAAAACCCTGGAGTCTGCGAAGTCTGGCCAGCATGCCGGGGAGAGGTAGGAGAGAGTAATTAAGTTAGCTGGGAGCTGCTGGGAGCTGACTTCGGTATTTCATCGCAGCTGCCTGCCTCTGTCTCCCCAGCCGCCCTCCCACATCTTCCGATGAGACCGGCTGTGTGTGTGAAGGAGGTGCTGTTTCCCACAGCTCTGATCTAATTCAGCTGAAATTCAATCTCCGTGTGACCAACCTCGGCCTGCGCTCTCCCACCCACCGCAGCCTCCCCTCCGCAGGCGGTGTGTGCTGCCCATTGACACCGGCAAACCGGCGGCCTCGCCTCCACCAGCCCCTGGGTATAGCTTGCGGTGTCAGCGGGCCAGCCTTCGGGGCTCGCCTGCTGCCCCGACGCTCACCCCTCAGCCCCAGCGCTCCGAGGGAGACACTCTATACCTGCCACTCAGCCGGCTCGAATGGGGCTCGTGAGCTCTCGCAGAAGCCAAGGCAGCAGGGCCAGCTGAGGCTGAGAACCCGAAACAGATGTCAAACACATCAGCCTGCGTTTTCCATGGATCTTCAGGGCCCGGAAAGATTTATGACCTCTTTTAACCCTCTTTTAACGTAGGTTGAGCCGGGCTTGTTTTATAGCGATGAAACAAGACTGGCGGTCATACAGAAAGTCACCACAGTGACAGAGCCTGCCCCGGGGGTCTGTGGACCCCTGCTTCCTCTCTCTGTCCTCTCTCCCTTAAGCTCCATCCCTTAGGCTCTGTGTTTGGTGGGGACATTTCATCCCAGACCCTTTGGAGATCTTCACCCCGCCAGCCCGTGGCTTTGACCCTATGTGGTGTTCAGCGTGGGTCTGCCTCTTGATACTGAACAAGGAAAATGGTAAATGCTTTTTAGAAAGGCAGAGATTGCAGGGAGCCGGCACTGGCCAGCTATGCAGGCGCCCTGGCATTTTTTGGCCTAATTGTTACCTAATCACGTTATAGTGGATCAGGCTCACTTTCTTTTGACGGAGAAAGCTTTGAACTTTGTTTTGCACTTCCTGCAAGAGGAGGATTTCTACCTCGGGGCAGGGAGGCACAGGAAGGCAGAGGTTTGCGGGCGCCTTTTACAAGCCCTATGAAGCGAAAGCAAAGGGGTTTACAAAGGCGTCATAATTAGAAATGATGTGTCAAGGCAGGCAAGCGCCTCTTGAACCTGACCCTGCCAGCCTCTTCCGCAGGAACACTGGGAGCTCAGCGTGGCTTCAGCCGGGCACCCAAGCCATTTTCCAATGCAAAGAATCCCAGGCATCTTTCTATCTTTTGCTCATTTTACTGCACAGAGTGGGAAAGTGACGGACAAAGCCACACCTTCGTGTTTATTATTATTTGTTCTTTTTTTTTTTCTGTGTCAGGGTCCTCACTCTGTCACCCAGGCTGCAGTGCAGTGGCACGATCATGGCTCACCACAGCCTCAACCTCCTGGGCTCAGGTGATCCTTCTGCCTCAGCCTTCCGAGTAGCTGGGACTACAGGCACACACCACCACACTTGACTAATTTTTTTATTTTTTGTAAAGACGGGATTCCACTATGTTGCCCAGGCTGGTCTCAAACTCCTAGCCTCAAGCAATCCTCCCACCTCAGTCTCCCAAAGTGCTGGGATTACAGGTATGAGCCACTACGCCTGGCCTAGTATTATTTTTTCAAACAGTAATATAGTTTCTATGAAAAGATTCTTTTTTGCTACCAACCAACCAGTTTGCTTATCTTGATAGGCAGATAAGAACAGGCAGATGGAGCTGGGAAGTGTTTCCCTCACCTCCCTCAGACTCCCAGACATTCAATTTGTATTCAGTCTCACAGGGAGAGTTTAGAGCCCAATGTGTCTCCTTCTTTTTGGACAGTGGGTCGTTATGACCAGAAGCAAGAGAAGAAAAGTCTCCAGCACTTAAAAAAAGAAAGAAAGAAAGAAAACGCTTTTTATGAACTTCTGCTCACAGTTAGGCTGTGTCTTTGGGGGAGGTGTTATGGGATAAAGAAATAAAGAGTTTAGGGGAAAGAGACTCTCCCCTGCCTGGGGAGAAAGAAGATTCTCAAAGCCAAGCTCAGAAATAATAGTCTCCCTGGGTCCTGAGAAAACTGCCCCAAATGTTAACACATCAATCTTAAGGAAACAAGCCTGGCTTTTACCGACTTAATTTCATATAATTATTTCAGAGTTTGAGTCTTTACAAGAAAGAGGGAGTGGAGGGAAACAATCAGAAAATTGAAGGGGATGAACAGAAGAAGAATGAGAATGTCTTTGTTCTGAAGATTCCCATTTCTCCCTCACTGCCCAGAGCTTCGTCCATGCTTTCATCTTTCAGGAACGAATGCACTGTATGTTCCACAGCATGTGGGGTGGCTCCGAAGGCACTGACTGCAGCTCAGGTCTCTTTTCAAGAGATGCTTTCACAAAGCTTTGTCTTATGTCTTGGATCTTAGAGTATCAAACGTGTGGGGAAATGAGGGTAGAAGACCTGCGTGCCAGTCCACTCCTGACCGCTAAGTCACAATGTAGTTTGCACAAGTCATTAAACTTCAGGGTCCTCAATCACATCTCTAACATGGAGGTAGTGATACCTCCCCTGCCCACCTCAGGAGCTCCTATATAGGAAAACACTCTGAAAAGTTAAAAATGCTGCTATGCAAATGAAAGGTCTTATTCTGACAATAATAAAGTTTATTGTGCATATTCTGTAAGTATTCAACTATTACTAGCATTCACAGAGGAGTCAGAGGCATAGAATTTTTGAAGTAAAGAAAAAGCCTGTACATCATCTAGCTCAATCCATTTTAAATGCATCAATTTAAATGCAAATTGCAAAGCCACATCCTCTAGAAAGTTCCATTCAGGAGATGTAGAGTCCAGCCCAGGAATCTGGATTTTAGGCCAGCACCCTGGGAGATTCTGAGGCAGAGTCCAGCAACCTGACTTCGAGCATCATTGTTTTGCAAAACAAGGACATGTCTCATTCTCCCACTCTCTGGCCATGCCCTAGATCTCACTGGATCTGGGTGTGAGAATAGAGCACATTACTTTCACATTCCTTCATTAATATTTCAGAATCTACAACATGAAGGACTGGAAAGAAACAAAGCAGAATGGATGATTATGTAGATGGGTTTGGTTTCCCTTTAATGACAAGAAAAATGCACGTCTGCCCTGAGCGGATGATAAATTGATCCGGAAAATGTTGCACAAGTGTGCTTTGCTAAGCTTCAGGGTCAAAGTCAACAATATAAATGAAAATATACCTCCATTTAGTTGAAAAGGACTTACGTTCAAGGCATTGCACAATGGGGTTGGTATGGGTTACACTCTGTCAAATGGCCCTGTTCATTTATTTAGCTTTCCACAGAGCTTTGCCAAAGAGGACAATAAGGGAGAGAGAGGGAGAGATTTAGCTCTTAGGGTTGTTGCAGTTTGTTTTTCGCACCTGTGGGTTTTTGTTGTTTTTTTTTTTTAAATGACAGTAGTATGAGAATATCACGATAACGTTTTTAAAGATAGTGAAATTGTTTGTATATGAAGTCGGGATAATGAAATAAAGGACCCCTCATAATATAAGAAATCCCCTTTTAGTAACCATTGCCTATGCTAAAACAAAGAATGTAACTTGGGAAGAATTTTCTAGAAAGATAGATGGCTCCTGGAAATGTGGAAGTAAGTGTTCACCAAGCTTAAACTCACTTGCCTTGCAACTTTCTGCTTCTAAAATTAGAAAAAAAAAACAAATAAAAGGTTCACTGCAAAACCAAAGTAGAGAACTTGCATTATATTTTGTTTACTCAAAGGGAACGCTCAGGGACTTCTTCACAATTCTTTACACATAGCTCTAATGCACTCCTACATGAGCACATGTGTACGTGTATGTGTCTGTTGGTCTTCTGTGCTCACAGTAAATATTGGAAGTTAGAAAATTGGGGTATAAGAATATCTGACGATAGGTACATAGATAACCAGAGTGATAGGTAATGGCCTGACAAAAACCAGGGAGACAGGGAGTCTATTTAAAATTTTTCAAAATAACTTCAAAATCCCAGAAATCTAGGGCCCTTATATCCCCCAAAGACGTTCCAGCCTCTGTTGTATTGTGGCAGAGTGACCAAAGCTTTGTTCGCCAAAATGATCCCAAGGCATCAAGAAAATGTTACATTATATTCTATTTTCTCTGTTTAAGATGGTAATAAGCAATGAATTTTGGAAAGATTTGCAAATTGAAGAAGTGTCCGTGCTGAGAGAGACAAATCCTTACCTTTTACTCAAAACTCTCATTAACTCAAGAATAATTTTTTCCCCAAAGTTTCTGGATAAGCCAAGTTTGTCTAAAGAGCAAAGGAAAGATTGGGGGAGGGGAGGTGGGGGGGGCTGAGAGGAGGAGGAGGAACAGCTGTTTTGAGTTAAGAAGCATGTTAATGACAGCACAGGAGTCAGAAGGGTGCTCGGGTTTAGCCTGCTGGTCAAAGAGGTAATATATTATAAACCATCGAATAAAAACAATTGTTCTAGGTCTGTGATAATGGACCTGAGGCGGGGGATTCGGAAGACAGCCTTGACAAATGAGGTATCTGTGGCATAAAACCATCCTCCCCCCGTGCCCTCAGCCCAAGGCTGTTATCAGAAGGAGGTGATGCCGCACTTGCGCTGGGTGAAGAGGGGCGGGCTGAAATGGCCCAATCTAACTCAACCGACATTTTGGCTTTCAGAGAACATTTTCTGAGAAAGCTGATAACCTGAACTGCAGACGGCTCGTGGCAGGAACAAGAGGGGACAATAGGGGATGCTTTCAACTGGAAGATTAATGATAAACACAAAATATCGTGATGCCTATGAAGGTCGCAGGCAGACATTAAGAAAAAAGAAAGACAGTAAGTCATTTTATCTTTACAGTGGTTCCTATAAAGGGGTCAGCAGGTCATGACAGACACTACCAGTTACTTATCTGGAAGCCAGCGCACGCCTCTAGTCAGAGAGCTCCAGCCCTCTGCAAGGGGCTTACTTATGCTGACTGGGAAAGGCCAGGAATGTAGGGGGAGGATTCCTCACTCTCACCTTCCTGAGGAAAGGAGAGAAGTTACACCAGCGCCTGCACCCTGCTTGCCTCTCCTCCCTGCACCCACAGCCCGTAGATACTGAAAACATCCCCCAAAACTTCCACTCACAGGGGAACTCTGTCTGACTTGAAATGGGACTGAATCTGAACTCTCCCTGCTTTAGAAATCGAGCAATACATGAGGAACGGAAACAGAATCAAAAACTACTCTCCAGAGCACCAACCCCAACCTTGACTTTGGCTCTCCACCTCTCCCTGGGCACTTAAAAAGAAAGAAGTGGTCACGTATAGGATTCTGAAAACACATAAATCCTTCAAAATGTTTTTAAATTTTTGCGTCATGTCTTATTTATCTAATTGATGCTGTAGAATATCAGAAGTAAATAAATCCACATGCATTAGTATGTTTTTAGAAAGGTGGAAGTCATGGACATCAACAGGGGCAGCAAGGACCCCCAATTTATAAATGGCTCGGCTCTCTCCTCAGCCCTCGACTCGTATTTCCGATTGTCTCCTGGACATCTCCACCTGGCTATTTGTATATGAATCAATTTACTTTCTTGCTGATGCAAGTCTGTTTTCCCCTTTTCTGCTTGGTAAGTTATTGAGACAAAGTAAGACCAACAAGCTGGATAGTCACACACACATCTGCCCCACCTCACCATAAAGGTATAGACCATACAGAGGTATAGACAGGTACGAGCTGATTCTTAAGGATGTGGAAAGGATTTAGAACCCAGGGAGCAGTGCAGACCTAGTCAAGGATGTGCGTGCCATGGTCCATCCATCAACAGTTCTCCTGAATCATGAGTAGTTGAAGTAACAGAAGGACAGAACAGGCACTAACCATCGTTTTTATTACCGTTATGGTCATTTAGGTCTAGAGCCCCAGGAATTTTCCTTGACATAAATATAGATTAGAAATGTTTTGCATTAGGTAGCCTACCTCCCCATTTCTGGCCCTTTGTCCCAAGGTAAAAACCTGCTCACTCGAGTCCCATTCCAAAAATGGCCCTGCCTGCCGTCTTTTGTCACAAACTTACAGAAAGTTGAACCTGAAAGGGACACTGGAGATCTTCAAGTTCAGCTGCTTTTTGTACAGACTAGGTCATGGAAATTGAAAGAAGGGTCATGTCTGTTAGTCACAGAAATTCAGTGGTAGAGTAACTAGAACCAGGATGATCTGGGGTGTTCCTCACTCCTTTCTGCTTTCACAACTGCACTATGATGAAGAAAAATAAATATCCTTCCCAGGGGTGTTTACACACTAACAGGGTTCAAAAAATCAAGCTAACCCAGCAATAAGAGTAGAAGCAACTGCAAAGCACAGCAGGTATTTATTGTCAGGCCCCATATTATAGAGCACATCCCTTTCAATGTCATCGAGGTCTGACAGGCATACAAAGCTTCCTGTCTCTTAAACTCCTTTCACTATTAATGCTTTCATAACTGAAGAGGAAAACACCTGAAGTGACTTCATTGTACAGTGTGCATGTCATAACCAGATTCGTCATGTAATCTGAGCATCCTCCTATATCGGCGATAATCTGCGGTATTTCCCTGAAAGAAAATTAAAGCTAATAAGAAATTCTAATTTCCTTTTCCAGTTGTCTTTGGCACATTTGTTGCCAATTTAGTGATTTCCCCCCCTATAAATTTGGGCAGGAATTGCCTGAGCCCACAGGTTTGAGACCCGCCTGGGCAACTTGGCGAGACCTCATCTCTACAATAAATCAAAAAATTAGCCGGGTGTGGTAGTGCGTGCTTGTAGTTCCAGCTACTTGGAAGACTGAGGCAGAAGGATCGTCAGAGCCCAGAAGGTCGAGGCTGCGGTGGCCGGGAGCATGCTACTGCACTCCAGAGTGAGACTCCAACTCAAAAAAAAAAAAAAAATTAGGGCAGGAGGAGGGAATAAAGGTGTGGAGTGAGGTCTTGGACATGGGCTAGGAGCCAAGAGATGACTGTGTTTGCTCACCTTGGTGACTGTCAAGCCATTTCCCCTGGCATCCTAATCCCACTGCAAGAGAGCCAGTTTGCCTAGTCCTAAGCATTGTTTCTGTAACATGGTCTCACTTCCTCACCACTCTCTATCTTTCCTTCTTTCAAGACTGGAAATAGCTTGGCCATTTCCACTTACCTTCACCTCCATCTTCCCCATTTCCTTCCCATTTCCTTCCCATCTTCCCCATTTCCTTCCCATTTATCTTAGCAAGGTAAATGCAAAAGAAATGATATTCAGAAGACAAGCTTACCCTAGAATGTCATAGGTATGCAATAAGCATGCTGACATTAATCCCATACTGGTATCCCTTTCTCTATGCCTATTAATCTAGAAACCCAGGAGAATCTGACTTGGTGTTAAATGAAAAAATTCGCACAACTTATACATGATAAAGACAGAAATATTACCATAAATGCTAACAAGGGTGAAGATTAGGATTCTAGATAGGATTCTTGACATTTTTCATTGAGTTTCCCAGGGCTTCTAATGAGGAAGCTACAGGATCTTTACTACAAAGGATCCATCCACCACCATGAAATTAAAGTTCTTTTCCACATTTCTGAAAACCTTGAAATGTTTTACAGTCTACTCCATCATACATCCATGTTTGTTTTCCCCAATTTCCCCAAAACTTCTAGTAAAATGGATGCTTCAAGAAGCACCTTGTTTATTCCAGTACTCTCAATAGCTCCTGAAATACCACTGCATACCCCAATGTGTGGAATTAACCACAAGGGAACCATGAAAAGAAGTATCCTCACTGAAGGCTAAAACAATGCTAAGAGGGAAATATATAGCATTATACTTACGTTAGAAAAATAGAAAAGTCTCAGACAATGATCTAAATTTGTATCTTGAGCCAGGCTCGGTGGCTCATCCTGTAATTTCAGCACTTTGGAAGGCCGAGGCGAGTGAATTGCCTGAAGCTGCGGGTCTCGAACCTGCCCGGGGAACTTGGTGAGATCTCGTCTCTACAATAAACCAAAAACTAGCCGGGCATGGTAGCATGCGCCTGTAGTTCCAACTACTTGGAAGACTGAGGTAGAAGGATTGCCAGAGCCCAGCAGGTCGAGATGGCCGGGAGCGTATCACTGCACTTCAGTCTGGGCAACAGAGTGAGACTCCAACTCAAAAAAAAAAGAAAGAAAGAAATTTGAAAGAGAAGAACAAATAAACCCAAACCATGCAGAGGATGGAAATTATAAAGGAAATAACAGAAATCATTGAAATAGAGAAAACAAAGACAATAGAGAAAATTAATAAAATCAAAAGCTGGTTTTTTAAAAATGATCAATTACACTGAAAAGTCTCCAGTAAAACTAAACAGAGCAAATAAGGGTAATGACACAAATTACCAATGTCAAGAATGGAAGAGTGAGCAGATCCTATAGACATTAAAAGAGTATAAATGGAATATTATGAACAATATCATGCCAATACATTTCACAACTTAGATAAAATGGACAAAGTCGCTGAAAGACACAAACAATGACTGTTCACTGAAGAAGAAATAGCTAATCTGTTCTATATCTATTAGATAAATTGAATTAAGAGTTTAAAATTTTCCCCAAGATAGAACTCCAGATCCAGATGTCTCTACTAGTGAATTCTGCCAAACATTTAAGAAAGAAATTATACCTACTGTATACAAACAATGAACCTTTCAGAAAATAAAAGAGAACATTTGTAACTTATGTTATGAGTTCAGAATTACCCTGACACCAGAACGAGGCAGATATCACTTTTTTTAAAAATTTACAGCTTGCTGGTTGCAGTGGCTCACACATGTAATCCCAGCACTTTGAGAGGTCAAAGCAAGAGGATTGCTTGAGCCCAGGAGTTTAAGACAAACCTGGGCAACACAGTGAGACCTTGTCTCTACGAAAAAAAATTTTTAAATTAGCCAGTCATGGTGGCATGCATCCCAGCTACTCAAGAGTCTGAGACAGAAGGATCACCTGAGCCCAGGAGGTCAAGGCTACAGTGAGCCAGTATCACGCTACTGCACTCCAGTCTTGTTCACTGAGTGAGACCCTGAAGGAAAAAAAAAAAAGTTACAGATCAATATGTGTCATGAACATAGACACAAAAATCTGTAGCAAAATATTAGCAAATGGAATCCAGCAAGGTATAAAAATGATAAAATGCATCATGAACAAGTATGATTTTTCTTAGGAATGCAAGGTTGCTTTGACTCTTGAAATCAGTCAATATAATTCACTATATTAAAATAGAAAAATGATTTAATTTCAATAGACAGAGAAAACATACTTGACAAAATTCAACACCCATTTATGATAAAAGGTTACTTAAATAGAAAAGAATTTCCTCAACCCGATAAAGGGTGTCTACAAAAAAAATTTGAACTAACATCATATTTAATGGTGAAAAACTGAATGCTTTTATCCTAAGATTTACAACAGTACAAGGATATCTTGATCTCACCACTTCTATATTATACTATAAATTTTATACAGTGCAACAAGGTGAGAAAAAAATATATAGCATTATACTTACGTTAGTATACAGTTTGTAAAGAAAGAAGTAAAACTGTCTTCATTTGCATATGGCATGATTGTGTATGTATAGAGCCTCAAGGAATCTACAGAAAAGTTACTGATATATCACACTGATACCCAAACCGGGTAAAGATCCAACAAAAAAAGAGAACTGCAGGCCAATGTCCCTAATCAACATAGATGCAAAAATCCTCAACAAGATTCTAGCAAATCGAGTCCTAAAACACATCTCAAAAATCATCCACCATGACCAAGCAGACTTCATCCTCAGGATGCAGGGTGGGTTCAACATTCGCAAAACAATAAATGTAATTAAATACATCAACAGATGTAAAAACAAGAACCACATGATTATATCATTAGATGCAGAAAAAACTTGATAAAATCCAGTATCCCTTCTTGATAAAAACCCTCAAATACCCAGGTATAGAAGTAACATACCTCAAAATAGTAAGTGCCATCTATGATAAACCCACAGCTAAAATATTGCTAAATAGACAGAAACTGGAAACATTTCCCCTAAAAACTGTAACAAGAGAAGTCTGCCCACTCTCACTCTTCTTGTTCAACATTGTGTTGAAAGTCCTAGCTCAGACAATTAGACAAGAGAAGGAAATCCAGGGTATAGGAAAAGAAGAAGTCAAGTTATCCCTCTTTGCTGATGATATGATCCTATACCTTGAAAACCCAAGAGAATCTGTCAAAAACCTGCTTGTACTGATAAAGGACTTAGGCAAAGTCTCAGGGTATAAAATACATGTGCAAAAGACAGTTGCATTCCTATACACCAACAACAAGCAGACAGAGACCCAAATTAAAAGCATAATCCCATTCACAATAGTCACACACAAAAAAGAAAAAGAAAGAAATACCTTGGCATCTTCCTAACCAGAGAAGGGAAAGACCTTCACAATGAGACTATAAAACACTGCTCAAAGAAATCCAAGAAGACACAAACAGATGGAAAAATATTCCATGCTCATGGATAGGAAGAATCAACAATGTTAAGATGCCCATCCTACCAAAGGCAATCTATAGATTTAACGCAATACCCATTAAGTTACCAACATCATTCTTCTCAGACCTCGAAATGACAATACAGAAATTCATATGGAAACACAAACGACCATGATCAGCCAAAACAATCCTTAGCAAAAGAAATAAAGCAGGAGGTATCACACTTTCAGACTTCAAACTTTATTACAAGGCTACAGTAATCAAAACAGACTGGTATTGGTACAAGAACAGGCACATAGACCAATGGAACAGGCTAGAGATTCCGGAAGCAAAGCCTCAATTCCTCAACCAACTCATCTTTGACAAAGCCTCCAACAACAATCACTGGGGAGAGGAGAACCTATTCAGTAAAAGGTGCTGGGAAAACTGGCTGACCACGTGCAGAAGATTGAAACAGGACCCCTACCCATCACCATACACAAAAATTAACTCTAAATGGATCAAAGACCTAAACGTAAAACCTCAAACTATAAGAATCTTAGAAAACGCAGGAGACACCCTTATAGAAATTGGAACTGGCAACCAATTCCTATTAAGAACCCTAAAGTCCAATACCTTAAGAAATAAGATAGACAAGTGGGACCACATCAAACTAATGAGCTTCTGCAAAGCAAAAGAAACCATCAAGAGAGCAGGGAGACAGTCCACAGAATGGGAAAAAATATTTGCCAACTATATATCTGACAAAGGTCTAACATCTAGGATCTACAAGGAATTCAAATGCGCTGAAAGGAAAAAAACAAACAGCCCCATTAAAAAGTGAGAAAAGACATGAATAGACACTTCTCAAAAGAAGATATACAGGCAGCCAACAGACACATGAAAAAGTGCTCAGCCTCACTCATCATCAGAGAAATGCAAATCAAAACCAGATTGAGATACAACCTATCCCCAGCAAGAATGGCCATCATTAATAAAACAAACAACAACAGATGCTGGTTAGGATTTGGAGAAAAAGGAACTCTTCTACACTGCTGGTAGGAATGCAAACTAGTGCAATCTCTTTGGAAGACAGTGTGGTAGTTTCTGAAAGAAGTAGAAATTGACCTTCCATATGAACCAGCAATTCCCCTATTGGGAATATAGCTGGAGGAACTCAAATCATTTTACAAAAAAGATACCTGCACACGTTATGTTTGTTGCAGCTCTATTCACAATAGCAAAAACATGGAACCAACCATGTTGCTCATCAAAGGTGGACTGGATATAACAAATGTGGTACATATACACAATGGAGTGTTATGCAACCACAAAGAGGACAAACATATGGACTTTGCAGCAACTTGGATGGATTTAGAGTCGATCATACTCAGTGATCTATCACTAAGTACCATATGTTCTCACTCATAAGCAGACCTTGAGCAATTATAATACTATAAGAAAGTGATTGGCAGTAGTGGAAAACTGTCATGGGAGGAGGGGTGGGATTGGCAGTTGAGGGAAACTGCTAGGGGAGGGAGGGGCATACCTCATCAACAAGGGTACCTGCATGATCAATGTTTGTATACCTAACTCTGAATTGTATCCCACATCTGTATAATAAAAAAAGTTTTAAAAAGTCACTGATTAAAAAATTATGAAAAACAAATAAGTGAGCATAGTAAGATAATAATAATAAAAATCAATTGCATACTCTTATATATTAGCAAAAAGATAGTTGATATAATCCATGGAATAGTGAATTGATAAGCTGGACTTCATTAAAATTAAAAACTTATGCTCTGAGAAAGGCACTATCAAGAGAATGAGTAGACAAGGCATAGACTAGGAGAAATATTTACAGAACACTTACTAATAAAAGACTATTATGTAAAACATACCAAGAACTCCTAAAACTCAATGATAAGAAAACAAACAACCTTGATTAAAAATGGGCAGTATACAAGAGGTCGAGGCTGTGGTGAGCCATGATTGTGCCACTGCACTCCAGCCTAGATGATCAAAATCAAAAAAAAAAGAAGGAGAAGAAAGAAAAGAAAAGAAACTGAGTAAAGGGTACATAAGATTTTTGTGTGTTATTTATTATAATTACATATGAAACCACAATTATCCCAAAATAAAAAAAATTTTAATTGAAAAAATAAAATGGGCAGAATACCTGAACAGACACCTCACCAAAGAAGATATACAGATGGCAAATAAGCATATGAAAAAAATGCTCAACATCTTGTCATTAGGGAATTGCAGATTAAAACCGCAATGCGATACCACTACACATATATTAAAATGACCAAAGTCCAAAACAGTGATGATACTAAATGCTGGTGAGGATGTGGAGCAATAGGAATTTTAATTCACTGCTAGTTGGAATGCAAAATGGCACAGCCAATTTGGAAGACAGCTTGACAGTTTCTCGCAAAACTAAACAAACTCTTACCATGTGGTTTGGTAATTGTGCTCCATGGTACTACCCAAATGAATTGAAAACTTGTGTCCAATCAAAAACCTACAAATAAATGTTTATAGTAGATCTATTTATAACTGTCAAAACTTGAAAGAAGCCAAGATATTCTTCAGAGGTGAATGGATGAACTGTGGTACAACCAGATCATGGAATATTATTCAATGATAAAAAGAAATGAGTTATCAAATCATGAAAAAACATGGAGAGCTGAGCATGGCAGCTCGCACCTATAATCCCAGCACTTTGGGAGGCTGAGGCAGGAGAATTACTTAAGCCCAGGAGATCCAGACCAACCTAGGCAACAGAGTAAGGCTGTCTCTACAAAAAAAATTGTCTCTACAGGTACATATGATGGCATGTACCTATAGTCCCAGCTACTTGGGAGACTGAAGCAGAAGGATTGCCTGAGCCCAGAAAGTCAAGACTGTGGTGAGCCATGATTGTGCCACTGTAATCCAGCGTGGGCAACAGAGACTCCAACTCAAAAGAAAAGGAAAGAAAAAGAAAGAAAAAAAGACATGAAGGACTCTTAAATGCATACTACCAAGTAAAAAGGCTACATATCTTATGATTCTAACTATATGACATTCTGGAAAAGATAAAACTATAGAAACAGTACCATGATCAGTGGTTGCCAGGGGTTAAGGGAGGAGAAAGGGATGAATAGATGGAGCACAGAAAATTTTTAGGGTGATGAAACTACTCTGTAAGATACTATAATGGTGGATACATGCCATTCGTTATACGTGTCAAAACCTATAGCATATACAACACCAGAGTGAAACCTATTGTAACTATAGACTTTGTGTGATGATAATGTGTCATTGTAAGTTAATTGATTTTGTCATTACCACTCTGGTGCAGGACTTTGAAAGTGGTGATGGCCATGTGTATGTGGGAGCAGTGGATATATGGGAAATCTCCGTATCTTCTGCTCAATTTTGCTGCAAACCTAAAACTGTGCTAAAAAATAAAATTTATTAAAAATCGGAAAGTGAAATTTTTAAAAGTTACCATTTATAATAGTATAAAGAAATATGAAATATTTAGGGGCAAATAAAATAAAATATGTGCAATATTTGTATCCTGAAACCATAAAACATTCCTAAGAGACAGTGGAGGCTAAATTAAAAGAGATATACTCTGCTTATGAACTTAATAATCAACATTGTTAAAATATCACTTCTGGCCGGGCTCAGTGCCTCAGCCTGTAATCCCAGCACTTTGGGAGGCTGAGCCAAGTGGATTGCCTGAGCCCACGAGTTTGAGACCCACCCGGGCAATTTGGCGAGACCTGGTCTCTACAATAAATCAAAAATTAGCTGGGTGTGGTAGTGCGCGCCTGTAGTTCTGGCTACTTGGAAGGCTGAGGCGAAAGGATCAGCAGAGCCCAGCAGTTCAAGGCTGCGGTGGCCGGGAGCATGACACTGCACTCCAGTCTGGGAGCCAGAGTGAGACTCCAACTCAGGAAAAAAAAAAACACTTCCTCCCTAAATGGTCTATAGGGGGAAAGTGTAAAATATCACTTCTTCCCTAATTAATCCAATTACTCTGGTTAAAATCACAGCAAGTTTCTGGTAGAAATTGACAAATAGATTCTAAGATTGATACGGAAATGAAAAGGTCCTTGAATGGCCAAAACAAATTTTAAAAAGAAGAGCAAAGTTAGGGACTTATACTACTTGATCTCAAGACTTACTATAAATCAACAGTAATTCAGACAGTATGGTGTTGGTATAAGGATAGACATATAGATGCTTGGAATAGAAAGAAAAGTCCAGAAATAGGCCTACACATGTATGGTCAATTGATTATTGACAAAAGTGCAAAATTAGTGCAACAGGGGAAAAATAGACTTTTCAATAAATGATCCCAGAACAACAACAATAAATGATTCCAGAACAATAATGAAACTTAGTCCCAAACTCCTGCCACAGACAAAAAATTAACTTGAAATGGATCATAGATCTAAATGTAAAATTTAAAACCAAAATGTCTAGAAGAAAATATTCATAACTTTGAGATAAGCAAAGATTTCTGAGGGCACAAAAAACACTAACTATAACAAAGATTGATACAATTGTCTTCATTAAAATTCAAAATATTGGCTCTTCAAAAGACACCATCCAGAAAATTAATTCGCAAGTCAAGGACCAGAAGAAAATGTTTGCAATGTATGTATCTTACAAAAGACTTTTATTCAGAACATACAAGCAAAACTCAACAATAAAAAGGCAACAGATCCTAGGGAAAAAAATTGGGCAAAAGATTTGAACAGACACTTCACTGAAGAAAATAAACAAATGGCAAATAAGTACACAAAAATATCCTTAGTCATCAAAGAGTAGAAATTAAAACCACAATAAGATGCCACCACATACCTCTTAGAATAGCTAAAAATTTTAAGTTTTATACAGCCAACTGCTGGCGAGGATATGGTGAGCAATGAGAACAGTCATGCATTGCCAGTAGGAATGTAAAACAGTATAATCACATCGAAAAACTTTAAACAAGTTGGTAATTGTTTATACAGTTAAACATACAAGTACCCTACAATCCAGTAATTGCACTCCTAGATATATTTTTGTTTTGAGTTGGAGTCTCTGTTGCTCAGACTTGGAGTGCAGTCGCCGCTCCCAGCCACCACAGCCTCGAACTGCTGGGCTCCAGAAATCCTTCTGCCTCAGCCTTCCAAGTAGCTGGAACTACAGGCGCGCACTACCATGCCCGGCTAATTTTTTGATTTATTGTAGAGATGAGGTCTCGCCAAGTTGTCCAGGCGGGTCGGCAATCCACTAACCTCGGCCTCCCAAAGCACGGGATTACAGGCTGAGCCACCGAGCCCGGCTGCACTCCTAGATATTTATCCCTTCCCACAATGAAATATATGTCACAAAATATTGACCCAAATGCTCATTTATTAATAATAGCCAAAAACTGAAACAAGCCAAACATCTACTTTCAGATTAATAAATAAATTGTGCTATATTGGTGTAATGGACCATTACTCATCAATGAAAAGAATGATATGCAGATACATACAAGAGCACTGTTGTCTCAAAACATTAAGTGAACAACTTCAGACACTAAGAGTATATATGTTATATATAAAATTATAGAAAAGGCAAGTCTACTTAATTGTTATACAATGTACCAAATGGTCTAAGATAAACATGTAGGGATGGTCCTAGTTTCTTCCTTCTAGCTGTATGGAGTAAGTTGACTCAGAGAATGAATGGACCTTGAGAGTCAGGTAGACTTGGTTTTAATGGCTGGTTGGACCTAGGTAGGCAGGTGGGGGCACATGGTAATCCTCTAGGGGATGGAAGTGCTGAGTTTATTCATCACAATGGTAGTTAAACCGATGTGTACAAAATATCTCATGCTATGCACTTAGAGTTAGTGCATTTTATTGGATATAAATTATAACTCTGTAAGATTGTTTGGAAAAACTGATTCAGTAGAACTGAAATATAAAGTGTTATGAACAAATTGGCTGCAAATAAGCCTATAAAAGTCAGCAGGGGTCAGATCATGATGACTTTTCATCCCACGGGAATTGTATATTTTGCTTAAAATATGTTTTCAAAAATGTGTATTCTTAAAAATGGCTTGGACTGGTCATAAAAGGCATAATTTGGTAACGAATAGGGGATCTTTTCCTGACCATGACCCAGAATAAGAACATTCTGTATTATGACACAATACACAAATACACAAGCATATAATAGTACTTCTTCCTTTCTACATGAATATATATATATGTAAGTGTTCATAGAAATAGAAATACTTCCTATTCTGTTTATACATATATATATATATTTTTTTTTTTTAATGCTAGGGTCAACCCTTTAAATTGATGTCATGACCCATTAATGGGTGTGAACTTCAGCTTGAAAAATACTATGTTAAAAACCTGCCTGACATGATTAAAGATTACAATTAAACAATTCAATATTAATTTTGAGATAAGATCAAGCTTTAAAACAGAAGAGTTTAGAAGGAAGAGATTAGGGGAAATGAGAGGTAAAAGGATGTTGGATATAATCATTGATATAGACTAAATTTTTATTTATTTATTTATTTTTTATTTTTTGAGTTGGAGTATCACTCTGTTGCCCAGACTGAAGTTCAGTGGCATGATCACAGCTCATCACAGCTCATCACCTCAACCTCCCAGGCTCAGGTGATCCTTTTGCATCAGCCTTACGAATAGCTGGGACTACAGGTGCACACCACTGCACCTGCCTTTTTAAAAAATTTTTTTGTAGAGATGAGGTCTTGCCATGTTTCACATGCAGATCTTGAACTCCTGGGTCGAAGCAATCCTCCCACCTGGGCCTCCCAAAGTGCTGGGATTATAGGCATGAGCCACCACACCAGGTCTAGCTTGAATGTTTATGTCCCCCTAAAATTAATGTGTTGAAATCTGATCACCAACATGATGGTATTTGGAGGTGGGTTTTGAGAGATGATTAGCTTATGAGAGTGGAGCCCTCATGAATGGGATTAGTGTCCTTATAAAAGAGACTCCAAAGAGTTTTCTCCTTCTTTTGCCCTGTGAGGACACAATGAGAAGATGTCATCTATGAACCAGGAAGATGGCTCTCGCCAGACACTGAATTTGCCAGTGCCTTGATCTTAAATGTTCCAGCCTCCAGAACTGTGAGAAATAAATTACCAGTCTATGGCAATTTGTCACAGCAGCCCAATGGACTAAGACAAACATGTGGAGGTGGTCCTAGTTTCTTCCTTCCAGCTTTGTGGGGGAAGATGACTCAGAGAATGAATGGGCCTTGAGAGTCAGGTAGACCTGGCTTCATGGTCACGCCAAAGATTAGCTGGGTGATGTCAAGCAAGTAAGTTGACCTGTGTCTCGGTTTTCTTGTCTGTAAAATGGGGATAGTGACAATAAATATTTATCTCATAGAGTTATGTGAGGATTAAGTAAAATAACAGGTAAAAACCAAGCACAAAGTAGTTTTCCTTTCTAATTTTTCATATGGCAGAGATCAGAAAGCAGAAACCTCATTCTCCTTTCTGAAAAAGAAAAGTACCAAGTGAGCAAAGAAGGCTCACAGCAAGTGCAAAATGCCCACAAGGCACAAGGGTGCCCTTTTTATTTCCAGAAGGTTTTATATAAGTAAAGGCTGGGAAAAACCATAAATTCGGCTCTTTGTTGACCAAGTTCCCCGCAACATTGCATCTCTGAATCCAGAGAGAGAACTCGTGTGTCCTAAAAGGCATTGCTACTCAAAAAAGAGTCGTGAAGGATTGTTTTGTCTGCTTCTGAGATGAAAGTAGAGTTAGATTTAGCAAAAGTGACTTATGGTTGAATGTCACAGAGATACCAAATTGTATCTTTTTCCTTATACCTTATTCTCAGTTGAGCTACTTTCTCATAAATGTTTGTAATTTGCGATTGGTAACAACCTACAAGCACCCAAAAGGCCTGACTTCTCCATTCAGTTTCCCGGCTGCACTCTTGTTTCCTCTGCCTGCATTCCACAGACATCGCACTCACTGCAGATACAATGATTAGAACAGCACATCTAAGTATGGTCTGTGAACCTCCAAGGGAGTAAGAATGAGGGGGCCTCAAGGGCCAGATCCTTTCAGAGTCAGCAAACAGAAAAAAAAAAGTCCTGAGTTGTGGCAAACAAGTAACTGGTTCTTCCACCATGACAACTCACCTGCCCACACCGCACTGTTAGCAGCTTTTGACCAAAAACAGCATGACACCCGAGCCCCACCCTCCCTGTTTACCCTATCTCACCCTGTGTGACTTTATTTTGTTCCCCAGATGAAAAAAAAAAATCCTAAAGGGAAACGTTTTGCCGATGTAGAAGAGAAGAAACGAAAAATGGCAAGAAACACTAAAAGGATCAAAATTGACGCATTCAAAAACCATTTTGAGCAGTGGAAAAAGCATCTCAGTAGATGTAGTGCATCAAATGGAGAGAATTTTGAAGGTGACTGAAGTTTAAACATGTAAGGATAAATACACAATTTTTTACAAATAAATTCCAGGTTTGGGCCCCCCCCCATATTAAACCATAGTATCTTCTCATTTGGAGCATCAGATTGGACACTTGGTTTCAGGAGAAGAAGCTGGAAGACACGAGAGAGAAGACAGGATTGAGACGTCCCAAGGTGGTCAGTAGAAGTTGTGAGTAAGCTGCCAGGATGAGCATACTGGAAACAAACAGTAGAGAGGATATGGGGGGTAGAGGGAGATTATGAAGTGGAAGTGGGAGAAGCAAAAAAGAGCATTCACCCCAACAGGTGTGGCTGGGTGATGAGTAGTTATTAAAGCTGCCTGGGATCCTGCACCTCCTTCCATTTTCACATGACTTTCCAACTTCCCAGAAGCCTGTCAATAACGCTTTCCTTGGTTCCATGCGATTCCTCTCGTCCTTTATTTCCTCTAGATACAGTGTCTTGCTCTGCCACCCAGCCTGGAATGCAGTCGCGCAGTCATAGCTCACTGATCCTCAAACTCCCTAGCTTAAGCGCTCCTCCCACCTCAGCCTCCAAAGTAGCTGGGATCGCAGGCACACACCATCGTGCCTGGCTATTGTTGTCCTTATGTGAGATATTTGAGTGGCATCCTGTTCCTTGCTACCAAAGAAAGCCTAAAGACACAATTCTGTCATCATTTGCCAGTCGGCATTTCATTCTGTTTGGATTTGCCCTCTAGACTGGAAGCTCCCTGAGGGCACTCTCTTTTGGTATCATTCATTTTGTATGCCTGGTACACAGTCCCTGGATTATAGTGGGGGTTTGTACTTGCTGTCCGAGTAAGTAAAAGGATGCATGGCTGGTCAAAAACCGCCTTATAAGCGTGTTCATGTCCACATTGTGGGCCTCACACAGAAACTTCCCGAAGAGCAGGAACTGACTTCTGTCAACTCCTTAGGACCCAGTGCAAATGGATGAACCAACAACACTTCTCGGTGGTGAAGCCGTCCAAATTACCTGCTAAATAGGCAGAAGGCTTAGAAAGTGGGTATCTGTGCTGAGACCTAAAGCTCCCTGCTCAGCTGTGTACCTCTGCGCCTAATTAAGGGTTAAAGAAGTGTTGTGTGGGTTTTTATAGAAATCAAAAGTACATGCAATTCTTCTGAAGGCTTGCTGATTACTCTTAGCGCATTGTGTTTTAATTTTGATCTCTGGAAAATATCAGGAACAAGGAAAGAACTTCCCACCCCCACCCCACCAACCCCCGGCTCCATAGGAAAAACAATATCGAAATAATACAAACATCTCAGATTGACCCTCTTTTGAAAGCAAGAAACTCGCCTCACCCTCCCCACAGGCCCGAAGTCTGCACAGTTTGTCCGCCAAGAGAGTGGGATTTGGCAGCACTCCTTGTAAACTTCAACCACAGGAGGCCTCTGATTGAATTGAAATTGTTTCCTCCGGTCAGATTTTGCTGGTGGTACACCCCCCTCAGGATGTGAATTCATCATGCTTGCTGTGGGGTGAGACCAGGGCGGTGGTCGGGACATGTGAAGGGGAATGTGCGTGTATGTGTGCTCATTTGTGTGCACGCGCATGTGCCTGTGTGTACACACAGCCATTTATTCCTTAATGTCTCTCACAAGGACATTGACACTACCCAGAAGAATACTGGAAGAGTATATTTGTTCTTATTCACCCTCAATATGTTTTTAAGTGATTAGAATTTAATCAAAAGCAAGGCAAGAAAATTGGAAATGGCAACATTTGGCTGCGGATTTTTCACAAGCCATTAACCTGACTTCCCTTGACAGCATACACATACTTTGTAACCTTTGAGGAGCCAGAAATATTCAGAGGGATGAGGACCATGTCCTCTGGCTTTGTGGAGATAGGAGTAGGGAAGGGAAGCAGATTTGGGCTGCGATAAAATTCCACCATAGCCAGGCACAGTGGCTCACACCTGTAATCCCACTGCTTTAGGAGGCCAAGATGGGAGGATTGCTTGAGGTCAGGAATTCGAGACCATCCTGGGCAACATAGCAAGATCCCTGTCTCTACAAAAAAATAATTTAAAATTGTTAAAACTTAGCCAGCTGAGCCGGGCTCGGTGACTCAGCCTGTAATCCCACGCCTTTGGGAAGCTGAGGTGAGTGGATTGCCTGAGCCCGCGGGTTCAAGACCCGCCTGGGCAGCGAGACCTCATCTCTACAATAAATCAAAACAATCAGCCAGGCGTGGTAGCGCATGCCCGTAATTCCGGCTACTCGGAAGGCTGAGGCAGAAGGATCGCTGGAGCCCAGCAGTTCGAGGCTGCGGTGGCCGGGAGCAGCCACTGCACTCCAGTCTGGGTGACAGAGTGAGACTCCAACTCAAAAAAAAAAAAATTAGCCAGGTGAGCCGGACTCGGTGGCTCAGCCTGTAATCCTGCACCTTGGGAGGCTGAGGTGAGTGGATTGCCTGAGCCCGCAGGTTCAAGACCCGCCTGGGCAACTTGGCAAGACCTCATTTCTACAATAAATAAAAAATTTAGCCGGGCGTGGTAGCGCGTGCCTGTAGTTCCGGCTACTTGGAAGGCTGAGACAGAAGGATCGCCAGAGCCCAGCAGGTCGAGGCTGCGGTGGTCGGGAGCGGCCACTGCACTCCAGTCTGGGCGACAGAGTGAGACTCCAACTCAAAAAAAAAAAAAAAAATTAACCAGGTGCAGTGGCACTCATGTGTAGCCCCAGCTACTCAGGAGGCTGAGGCAGGAGGATTGCTTGGGCCCAGGAGGTTGAGGTTGCAGTGAGTTGTGATCGCACCGTTGTACTTCAGCCTGGGCGACAGAGAGAGACCCTGTCTCTAAAAATAAATAAATAAGAAATAAAAATGCCTTCTTGCTTTTTGGTGGATCAGTATCCCTGCTTGTTCTTCAAGGGCAACCCTACCTCTAAAGGAAGGACACTATTTTACATGAGGAAACTGAAGCCCTCATGGGGGTAGAGGGAGAGGGAGGGCTTTTCCTTTCTGATTAATAGGTCTAGGATTTGAACTTCTACATTGAAAACTATGCCAGCCTAAGTGAACCCTCATGGTATTCCCAGTTTGACCTTCTCATAAGTGTTTCCCAGGTCCTGAGGAACACGTCAGAGGAATGAAGCCATAGGATAAACATAGTGTATATTCCAGTTCATCCATTTTAGTCAATGGTAAATTATTTAAAACATTGTCTTTACATTAAAAACAAATAAATATATGATGAAATATAATGCAATACTTAAATATATTTTTAAACAATCAAAACACAAGACCATACCAGACTCGGTGGTTCAGCCTTTAATCCCAGTACTTTGGGAGGCCGAGGCAAGTGGATTGCCTGAGCCCGCGGTTCGAAACCAGCCCGGGCAACTTGTACAATAAATAATTAACCGGGTGTGGTAGTGCACACCTGTAGTTCTGGCTACTTGAAAGACTGAGGTGGAAGGATCGCCGGAGACCAGAAGGTGGACGCTGGGGTGGCCGTGAGAGTGTCACTGCACTCCAACCTTGGCGATGGAGTGAGACTCCAACTCAAAAAAAAAAAAAAAAGAAAAAGAAAAGAAATTTCCCACCTGCAGTGGGATGCTTAAATCACCCTCATGACAACCTAGAAAGTTGTCTCTGCCACCAAAAATTTTGAAAAGATTTGAAAACCACTAATGTATCCCACAAAGGAGCAGGTTTGTCTTTCCCTATTTAGTGATAGAATTCGGTGGGTGAAAAAAACAGCACTCATGGTGGGTTTTCAAAGGAGGAGACAGAGGACAGAGTGGTGAAGGGCTTTGCTTACTTTCCTGCTGCAGCCATTCCCGCAGCTGATCCAGTAGATGTGCCTGACGGAGGCTTAAAGGATTTAAGTTACTAAGAGAAAACAGTCATGGGCATAGAGGGACTGCAAATACTCTCACACTGCAATTCAGATATGCAGAGAAAATGTGTGTATTTTTTCCTCTGCATTTGATTTGATTTGGCCCCACTGGCTAGGAAGTGAGAAAACAATAACAAAATCCCTGTCTTTAATCCAGTGCGGTGCACTTAAGCAGTTTGTTAAGTGATAGTCTCTCTCTTCATGCTTCTCTTCCCTCCATCTTCTCCAGAAGGGTGGCTTCTGTATAGAGCGGCCCAGCGCCCTCATGGAAGTAGGGTGACGGGGCCTTCGGACTGGCCTGCTGTTCTCAGGACCAGCTGCAGAGTGGCTGTTCCGAGGTCCTCCGGGGAATCATTGGCTTGAGTGGTTCCTGGGCATTCAGCTGGTGTCTGTTGCTAATACCCTGCAGCTGATAAACTTGCTATTCTTTCTCAGCCCAGTCAGGGCCTAGGACCCCTCCCTGCTGACTCAACCTGTCCTTGGCTTTCATCAGCCATCGACCCCTCTGTGTTTCTGTTTTGTTTTTTTGTTTTTTTTGAGTTGGAGTCTCACTCTGTTGCCCAGACTGGAGTGCAGTGGCCGCTCCCGGCCACCTCAGCCTCGACCTGCTGGGCTCCGGCGATCCTTCCGCCTCAGCCTTCCGAGTAGCCGGAATTACAGGCACGCGCTACCACGCCTGGCTGATTTTTTGATTTATTGTAGAGATAAGGTCTCGCTGCCCAGGCGCGTCTTGAACCCGCGGACTCAGGCAATCCACTCACCTCAGCCTCCCAAAGGCGCGGGATTACAGGCTGAGCCACAGAGCCCGACCCCATTCTCTCTCTGGCCTTCCAGCCCCACAGTCCCGTTCTCACAGTCGTTGCTGTGAGGCCACCTCACCTTCCCAAAGTAGGTCTGCGAGGTAGACTGTTTTCTTTACCTGGCTTCTTTCTCCCTTTCCCTCAGGGACAGCCTCTGTCCAAGGCTGATCTCTGAAGGGTATGCATATTCCCAGTAAGAGGTATGGCACGTGGATGACCAAGCAAAGCTGAAAACAATGTCGTCAGCACTTTTAATCATTGTAATGGTAAACACCATATAGGAATTTGAATGATTAACTCGGTTACTTTGATTATAAAATGGCTTGCTTGTACTGCCCCCGGCACAGATTCTTCACCAACCTGCTGCCATCAGTGCCTCCTGTAAGTTTTAATAAACCAATGTCTCTCCCTGCTGGACCTCCAGGTGACTTCTTTGGAGTAGGTGAATACTCTCTATCAGATTTGGGGTTACCGTGTTACCAGGCCCCTTGGGGGACTTGCTAACTCCCAGCATTTATGTCACATGCAAGCCAAGGGCAGCTCGGGGGGACACCCTGGACCCTTTCTCCATCTATCCACACTGTCCCACTGAACTATGCCTAGTGGTGGTATTAGGCCCCAGAAAAGGGATTTGTTCCCACGTCCCAGATGAAGAGCAGGGAAAGAGAGCCCAGACCTAGGCAGTTCCCAACTTTACTGAATTTATCTATTCTTCTTTGGCTGAAACATATGGGAGAGATAGGAACACCCATCTTCACTCTCCTTCCTCTCTCCCTCCCTCTCTCCTTGTTCTCCCCAAATTCACTGTCTCAAAAGAGACAAACTTTCTGTGAATTTAACACTTGGGTCTTTTGGACAGTTTAAACTATGGGGCAAACTTTGATGAAACAAGCTAGCTCTTGAGGGACAAATGAGGAATCAAAGAACCTAGAATGATCCTCTTTTAATCTTGGTTAAAAGCCTGCTGTTGCCAGGCTTGGTGGCTCAGCCTGTAATCCCAGCACTTTGGGAGGCCGAGGCAAGTGGATTGCCTGAGCCGGCAGGTTCGAGACCCACCTGGGCAACTTGGCGAGACCTCGTCTCTACAATTTAAAAAAAAAAAAAAAATTAACCAGGTGTGGTAGCACGTGCCTGTAGTTCCAGCTACTTGGAAGGCTGAAGTGGAAGGATCACCGGAGTCCAGTGGGTCGAGGCTGCAGCGACCGGGAGTATGCCACTGCACTCCAGTCTAGGCGACAGAGTGAGACTCCAACTGAAAAATAAATAGATAATAAATAAATAAAAGCCTGCTGTTAAGGACTTCCCCTACTTGCCCTTCTGACTTGGTTTTTTTAGGAGTGGAAAGCTATTGGATGGTGGGAGATGCAAAGGGAATTAAAATGCATCAACTAAATATCCGCAAGAACATAAATGTAATTAAATACATCAACAGATGTAAAAAAAAAATCATTATATCATTAGATGCAGAAAAAGCTTTTGATAAAATCCAGCATCTCTTCTTGATAAAAACCCTTGGACACCTAGACATAGGTGGAACATACCTCAAAACAGTAAGAGCCATCTATGATAAACCCACAGCCAACATACTACTAAACGAACAGAAACTGGAAGCATTTCCCCTGAAAACCAGAACAAGACAAGACTGCCCACGTTTGCCTCTCCTGTTCAACATTGTATTGGAAGTCCTAGGTAGAATAATTAGACAAGAGAAGGAAATCAAGGGTATCCAAATAGGAAAAGAGGAAGTTAAGTTGTCCCTCTTTGTGGGTGATATGATCCTATACCTTGAAAACCCAAGAGAATCTGTCAAAAACCTGCTTGCATTGATAAAAGACTTTGGCAAAGTCTCAGGGTATAAAATAAATGTGCAAAAGACACCAACAATAAACAGACAGAAATCCAAATAAAAAGCACAATCCCATTCACAATGACCAGGAAAAAAAAAGAAATATTTTGGCATGTTCCTAACCAAAGAAGTGAAAGATCTTACAATGAAAACTACAAACCACTGCTCAAAGAAATCCAAGAAGACACAAACAAGTGGAAGAATATTCCATGCTCATGGATTGGAAGAATTAACATTTGTTTTGTTTTGTTTTTTTTGTTTTTTTTATTAGAGAGATGTGGGTACAATTCAGGGTTAGGTATATAAACATTGACCATGCAGGTACCCTTGTTGATGAGGTATGACCCTCCCTCCCCTAGCAGTTTCCTTCACCTGCCAATCCCACCCCCCTGCCCTGATAGTTTTATGCTATTACCAATCGTTTTCTTTTTTTTTCTTTTTTCTTTTTTTTTGAGTTGGAGTCTCACTCTGTCGCCCAGACTAGAGTGCAGTGGCCGCTCCCGGCCACCGCAATCTCGACCTGCTGGGCTCTGGCGATCCTTCCGCCTCAGCCTTCCGAGTAGCTGGAACTACAGGCACGCACTACCACGCCCGGCTAATTTTTGATTTATTGTAGAGATGAGGTCTCACCAAGTTGCCCAGGTGGGTCTCGAGCCCACGGGCTCAGGAAATCCACTCACCTCAGCCTCCCAAGGTGCAGGATTATAGGCTGAGCCACCGAACCCAGCTACCAATCGTTTTCTTATAGCATTATAATTGTTCGGGGTCAGCTTATGAGTGAGAATATCTGGAATTCAGTTCTTTGTTTCTGTGATAAATCTCTGAGTATGATTGACTCCAAATCAATCCAAGTTGCTGCAAAGTCCATATATTTGTCCTTCTTTATGGCTGCATAATATTCCGTTGTGTATATATATATATATATATACCACATTTTTTTTTTTTTTTTATCCAGTCCAGCTTCGATGGGCAACATGGTTGGTTCCATGTTTTTGCTATTGTGAATAGAGCTGCAACAAACATACGTGTGCAGGTATCTTTTTCGAAAAATATTTGAGTTCCTCTGGGTTTATTCCCAGTAGGGGAACTGCTGGTTCATATGGAAGATCAATTTCTAGTTCTTTCAGAAATCGCCACACTGTCTTCCAAAGAGGTTATACTAGTCTGCTTTCCCACCAGCAGTGTAGAAGCGTTCCTTTTTCTCCACATCCTCTCCAGCCAGCATCTGTTGTTGTCTGTTTTATTAATGATGGCCATTCTTGCTGGGGATAGGTTGTATCTCAATCTGGTTTTGATTTGCATTTCTCTGATGATGAGTGAGGCTGAGCACTTTTTCATGTGTCTGTTGGCTGCCCATATATCTTCTTTTGAGAAGTGTCTATTCATGTCTTTTGCCCACTTTTCAAAGGAGCTGTTTGTTTTTTCCTTTTGGTGCATTTGAGTTCCTTGTAGATTCTAGATGTTAGACCTTTGTCATATATACAGTTGGCAAGTATTTTTCCCAGTCTGTGGGCTGTCTCCCTGCTCTCTTGATGGTTTCTTGTGCTTTGCAGAAGTTCTTTAATTTGATGAGGTCCCGCTTGTCTATCTGATTTCTGAAGGTATTGGCCTTTAGGGTTCTTAATAGGAATTGGTTCCCAGTTCCAATTTCTATAAGGGTGTCTCCTGCGCTTTCTAAGATTCTTATAGTTTGAAGCTTTATGTTTAGGTCCTTGATCCATTTAGAGTTAGTTTTTGTACATGTTTCAATCTTCTGCATGTGGTCAGCCAGTTTTCCCAGGACCATTTACTGAATAGGTTCTCCTCTCCCCAGTGGTTGTTGTTGGAGGCTTTGTCAAAGACAAGTTGGTTGAGGAATTGAGGTTTTGCTTCTGGAATCTCTGTCCTGTTCCATTGGTCTATGTGCCTGTTCTTTCACCAATACCAGTCTGTTTTGATTACTGTAGCCTTATAATAAAGTTTGAAGTCTGAAAGTGTGATACCTTCTGCTTTGTTTCTTCTGCTAAGGATTGTTTTGGCTATTTGTGGTCGTTTATGTTTCCATATGAATTTCTGTATTGTCATTTCGAGGTCTGAGAAGAATGATGTTGGTAACTTAATGGGTATTGTGTTGAATCTGTAGATTGCCTTTGGTAGGATGTACATCTTAACAATGTTGATTCTTCCTATCCATGAGCATGGAATATTTTTCCATTTGTTTATGTCTTCTTGGATTTCTTTGAGCAGTGTTTTGTAGTTCTCATTGTAAAGGTCTTTCACTTCTCTGGTTAGGAAGATGCCAAGGTATTTCTTTCTTTCTTTTTTTGTGTGTGACTGTTGTGAATGGGATTATGCTTTTAATTTGGGTCTCTGCCTGCTTGCTGTTGGTTTATAGGAATGCAACTGTCTTTTGCACATTTATTTTGTACCCTGAGACTTTGCCTAAGTCCTTTATCAGTACAAGCAGGTTTTTGACAGATTCTCTTAGATTTTCAAGGTATAGGATCATATCATCAGCAAAGAGGGATAACTTGACTCCCTCTTTTCCTATTACCTGGATTTCCTTCTCTTGTCTAGTTGCCTGAGCTAGGACTTCCAACACAATGTTGAACAAGAGGAGCGAGAGTGGGCAGACTTGTCTTGTTCCAGATTTCAGGGGAAATGTTTCTAGTTTCTGTCCATTTAGCAAAATGTTAGCTGTGGGTTTGTCGTAGATGGCGCTTACTATTTTGAGGTATGTTCCTTCTATACCTAGGTGTTTGAGGGTTTTTTTAATCAAGAAATGATGCTGGATTTTATCAAAAGTTTTTTCTGCATCTAATGATATAATCATGTGGTTCTTGTTTTTACATCTGTTGATGTATTTAATGACATTTATGGTCTTGTAAATGTTGAACCCTCCCTGCATCCTGAGGATGAAGCCTACTTGGTCATGGTGGATGTTTTTTGAGATGTGGTTTTGGATCCGATTTGCTCGAATCTTGTTGAGAATTTTTGCATCTATGTTCATAAGGGATATTGGCCTGTAGTTTTCTTTCTTTGTTGGATCTTACCTGGTTTGGGTATCAGTGTGACATTAGCTTCATAAAGTGGTTTGGGAAGAATCCCATCTTCTCAATTGCCTGGAATACTTTCAGTAGGATTGGTATCAGTTCCTTCTTGTACGTTTTGTAGAATTCTGCTGGAAACCCATCTGGTCCAGGTCTTCTTTTGGTAGGTAGTTTTCGTATGACAGAGTCAATATCCTGGGTTGTTTTTGGTCTATTTAGTGTCTCAGTGTCTTCTTGTTTTAACATGGGGTGGTTGTGTGATGTCAGAAATTCCTCCATTTCATCTCGTTTATCAAGTATGTTTCCATACAGGTGTACATAGTAATCTCTGATAATCCTTTGTATTTCTTTGGGGTCAGTTGTGATTTGATCTTTTGTATTTCTGACTATGTTTATTTGGGCTTTTTCTCTCTTTTGCTTGGTCATTCTGGCTAGGAGCCCATTAATCTCGTTAATTCTTTCCAAGAAGCAGCTTTCTGATTTGTTGATGTTTTCTATGATATTTTTTGTCTTCAGTGTCCCATATTTGGGCTCTTATTTTTGTGGTTTGGATTCTTCTGCTAAAGTTGGGGTTTTGATGATCTTCTCTTTCCAGCTCCCTTAGCTGATTTATTAGGCTCTCCATTCGTGATCTTTCCGTTTTCTTGATGTGTGCTCATAGAGATATAAATTCCCCTCTTAGAACTGATTTCATGGCATCCTAGAGGTTTTGGTATGTTTCTTCATTTTCATTTGTTTCCAGGAATCTTTTAATATCTTCTCTGATTTCAGTGTTGACGCATTCATTGTTCAGCATCATGCTGTTTAGTGTCCATGTCTTTGTGGACTTTGGGGAAATGTTGTTGGTTTTGATATTTATTTTTATTCCACTGTGGTCTGAGAATGTGCATGGCAAGATTTCAACCTTTTGGAACTTGTTTATACTTGATTTATGGCCAAAGATGTGATCGATCTTAGAGTATGTTCCATGTGGTGATGAGTAGAATGTATATTCTGTGGTTGTTGGGTAGAATAATCTGTAGGTATCTACTAAATCCATTTGGTCAAGTGTCAAGTTTAGGTTCTGGATCTTTTGTTGATTTTTTGCCTCGATGATCTATCTAGGGCTGTAAGTGGGGTATTCAAGTCCCCTGCTATAATAGTGTTAGAGTCAATATATTTTTTTAGTTTATTTAGTAGTTGCTTTATAAATTCTGGTGCTTCTGTGCTGGGTGAATATATGTTTAAGACGGATATTTCTTGTTGATGGATTGAACCTTTTATCATTATGTAGTGCCCTTTGCATCTTTTTAAATTTTGATAGCTTAAAGGTTGTTTTGTCTGATATTAAGAATGCAACTCCTGCCTTCTTTTGTGATCTATTTGCCTGGAAACTCGTTTTCCATCCTTTAACTTTGATTCTGTGTGCGTCCCTTGTAGTGAGATGAGTCTTCTGGATGCAGCAAATAATAGGGTCATGGTTTCTTATCCAGTCCACCATTCTGTGTCTTTTTGGTGGTGCATTTAGTCCATTCACATTCAGGCTATTTACTGGAATCTGATTGCTTATCCCTGTCCTGAGGTTCTTATAAAGTTTTTTGGAAGAATTAACATTGTTAAGATGTCCATCCTACCTAAGGCAATCTACAGATTTAATGCAATACCTATTAAATTACCAACATTATTCTTCTGAGACCTGGAAATAACAATACAGAAATTCATATGGAAACATACAAGACCACAAATAACCAAAACGATCCTTAGCAAAAGAAACAAAGCAGGAGATATCACACTTCCAGACTTCAGATTCTACTATAAAGTTACAATAATCAAAATAGCCTGGTATTGGTACCAGAACAGGCATATAGACCAATGGAACAGGATAGAGATTCTGGAAGCAAAACCTCAATTTCTCAACCAACTCATCTTTGACAAAGCCTCCGCCAACAACCAATGGGGAAAGGAGAACCTATTCAGTAAATGGTACTGGGAAAACTGGCTGACTACATGCAGAAGACTGAAACAAGATCACCATACATAAAAATCAACTCTAAATGGATCAAAGACCTAAATGTAAAACCATAAACTAGAATACTAGTAGAAAATGTAGGAAACACCCTTATGGAAATTGGAATAGACAACCAAGTCCTGATCAACTCTCCAAAAATGAATGCCATAAAAGATAAGATAGACAAGTGGGACCTCATCAAACTGAAAAACTTCTGCAAAGCAAAAGAAACCATCAAGAGAGTGAGGGAGACAGCCCAAGGAATGGGGAAAAATATTTGCCAACTCTATATCTGACAAAGTCCTAACATCTAGAATCTACAAGGAACACAAACGTGCTGAAAGGAAAAAAACAACCCCATTTAAAAATGGGCAAAAGATATGAATAGACACTTCTCAAAAGAAGACATACAAGCAGCCAACAGATACATGAAAAAATGCTCAACCTCACTAATCATCAAAGAAATGCAAATTAAAATCACACTGAGACACCACTTAACTCCAGTCAGGATGGCTATCATCAATAACTCAAAAAACAACAGATGCTGGAGAGGATGTAAGGAAAAGGGAACACTTTTACATTGTTGGTAGGAATGTAAACTAGTACAACCTCTGTGGAAAACAGTGTGGTGATTTCTAAAAAAATCTGAAAATCGACCTTCCATATGACTCAACAATACCCTACAATGTACTCTATAATAAAGATACTTGCACACGCATGTTTATTGCAGCATTATTCACAATAGCAAAAACATGGAACCAACTGTGCTGCCCAATGAAAGTGAACTGGATAAAGAAAATGTGGTACATTTACATGATAGAATATTGTGTAGCCATAAAGAAAAACAAAATTATGAACTTTGCAGCAACCTGGATGGAATTGGAGTCTATAATACTCAGTGATTTATCACAGAAACAAAAATCTGAGTACCACATGTACTCACTCATAAGTGGACCTTGAACATTTATCATAATACCATAAGAAAGGGATTGACAGTAGTGGGAGACTGTGGGTGGAGGCATTTAACATCAATAAGGGTACCCACACTTTACTTGTATGATGACCATGTATGTACCTAAACCTAATCTGTACCCTGCATATTAAAAATAAAATATGGCGACACCTCATCTCTACAATAAATAAAAAAATTAGCCAGGCGTGGTGGCGAGCTCCTGCAGTTCCAGCTACTTGGAAGGCTGAGGTGGAAGGATCGCCAGAGCCCAGCAGGTCGAGGCTGCGGTGACCGGGAGCGGCCACTGCACTCCAGTCTGGGCGACAGAGTGAGACTCCAACTCAAAAAAATAAAAAAAATTTAAAAATTAAAATAAAATAAAATAACTTAAAAAACAAAAATAAAATAAAATGCATCAATTGAATATTTGTAAAAGTTTTATTTCTGCTACATAGATATGCTTATAAAGTTGAATGGTCAACCGGGCTCGGTGGCTCAGCCTGTAATCCCGCGCCTTTGGGAGGCTGAGGTGAGCGGATTGCCTGAGCCCGCAGGTTCGAGACCCGCCTGAGCAGTGAGACCTCATCTCTACAATAAATCAAAAAATCAGCCAGGCGTGGTAGCGCATGCCTGTAATTCCAGCTACTCGGAAGGCTGAGGCGGAAGGATCGCCGGAGCCCAGCAGGCGAGGCTGCGGTGACCGGGAGCGGCCACTGCACTCCAGTCTGGGCGACAGAGTGAGACTCCAACTCAAAAAAAAAAAGTTGAATGGTCAAAGTGTAAATGATTTATGTAAACATCTAATGCAAAAGATTCTGTTTCAAAATGCTTTCCAGTTATCCAAACTGTCCACTATTTTATTTTATGTTTTTATTTTGCTTTGTTTTGTTTTGTTGAGTCGGGTTCTCACTCTGTCACCCAGGCTGGAGTGCAGTGGCACACACAGCTCACTGAAGCCTCGAATTCCTGGGTTCAAGCAATCCTCCCACCTCAGCCTTCCAAACAGCTGGGACTACAGTTGCATGCCGCCATGCCCGGTTACTTTGTGTATGTGTGTTTTGTAGAAGCAGGATCTCACTATGTTGCCCAGGTTGGTCTTGAGTTCCTGGTCTCAAGCAATCCTCTCCTTGGCCTCCCAGAGGATTATAGGCGTGAGCCACTGCATCCAGCCCCAATATTTTAGAGAACAGCTTTTTTCTGCCTCTCTCTCTATACAGTACCATATAATCTGAATCAAAGTTTGGAGTATTTGGTCAACAGATTTTTTTGTGTGTATGTATGTGAATGAAAAGTTAATTTCTCCTTCCTTCTTAATGAAAGAACAGTCATGGAGGCAAGTAACAGCTCTCAATCTCAGAGAGAGGTTAGATATGTACCCCAAGATCACTCCATCATTGGAAATTTAGAGAAGAAGTTGTCCTATGAGTAGTAACTTGATGGACCCTGACCACATCAAACAGCGCAGCCAGTGGGTGGACAGAGTGCATGGGGTCTGGGAACCTTAGAACGTAATAAATGCTGCTATAGGTTTGTCAGGACACTACAGCAGCATAGAAATGTAGCCCTTAACCCAGCCACACAACTCCATTTTGAAAAATGGAGAGAATAATATTTTCAGCCAACAAAATCATGTAATAAATGAATGTTGGTTTTCTTTTACATTTTCTTGAATTTTATTGTATTGCGGTTATGAATAAACAAATTGTGGTGCATACATACAGTGGAATAATACAATAAAAAGGAACAATCTAATGATGCAGCAACTTGGATGAATTCCAAAGGCATTATGCTGGGTAAAAGAAGTCATTTGCAAAAAGTTAAGTATGGTATTATTCCAATTCTATAGTATTCTACAAAAGAAAAATAACTATAGAAATGAGAACATATCAGTGGTAACCTGGGATTATTAGTTGAAGGAAGGAGGGAGTGACTTCCAAAAGATAGCAGGAGGAAGGTTTTTGGAATTTGGGGACTGTTCTGTATTTTGTGGTGGTGGTTACACAAATCCATATGTGTGTTTGTGCATATAATTGTACCAAAAAATCCATTTGGCTTTAGGGTAGTTTCAAAACTAAAATAAATGCCTCAGGGTCTTTTTTGAGGGTTGAGGAGTGAAAGAATACAGAGACAAGATCAGGAACAGAAGCTGTAGGAAATTCAGGGCTTTGAACTCTACTTGGAGAGTTGTCACTGTAAAACTATGTAGCTCAAACTGTCCAGAAAAGCATAGAGGGTGTGACACTGTACTGAGTTTGTACTGATGGCTCAATGATATAATAAAAATGAAGAAGGATTGATAATGGTGACAGAGAAAGAGGAGCACTTCTAATAATATATGATGACTTGAGATGTCATTTCTGTACATTTCTAAAATTCACAAAAAGACTCATATTACTTGACTCATATTACTTGCTTAGAAGTAGATATAGATATATTCTCCCTAGATATGAATCAGTATAGTTTCACAATTAAACTACTGATAGGATATTTCTCCCAATTATGCTTCATGAAATGTATGCATCTGGTCTCTGGACAATTGTCACAAATAGATTGGTAGTCTGATTAGGCTGAAAATAAAATCATGGAATTAATAAATGTTCTAAAAGCAGACGTTAGATTAGTGAATCATATCACAGAACTACTGCTTCCCAATGAATAGGAGACTGTTCCATGTTAGAAATAAGGTTGCATAATTTGATAGGGGCTCTTTAAAAAACAGAGTATTGACATCATTTTTAATGTCAGTCACCTGGGATTCCAGATTCCATGGGGGTTAACCAGGACATTGTACAACAGAATGTTGGCCACAAACCCTTCATTCTGGAATTTAGAACTATTTCACATGATCACAGGTGTGGTTTGCAAGAAGTCATCTGTTAGCCCTCCCATCCCATGCACTGATGGGAGGATTCCTGAAGCCTAACCCTACCTCCTATGCCCCCAGACCTCCGGCCTTCCTCCAGGGCAAAGAGCAGGGAATCACTTGTCACAAGGGAGAGATAGGTGAGTTCTCCCATGATGACTTTTCTTTGACTACAGGAAGAAAAGGTAGGTGAATCTCGAACTTGTATTTCTCATCCCAATTGCTATGTTTTCAAGAGCCCTTTAAGGTCTAGTATCTGAAATTTATCACCCAAGGAGTATGGACCTATTTTATTGCAACTTCTCCCCTTTTTTTTTTTAACATTCCAGGCCCATGCTTATTCATCATTTTTATTTAATTCTGGACTGAATAATTATAGTCAAAGACTTCCAGTTATATGGCTAAACTTTCTCTTAGTGACATAGAATTCTTTTTTTTTTTTTGAGTTAGATTCTCCTTCTATTGCCCAGGCTGGAGTGCGGTGGCACGCTCATGGCCACCCCAGCGTCCACCTGCTGGGCTCTAGTGATCCTTCCACCTCAGCCTTCCAAGTGACTGGAACTACAGGCATGCGCTACCATATCTGGTTAATTTTTTTATTTATTGTATAGACAAGGTCTTACCAAGTTGCCGAGGCTGACCTCGAACCCGCGGGTTCAGGCAATCCACTAGACTCGTTCTCCCAAAGTGCTGGGATTACAGGCTAAGCCACCAGGCCTGGCCAGAGACATAAAAATTTTATGTACAAAATAGAGAAAGGGAAAAAAGAATTCAGCCTGAATATTAGTTTCTTAAAAGAAAAAAAAAACAATAAAAGCAATAAATTAAATGGTTATTAGGAAACTATTTTAATGTATAAATATTTTAAATTTGTATAAATGGGGTACCCATTTTCACATCACTTTTTTTTTTTTTTTTGAGTTGGAGTCTCTCACTCTGTTGTACAGACTGGAGTGCAGTGGCACGTTCCAGGTCACCACAGCCTCGACCTGCTGGGCTCCAGTGATCCTTCCGCCTCAGTCTTCCAAGTAGCTGGAACTACAGGCGCGTGCTACCACGCCTGGCTAATTTTTTGATTTATTGTAGAGATGAGGTCTTGCCAAGTTGCCCAGGAGGGTCTCGAACCCGCGGGCTCAGGCAATCCACTCATCTCAGCCTCCCAAGGCGTGGGATTGCAGGCTGAGCCACCCAGCCCCGCCCACACCACTCTTTCGGTGTACTTTTCTTGCCTTGTTTTGACGTCTGTCTTTTTTTTATGGAAAATTGAATAGTGAAATGCATCTTTCAAAAACTAAAATTATTTGAAATGTTTCTATCATTGGTAAATGAGTATTGGCTCCTTATCTAACATGAACTCTTTGCTTTTGAATAATCAGCAATATTGTTAAAACAATACAGGATTATTTGTTTGCATTAAACTGAATAATAATTTTTTAAAACCCAAAGGGAAAAGATAAAGCAGTTTGCCTATATGCAAATAGTTATTCTTGCTCAAAGTTTCAGCTAAAGGCATAAAACCATGATGGAAAATTGAGAGGAAAATATCTTCATGTCGATTTCATTATTATTGCTAAGCAGAAAACTTGGAGGGGGGAAGATTTTTTTAAAACACAATCCTGATGAACCCTACACTGTCTAAAGCCCAAAATGTTCTGAAACTTTGGAATTGACCACAAAATCCAGCACAGAGTCCCATCATGAATTATGTGGGGTGACCCAAACTAAACCAAGATGATACAGAGCACAACCCTAATCATGAAAAAAAATTAAATAGAAAAATTACACAAATAATTTATTTCCAGATGTCGTCATTAATCTGTAATAACACCACACCATTCTCCTTTTCTTCTTCATCTTGGGTGGAGACCCAGCAACAAGTCAGCTGTGGGTTTTTCTGCGTGGGTACTTTCATTTGGACAGCAAGATGCTGAGATAATGTAGTCATCAGTGCAGGAACCGAACTGGGAGAGAGCAAGGACCAGCAGAGGTGACAAAGGCACCTCTCTGCCAAGTCCTGTCAATAATGTATGGGCTGTCAGCGGTTTATCACTGAGCGTGGCCTTTCTCCCTCCTTTGGTAGGCTCCTTTCCCAGTGGACAGTCAGGCCAGCTGTCTAGGCAGCAGGAATAGCCCTCCTTTCCCAAGCCCAGACCTGTGGGAAAATCTTCATTGGCCAGTAATTGATTCCACCCTGCCAGCTCCGTTACTCTAGGCTACAGTCAAACTGGCAGCGAGCTGGGAAAGGGAGCCCGCTGATGGCAGGAGAGGTGGGAGCAAAGGCCCTCGAGGGGGGGCCCCCTGCAATTAACACTAATCTGAAAATTGGCCTCTGACAGCAAAGCCCAGCACCTGACAGCTAATTACTTGTGTCAGACTGATGTGCACTTCGTATGGAAAGGTTATTTATCAGAGACTAGAGTTTTCTCCCCTCCCCCCACCTTTTTTTTCTGTTTGTCTTTGCTGAAAACAGTGGGGAATTGTTCCTGGTTGCTTAGATCCCGAAAACCCTGAAAGTTCTCATACTTCATTTAACTGAAAGGCTCCTAAATAACCTTTCTAATACAGGATGTACGGGGTGCTGTGCTGCTCACCTGTGCTGGAGACTAGAGGAAAACAGACATCCCAGAGGGCAGGCCTCGTTTCCTTTTATAAATGGAGCCAGAGGGATGGAGACGCATGAAATTGAAATCATCAGTGTAAAAACAATAAGGGATTCGAGAGGGGTCAGGCCAATTTCATTCATCTCACTTTCAAAACTCTAGTCTACAGTGCAGAAGATCAGTACGTAAATGGCTTATTTTGCAAATGAATTTGAAAATCTGCTATCTGGTTATTTTAGGATATTTCTTCTAATCTTCACAGAGCTATATAGTGTCTGTGACGCACACTGTGACACACACAGGTATATTGCCTTTAAGTTGGTAATTTCATCTGTCAATAATAAAATTGGTTATCAGTGAGGGAGAGGATTTATATGGGATTTTTTTAACTTTATACTTTCAGTCAACAACAATTTCTGAGCCCCTGTTTTATGCCAAGCATGAGCTGGGTCCTGAGCATATGAGCTAGGTCTGTTTAGTGGCTCTTAGGAAGTTTCAGGCTTGCAGAGAAACACAGCTAAGTTAGGAAATTGCAATGCAGCGTGAGAAGCTTTATAGCAAATGCTTTATAGCAAAGCACCTAAGTCAGGACTAACCTAAATGTGTGTGGTACAGAAAAGTGGCCTCAAGATTGAGCTCTGAAGAATACACAGGAGCTAGGCAGGCCAAGGAGGGACTGTGTGTCAGTGGAGGATAAAAAAGATGACGCAATGGTTCACACCTATAATCCCAGCACTTTGGGAGGCCGAGGTAAGAGGATTGCCTGAGCCCACGGGTTCAAGACCAGCCTGGACAACTTGGAGAGACCTCATCTCTACAAAAAATAAAAAATAAAAAAAATTAACTGGGCATGATGACACGTGCCTGTAGTTCCAGCTACTTGGAAGGTTGAGGCAGAAGGATCGCCTGAACCCAGCAGGTCGAGGTTGCGGTGGCCATGCGTGCCACTGCACTTCAGCCTAGGTGACAGAGAGACTCCAACTCAAAAAAAAAAAAAAAAAAGATAAAGAAAATGTCATGTTCACAAAACCTGACACGAGAAAGAATTCAGCAGGGTTGAAGCCAAGAGGAGCCGTGACCCAGATGAGGCTGATAATTAAGGAACACGGTTAATTTATCCCAGGGTTTTTCAGGCAGAAATTATAAGGCCTGTAGTTTAGTGAACTTTTCACCTTTCTGCCTTGCTATCCTCTCATCTGACCTGACCCCTACCTCAGGTATCGAAGTCCTGGACAAGACCCTGCTTGAGAAAACCCTGTCCCACTGAGAAGCAACAAAGATTATTGGCTGAGTACTAGGACAGGAACCAGAATACCTGACATGGTGGACAGATACAACTGTTTTTGCCCACCAAGCACCCATCTTTCCAATATATAGGACTCCCTCTCCCCCATCCTGTATGAGTCTGAGTTTTTGTAAGGATTGATTTATTTATC
Source organism: Cephalopachus bancanus (assembly GCA_027257055.1). Lineage (NCBI taxonomy): Eukaryota > Metazoa > Chordata > Mammalia > Primates > Tarsiidae > Cephalopachus > Cephalopachus bancanus. Next base: position 15,373,093 of record JAPVLO010000045.1, on the reverse strand, counting down.
CAACAAATGTTTTTGAGCGTGTCCTCTGGCCCAGGTAATGGGAGGCACCAAAATACTGAAATGAACAAGGCAGGCATGGGTGCCACCCTCCAAGAGCTAGTATACACTAAGGAGAAAACAGATATGAAGCAGAGAGTTATATTAAAAATAAATCACTTAATCAATAAGGGTGCCTGATGTCAGACCAGGTGAAGTGAGGACCAAAGTGAGGCCCAAACTTTACTGTAAAATGACCATCTGTATGCCTAACCCTGAAATGTACCCCGCATCTTAAAATAAATTTTTTTTAAAAATTAGTGGCAATAAGCCGGGCTTGGTGGCTCAGCCTGTAATCCCGAGCCTTTGGGAGGCTGAGGGGAGTGGATTGCCTGAGCCGGCGGGTTCGAGACCGGCCTGGGCAGCGAGACCTCATCTCTACAATAAATCTAAAAATCAGCCGGGCATGGTAGAGCATGCCTGTAATTCTGGCTACTCAGAAGGCTGAGGCGGAAGGATCGCTAGAGCCCAGCAGGTTGAAGCTGCGGTGGCCAGGAGTGGCCACTGCACTCCAGTCTGGGCGACTGAGTGAGACTCCAACTCAAAAAAAAACAAAAACAAAAACAAAAAAAATTAGTGGCATTTAGGGCACATGCTATAAAATTAAAAAGTACATTATCAAAAATAATCATCTGGGCCAGTTGCGGGGATTCACGCCTGTAATCCCAGCAACACGGCAAGACCACATCTCTATAAAAACCAAAAATTAGCCAGGTGTGGTGGCAAGTACCTGTAGTACTAACTATTCGGGAGGCTGAGGCGGAAGGATTGCTCAAGTCCAGGAGTTTGAGGCTGCAGTGAACTGGGATCATGCCACTGTATTCCAACCTAGGCTACAGTGAGACCCTGACTCAAAAAAAAAAAAAAAAAAAGTAATAAGCAGAGAAGCAGTAGTCTCCAGCTCAGACACGGAAACCTGATGAAAGAAAGTAACCTCACACTCTGCATGATGCCCGGTGATCCCCAGTTCTGAAGTTTTCTCAAGGCACCAAGCCCACAGCGCCAACTCGAGTGACCCCTGAGCTGGGGCTCTTGTCAAGGCAATGTCAGCAGCAGCTTCTGAAAACCGCAGGCACTGTGATCTCTGTCCATAACAGATCATTATGTTGGGGCTTTCTAATCACTCACTTGGAGGACAGAAAGAGAACACTAACCAGAGTGACCAGGCTGAGGCCTGCACTTGGCCCCTAGCTCCTACTAGGGGGCCGCCTCCCCACCCAAGGTTTTTTTTTTAGGAACTTCAATGGAAAAAAGTCTCTTGCCCCCAGGCGAGGTCTCCACTCCACAGCGTCTGCTGTCTGATCAGCACAAACCCAGTCCAAGCATGTGGCACATTTGCATCCAGTTGTGTTCTCTAAATGCTTCTTCAGTCTTTGAGAATGCTTAAATCTTAATAAGGCCCTGTTCTCTTTCATCTACCATGTAACATATCTATCTTTTAGCAAAACAAAACAAAAGTATAACACCTCTAGCACCAAGCATGCATATGGCTTTTTGAAGCTTCAATTTGCTTTTGTGAAATGGTTTTTTCATGCCAATCGACTTGTAAATGGTAAAATTGTATAATTTTTCACTAAAGTACAGAGTCTATTATCATCTGCTTTATAAAGGATTCCTGTTCTGGTTTTCTTATAAGTGCTTATTTTTTTTTCTTCAGAAATAATGCCTAACACTAGCTTTCCTCTAAGCATGGAGTTTCTTGCAAGCAAGCCCATGGATTGGCCAAGGACATGGAATGCCAATATGCCCCCCTGGCTCCCACCACCAATTTCCATTCCCCTCTGCTTACCACATATCACAAAACCATATGTTTGCCCAGGACCCCAAAATATTTCTGCATGAGGGGTTCCCCATACAGCCCTCTGGATTGCTGGACCTCAGCCATCACTCTCAAAGCTTTCAGAGTCCCTGGACACCATCAGAGTGCACCTCTGAGCCGAGTGACACCTGCTCTCTGCCTGTCTGGATGGGTAGAACCCTGCTGTGAGATCATTGGCATGGTGGAAGACCCCCAGAAAACTCCCTTCACCAAATGCTAGGCAGGTGGGCACCATGACCACAGCTCCAGGGGCTCACTTGGAGCACCAGATTCAAAATCATAATCATCAAAAAAAAAAAAAAACACTTTGGCAGCCCAAAACATAAACTCTCATCAAGTTGAATGGAGAATTATTATAGAGACAGGCATTATTTCAATTCCTATTTGGCCATATTCTGATCTCTTTTGGCCTATTTGGCATCCATTGACAATATGCATATTGTTTCACCTGGAATTGCCTGTCATGAACTGAATTAATTGCACCAAGAAGCGCATTTACAGGTCAACATTTCTTAAGCATGAAGATGATTTTAAAATAATAATAAAATAAACATGGCTTTGGCTTATATGGTGCTTACTCCAACAAAGACAAATATACTTCTTTCATCATCATTATCTGGCACTAACTGATATGCAAATTCCCCCTCCCACCCCCGGAGTGCACAGAGTTGTATGCTGCACAGCTGTGAGTCATCAGACATTAATGTAGACTTAATTTGAACTGGTGCTGGAGGTAGTGGGCACAACTCAAATTAGACATGTGGTGGGCGTTTAACCACAATATTACCAATTCCCATTCTGACATCTGACAGCCCTTAATAATTAACTGCATGTAGATGGTCAAACCTTCCCTCCCTGTTGGACCAGTCTCCAGCTATACCAGTCTCCGCATTGTAATTGCTAGTTGGGGCTGTCAATTGCACTTGAGGCAAAAGATCAGACAGCTTCAGGAGCCCTGCGTTCTCTGATCTAGCTGCCTTTTAATTGGACTGGAAGGCCTTCCCGGCAGCTCCCATATGCTGCCTCCTTAGAAAGATACAACATCCTCACTGGATAAGCGGGAAATTGTGTTTTGAGTCTTAATTGGAGGTTTTTGTGAAAGGACTTGCCGTGTTCTCTAGAACCACCAGGCAGGCATGGAGCCCCAAACTCTCACCTTCTCCTCTGAATCCTCATCTGTGTCTGAATTCTCTTCCTTCTCCTTCAATAATGTCTTATTCGGATTTGAGTCCCAGAGTCACAGGCTGCTCTTCTGAATCCACTGAAAAAGGATCAGAGTGCTCTGAAAACCAGAGAGAATTGTTACATGACAGAGGTGGTCAAACTCAGAACTATAAACCCATTATCTCTTGAAAAAAATGACCCAAATTCAAACTGGGAAGCTCGTGAGCAAAACATTCTAATGTTTCTGCTCAGTAAGCTAAGGTCCTCGTACTGGGTTTGTCTTTCTCGGACAACACAAGGATTCGGTTGCTTATTCATGAGAGAATGATTGTCATTATACCTATCTGTAAAGGCGACCTTGATTGACGATGGGTGCAATCCATATACTGCAGCCCATATTTCACATAGGAACTAATGACACAATTACATTTATAATCAAATTTGATATATGTGGATAGAAACAGATGTGGCTTTTACTTTTGTATTATGGGTGAAGAAAGGCAGTACTAACCAAATAAATGATATAAAACATAGAATTGGTAAAACAAGTAAAATCACGAAGTTTTCAACGTTATGAAGTTCTTTGATGTGCCATTTAAGTACAGTGGATATGATGATTATGAAGTTTGTTCTCTTTTGGGTAAAATAGATCCCCTAAAACTCATTCTAAATGATATTTTATTACTCTAGTTGGATGCTCTTCAAAGCATTAAATGTGTACTTGTTTTTTAAGATTCAGGCTGGATTTGGTCAACTTAGGCTGCAGCAGTAAAGTCTTATAGCAGAGCTAGAGGACGTCTTACTCCAGCTGCTAGGAAATACAGAAGCAAGCCTCATATTGCATGTTAAGCAGTAAATAAGTAAACAATTAATGTGGCTTTCAAGCTCTGTCTATGTTCTTAATCCTGTATTCACCCCACAGGCTGAGAGAGCACACTTGGAGGTATCAACCCAGTATCAACCTAACGGAATAAAAATGAGCTAGAAAGGGAACCGGAGCAAGAAACAAAAATGAATTAAAAAGAAAGAAATGTTCTCTAAAAATCATGTATATTTGTAAACAGAATGCACAAAACAGATGTAAGGGTCCTTGGAACTTAGTATATGGCTGTGTCTTGGTCATTTCTCTGTCACAGAAAAAGAATAAGCCCTTTCAAAGCCCTGGTCTGAAGGAAGAGCTAACATCAAACAGCCTTGGAATAACCAGGAGATTAAAGCCCAAAGCTTTTCAACTTCCTGCCTTGTAACTAACTAATCTCCTTAGAGATGGAAGAAGATGAGGGGCTGCCATTGTACAGAAAAGCTTTCCAGATCAGAAGCAGCAGTGGCGTGGCCTATCGGAAGGAGCACTGGACCAGGGGTAAGAGGACTCGTGCCACTGCCCATCCGAGGTCGGCCCCCAGAGACCCAGTGCAGGCTCAGACATGTCCCCTCTCTAGAGGTTAACTGACTGGCCATGTCTTCACGTGACTCCCCTGCCCAGCACACCTGAGAGTAGTTTCTGACATATTGGCGGCATTGGAAAGACTTTCTGGCAGAGGAAGAACTCGGCTCCGTTTCAAGGGCTCCTTGCAGCCAGTGCCACCTGACTGTTCTCCCGAACACTTGCAAGGCCAAGGGCACCTCTCAGGCGTGTTCCCTGACTCCTGACAGTTCCCTAGGCTCCATCTTTAACTGCTAGTTTCTAAGCACTCCCAGGTCCTGCCAGCTCCTGGGTCTGGCTTTCTCTTTGTTCCATTCCCAGCCTAGCCTTGGCAGTCCCTGCTCCTGGCCTTAGATATCCGTCATAATTCAAGGTCCTGGCATAGCAACAGTACTTTAGCTAGAAACCTAAAAGTATTTTGGAAAATGACTGTGAGCAGATATGAGAAGGGAAAGCCACTTCCACAAACCAGTAATGCTGACCAACAGACACAGCCTTCTGTTATTTGGTGCAGGTTTGGAGAAACTTTGCAGTTTTTTTTTGTGTTTTGGGTTTTTTTTTTGAGTTGGAGCCTCACTCAGTCGCCCAGACTGGAGCGCAGTGGCCGCTTCCGGCCACCGCAGCCTCGCCTGCTGGGCTCGGGCCATCCTTCCGCCTCAGCCATCCGAGTAGCCGGAATTACAGGCATGCGCTACCATGCCCGGCTGATTTTTTGATTTATTGTAGAGATGAGGTCTCACTGCCCAGGCGGGTCTCGAACCCGACTTTGCAGTTTTAATAACACTTTTGCCTGCTGTCCTTCCAAAACAAGTCAGCTTTGTTTATCAGTCAGTCTTACATTCGTATACATATACAGCTTATGAAACTGGGAAGGTTGTCAATATTTAAACTAAAAAATGAAGTATCTGCAAATACCCTCAAATACCCACTACATCACAAAAAGTAAGTTGCAGTATTCTAATGGACCCACATTTATCCAAAAGCCATTGATCTACTTAATGAAAAATTATTGACAGGTTATAAAAACAAATATGTTATCAAAATCTAGAAAGTAGGCTGGATACCGTAGTTCACGTTTGTCATCTCAGCACTTTGGGAGGCAGGAGTGAGAGGATTGCCTGAACCCAGGAATTCGAGACCAGCCTGGACAACTTGGAGAGACCTCGTCTCTAAAATAAATTTTTTTTTACAAATTAGCCAGGTGTGGTGGTGAATCTGTAGTTCCAGCTACTTGGAAGGCTGAGGCGGAAGGATCACCTGAGCCCAGCAGGTTGAGACTGTGGTGGCCGTGAGTACCACTGTACTCCAGCTTGGGCAACAGATGAGACTCTGACTCAAAAAACAAACAAACAAACAAAAACCCTAGAAAGTCATATTCCAAGGTAACACACTGTTGAAACAAAACTATAAGAATAATTACATTCTACCTTCTGTATATATTTTCCAGTTAAAACATCCTGTTAAATATCTGTCTCCCTTTCACCCCTAACAAAATTCCATGCAAAGTCATAATCTTATTTCTACTTGTTGTTTCTCTAAAAGTAGAAGATAAGTACCTTGAACAATAATATGGAGATTACAAATATTCACCAATCAGCATTTAGCAGCGGGCTAGCCAATAAATACCAGTTGAATGATGAATAAATAAATAAATACACAGATAAATGAATGAAATTCAGTTTTTTGACTGCTGCTGAAAAAAATTCAGAACCAGAATCTACTTTTTTCACATCATCCAGTAGCTCAGAAGACTTGCCTCGTTGTGAAGTAACGTTGAAATGACAGTCCAGAAATATTGTCAAAGTGAACAGAAACATATGAGTCAGGTTCTTTTTTTTTTTTTTTTTTGAGTTGGAGTCTCACTCTATCACTCAGACTGGAGTGCCGTGGCCACTCCCAGCCACCGCAGCCTCGACCTGCTGGGCTCCAGCGATCCTTCCGCCTCAGCCTTCCAAGTAGCTGGAACTACAAGCATGCGCTACCATGTCCGGCTAATTTTTGATTTATTGTAGAGATGAGGTTTCGCCAAGTTGCCCAGGCGGGTCTCGAACCCGCAGGCTCAGGCAATCCACTCACCTCAGCCTCCCAAAGGCATGGGATTACAGGCTGAGCCACCGAGCCCAGCCAGGATCTTTTTAAAAGTCAGACCAACTCAAAAAAAAAAAAAAAAGTCAGACCAGTTTGGCCAGGTTGGCTCTTCTCCTGAGCATTTGACTCCTGTGCTCCTGGGGCAGGAACTGATTAAGAGGTGTGAGCCATCCCACTGAGCTGCTGCTTGTTCACAGCGATGACCCTGGAGGTGGCCAAACTGTTTCTCTAGGCAACCAAACTTACAAAGAACTCAAGAAGGCAAACTTTTGATTATATTGTGTTACTTTCAGAAACAACAGAAGCCTTCCCTTGAAAATGTCTTTGATGCCCTTTTTTTTTATTTTGGAAATTAAAACGAAAGAGTCAGTGACTCCAAGTAGAAACAATAGTGAGCACCACCTCCCATCTCTCTAGAGGCATTTATGAACCCGAGAAGGCAAGAGGGGAGCCCAGAGTATTTTCTTATTTTATTAGACATGCTGAACCATGGATTGGTAGTATGGGGGGGTAGTGGAACGAGTGGCCCCCCCAGGCTGAATAAGGACACTCAAAAAATTCCTCCGACTCCCCATCATCAATCAGGTCAGGGAGAAGGCAACAGTGCCCACTCTCACCAATCCACATTTGCTGCTCAGTTTATTTCTTCTACGTAACAAACAATGAGATTTCACTTCTAATACTTTTTGTCCACAGATTACAAGGTTTCTACCAATATACAAGTAAAAACAACAGCACTAAAACTAGCTAAATAAGTAAATGTACAGTTTTTAAGTTTTTATCTCGTCAACTTAAAAAAATACACAAGATATATATAAATTCAGAAAGGAGACATTTATTTGTTTGTTTGTTTGTTTGTTTAGAGTCAAGCTGTCACCCAGGCTGGAGTGCAATGGCACACACACGGCCAACACAGCCCCGACCTACTGGGCTCAGGCCATCCTTCCACGTCAGCCTCCCAAGTAGCTGGGACCACAGGCACATGCCACCTCACCCAGCTAATTTTTTAATTTATTGTGGAGATGGTGTCTTGCCAGGTTACCCAGGCTGGTGTCGAACCCTAGGGCTCAGGCAATCCTTTTGCTTCCACCTCCCAAAACGTTGGAATGACAGACATAAGCCACCGCACTCAGCTATGACTTTATTTCCTAAAAAGAGCTACAGCCTGCAAGATGGCCATCCTGAGAGGCTGGGAAGCCTCCATCAGAGCCCAAAAGGTAGGCACTTCAAGAAGGGTAGGGTGGAACAGAAATTTATGTTGAAAAGGTTGGCCAAGTATATACAGTCAACAGGGTACAAGAGGAGCTATGAATATTTAGGAAAAAAGTTCTAATTCGTGTGAACTAAATAAACATGCATGTTTCATACAATCCACATTCACTTCAAGGTGGAGAATTAACATTAAAATGTATTACCTTTAGGCCCTATATGTCGAAAGCTGAAGCAGAGATGAAGGCACGCAAGTGTACAGCCTCTGTAAACCAGCCAAAACCAGTAGTGGTCAGTGGTCTTCTTATCAGAAGAAAGTTACTAACATCAGTCTCTTGACCAATCAAAGCTGTAGTTGAGGCCGGTGGAACCAGGGGTCAATTATTTAGTGTCTGCTGGTGGATGAGCTGCAATTGTTTTAACATTGCCTGTCTCCAGTCCAGTGCTTGCTTAGCAGGCAGAAAAAAAGAAAAGCCCTGTGGCAGTTAGAGCATAGTTTATTCTTTAGGGAACAGAGTGCACGACTTAGCCCTTGCCTGGCATGGTCTTAGGTCTTGTTTATAATGTGGTATCTTATTGCCACAAACAGTTCATTCTGTCAGTCTTATGATCTCTATTTTAACATTAATGCTGGTTAGTTGTTGTGTCTAAACTGCAAAACAGGGTGTGTCTGACTCCCATCTCATCATGTCTAGGAACTCAGGCTTTAAGATTTTTCTGGGGTCCCCCTGGCAAAAAGGGAGGCTCAGTTGGGAGCTTAGGATTTTATTTTTAGTAGTCAACCTTGAAACTATACACTTTCTAAATTGTCTATACAACTGTAGATTGCATTACCTCATTTTACCCTTTTAGTGCGTAATGGCAAAAACGCTTAGACCGTCAGAGCTGATTTAGAATTCCAGCTCTAGGACTGACTGACTATGTGATCTTAGGTAAGTTAGTTAGCTACTCTATGCCTTAGTTTCTTCATTGGTGAAATGGAGACAATATCCATGTAAAAGAACCTATATGGATTAAATGAAAAACGTATAGGAGGGAGCAGAGAGCAATACTAGCACATGGCATGCATTTAATTAATACTATTATAAGTATACTGAAGGCTTTAAAGAGTATCAAGTCCTAAGCAAATATAAGATACTATTAATGAGCCTATGCTTGGGTTTGGGAGGCAAGAAGTGTAAAGGAAGTGCAGTTCTAAATTTAAAAACAAATACACAAGTAATATTATACAGATAGACAAATAGATATATAATATATATAATATAGATAGATAGATAGATTCAATTGATTTTCAAATCAAGGTGCCAAGTTAATCCAAAGGGGAAAGGAAAATATTTTTAATAAATATGTGTTGGAACAACTGAAAATCAATATGGAAAAAAATAAACTTTGAGTCCTATTTCATTCTATACACAAAAATTAATTCAAAATAGGTCATAGACCTAAATATAAAACCAGGAACCATAAAGCATCCAGAAGGAAGCAGAATATCTTTGCAACCTTGAGGTAAATAAATGTTTCTGAGAATGAATACAAAAACACTACCCAAATATATATATGCCTATACATATATCACAAGTCAGACTATAATGAAATTAAAAATTTCTGCTCATTAAAAGGCATCATTAAAGAAAATGAACAGATAAGCCATAGAGCAGGAAAATTAATTGCATACATAGACCTAATAAAAATTATATCTAGAACATAAAACCTTCTATACATTGTCAATAAAAAGGCAAACGACACCTAAAAAATGGACAAAAGACTAGACACTTTACAAAATATGATTGACCAAAAGCACATGTAAAAGTGCACATCAATATTCATCATGGAATTGCAAATTAAAACCACAATGACATACCATTTTACTCCCACTAGAATGACTAAAACTAAAAAGACTGACAACACTACTTGTTGTTGAAGATGTAGAATACTTGAAACTCTCATATATTGCTGGTGGGAATGTGAAATATTACAACCACTTTGGAGAACTGTTTGGAAATTTCTTATGATGATAAACTTCTATCACCTTATGAACTAGCAATTTCACTCTTAGATATTTACCCTAGAGAAATGAAAACATATGTCCCCCAAAAGAGCCTTATTCATAATAGATAGCTATTCATCAACCCACAGTCTATCACCAGAAGAATCAACAGGAAAATGGATAATTGTGATACATTCACACAATGGAATACTATTCACAAAAGGACAAACTACTGGTACAACAATATGGATGGATCTCAAAAATATCACATTAAAGGGAAAATGTCAGCTATAAAAGGCTACATGCTGTCTGTCTCCATTTATATGAAATTCAAGAACAGGTAAAACTAATCTATAGCGATAGAATTCAAAAAGTGGTTGTTTTGTTGGGGCTAGGAGTATAGGGAAGGCTGAAAAGAAGTACACAGAAACTTTCTGGAGTACAAGAAATATTTTATATCTCTATTTGGATGGTGGTCACACGAATGTATATAATTATCAAAACTCATCAACTTGACCTCTGAAGATTTATATATGTTAATATAAGTTAATAAATTGACATGAGTACAATAATACCTCAATTGACCATATACACACACAAAGCCAGGTGACTTTGTCTCTGCCCCGACAAAGTCTGCAACAGAGTTGAGGACAAAGAGTATTGACCCATTTAGATTATTGAGGAAGTTTAATTATATGGGGGGGGCCCTAAAAAGAGAATTTATTTATAAAAAATTGTGTATTTATTCTTTGATGTTTAAACTTCAGTCTCCTTCAAAGTACTCTCCGTTTGATACAATATGCCTATCGAGATGCTTTTCTCACTGCTCAAAACAGTTTCTGAACTCATACATTTTGGCGCCTTTTACTGCTTCTGTCATTTTTTGTTTCACCTCTTCCACATCAGCAAAATGTTTCCCTTTGAGGAGTTTTTTCATCTGGAGAAACAAACAAACAAAAAAGTTGCTCAGGGCAAGATCAGGTGAATAGGGAGGGTTGGGCATGGGAACCATGCCATTTTTTGGTTAAAAATGCTACACACTCAGAGCAGTAGGGGCAAGGGCACTGTCATGGTGGAAGAACCAGTCACCTATTTGCCACAACTTGGGATGTTTCTTCTACAAATCATGATGAGACCTTCTCAAAACTTCCAAATAAAAACTTTGGCTGACCGTTTGATCCAAAGAACCAAATTTTAAGGGTACTACAAGGGGCCTGCCCTCCAAAAGATAATACCAGGATTTTCTGGAACTTGGGAATTTTGGGTTTTTGGAATTTGCCTGTATAGAGCATTTGTGGAGTCTCATGCATTCAAATAACATGTTGCATGACATGATAACATAAGTTTCCCAGAAAACCAGTAAACTCCACGATCTGGACAAGGTTTTTAGTGCATAGAAGCCCTCTTTTGGTCTTCCTTCCCTCCTACTGCCAGTGGTTGACTGAGAAGGACTTGGCAGGTGTCTGTGAAGGGGGTTATTCTCCTCTGGCAAAAAGAGGCCTGGGTGATTAAGTTCTTCCTCCTCCAGCCCTGTCCACCTTCACTGTTTGTTGTTTTGTCTTATTTGTCTGCTGCTGCCAGCCCAAGGCAGGCCCTTGTCCTCTTTGTCCTCCCCACAGGGATTAGGCCTCACTCAACACTCCGTCCTGTTTTCATGACTGACCTTAAAGTCGTCAGAATATGACTAATAAAATAGCAGCCCGCCCCAGCACTCACACTCTTGATCTCGGGGCCAGAAGGCAAAAATCCAAATTATTTTTCCCCCTTTCTGTTTTATTCTTATGTTAGCTTTCTTTATTTGTATCCCAAGGCAATCGTGCTTTTTAATTTGTGATGTTCTAATTGATAGTGATGTTGGGCTGAGACTTAAAAACCAGTCAACAGAAACCATCCCTGGCTCCCCAGAACAATGGATGGAGGGAAGTGTCCTGACACAGTTCAGAAAAACTCAGTGGGGTGCAGGCAGGGAGAAGCCAAGAAGAGTCCTTTATTGGGGGCATTGTTTCCGTTTCTAAACCATTCTATCATGTGTCCTCTTTTCAGTCACAAATGGAATATTGTTCCCTTTCTCTCAGTTAACAAACCCAAAGAAGAGCAGAGGGGGAGTTTAAGAAGTGGAGCAGGAAAAGGGTATACAAAATGGTTCATTTTATGAGTTAAATACATAGAAACCAGAGAGGGAAAAGGAGCTGTTCAGTCACATTGTTCCTCCCTCATTTAAAATAGATTACATCTCACAGAGCAGATGGAGATAGCTTGCAAAGGAAGAGCTCCCCTATAACCTTTTGCTTGTGGGCGCCCCATTCAGTAGCACCACTTAATACATGTGATTAAAGGTAGAAAACAACCTAATTGATCATCTTCTGGAAGCACCCTCCGGTGTTTGCACAGGTACTGTTGTCCTTCGGCCCCTAATTCCTTAAAGGCAATGGGGCCTTCCCACTGGAGATGAAACACCTTTCTTGCCATCCAGACTGCAATCTTTTAGAGATAGAATCCTTCAAGCCTTGAGCCATCTGACTTCCAAAACGTCCACATCCAATTCATGTCTCAGGTTCTAGACTGAGTATCACCTTGTCCCCAAATGTCCTGGCCACCCCTCCGGTCCATACCTCTGGAAGTTATCTTGCTTTCCTTTCTCACTTATACCACTCTCATAGAGTGCTCAGAATTTTTACTTCATCAATCTCCTTTTCTTCCTGCAACTCTCAGAGGAAGGACTGACTCTCTCTGATCTACTTTCTAAATAAATTTTTCTGACCTAAAAATATTGCTTTTTGTTAATTATATAGGCATGGTGGTGTACATCTGTAGTTCTAGCTATTCAAGAGGTTGAGGCAGGAGGCTCACTCGAGCCCAGGATTTCAAAGTTGCAGTGAGCTATGATTATACCATTGCATTATAGCTTGGTTGACAAGCAAGACACTGTCTATTTTTAAAAAGGAGAGAGAGAAAGAGAGAGAGAGAAGAAGAAGGAGGAGGAGGGAGGGAGGAAGGAAGGAAGGAAGGAAGGAGGGAAGGAAGGAAAGTAGATGCCAGAAATGGTGGCTCATGCCTATAGTTCAAGACCAGCCTGGGCAACATAGTAAGACCTCATCTCTACAAAACATCAAAAAATTAGCTGGGCATGGTGGCACATGGCTGTAGTCCCAGCCACTTGGGAGGCTGAGATGAAAGGATTGCCTGAGCCCAGGAAGTTGAGGCCGCCGAGCCACGATCCTGCCACTGCATTCCAGCCTGGGTGGACAGAGTGAGACCTCAACTCGATAAGAAAGAAAGAAAGAAAGGAAAGGAAGGAAGGAGGAAGGGAGGGAGGGAGGGGCCAGGCGGGGGGCGGAGAAAAGAAGGAAGGAAAGATAGTAGAGAAGTCAGAAACAATTTTGAAATGAGTACAAGAATGAGAAGGTATAAAGAAAGTCGCAGTGGTACGTGTGGACAACTCTTTTAAGCAATTTGATTATTTTTTTTTTTAAAAGAGAGAAGACTGAGCGTGGCGTCTCATGCCTATAATCCTAGCATTTTGGGAGCACAAGGCAGGAGGATTGCTTGAGACAAGTAGTTCAAGACCAGCCTAGGCAACATAGCGAGACTTCGTCTACAAAAAAATAGAATAATTAGCCAGGTGTGGTGGCATACACCTGTAGTCCCAGCTCCTCAGGTGGCTGAGGCAGAAGAATCGTATGAGCCCAGGAGGGCAAGGCTGGTGTGAGCCCTAATCATGCCACTGCACTCCAGTCTGGGTGACAGAGTGAGACCCTAACTCAAAAATAAAGAAGAGAGAGAAAGAAAAATAGAAGAATAAATACGGGCAGAAAAATGAATCACAAAAAAAGTAAGGGCTTGGGAATTTTTAAGAACTCAGCATGTATGTGGGTAACGCAGTGGAGCCAGAAAAGAGAAAGTGGAGACAAAAGAGAGAAGTCACAGCAAGAAGTTGGAAGCTTGGAGGAAAATAGGAAGAGCTAGACTTAAGAGTGCATGCAGATGGAGAGTACATTTTGGAAAGGAATCAAATGGCATCATTCTGAGACAATGAGATGAAGAAGCGAAGAGAAGAGTATTCACGAAAATACAACTGAGCAGAAGTAAGGAAGTTACAGCTCATTTCAACATATCTTCCTAGTGAAGCAGCTTCTGCTAGAAGTAAGAAGGTCAGGGACGTCTGGAGGGCTCGGAGGGAGGAAAGGCTGGAGGAGCCAGTGGGCTGGAAAAGAATTATGCCACAGCCAAGCTACTTTGTGAAGTTCTTCATATGCCCCCTTTGGTCCTCGCCCGAAATGCCACCAGTCCATATTAAAGGAGGAAAACACAAATAAGGAGCGAAACTAACAAGACCCACAAAAATTAAGAACTGAAACCAATAGATTTAGATTGAACCAGTAGTTAAGTAAGAAAAAGTCACTGTGATTTTCACGTATCGTTTCTTTATTTTTTAAAATTTTGTTAGAAATGGGTTCTCACTCTGTTGCCCAGGCTGGTCTTGAACTCCTGGCCTCAAGTAATCCTCCTGTCTCGGTCTCCCAAAGTGCTGGGATTACACTGTGCCTGGCCAAGGTTTCACTTATTAAGTTGGATATCCTAAGACATAAGTGGCTCTCTGGGACAAACTTTTAGAAGTTGTACATATTCCCAAATCAGTAATTGGTTGACTTAAAATCAATTGAGGAAAATGTATCTAGCCCCTCAAGTATACTAGGTGGCCTCTACTAGGCCTGGAATGAAGAGGGTCTTCTGATCCCAAGAAGTACATGGATTGGCAGTGGTCGAATGGAAGATGTCTTTCCACTCATTCAACAACATCCGGGTCCTACTACACACCAAGTGTCATGCCCCTGATGATGTTGACAGAGTAAATGTCCTCATTGTGAACATATATTGTCTCTTAGAAGAAGCAGATGTTGGCCAGGCATCTCTAGAAAAAATTTTTTTTTAATTAATGGTATCACACATCTGTAATCCCAGCTACTCAGGAGACTGAGGCTGGAGGATTGCTTGAGCCCAAGAGTTTAAGGCTTCGGTGAGCTGTGATCATGCCACCGCACTCCAGTCTAGGCAACAGAGTGAGACCTCATCAAAAAAAAATGTTAATTTAAATTTAAAAATATATATATGTAAAGCAATACCAATCTTTAGTAAACTTCATAAGTGGTACAAAGAAAAAGTTTGAATGCTAAGGGAGCATATAACAGATGTAGCCAGAGGGCCAGAGAAATTCTTTTTGAGGAATTAAAGGATATTAAGGAATTATTTAAGCCAGGTGGTGGGAGGAGCCTTCCCGGCAGAGAGAAGTATACTCTGACGGCCCTGAAGGGGCAGGGAATGGGGCATTTGAGAAATGGAAAGTTTGCAGGGGAGGTGGTACCTCATAACAAGGGGAGTAACATAGCAGGGTGGTGCTGGGGGACGAAGAAGTAGGTAGAATCGACCTCAGGCAGCGCTCGGTAAGTCACATTAAGAAGCTTGGATAAGGTCAGGCTCAGTGGCTCAGCCTGTAATCCCAGCACTTTGGGAGGCCGAGGTGAGTGGATTGCCCGAGCCGACAGGTTCAAGAACAGCCAGGGCAACTTGGCGAGAGCTTGTCTCTACAATAAATCAAAAAATTAGCCGGGCGTGGTAGCGCACGCCTGTAGTCCCAGCTACTTGGAAGGCTGAGGCGGAAGGATCACTGGAGCCCAGCAAGTTGATGCTGGGGTGGCTGTGAGCATGCCACTGCACCCCAGCCTGGGCAACAGAGTGAGACTCCAACTCAAAAAAACAAAACAAAACAAAAAACGAAGTTTGCATTTCATCCTGAAAGCAACAAAAAGTCACTGACAGCTTTCAACAGCTTAGATTTGCACTTTGAAAAGATAGCCTACTTGTAGCATGGAGAATGGGTTACTTGAGGATGGGGACGTCAAGACGCTGGGAGACTAGTTAAAGGGATATTGCAGATGTTCGGGATGAGAGAGAATTGTGGCTTGGCCTAGGGTGTGGCATTGGAGAGGGGAGCAGACGGACTTTGGAGAAACTTAGGAGGGGGAATAACAGGACCAGCTCATGGACAGCAGACAGCGAGGAGGGAGAAGTAGAGTCACCAAAAGGCAATCGAGGGGACAGGATGTCATTGACCAACAGAAACAGGCACTGAGGACTTCCTTCTCCAGCAGGGAAGCAGCTAGGGTCCAGTGTGAAAATCTCCTCCCAGGTCCCTGCTCCAGCCCTCAGGGCACACTGAGGACACAGCTCCCTCAGGCACAGACACTCACAGTAGCATGGTCGGCGTGAATTAAAAGGTCAGGCAGTTCTGGCTCACACACGTGTACTCATGTGCTATCTGACAGCATTTTAGTCCTTCCTTCCTTCTTCCCTGTCTGATATCACAGTCTGACAACAGGAACAAACAGAACTCTGTGATTTGATTTTTTTTTTTTTCTGAGCGCCCCACAAGCCTTTTTACATAATCGTCAACAATAACCGGCCTTTGAGTGACTGGGCACAGGCTGTACTCTGCACTGGAGACACTGATCTTCCACACTGAGATGAAAAGATAAGCATTGAGTTGAGAGATAAAGCAGGAGGCAGCGAACACGGGGCTGGCAGCATGTCTGTCCCTCTGCAACTCATTCACCATTAGAAGGGCTTGCCTCCGGATTTGCCCGGGCTATCCTAATCCCACTTCACCTACTGTAGCTGTTTACTCTTGGCAATGGATTTGACAACCTCCTAATACCATGCGGGGCAGATACACTGCCGACTTCTGTTCTCTTTTCTTTCAGAGGACAAGGCAAGGATTCAAAATTCAAAAGGAGCAACAGCTCGCATTCTAGTCCTAAGGAGGAAGTCTTCCTGCTGAATGAAGAAGTCAGAGCCACGGTGGATATGTGGCCAGCCCCGTCTAAGAACTCAGCACATGCTCAACCCCTTGCCTGAGGCTATAGGAACTTAGTGCTGGGTTCCTTGGGTGTCACAAACTGACACTTGGCCATAGGATTTCAAGGGCAGATATGGCGAAAGGGTATGACCTGTTTTCTAGTCTTAGTTCTGGCACTAATTAGCTCAATGACTTTGAACAAGTTACAGGGACTTGATTGTCTCATTCTTGCAAAAAATGGAATGGAATGGAGTATGCTATCTCATTTCAAAGTTCAGTTCAACCTTCATTGTCTTGTCAGAGTCAAAACTACATCAAGATTGATATGTTGCTTTTAAGGGTCTTGTTTTATGAATCATCTCTTGCTTTACAACTAAATTGCCTGGACAGAAAATTCACTACTATTTTCATGCTGTAGAGCTCATGAAAGGTGAGATGAAGCCAGTGGCTCATGCCTCTAATCCCAGCACCTTGGAAGGCCAAAGTGAGAAGACTGACTGAGCCTACGGGTTCAAGACCAGCCGGGGCAACATGGCAAGACCTTGTCTCTACAGTAAATCAAAAAATTAGCTGGGCGTGGTGGCACACACCTGTAGTTCCTGCTAATTAGAAAGTTGAAGACAAAGGATTGCCTGAAGTCAGCAGGTCAAGGCTGCAGTGGTTGTGAGTGTGCTACTACACTCCAGCCTGGGCGACAGAGTGAGACTAGGACTTAAAAGAAAGAAAGAAAGGTGAGATGAGAAGGTAGGAACAACTGCTTGTGGTTTATCACTTCTTTCTTGACAAGGGTAGGGTCCCTGACTGTCTTGTTCACCATAGTATAGAAAGTCACATAATAGGTGCTTAGTCAGAGCTTGAACGGATACATGAGTGTTCAGGAACAGATTGCCCTTATAGGAGAATAGGAGGCACTTCTTCTGTCATAAAAAGCAAAGCGAGACCTTAGTGAAAATGGAAATTTCAGCAAGGGGAGAAGAATTCTTTATTTTCATGGAGAGCCAGGCACAGTGGCTCATGCCTATAATCCCAGCACTTTGGGAGGCTGAGGTGGGAGAATTGATTGAGCCCAGGAGTTCAAGACCAGTCTAGACAACATAGCAAGGCCTTGTTTCTTCCAAAAAAAAAAAAAATCAGAAAAATAAGCCAGGCATGCAGTGGTGGCACACACCTGTAGTGCCAGCTACTCAGGAGGCTGGAGCAGAAGGATCACCTGAGTCCAGGGGATCAAGGCTGCAGTGAGCCGTAATCATGCCACTGCACTCAAGCCTGGACTACAGAGTAGGACCCCAACTCAAAAAAATAAAAATAGGCCAGGTGCAGTGGCTCAAGACTGTAATCCCAGCACTTTGGGAGGCCGAGGTAAGGGGATTGTCTGAACCCACGGGTTCAAGAACAGCCTGGGCAACTTGGTGAGACCACATCTCTATAATAAATCAAAAAATTAGCCAGGCATAGTAGCATGTGCCTGTAGTTCCAGCTACTGAGAAGGCTGAGGTGGAAGGATCGTCGGAGCCCAGCAGGGTGACGCTGGGGTGGCCGTGAGTGTACCACTGCACTCCAGCCTGGGCGATGGAGTGAGACTCCAACTCAAAAAAATAAATGAAATAAAATAAAAATAAATGAAAATAGAGCTGGGTGTGGTGGCTCATGCCTGTAATCCAAGCACTTTGGGAGGCTGAAACAGGAGAATTACTTGAGTACGGGAGTTCGAGACCAGCCTGGGCAACATAGCAAGACCTCGTCACTACAAAACATCAAAAAATTAACTCAGCATGGTGACATATTCCTGTAGTCCCAGTTACTCAAAAGACTGAGGCAGAAAGATTGCCTGAACCCAGGAGGCCGAGGCTGCAGTGAGACGTAATCATGCAACTTCACTCCAGCCTGGGCTACAGAGTAAAACCCTGACTCCAAATATATATACATATGAAATGTTTTTTTCATGGAAAACCCATGTTCCTGGGCCACAAAGTAACATTTCTATTTGTAAAACATGAAGCACTATCTTGGTATAGAGTCATATGCTCCTTCCACTCAGGTCTAAAGCAGCAATGTGTTTCAATTATGTGAAACCTTCAAGAACATCAGTTTTCCTGGATAAAGTAACACAAATATTATTTTCATATTAAAGCAGCAATGTATATGTTATAAAGAAGAATGAAAAATTCACATGGCTTTGAAAATAAGAAGTGAGACTTAGAGGTTTTTGGAACTGCCCAGTAGAGACAGCAGTGGGCCAGGAACAGAGACCAGACATCCCCTCCAGGGAGTTGGCAATCTGACTTTGGAAAGGTCACTTTACCTCTGGCCTCAGTTTCCCCACTTGTGAGAAGGGATTGACTAGGTGGTCTTTCATACCTCTTCTAATCTTAAAATTCTCAGATGATGGACTGGGTGCTATGGCTCACACCTGTAATCCCAGCACTTTGGGAGGCCAAGGCAGGAGGATTGCTTGAGGCCAGGAGTTCAAGAGACCAGCATGGGCAACACAGCTGAGACCACATCCCTATAAAAATTAAAATTAAAAAACTAGCCGAGTGTGGTGGCACATGCCCATAGTCCCAGCTACTCAGGAGGGTGTGGCAGGAGGATGGCTTGAGCCCAGGAGATTAGGGCCTCGATGAGCCATGATTGCACCATTGCACTCCAGCCTGGGCAGCAGAGCGAGACCTTGTCAAAAACAAATCACCTGATAATGATACCACAGTAAATTATGAAAACTACTTTTATTTAGGTATAACTTCTGACATATTGTTCCATTGCTCTGATTTCTTCTCTGACCTTAGCAGTGACTCACTACAGAGGAAAGCTGAAAATTTCTAAGTTCAGATATTCTAAGTCTTCTAAGATACCACACTTCCCATCCACTCCCTCCCCCTTTCCTACCTCTCTCTCTCTTTTTCTTTTTGAGTCAGCATTTCACTGACACCCAGGCTGGAGTGCAGTGGCAGAATCATGGCTCACTGCAGCCTCGACCTCCTGGGCTCGGGCTATCCTTCCGCCTCATACTCTAAAGTAGCTGGGACTAAAGGCACATACCACCCGCCACACCTGGCTAATTTTTTTTATTTTTGTATAGATGAGGTTTCCCTCTGTTGCTCAGGCTGATCTCAAACTCCTGGGCTCAAGCGATTCTCTGCCTAGGGCTCCCAAATTGCTAGGATTACAGGCATGAGCCATGGCACCCAACCCTCTCTCTTTTTTCTTTTCTTTTCTTTCTTTTCTCTCTGTCTCTCTCTGATTATTATGTATGAGGGGGAACTCCCCCCACTCCCAAACGGAATCTTTTTTGGAGATTAGGTCCCTTGTCGTACAGACTTCTCATGCTAGATAAGTGTTCTAAGAGCCCATCTGCGTTAGTGTACCAGCGAGTGTTGTGAGAGGCTGCGGCCAGCTTCAGTGAATTTCTTTTTGGAAATTCTTTCAACGCCTGTATGCATTTCATGATGTGTGATTTACAAGTCCACCTGCCCATATCGCCCTGAGTGTTCAGCAGTTGTTGTTTTGTTTTGTTTTTTACCAAAAAACAGAATGACCCCCATGTCCCACCCTCCCTATTCACCCAATCTCACCCTGAGTGACTTTTTTTTATGTTTCCCAGATGAAAAAAGTCCTAAAGGGACACATTTTGCCAATGTGGACGAGGTGAAATGAAAAATGGCAGAAATCGACAAGTTCAAAAACTGTTTTGAGCAGTGAAAAAAAGCATCTTGATAGGTGTACTGCATGAAACAGTATTTCGAAGGTGACTGAAGTTTACACATGAAAGAATAAATGCATGATTTTTTAAATAAATAAATTCTGGGTTTTTTGCGTTCTCCCCTTGTATAGCATATATAAATTACATAGATATTATATTATAAGCTGGGCTCAGTGGCTCAGCCGGTAATCCCGCACCTTGGGAGGCTAAGGTGAGTGGATTGCCTGAGCCCGCGGGTTCGAGACCTGCCTGAGCAACTTGGCTAGACCTCATCTCTACAATAAATAAAAAATGAGCCGGGCGTGGTAGCATGCGCCTGTAGTCCAGCTACTTGAAAGGCTGAGGCGGAAAGATCGCCGGAGCTCAGCAGATCGAGGCTGCGGTGGCCGGGAGCGGCCACTGCACTCCAGTCTGGGTGACAGTGAGACTCCAACTCAAAAAAAAAAAAAAAAGATATTATATTATAAATTATATCATGAAATATATTATAACAAATATATGTAAATAAATGCTCCCAAGGAGCCCAGCTATCCCCTTTGGCTTCTCCTTGGCCTGAAACTCCCTTGCTCCTATCACCTCCCATCTGGGAACACCTTCTGCCCTCTCTGCCTCTCCCTCCACACTATTCCCTCACACTGTAACTGCTTCCTGCCTGTCTTGCACCCTTACACTCTAGAGAGGTCCTCACTTCCTTTTGCTAAATGCAAACAGTCCGATCCTGTGACTTCTGGGGCAATCTTCTCCTCCTACTTCTCTCAGCACCCCTCTCTACAGAACCTTGTGCAAATTGGGCACAGCATATATACTTTGGAAATGAATTTCTGATTGTCCAAGTATTATTTTACACTTAATGTTACTGTAAAGTAACCCTACTCCTCTTACTGAAAAGCTTTATCTTCAGGAGAGATAACCCCCTTTGGCCAGATTGAACTCAGGATAAAGCAAAAGTGGCTGAAACATACAAAACTACTCCCTCTTCCTCGCTCACCATAGAAAATCCCTCTAAAGATGATACACTTTCACCAATTCAGTTGAGAGCTTCTTTGGATCCCAATGTGTCTTCCCCTGTCTAATTCTAATGCTGCCTCAAAGGCCACCTCAAACTTCTGCTCTCACATAAAGCTCTTGACCCTGACTGCTATTGAAAGTACTGTCTCCATCCGCCCTATCCTGAGAAATATGAGTTGTTACGGATTTTTTGGTCCTCATCTCCCTCGTGAAGGATTATAGATATCAACAACCCTACTCCAAAATTAGCTCTTTGAAGGGCAGTTTCTTTCTTTCTTTCTTTCTTTCTTTCTTTCTTTCTTTCTTTCTTTCTTTCTTTCTTTCTTTCTTTCTTTCTTTCTCTCTCTCTCTCTCTCTCTCTCTCTCTCTCTCTCTCTCTCTCTATTTTCTTTCTTTCCTTCTTTCCTCCCTCCCTGCTTGCTTGCTTTCCTTCCTTCCTCCCTCCCTCCCTGCTTGCTTTCCTTTTGAGTTGGGCTGTAGGGTGGTGGCACAATCATGGCTCACCACAGCCTCAACCTCCTGGGCTCAAGCAATCCTTCCTCTCGAGCAGCTGGGACTACTGGCATACCACCATGTCCAGGTAATTTTTTGACTTTTTATAGAGATGAGGTCTTGTTGTCTTGCCTAGGTCTGTCTCAAACTCCTGGACTCAAGCAATCCTCTTGCCTCTGCCTCCCAAAGTGCTGAGATTATAGGCATGAGCCACCGAACCTGGCTGATTTTCTTTTCTATATGCACCAGAGCACCTATTAGATGCCTATCAACTAGCTGTTGAATGGCTGAAGACCATGGTTTCCATAGGATGTTTCAGTGCCAGACCCAGCAAAAATGTCACAATCACTGCTTTTCTAGAGGAATTTTATCTCTACTAGCATAACAAATTTAGTCTAATAGGTCTTTTTGAGCAACCTATTTGATTTCAAGGAAGACCACTGAGGACAATTACAGATCTCCATGCAGCCCCTGGGTGTTAGAGTGTTGGAGAATATAATTTAGAAATAGATTCAAAAGGGTACCTGGATAATCAACATTTGTATACCTAACCCTGAATTGTACCCCACATCTGTATAATAAAAAAAAGAAAAGAAATAGATTCAAGATATGCAAGCATTTTTTCACCATTCATCCCCTCTACATCTTAAAGTTGGAGTACCCAGGACCCGGAAGTTAACACATTATCTTCTCTTATCTATACTCACTCTTTAAGTGATCTGGCATGGTTTTGTGGCTTAATGCCAAATGTAGATTTCTAGCCTCAACTTTTCCAGAACACATACATAATCCTTTTGGGTAATTTTTTGTTTTGTTTGTTTTTTGAGTTGGAGTCTTACTCCACACTCATGGACACCACAGCATCAACCTGCTGGGCTCAGGTGATCCTTCTGCCTCAGCCTTCCAAGTAGCCAGAACTACAGGCACATGCCTCCACGCTAATTTTTTGATTAATTGTAGAGATGAGGTCTCGCCATGTTGCCCAGGCTGGTCTCGAACCCATGGGCTCAGGCAATCCTCTCACCTCCACTTCCCAAAGTGCTGGGATTCCCACGCCCGATCACATACATAATCCTTAACATCTACTACATTAGGATGTCCAGTCAGCATTGCAAAGTTTAGTATCTCCTAAAATGAATTCCCGATTCCCTCCAACCTTCCACAACCTTCTGTCCTCACTCCATTTGACCACATGCTCAGGCCAAACACCTTGGAATCACCCTTGACCCCTCTCGTTCATGTACACTCCATTTCTGATATCATAGGAAATACTTTTGGCTCTACCTTCAAAATGAATCCAGGATCCAGTCCCTTCTCACCAACTGTGCTTCCATCACCTTGGTCCAACCCCTCCTCATCTCTCACCTGAATTACAGTCATGGCTTTCTGATTGACCTCACGTTTTCTACCTCTGCTCCCTTGCAGACTTTCTCAACAAATAAGCCATAGTGATTGATTATTTTAAAACCTATTATATTATGTCACAGGCATCCCCAACCCTCAGGCCATGGACCGGTACCAGTTTGTGGCCTGTTAGGAACTGGGCCACACAACAGAAGATGAGCAGTAAGAGAGCAAGCACAGCTTCATCTGTGTTTACAGCCTCTCCCAATCACTCACATTACCGTGTGAGCTCTGCCTTCTGTCAGATCAGCGGAGGTATTAGATTCTCACAGGAGCACGAGCCCTATTGTGAACCGCACATGCGAGGGATCTAGGTTGTGCATTACTTGAGAGACTCTAATGATCTGAGGTGCAGCTGAGTCACAGAAGAGCGGCTGCAAATACAGATCAACATTAGCAGTCAGATTTGACTTCACAGAGACCATAATAAATTAATTGCTTGCAGACTCATATCAAAACCCTATCAGTGAGTAGCAAGTGGGTTGATGGACTTCAACTGTACAGCTGCATCTGGTGGCAGGCTTTAAGTCAGAATTCGACACTAATTTTAGTCTGTGCATGGCCCGCAGACTATTTTATTTACCACTTCTGTCTGGGCCTCTTCTGAATGTGAGTCTACGCACTGTGTCATCCATAGAGAAGAAATGCTGGCTAGCCAAAAAATGTCACCTGAACTTAATGGCATTTTGCAGGATGTGATTAAAATGATCAACCGCATTAAAGCACATACCCTTAACTCATGTCTGTTCGTGCAGCTCTGTGAGGAGATGGACTCAGAGCACACATGTCTTCTCTTAGACACAGAAGCAAGATGGCTCTCTAAAGGTATTTGAGTTACAAGAGCCACTGCAGAGATTTCATTTGGAAAAACAGTCACCCCCGTCAGCACATTTCGGCTGTCACCGAAGGGGTCGCAAAACTTGCTTACTTGTATGACATAGTCAACCGGCTCAACACACTCAATCTGTCCCTTCAGGGGAGAACAACAACTGTGTTCAATTCGGCAGATAAACTGGCTACCTTCAAAGCCAAACGGGAATTATGAGTGTGACGAGTGAGCATTGGGTTTTTTTTACGTTTTTTAAACATTAGTAGAGATCTTGAAAGAGACCGAGCCAGGGCCTTTTTTCTCCTGTCCTGCGCGCGATCACCTATCTCAAGCATTCAAAATAGTTTGAGTATTACTTCCCAACCACAAAAGATCCCCGAGCTGGGAAGGAATGGATCCGCGACCCATTTAAGAATAAGCCAGGTGAATCAACTTGGTCTGTGTTTGAAGAGGTTCAACTGCTTGAGATCACAAATGATGGTGGCCTTAAAAGTATGTTTGAAACAGCTTCAAATCTCTGTACATTCTGGATTAGAGGCAGAAACAGACACATGAAAAAGTGCTCAGCGTCACTCATCATCAGAGAAATGCAAATTAAAACCACACTGAGAAACCACCCAACACCAGTAAGAATGGCCATCATTAATAAAACAAACAACAACAGATGCCGGCGAGGATGTGGAGAAAAAGGAACGCTTCTATACTGCTGGTGGGAATGCAAACTAGTGCAACCTCTTTGGAAGGCAGTGTGGCGATTTCTGAAAAAAACTAGAAATTGGCCCTCCATATGATCCAGCAATTCACCTATTGGGAATATACCCGGAGGAACTCAAATGATTCTACAAAGAAGATACCTGCATATGTATGTTTGTTGCAGCTCTATTCACAATAGCAAAAACATAGAACCAACCATATTACACAACGAAGCTGAACTGGATTTAAAAAATATGGTATATACACACAACGGAATATTATGCAGCCACAAAAAAGGAACAAACATATGGAGTTCGTAGCAACTTGGATGGATTTAGAGTCAATCATTCTCAGATCTGTCACAGAAACAAAGAACAGAGTACCACATATTTTCACTCATAAGCAGACCTTGACCAATTATTATAATACTATAAGAAAGGGATTGGCAAATTGGGAATCCCTAGTGGGAAACTGTCGGGGGGGGGGGCGTGGGATTGGCAGTTGAGAGAAACTGCTAGGGGAGGGAGGGGTGCACCTCTTCAACAAGGGTCACTGCATAATCAATGTTGGTATACCTAACCCTGAATTGTACCCCACATCTTTATAATAAAAAAATAAAGTCAAGGCAGAATATCCTGAGATTGCCACAAAAGCACTGAAAAGCCTGCTTCCATTTCCAATACCCTATCTTTGTGAAGCAAGATTTTCTGCAGTGACAGCAACCAAAAGGAGATTATGGAGTAGACTGGACATAAGCAGCACACTTCAGGTGTCACTGTCTCCCATTACTCCCAAATGGGACCATCTAGTTGTGGGAAAACAAGCTCAGGGCTCCCACTGAGTCTGCTTCATGATGAGTTGTATAATTATTTCATTATATACATAATGTAATAATAACAGAAATAAAGTATAGGCCAGATGTGGTGACTCACATCTATAATCCCAGCACTTTGGGAGGCAGAGGTGAGAGGACTGCCTGAGTCCAGGGATTCGAGACCAGCCTCAGCAACCTGGTGAGACCTCATTTTTACAATAAATCAAATAATTAGCCAAGTGTGGTGGCACACGCCTGTGGTTCCAGCTACTTGGAAGGCTGAGGTGGAAGGATCACCTGAACCCAGCAGGTTGAGGCTGCAGTGGCTGTGAGTGTGCCACTGCACTCCAGCCTGGGTCACAGAGTGAGACTCCAACTCAAGAAAGAAAGAAAGAAAGTGCACAATAAATGTAATGTGCTTGAATCATACTGAGTTATTTGAATCATGTATCATTTTAACACAGTACTGAAACCATCCTCCCACCCTCAGTCCATGGAAAAATTGTCTTCCACAAAACCAGTCCCTGGGACCAAAAATGTTGGGGACCACTGTTATATCATATACATTTACCTTGTTCATTGTCTATCTCCCTCCCTCTGGAAAGTTCCAGAGGGTAGGGTTTTTTTTTTCTATTTTATTTTATTCCCGGCTGTATCCCCAGAGTTTAGAATAGTGCTTGGTAGGTGCTCAACGTATATTTGTTGAATGTGTGGATATTGTAGAACCAGTAATCTCTGAGAGTCAGGGCTCCAATGGAACTCCACTAGTGGGCTTCTTTGGAACTAAGTCAGAAGCTTCTGCTACTTAGAGTTCCTTAACGACATTTTTCTAGAAAGTCACCTAGGAACTGACTACTAAGATTGTCTATTGGGCTTATGGGCCCTATATTCTTTATTATTTTTTTTTTACTTATTTATTTTTCTAATCTCACTTTTTCTCTTTTGCTTTTGAGGAAAAAGTGGGAGGAATGGAGAGGGGACATTACTAGATCACTTTAGATCTAGTACACTTTCCAGAGTAAGGCAGTTCTGGAATGCTCAACTATAGGAGGCATATTTGAATACCAAGATATGTCAATTATCTTATCCTGGCAATTAATCCACTTTTCACTTTTATTTACAAAGATATAAATAGGACCAATGCAACTATCCTCGACTGGATTCTTCACAGAATACAGTACATGGATACCTTGAGCCCTGAAGCCAGCCAGACCAAAAGTTCTCTCATTTCAAAGAAGGTCATTTAAAATTTATTTTTTTGTCAGGCATGGTGGCTCATTCCTATAATCACAGCACTTTGGGAGGCTGAGGCAAGAGGATTGCTTGAGACCAGGAGGTCAAGACCAGCCAGGGCAACACAGTGAGACCTTGTCTCTACAAAAAAATCAAAAATTAGTCAGGTGTGGTGGTGCTTGCCTGTAGTCCTGGCTACTCAGTAGGCTAAGACGGAAGGATCACCCAACCCCAGGAGGTTGCAGTTGTGATGAGCCGTGATCATGCCACTACACTCCAGCTGGGGTGACAGAGCAAGACTCTGACTAAAAAAAATTTTTTTTGGCTGGGTGTGGTGGCTCAAGCCTGTAATCCCAGCACTTTGGGAGGCCTAGTGAGGGGTTTGCCTGAGCCCATGGGTTTGATAACAGCCTGGGCAACTTGGTAAGACCTCATCTCTACAATAAATCAAAAAATTAGTGTGGTGGCGCATGCCTGTAGTTCTGGCTACTTGGAGGGCTGAGGGGAAGGATCACCTAGGCCCAACAGGTTGACACTTTGGTGGCTGTGAGCGTGCCACTGCGCTCCAGCCTGGGCAATGGAGTGAGACTCCAACTCAAAAAAAAAAAAAATGCTCATGTGTGTTATACACATGACTCTTGAGTTAATATCATGAACTTTTAAAAATATGCAAATATGTTAAATAAACACTTTACGTTATCATCCGACTGCCCCCAAGACCTGCCCCATCACCCACTGGGAGAACAGAGAGGTGGGACAAGAATCGAGAATCGTAGTCCACTTTATTTCTGAAGCATGAATAGTTAAAATGTTAGCTCATTTGAGGAACACTATTATCTGGAAAAAAAATCATGAAAAATGTAGTTTTTCTTTTTGAAAAAAAAGGGGGAGGGGGAAATTCAATACCATAGGTTAAGTGCTCCCTAATCTTCTTTTTTCACAAACCTAAACTTTGTGCTATTACCCTATTGTACCTCTCAGAATTTCTCAAACCTCTAAATAAAGGGGTAGAAAGCACACAACTACAAAAGACTCCAAATCCTTTTTCTGTGTCAGCCTCTAGTCCAGTTACATAGATTCCTTCTTCTCTTTAAGTTGCAAAAAGAATGCAATCAAGTTTCTTGGCTTGCACGTATAGTCATCAAGCAGCTGGAACTGCATTTTGAGCAACTGTGTAATAATTAATGAGATGCAGACACCTGACTCCATTTCTAGATTGATGCTTTGGAAATTTGGAATCTTCATGAAAAAGAAAGGAAAAAATGTATTCCAAAATTCTGACACTTTGCTGATATTCAAAATCTCAAAACACATTCCACAACTTTGTAGATGCCTAAAGACGTCTGTGCATCCAGACCTTGGAAAGAATAAGCCAGTACAACAAATGGAGTCTCATTCCTTTGGAAGGCATCTGGGAGGAGCACCAGATTTGAAGACTAACTCATCATTTCTATTTATGTGTTCAAGGTCAAGTTACTTTATCTCTTTAAACGTTTAGCTTCCTTCTCTAGAAAAAAAAGAAGATAATAAATGCTTTCCTCACTGGATTATTGTGACTATTAACTGAGATAACTTAGGGAAAAACCTAGAACCCGGTTGGTGCTCAACAAATGTGATACCCCCAACTAGTAGTGCAGAGAAATACACTCAGTTATAGTTACTGGAGAAAAGGAGATACTTTTGAGTGTGTTTTGAAACAGACATCATGTAGTAGAGGAAAAGCACAAAGCGCAAAACAGTCTTTTTTAAGTGACTGTCGTGATTTGCATTATCCTTTCTTAAAGAAAGAAAAACCTATTGCCAAATCTATTCATTTAGATTTGTAACTATTGCTCCAGGACAAGATTCAAGTTTTTTTATACTTTTAAATTGGATCTCAGATTTTCCAGGATTTTGCAAATTCAAATATTAGAATCTATTTTGAAAACATCCATCAATTATTCTTGCAATTGAGCTAAGTTAAATGAAATCTTGATTATTTTTTTTCTGTTTTTTGGAGTTGGAATCTCACTCTGTCACCCAGGTTGGAGTGCAGTGGCAACCTCGTGGCCACCACAGCCTCAACCTGCTGGGCTCAGGTGATGTTTCCGCCTCAGCATCCCAAGTAACTGGAACAACAGGCACATGCCACCACACCCAGCTAATTTTTTGATTTATTGTAGAGATGAGGTCTCACCAAGTTGCCCAGCCTGGCTCGAACCCCTGGGCTCAGGTAATCCTCTCGCCTCCACCTCCCAAAGTGCTGGGATTACAGGCATGAGCCACCTCACCTGGCCTCGGAATTTCATTTCTGAATGAGGTAGGAATGAGGAATTCTATATTTCCATTCATATAAATCCTCTTCCTTTTTGTATGGCTCAGTAATAACCACTACTTAAAAATCTCCTCTCCCTATTTTTCATACCTTTTTTTATACCTTTTTTTCATATATATTGGGCCATGAACAATAGTGGCCTCTTTGCACCTCTAGTGTAACTTTCCATGTAATGCTTGTGGTCAGGTCTTCATTTACATTTCCCTGATATTTTCTGTAATTTTATCAAACTACCTCCCAATTCTAAGTGACATACATAGACAACTTGACCCGTTTAATATACCTAATCTAACATGGTCGTTAGTCAAGCTCCTCTGGACTGGGATCTCACAAACTAAGCAGAACCAGGCCTTGACTCTTTTTGGATGGGAAAACCCACAGGAAAGAGGATATAAACTGAATTATGTGGTGGGTAATGATCTTTCCTGCAATCAGCACTGAACCAACCACCACTACAATCTGAGGTTTAACTGGTGGGCATCCCTCCACCTAGCACATAAACGAAGGTGCTATTAGTTTTTCCTATTAAAATGCTTCATTTATCTAACATTCTTGAGGAATGAGGAATTCTACATGTATATTTCACAACCAACAAAAGGTGTTATAATTTTCTATTGTAAATCCAAATCTTTATTCAAGTTATTATCTACTTACCTCCTTTCTAAACAGTGCAATAAACATAATTTCACCTTGTCTTAAGGATTAAAGTTCATTATTATTGTCATTTATGCTGAGATATATTGATGACCCCGAGATCTTTTGTGCTAAAGAGGAAAGTTTGCTCCTATACACAAAGGCTCCCTATGACTCTATTTTTAAAAGTTATTTGGCACTTTTTTTAGGTCTTACACTTGCTTTCAGGTTATCAGTTACAGTCAGTATTCTATCTTCCCCATTCTAAAGGTCTGTTGTAGGGTGGAGAGTTACCTCACCAGAGCATTTCCTTGTAACATATTTAGTTCTCATCACCTCCCAGGCAGCTTTATGACAAGTTCTGTTTTCCCCTCATTAATAATGAGAACAGACATGTGAAGTGATTAATCAAAGACCAGCAACACTAGGGGGTGGAACCAGACACAGAAATTTCACCTTTTCACTTTTCTGATCACTTTAGTAAACTCGTAATAATCTATAGGACTTGTATTTAGCTGGAATTTCAACTGAGTTTTTTGGTGAATCAGATGCTATAACAATACTATACGTAGTGAAATCTCCAAGTGACTTGTTTTCATAAATAGGACTGAGGGAAGCCTCACAAAAAAAAGAGAGGATAGAAGTTTATCCATTGCCTTAACGATCCAGATGTCTCATAGTGCCTTTCTCTGCTGCTTGGAATTTAGTGATCTGAACCCAGTTTAGACTTCTTAAAAATGAAAGTTACTGCCAATCAGTGGATCCCTGAAGAATATGTAACAAAGTGAAGGGAGACAGGTGATTTCTTGTCAGGCATCTATAATTCCACCTGATACATAAGAGGCATTAAGCTGATTTATTTGATTTTTAGGAGAGTAAAATCCTGCATACAAATCAACAGTACTTTTAGCCTAAATCTTTAGAACACAAAGTTTTTTGTTAGAAAGGAGCATTATCTATGATTAACAGATTTTCCAAGCTGGTTTTTTGTTTTGGGGGTTTTTTAAAATGCAAACATAAGCCACCCAGACTACTGCAGGGGACTGCACTTAAGGCATGTCAGTCCAGAAGTTTCTTTCTTACCCCTGGCCACTCTGATGTGGAAGCTTTGGGTTGTGGTCTGGTGGGAGAACCCCAGGTGACAGGAGGGGGAGCATGGCTGAAAGCCAGGGGACCACTGAATGCCCTGCTGAGCCTCTCCTAGGATGAGTGGCTTACTCTCTAGATAACGGGGTCCCACAGTCAACTTTCAGTATTGGACAGAGCGAATTGCTTAACTTCTTGTTGCCTACAAGAATAATATACTGTTCTGTCAATTATTAGTTTTAACTCAGTGCAATTATTTATCTATTACACCACATTTTGTTCAAGTGCCTTCCAGTTTTCAAAAGACATCTGATATGGGCAAGCAAATTAAAAAAAAAAAAAAACTCTTCAATTTCATTTTGCTGCCCTTAATCATTGAGTGAAGTCTTCTGAAAGTTGAACATGGTACAGAAAGACAGAAAACTGTGAAACATGGAGCAGCCAAGTTGAAACTAAGGCAGAGTGCTTTCATCTGTCAAGCGCTAGGGGCTTCCCAGCCTGGAATTTACCTGGCTTTAATCGTTTCTAAGGGGTTGGCTTTTACTCTGAACCCAAATCCCACCCCACCGCCCCCAAACACGCACGCATACTCGCAGGCACACGCACACACACATCGGGCTACACAATGATGCCAAGACAGACCAGGAAGGGAAGTCGAGATTAATAGCAGCGAGAAGGGTGATGGTTTCAGCCAGTTGTGTTTACACAGCGTTTTCCTCCAAGAACCGCAGAGCTCTCCCCAGATGCTATCTCGCTAATCCTCAATGGGGCCTTCTCAAAGCGCCTTTATCCAGGCGCTCTCAATGGAGAAAGTGAGGCCGCGGGCCGAGGTAGTTAAGGCCTCGCAGGGGCTGGAAACATAAC
This sequence comes from Cephalopachus bancanus, assembly GCA_027257055.1. Classification (NCBI taxonomy): domain Eukaryota; kingdom Metazoa; phylum Chordata; class Mammalia; order Primates; family Tarsiidae; genus Cephalopachus; species Cephalopachus bancanus. The sequence continues at coordinate 15,341,444 of JAPVLO010000045.1, read as the reverse complement.
CCCGGGCTCCTGACGCACAGGCCATTGTCCTTTGCACTCAACCAGGCCACCTTCCTGTCAGGTGTCTGGTAAACAGGTTAACTGATCTGCCGATTAGGCTGGCTCCTGCCTACGTGCAGCGAGGGGTGGAAGGCGGCCTCCCCGGTCAATCCTGCATTTTAAGGACAAATCAATCAAGCTGGAGATTCTGGGATTGCCTTTGACTGGAGAAAACTCACTGGAGCCACAACGCGGAGTGGGCGGCCGGGGCCACCTGTCAGGAAGCCAAGCTGCGGCCAGGACTGGAAGGGGCGGGGGAGGCGGGTCTTGTGAGCTTGGGAGGGGGAAGCCGCCGCCTCCTCGGGGGAATGCAAGTTCAAGGACCGGCGAAAGAGAAAACTCCTTCACTGGTTCATCTGTTTGTACTCTCAAATGCCACTGGTATATTCCTTAACATAAATAAACAGATGAATAAATGAACGAACGAATGAATGGGTGAATGAATGCACGAATGAGTAGATAGATGATAGATAGATAGATAGATGGATAGATAAGAGAAAAGAAAGGAAAGGAAAACAGAGTCAGGAAAACGTCCTGAGAAACGATGGGGCTCGAACTCGGGCCCGGGACAAGCGTCCTCCCGCAGCTCGCTGTGGTCCCGCGTGTGTGGGGCCGCGGCGGGGCCGGCCGGGAAGCGGGGCCGGCGGCGGCCGCTGCTCTTTCCCGGTCACGCGCCCCGCGCGGCCCGCCGGCGGCTGGCGGCCTCGATCCCTTCCCTGGGCACCCGCGGCCTCTGGTCTCCTCCGTGGGTGCCCGGCGGCCGCAGCCCCCTCGCGCCCGCGGTCTCCCGTCCCCTCCCGTGACCTCCGACCGCCTCCCGGGGCCTTCCCCAGACACCCGCGGCCTCCCATCCCCGCCCCCCCCCCCGCGCCCATGGCCTCCCATTTCCTTCCTGGTGCCCTAAGGAGGACCCCAGGCCTCCTGCCCGACACCACACCAGAGGCTCCTGCGGTCTCCTCTGGCCTTGTGCCATTTATATGAAACCCAGAGGTCAAGGTGAAACTCTGGAGGAGAACCCGAAATAATCTAGATCAGGCCTTGAGAGAGAGCTAAATTAAATTCATCTTGTAGTATTCGATTCTCCCTTTCATAACTGTGGCTGTCCAGGGGGACGTTCCCCCAGTTCAGTTAGATAGTAACCCCTTCCTCTAAAGTTCTTTCATCTGAACCTATCTGAGCAGGAGTACTTTGATTAGCTGGAGCCTGATCCGGCCTAGACTACTTCTTCCAGTTCAGGGGTCAGTGAATCCGCGAACATGCCCAGTTTATCGCTCAGAAGCTCTGGATTTCTTTTATTTATTTTTATAATTAATTTTTCCCCATGGCCTTTATTTTCCTTCAGAGAGGGAGCTTGAGCTTTTGAGAAAGACATGAGGTCCTTGACCCTATCAGCATCACCCATTCCCTCTACTAAGGAGGTCGCTGCTAATTGCTGTGGGCTAGCTGGGCTTCCTCACCTGTGTGATGACCAGGGAAACAGGCCTCAAGCAGGCCCAGGCCATTCTCAGCTCACCACCCAAGTTCAGAGTCTCTGCAGACCCTCTGTACCAGTAACAAGCATGGGGTAACACCACTGTGTCTTTACCATTATCTTATTTACTCCTGACAATAGCCTGTTCCATGGCTGGTCAAACAAACTTGCTTACGCTGCACGATTTATACATGGCAGGTCTGTCTTCCTGACTCCTGACTCCGTGTTCTTAAGGATTCCTCAGTCCTGGGCTAGGTAGAGAAGGAACAATATTGTATGGGAACAAGCTGTGCGAAGGACAGAACGGCAGTGGGAAAGCAAGAAGACATTTTATTTTTTGTTAGATACTAGTTTAGAAACCCAGTTTGCAGAAGTGACATTCCATTCTCACTGGAGAGCCCTGCATTAGCTTTTACCCCTGAGGGATTTCCTCACAAGCTTGAGATTTCAACTAACATTAGAGAAAGTCAAAAGCTCACCAGAGGAAACCCCAGCTGTCATTCCTCACTTCTCAGACTTGGACTCGGCCTCAGGGTGAAACTCTTGATACTGGAAAGGCTAAAAATTCAACACAGCTCCATAATTCAAAGTGGTGGTAGTTTCAGCAGCAACAAATAGTTTGATATTGGTTAGTGTATGGATATTAATGGAAACGGGGTAGGAGAAAAAAGGGGAGAATCAAAGCAATGCCCTTGTTGCTCCCCTAAGAATAGATTTACGTTTTAGAATACGTGACTTGATTTCCATTATTTTACAAATAGCATTAAGTGAAGATTGATGGCATCTTCAGGGTTTGTTGCCACCAGGCCCATAGATGGAATTGCTGTTGTAATGCCTTCTGACACTTCAAAAACTAGACTTCTTTCAGGAAAGCCAAAGAACAGCCACTTTACAGAGAATTGTATTTAAGATTCATTTGTAACTGAAAGGAACGTATACACATATTTTTTTTACGAGGTTAGAATCATGCATTTCACAGAGCAACTTCCGTTTATGCTAACGTCAGTGGAATGTCATTTTGGTACAGTTTTTCATTTATTTCAAAAACAAGTCCAGGGAAGCCAGATTAATCAGGAAACTGACTACGTTTCTCCATATATGAAAGAAGAATAATCCTATTGAGAAGGCTTATCTTGGTCAAGCATGTGGCCAACAGAACCAATGCCACTTTCTGGTGACATCTTTGTAGGGTTGGTTGACTGGTAAAAAGCTAGGAACAGGAACTGCCACTTTCTAATAAACGCCTCTCACGGCCAAGCTCGGTGGCTCAGCCTGTAATCCCAGCACTTTGGGAGGCCCAGGCGAGTGGATTGCTTGAGCCCACGGATTAGAGGACAGCCTGGGCAACTTGGCAAGACCTCGTCTCTATAATAAATAAAAAATCAGCTGGGTGCGGTAGCCCACGCCTGTAGGTCCGGCTACTTGGAAGGCGGAGGTGGAAGGATCACCTGAGCCCAGCAGGTTGACGCTGGGGTGGCCATGAGCGTGCCACTGCACTCTAGCCTGGGCAATGGAGTGAGACTCCAACTCAAAAAAAAAAAAATTCCTCTCACACCCCAGTCTTGCAAAATAAAAATGATATACTGGATCCGGAGTGACCACGCACAGCAAGAAGCAACAGTAATAGTACTGGCCTAAAGAATTGTCTCCTTCTACCAATAAACCCTTCGGTCATTTACACCTTAGTGTGAATTTGTTTTACTCTTAAATGATGGATGGGACCAATGCACTTTCCATAGTTTATTCTTTTATGAAATACTAACTGTTTTATAGTAAATAATGTTTCTTTTCATGGTCCACAGTCCCTCTGAAAGCCTGTTATTAATTCACCGGAAGGTTTGACAGGATAGAGCAAGAGGTGAAAGTAGGGATAATTTGGTTAATTGTGCCTGGCTTCCTGGATGGCAGGCCCGGGGTTGGGCTGGGAAATTGATGGCAAGAGGATTAGGGCTTCAAAACTTCAGTACTGAAGGCACTTAATGCTCAGTGGGAAGGGGAAATAAGATTTCAGCAGATGGAGAAGGGGCATAGAAAGAGAACTGGGAGTCAGACTTAATTTGCTTTATGGTTTAAATAGATTAGGTCCTAGGCATGGGCAGCCCCTCATATGCCGATCCCAGGACATGGCCCACTCTTGGGAGGAAGGCTTGGGTGGAACATCACAGCACTCTTAAGTCAGAAATAGAGCTACTAAACTGCTATTCCAATGTATGCCCACGCCAACTTTGCTCAGCAGTAATCAAGACACTCCACCCCAAATGACAACAATTCAACTTTCCTGGATTCTTGAACTATCTATACCCCTACGTTTATACCTTTATCTTTTATTTTAATAGGTCATCAGAAGCCACATTTACTGGAAAATTTAGGCTTCACTTCTTGACTAACAACTACAGAGTAATTTCTTTTCTTTTTTGTTTTCTTTTTTTAGAGACAAGGTCTCACCAAGTTACCCAGGTTGGTCTCCCTGGACTCAGGCAATCCTCTGGCCTCCACCTCCCAAAGTGCTGAGATTACAGGCATGAGCCACCACATCTGGCAGAGTAATTTCTTAACATTTTATTTATTCTGGTGAAATACACATAACATCATACATTTACAATTTTGACCTTTTGGTTTTTTTGAGTCGAAATCTCACTCTGTCACACGCGCTGGAGTGTAGTGGCATGTTCACGGCTACCACACTGCCGGGCTCAGGCAATCCTTCTGCCTCAACGTTCCAAGTAGCTGGAACCACAAGTGCTTGCCACCATGACTGGCTAATTTTTTATCTTTATTTTTATTTTAAAGATGTAGGGTACAATTCAGGGTTAAATACATATGTTTTTTATTTATTGTAGAGACGAGTTCTTGCCATATTGCTCAGGCTGGTCTTGAACCCCTGGGCTCAGGCAATCCTCTCACCTCTGCCTCCAAAATGCTGGGATTGCAGGCGTGAGCCACCGCACCCAGCCAATTTTAATCATCTTAAAATTCAGTAGCATTAAGTACATTCCCATTGTTGTGTAACCACCCTCTGTCACCAGATTTTTCCATCCTGCCATGCACGAACTCTACCCATTAAAGAGTAACTCCCAATTCTGCCCTCCCCCTAACCCTTAGGAACCCCTGATCCATTTTCTTTCTGCATATATTTAACGATTCTTATATAGGTAGAATCATACAATATGTATTCTTTTGTGTCTGGCTTTTTTCACTTGGCATAATGTTTTCAAGGTTCATCCATGTTGTAGCACGTGTCAGAATTTCATTCCTTTTAAAGGCTGCGTTATATTCCATTGTATGTGCAGATCACATCTTATTTATCCATTTATCCATCCATTGAAGCAATTATTTCTTAATAAGCATACCAGTATTTACACTTAAAAATGATCTCGGCCAAGCACGATGACTCACATCTGTAATCCTAGCACTTTGGGAGGCTGAGGCAGGAGGATTGCTTGAGCTTAGGAGTTCAAGACCAGCTTGGACAATGTAGCTAGAACTTGTCTCTACAAAAAAAAAAAAAACTAACTAGACATGGTGACACACACCTGTAGTCCCAGCTACTTGGGAGGCTAAGGTGGAAGAATCACCCAAGCCCAGGAGTTCAAAGCTATGGTGAGCTGTGACTGTGCCATTGCACTCCAGCCTGGGCAACACAATGAGATGCTGACAAAAAAAAAAAAAGAAAGAAAGAGAAGAAAAGAAAAAAAAAAAGGAAAAGGTACTGTCCCTCAGATTAGAGCACTTCAAAAGTTATACACTTATTCAGTGATAACTTGTGTCATGGGCTGAACTGTGGTCCCACAAAATTTGTATATTGAATTCCTAGCCCCCAAAACCTCCGAATGTGGCTGTATTTGAAGACAGGGCTTTGAAAGAGTGATTAAGTAAAAATAAGGTCATAGGCTGGGTCCTAATCCAACCTAACAAGACTCCTCATAAGAAGAGGGAATCTGGACACATAAAAAGACCAGGAAAGGGCACAGAGGAAGGACCACGTGAGGACTCAGTGGGAAGGCGACCGTCCACAAGCCAAGGAGCAAGGTTTCTGGAGAAACCAAACCTGCTGGCACCTTGATCTTGGACTTGATGCCTCCAAAATTGTGAGAAAATACATTTCTGTTGTTTTAGCCACCCAGTCTGTGGTATTTCGTTATGGCCGTTCTAGTAAACTAATACAGCTTATCACAAAAAACTTTTGGGTGCTGTTGCTGAAATCGCCTCGGAATCAGCGGACAGCCGTGCGCCAACACAGCTACACGGCTCAGCTTGATCACTAGCTGTTCTCATCATATTTGGCTTTAAATGGCTTTTGACTCTTTAACAACAACCCAAAAAATCATTAAATCCTCTCTTAACGGGGAAAATGCCTTCTACTGAGAATATGCAAAAGGATACTCTGCCAACTTTGAAGGCAGTTCCAAAAGGAAATTGCCCTGAGCAACAGCAGTAGAGTTTTAAAAAGTGTTTTGTCTACCATGGTAACTTGCACCGAAGAAGACAACGCTCATTAAGATAAATATGCCCCCATGATATTGACTAAAAGAATCTGATGCTTTACTTTTTTTGTTTTTTTTTTTGAGTTGGAGTCTCACCCTGTCGCCCAGACTGGAGTGCAGTGGCCGCTCCCGGCCACCGCAGCCTCGACCTGCTGGGCTCCGGCGATCCTTCCGCTTCAGCCTTCCGAGTAGCCGGAATTACAGGCATGCGCTACCACGCCCGGCTGATTTTTTGATGTGTTGTAGAGATGAGGTCTCGCTGCCCAGGCGGGTCTCGAACCCACGGGCTCAGGCAATTCACTCACCTCAGTCTCCCAAAGGCGCGGGATTACAGGCTGAGCCACCGAGCCCAGCTGATGCTTTACTTTATATTGCTGCCTCGTCTATCGAAATATCATGTCTGTGCCTTTTGGAACTTGTCTCATGCTTTTTTTCCCCCCCAAGAGCTCAAGCTCTTCAAAGAGCTCAATGACCTGACTCTCAAACCAAAGCTGCAGAGCTTCTGTTTCCTGAATCCGCAGCTGGATTGCTTTAATACTCTGGTCAAAAGGATGAGCTCTCAGTGGGACTCCGTTCAGAAGCCAGCGCCAGTGCGACCCTCTCTCCCCTGTCCTCAGCCGGAACAAGGCAAGGTGGGAGTCATCGGGAAAGGACTGCATGGTACGGAAGAGAGCAGGTCCCGGGAAACTCAGCTTTTGGGTCTTGAGGAAAAGGAACTGGGGACCTTGAGCTGTTCCATGTGCTTAGCTTGGTGGAGATGTAATGTTTGTCAGGCACTTTCCAGAAAGCTTTCAGTGGCGTTATCTTGAAAAGTTATCTTAGAAGAAGAGGTTGGACTAGGAATCACGGTCAATGTCATGACTGCATCAATCTCTGACTTTATCGTGGGTCCTTGTCTGCAAATACCCCACCGGAAAAATATCAGAAATGTTGTCGACTAGAATTATTTTTCTAAAAAACAAAGTCATATTTCTCACTGGACTGTGATTCTGGTGGACAGGTGTGGGGCATCTTGTGAGTACTCTAAATGTTAAATGAATGACTTACAGCCCTTTACTAGGTTTTCAGTTCCTGTGATTCCAATGTCCACTACCCACCGTCGCGTTTCTCATTCCTATCCCATTCGCACTTATAAATCCTCCAGTTGAAGTTCAAATTTACAGAAAAATTTTGTTCTTTTTTGAGGAGTCTCACTCTGTCACCCAGGCTGGAGTGCAACAGCATGATTGTAACTCACTGCAACCTGAACCTTCTGGGCTCAGGCGACCTTTCAGCCTCAGCCTTCTGAGTAGCTGGGACTATAGCCATGTGCCACCACACTTGGCTAATTTTTTGAATTATTGTAGAGTTGAGGTCTTACCATGTTACCCAGGCTGGTCTCAAACTCTCGGACTCAGCAATCCTCTTGCCTCGGCCTCCCAAAGTTCTGGGATTACAGGCGTGAGCCACTGCACCTGGCTTCAGAATAGATTTTATTATCATCACAACTCTGAATTTGAAATCGTTGAGTGGATTGGGAGCTATGGAAAGTAAGTGGATGCTATGTAAGCCTGGGGTTCAGTCTGTTGGAAGTGAACTTGGACTTGTGCTGAGGCTCTCTGCCTTTCCCTTGTTGACCATCTCTGAGGCATATAAAAAAGGGCGACATAGCCCAAAAAACCAGGCATCATCGCTCCCTTAATTTCTGTCACCTGATTTAAGGTACCCTTCAGACTTCAGATGGTTAATAAAACTAGATGAATGCAAAAGAACGCTTTGAGTTCAGAAAACCTAGTGAGTGATGGCAATTCCTTTCATCAAAAAGAGACAAAAACCCCAAAATGTCTGTTAAAAGATCTGTCATTGTCTCCTACTGTCTTGGAATTCTGTGGCTGGTGTGAAATCCAAACAACTTGCTCCACTATTCCACCCAAAACGCAACTACTGTCTGTAGGCAAAGACCAAGAATGATATTTCCACACAGTCAAGGAAGTTTGAATCCCTTCTTCTTGGGACAAATACCTCTCTAGTGAGTCCCCACTATTCCAGCAGACCTCTAGGCAGGCTGACAGGTGGGAACACTCTCTTTGCTCTCCCAAAGCCCTCAAAAACTTCTCAACTGTGCATGAACTTGGCAATCATGCCTATTGAGAGTGAGATTTTTTTTGAGAACTGAAGAGTGCAATATGCACAATTTACTTTTTTTCTCAGGAGCTATTTTATTCCTCATTAATGCCAAGAGAAAGGGCTTGTAAGGGCCCTTGACATGTAAACATCTAATTAGGAAACTTTCAAAGTTGACACCACGTAAAATGCTCACATTTTATTTAAAAGAGAAAAAAAGGATTTTATCATTATACGGCTAAGGAAGTCCTCCACTAAAATAAGCTTCTTAGCTTCTTATTTGCACATTCCCCTTAAGCTCGGCCTGTTGCTCTTATCCACTAAGTCAAATGTCAGAGTCCTTATTTGGAACAGTCCTTCCTGCAGGCATTTATTCACACTCCTATTGTCTTAGCTTGGGTTTCCCTGAAGGAAGAGCCTGACACTAGCTTGTGTGCAGCTAGGTGATTTCGTAGGTGATCCTAGGGAGGAGGAGAGCGGGGGCTGGGGGAGAATAAGATGGCAAAGGGGGAAACACACTTCTGTGGGGAACAGAGGCTTCTGTGGGGAACAGCAACTTAATGCTGCTGAGAAGTCTGCTGAATGCCATCCAGGATTGTTGACAGATAGGAAGCAAGTCTGTGGATCCATCACTTCCCTTCCCATGGGTCAAAGGTCATCCTCAGGAGTACAAGAGGGAGCCCAAGAAGCTCCAGAATTTATTTATAAAAAATTGTGTTTTTACTCTTATATGTTTAAACTTTGGTCACCTTCAAAGTTCCCTCCGTTTGATACAATACACCTATCGAGATGCTTTTTCAAAACAGTTTCTGAACTCATCAATTCTGATGCCTTTTAGTGCTTCTGCCCTTTTTTGTTTCTCCTCTTCCACACTAGTAAAACGTTTCCCTTTGAGGACTTTTTTCACCGGGGAAACAAATAAAAAAAGTCACTCGGGGCAAGATCAGGTGAATAGGGAGGGTGGAGCATAGAGGTCAAGCCATTTTGGATCAAAAACTGCTGAACACTCCACAGGGTGTGGGTAGCACGTTGTCATGGTGGAAGAACCAGTCACCCTTTGCCATGACTCGGGATGTTTCTCCCGCAAATCATGACACAACCTCCTCAGAACTTCCAGATAAAAACTTTGGTTGGCCATTTGATCTAGAAGCACAAATTCTGAGTGTACTACAAGGGGCCCATCCGCCAAAAGATAATTTCCATGTTTGGGGGGTTCCCACTTACATTTTTTTTCCAATCTATGCAAATGCTTGGGCCAAGCCAACCCTCCTCGGCTGTGGGCTTGAACTCCTGGGCTCAAGCAGTCCTCCCACCTCAGTCTCCCAAAGTACTGGGATTTACAGGCATGAGCCACCATGCCTGGCCATATATCAACTATGCATAAACTTCTATACTGTGGTGCCCCAATACAGAAAGCAAAAATATGTGATGTGTTAATTATCTTTTGTTGCTCAAAAAATTCACCCAAAAACTTAGTGGCTTAAAACCACAATTATTATTTCACAGTTTCTGTGAGTCAGGAATGTAGGGGCATCTGGAAACTCTGGTTCACTTGTGATGTTGCAGTCAACATGTCAACCCAAGATTTCATCATCTGAAGGCTTGACTAGGGCCGGAGGATCTGCTTCCAAGATGGCCCGGGTACATGGCTGATGGCAGAAGACCTCAGTTGGAAATAGGCCTTATTTTCTCTCACATGGGCCTTTTCATAGGGCTGCTTGAGTGTCCTTACTGTGTGGCAGCTAGCTTCTCTAAGAATACATGCACCAAGAGAAAGCAAGGCAGAAGTCACAATGTCTTTTATGACCTAGCCAATGGCATTTATGCTATTGGTCACACAGACCAAACCAGATGCTAAGTGGGAAGGGAATGCCAGAAAGTGGAGATAACTGGGGACATCATGTGGGCCGGCCACCACATATGGGTATGTGCCTAAAAGGCACGGCCAGCACAAAATGTACCAAAACCTACACAGAACTGACAACCCTGACATGGCTGAAATAATGCATGGGGCCACAAGGATGGAAGTCGTGGAAACCCAGATGCCTATTCAAGCTGTGCTCTTGCATGTCTCCCGCCGATCAGAGCCAATCATTTCTCTGGTTCCTCAAGCTGAACCCAGGAGGATGTGCGTTCAACAAAGATCTCGAAAAATATCCTCATGTGCAGAGCTGATCTAGAATTTCAAAACTGCATATACAATGTATGATCTGGAAAGGACATACATCTTGGATTGATTAGGTCACTTGGAAAGTTTATTTCTTGGTTTTCTTTCACTCACCAAGCTACAACAGACAGGCTACAGAAGCCAGCATACAACTGTCTGTCTTTTTTTTTTAACTGGAGTCTCACTCTGTCAACTGGTCTGGAGTACGGTGGCACGCTCACAGTTACCACAGTCTCGACCTGTCGGGTTCAAGCGATCTTTCCACCTCAGCCTTCCAAGTAGCTGGAATTACAGGCATGCACCACCACGCCCGGCTGATTTTGGATTTATTGTAGAGATGAGGTCTCCCCAAGTTGCCTGGACTGGTTTCAAACCCGTGAGCTCAGGCAACCCTTTCAACTCAGCCTCCCAAAGGATTATAGGTGTGAGCCACGGCACCCAGCCAACTGTCTGCCTTTTAACAGGGGACTAGAACAGATCAGATGATCCAATTTTATGGCATCACCCTAAAAGGAAACAAATCTGTTTAAACATTGTCACCATTAAAAAAAAATAGAAATATATATATAGAAACAAATCTCTCTATAAAGGGTTTTTATTTTTTACTTATTATTTTTAAATATTTTATTATTATTACTATTTTTTTATTTTTATAGAGACGAGGTCTCACTATGTAGCCCAGGCTGGTCTCAAACTCCTGAGCTTAAGCAATCCTCACATCTTGGTCTCCCAAAGTACTGGGATTTCAGGTGTGAGTCACCATGTCTGGCCATATATAAAGTTTTTGTTTGGAAATAATATACAAAAAGTAGGATTGCAATCCAGAACATACATGTAGACCAAGGTGGCCTCTGATATGTCAGAGAACCAAGGAAATGTTTAGGGATTATTAGGGCAAAGAGGAGGTTACATGAGTTGCTTTGAAAGGAAGCTTATTGGCACTAGCAGTGACTTACAAGAGCTGGTGAGTTCTGATTGGCAAGTGTCAGCAGTTGCAGGGTAGGACTTCGGATGTTGGAGTTACGTTTAGGCCCTTGCAGTTTTTTATTTGGATTGTGAGACAGTTTTTGAAACAGGCAGGTGCTCTCGTATGGGCGGCTATCTGTCCTTGTGCTGCTGGCTGCAGTTTGACTGACTTTCTTGTGGCAGTTCCTGTTATCGGGCAAATCGTGTACACAAG